>CM035840.1:8243221-9443221 GCA_020510985.1 Pholidichthys leucotaenia
AATCGACCTTTGTGAGTTAGACAAAGTAGTTTCCTCATCCAAACCTTCAACTTGTCTTTTAGATCCTATTCCTACCAGGTTATTTAAAGAAGTCTTCCCACTTATTGGTAGCTTTATTCTTCATATAATCAATTCTTCATTAACTTTAGGCCATGTACCGCAGGCTTTTAAAACGGCTGTAATTAAACCCTTACTCAAAAAGCCAACGCTAGATCCAGGAGCTTTAGCTAACTATAGACCAATCTCTAATCTCCCTTTCATTTCAAAAATCTTAGAAAGAGTTGTTGCTACGCAATTATTTGACCACCTGCAGGGAAATGGTTTACTTGAAGAGTTTCAATCTGGGTTTAGAATCCATCATAGTACTGAAACAGCCTTAGCGAAGGTCACTAATGACCTCCTCATTGCATCTGATAATGGACTAGTTTCTGTACTTGTCCTTTTAGATCTTAGTGCAGCTTTTGATACTATTGATCATAATATTCTACTTGATAGATTAGAACACTATGTTGGACTTAATGGAACTTCGTTGCAGTGGTTTAGATCTTATTTATCTGATAGGTTCCAGTTTGTTCATGTAAATGATGAGTTTTCTTTCAGCTCAAAGCTTAGTCATGGAGTTCCACAGGGATCTGTGCTAGGCCCTACTCTTTTTAGTTTATATATGCTTCCGTTAGGCAACATTATTAGAAAGCACTGTATACATTTTCATTGTTATGCAGATGACACACAATTATACCTGTCAATGAAGCCAGATGATACTAATCAATTAGCCAAGTTAGAAGCCTGTCTTAAAGAAATCAAAGCTTGGATGACTTGTAATTTCCTGCTATTAAATTCAGATAAGACTGAAGTCATTCTTGTTGGTCCAAAAAACCTTAGAAATTCCTTTCCAAATCAAACTTTCAGTTTGGACGCAGTTACTCTTTCTCTTAATAGCTCTGTGAGGAACCTTGGAGTTATTTTTGATCAGGATTTGTCCTTCAATTCACATATTAAATTTGTTTCTAAGACTGCCTTCTATCATTTGCGTAATATTGCCAAGATTAGGAGCATCTTGTCTCAGAGTGATGCTGAGAAGCTGATCCACGCTTTTGTTAGCTCGAGATTAGATTATTGTAATTCTTTATTATCAGGCTGTCCTAAAACGTCTTTAAAAAGTCTTCAGCTGATCCAAAATGCTGCAGCAAGAGTTTTAACAGGTACTAGAAAGAGAGATCATATCTCTCCGGTTCTGGCCTCCCTTCATTGGCTTCCCATAGAGTTTAGAATTAAGTTTAAAATCCTTCTTCTCACTTACAAAGCTCTAAACAATCAGGCTCCTTTTTATTTAAAAGATCTGATACTACCGTATTATCCTAACAGAGCACTACGCTCTCAAAATGCAGGATTACTTGTAATACCTAGAATCTCCAAAAGTACAATGGGAGGCAGAGCCTTCAGTTATCAAGCTCCTCTCCTGTGGAATCAGCTGCCAATCTGGATTCGGGAGTCAGACTCGATCTCTGTTTTTAAGAATAGGGCTAAAACCTACCTTTTTGATCTAGCCTACAATTAGGGAGGGATCATGTGTTTCTGAACCCTCCCTTAGTTATGCTGCTAATAGGTTTAGTCAGCCGGGGGACCTCCAGTAATGCACTGGGCCTCACTCCTTTCCTCACTCTCTATGAAATATTTTTTTTTTTGCTGGTCATTAACATTTGTTTGTTCTCTCCCATAGATTGAGTCCCCATCGTGCTGTTTGCTCTCTACATGTCTGTTCTTTTCTTCTTCTCTATCCCCTCACCCCCCAGCCAGTCGCAGCAGATGACTGCCCCTCCCTGAGCCTGGTTCTGCTGGAGGTTTCTTCCTGTTAAAAGGGAGTTTTTCCTCTCCACCGTCGCCAAGTGCTTGCTCACAGGGGATCGCCTGATTGCTGGGGTCTTTCTGCAACTGTGGGGGTCCCCCCTACAGTTGATAGTGCTATGAGATGACTGTTGTTGTGAAATGGCGCTATATAAATAAAGTTGAATTGAATTGAATTGAATTGAAATCCTTCAAGGCCATCTCTTTGCATACAAAAGACCATACTTCACATCCTCCTGTTACCCCTGGGAGGTTCAGTCCTTTTGTTCCTCTGAGACGTGAAGCATACAATAAGCATACAGTAATACACATGTGAAGCATATGAAACCCACATATGTGCACCACATGACCCCCCCCCCCCCCCAAACGTCTAAGATGGAACAACATAACCACAGATTGCATGTCATGATAAAAACACTACATATCAGTCCAGTTGCCGCTTGGGTCTCAGCCTTCTCCTGTATTTGCTGTAAGCAGGCTGTACCACTTCCGCGGCGTCTTCCTGCTGCGGAGCTGCTGCCTGGGGATGAGAACTGTTAGTCAACCTCTGTGGGTGTTCTGGGGAATGCTCTCTAGGGGGTCTGCCACGCCGAGGAGCCTTAGCCAACTGCACAACTTCGTCAGCTACCACAAAAGCGGGTTTGAGCCTGTTAATGCCAATCATTTCTTTTCTGCCCCCCAAATCTAGCAAAAAATGCTTATCCCCTGTTTCCAGCACTCTATATGGTCCGTCATAAGGTGGGCGTAAAGGCAGACGATGGGCATCATGTCTGACAAAAACAAACTCTGCATTTTTTAAAGCCTTAGGCACAAAAACACGTGGAAAACTGTGGTGAACGGGGCCAGGTAGCGTGCTCGGGCCCGTGCTATTCTGTAACCACTGAGCCGGGGAGCACTCTGGCGTTGGATTATCTGGGAGAAATTCCGCGGGCAGCCAAAGTGGCTGTGCGAAAACTAGCTCAGCTGGGGAGGCTTCTAAACCCTCTTTAGGTGCAGAACGCAACCCCAATAAAACCCATGGTAGCTTGTCCACCCAATTTGCATCTGTAAGCGACGCTCTGAGAGCCGCCTTCAGTGACCTGTGAAAACGTTCGCATAACCCGTTAGCCTGCGGGTTGTACGCGGTCGTGCGGTGGATCGTTGCCCCCAGGCTGCGGGCCATCACTGACCAAAGTTCGGAAACAAATTACAGGCCTCTGTCGGACGTAATGTCCAACGGGACTCCAAAATGTGCTACCCATGCCGTTAAAAACGCGCGTGCCACCTCCTCGGCTGTGGTTGACGACAGCAGAACCACTTCCGGCCAGCGCGTGGTGCGGTCAACCATTGTCAGAAGATGTGTGCACCCTTGTGAGGGCGGGAGGGGGCCTACGAGGTCCACGTGGACATGATCAAACCTTTTAGCTGGGATGTGAAACGGCTCCAAGGGAGCTCTCGTGTGTCTATGAACCTTGGCCCGCTGACAAGCTATGCAGGCTGCTGCCCACTATCTAACTTGTTTGCGCAGGCTCGGCCATTCAAATTTCTCTCCTACCATTTTGACTGACACACGCACTCCCGGGTGCGCCAGAGAATGGATCGAGTCAAAAACGCGGCGGCGCCACGCGGCTGGAACCACCGGACGCGGCCGCCCAGTGGAGACATCACAGATTAGGGGGGGCATACCGTCTTGCAGCACCCTGTTCTCCAGCCTTAACCCTGTTGGTCCAGACTGGAGCGCGCGCACATCCGCGTCGCTAACCTGCTCCGCGGCCATGGCTGCACAATCTATCCCCACGCGGACCGGGGCTGCGCACTTCCGCGTCGCTAATCTGCTCCTCGGCCATGGCTGCAGGATCTACCTCCGCGCGGGCTGGAGCCCCCACGGCGCGCGAGAGGCAGTCTGCCACTACATGAAGTTTACCCGCAACATGCTGGATATCGGTAGTAAACTCTGATATCGCGGCCAGCTGTCTCTGCTGCCGGCCCGACCAAGGATCTGAAATCTTCGCCATCGTGAAAGTCAGCAGCTTGTGGTCAACGAACGCGGTGAAACTGCGTCCTTCCAGCCAGAACTGGAAGTGGCGAATGGCCAAGTGGAGAGCTAACAACTCCATGTCGAATGCGTTGTATTTTCTTTCGCTGTTGCGCAGGGTCTTACTGAAAAAGGCGAGCGGTTGCCAGGCTCCGGCTACATACTGTTCCACGACCGCCCCTATGGCCACATCTGACGCGTCAGTAGTGAGCGCCATGCGGGCCGCTGTGACTGGATGCACTAACAACGCAGCGTTTGCCAGGGCTGTTTTGACTTCATAAAATGCGCGCTCTCGCTCGAGAGACCATTCGACTTTATTTGTGTGTTTTTGTTTTTTTAGTGCAGCATACAATGGTTGCATGAGCTGCGCTGTGCGGGGGAGGAAACGGCTATAAAAATTCACCATTCCCAAAAACTCCTGTAAAGCTTTGACCGTTTGTGGCTGGGGAAAATTCATTACTGCACGCACTTTGTCAGGCAGAGGGACCGCTCCCTCTGGGGAGACGCGATGTCCCAAAAGATCAATCTGCGTCACCCCTAACTGACACTTCGCTGGGTTAATTATTAACCCGTGCTCTGCTAACCTCCGGAAAAATGCTGTGAGGTGGTTTTCGTGTTCGTCTTCGGACGCGCTGGCTACCAATATGTCGTCCAGGTAGACAAACACGAAAGGGAGATCACACAAAACCGCGTCCATCATGCGTTGGAACGTCTGCGCCACACCTTTAAGCCCAAACGGCATGCGCAAAAACTCGAAAAGCCCAAAAGGAGTTATTACCGCTGTTTTGGGTATGTCCTCAGCGCGCACTGGGACCTGGTGGTAACCACGTACCAAGTCTATTTTAGAAAAAACGTGCGCCCCCGCCAAAAGAACTGAAAAATCTTGGATGTGCGGGAATTTGGTAGCGGTCGTGCGCTGTAGCGTTGTTCAGCCTGCGGAAATCACTGCAAGGCCGCCACGAGCCATCAGCTTTCGGGACCATGTGAAGCGGTGAAGCCCATGGGCTCTTCAAACGCCTGATGATGCCCAACCTTTCCAGGTTGGTGAACTCCTCGCGCGCTATGGTCAGTTTAGCTGAATCCAAGCGCCGAGCTTTTGCGAAAACGGGCGGTCCGGTGGTAATAATAAAATGTTCCACCCCGTGTTTAGCCACGGTCGCCGAAAATGTTTGAACCGTGAGTGCTGGGAACTGACTGAGGAGTGTGTGGAACTTACCACCTGCAGCTGTGACGTTGGCTTGAGCTGTCGGCGGGGCCACTCGAGCTGTACAGGGAATAGAATGAAAAGAGAGTGCATTAACCAGGCGTCTGTTAGCAAGATCGACCAACGAACCATGTGAGCACAAAAAATCAGCCCCTAACATGTTGAAATTGACTGCCGCTATGACGAAAGTCCACTCGAATGTACGGCCGTGTAAAGACAGAAGCAGAGTCCTCTCACCGAAGGTCTTAATCGCTGAGCTGTTCGCTGCTGACACCCGGGGACCACTGGAAGGCGCCAGCCGGTCAGCGTGGGAAGGTGTGATGAAACTCAGCTGGGAGCCCGTGTCCACGAGGAAATGCCTCCCTGAGTGCGCATCCCTCAAGTAGAGCAGCTTGTTCTCCTCTCCGAGGGCCACAGCTGCTACCGACCCCCGGTCTTGGCGTTTCCCGAGCGCTTGAAATGGCACGGTGGAATGCACTTGCGTGCCCCCTCTGCAAAGCGGCGATGGTAGAAGCAAAGGACGTCGTCTGCTCCATGTTTCCTGGCCCCTGCCGCAGCCGTCGTTGGTGAGTCTGGTGCTGCAGCCTCTTGCCCCTTGCCATCTCCGGACGTTGCGCCTAGCTCCGCTGCTGCATCCGCAGCCGCGTGCCGTTTATTGGTGTCGACGAGTCGTTGCACCTCCTGGCCCAGCTCGTGGTAGTCTCATTGGGCCAACAGTGGTGAACTGGCCAGGGTCACTCTCACCGCTGACGGTAGGGTCCTGAGGAAAAGGTGGGTGAAGATGAAGTTATCATCTTCGGAGTCTCTCAAACTCAACATCTTCCCCATCAGGTCTGCAGGTCTGTCGCTCTCGAATTCAGTCAGCGCCAGGAGCCTCTCTGCTCGCTCCTCCACTGAGGGGGTGAAGTAACGGATGAGTGCAGCCTTCAACATGCTGTACTTGTCGCTGTCCGGCGGGTGGTTGATCAGGGTCACCACCCGCTGGGCTGTGTGGTTGTCCAGCTTTGCAACCACATGGTAGAACTTTGTGGTGTCCACCGAAATCCTCTGGAGGTGGAACTGTGCCTTGACTGCGCTAACTAACTAACTAACTAACTAACCTGCACTTATATAGCGCTTTTCTAGTCACAAAGACCACTCAAAGCGCTTTCATTAATACTAACCCTCTATTCTAAGGGCCTATAGGAAACAGATATCTAGGGACAATTTAGAACAGCCAATTAACCTAACCAGGAGCCTGGATTGTTCGGCCAGAAGTCCGGTAGCTGAACTGTAGATGCATTCGTTTGGCTGGCTCCTGACGAGTCTGGCTCGGGAGATTCGTCTCCGCTCATGATACGTCTTAGGGTCACCAGTGTGGAGAAGTGTGGGAAGGATGAGGCTTAGTTTATTTCTCAAGTCCAGTTTTATTCACATTCACATTCTCCAACATCCAAAAACAGAAAGAGAAAGGAATCCCCCAACATCTGTCCCTTTTATACCCCAGGACATCAAAGCACACAGTCACATTGTCTTTCAATCCCAAATCACAATGCCTGCCCCTCCAGGTCTTCTCGTCTCCACCTAAAGTCCTGGTGGTCAGGAAATCCTTCAAGGCCATCTCTTTGCATACAAAAGGCCAGACTTCACATCCTCCTGTTACCCCTGGGAGGTTCAGACCTTTTGTTCCTCTGAGACGTGAAGCATATAATAAGCATACAGTAATACACATGGGAAGCATATGAAACCCACATATGTGCACCACACTGTGACTTTTTCTCATTATTTTTTGGCTTTTCTCATAATTCTGTGACTTTTTCTCATAATTCTGTAACTTTTCTCATATTTCTGACTTTTTCTCATAATTCTGTGGCATTTTCTCATAATTCTGTGGCATTTTCTCATAATTCTGTGACTTTTTCTCATAATTCTGACTTTTTCTCATTATTCTGTGGCTTTTATCATAATTCTAAGATAAGATAAGCCTTTATTAGTCCCACAATGGGGAAATTCCAGGATTGCAACAGCACAGGGATAGCAACACTCAGAGCAACAATCAGAAGGCAAGAGAAAAACAAGAGCAGCGAGTATACATATGTACATATAAATATAAATATATATATATAGTGCGGACCATTGTAGCTAGATGGAATAGATATATAAATATATAAACACAGTGCGGAGCATTGTAGCTAGATGGAATAAATATATGAATATATAAACACACAGTGTAGAGCATTGTAGCTGTGACTTTTCTCATAATTATTTGGCTTTATTTCATAATTCTGTGACTTTTTCTAATAATTGTGTTACTTTTTTCATTATTCTTTGGCTTTTTCTCATAATTCAGTGATATTTTCTTATAATTCTGTAACTTTTTCTCATAATTCTGACTTTTTCTCATAATTCTGTTGCATTGTCTCATAATTCTGTGACTTTTTCTCATAATTCTGTGACTTTTTCCTCATAATTCTGACTTTTTCTCATTATTTGGCTTTTTCTGATAATTCAGTGACTTTTTCACACAATTCTTACTTTTTTCATAATGTTGTGACTTTTCTCAAAATTCTGACTTTTTCTTCTAATTCTGACTTTTTCTCATAATTCTTTGGCCTTTTCTCATATTTCTTTGACTTTTACTCACAATTCTGACTTTTTCTCATAATTCTGTGATTTTTTCTCATAATTCATTGACTTTTCCTCGTAATTCTGACTTTTTCTCATAATTCTGTGACTTTTTCTCATAAATCTGTGACTTTTTCCTCCTAATTCTGAGTTTTTCTCATAATTCTTTGGCTTTTTCTGATAAATCAGTGGCTTTTTCCTCATAATTCTCATACTTTTTCTCCGAATTCTGACTTTTTCTCATAATTCTTTGGCTTCTTCTCATAATTCTGTGACTTTTTCTGAAAATTCTGACTTTTTCTCATAATTCTGTGATTTTTTTTCATAATTCTGTGTCTTTATCTCATAATTCAGTGACTTTTTCCTCATAATTCTTAATTTTTTATAATTCTGTGACTTTTCTCATAATTCTGACTTTGTCCTATAATTCTGTGACTTTTTCAATTCAATTCAATTCAATTCAACTTTATTTATATAGCGCCATTTCACAACAACAGTCATCTCATAGCACTATCAACTGTAGGGGGGAACCCCCACAGTTGCAGAAAGACCCCAGCAATCAGGCGATCCCCTGTGAGCAAGCACTTGGCGACGGTGGAGAGGAAAAACTCCCGTTTAACAGGAAGAAACCTCCAGCAGAACCAGGCTCAGGGAGGGGCAGTCATCTGCTGCGACTGGCTGGGGGGTGAGGGGATAGAGAAGAAGAAAAGAACAGACATGTAGAGAGCAAACAGCACGATGGGGACTCAATCTATGGGAGAGAACAAACAGATGTTAATGACCAGCAAAAAAAAAATATTTCATAGAGAGTGAGGAAAGGAGTGAGGCCCAGTGCATTACTGGAGGTCCCCCAGCTGACTAAACCTATTAGCAGCATAACTAAGGGAGGGTTCAGAAACACATGATCCCTCCCTAATTGTAGGCTAGATCAAAAAGGTAGGTTTTAGCCCTATTCTTAAAAACAGAGATCGAGTCTGACTCCCAAATCCAGATTGGCAGCTGATTCCACAGGAGAGGAGCTTGATAACTGAAGGCTCTGCCTCCCATTGTACTTTTGGAGATTCTAGGTATTACAAGTAATCCTGCATTTTGGGAGCGTAGTGCTCTGTTAGGATAATACGGTAGTATCAGATCTTTTAAATAAAAAGGAGCCTGATTGTTTAGAGCTTTGTAAGTAAAAAGAAGGATTTTAAACTTAATTCTAAACTTTATGGGAAGCCAATGAAGGGAGGCCAGAACCGGAGAGATATGATCTCTCTTTCCAGTACCTGTTAAAACTCTTGCTGCAGCATTTTGGATCAGCTGAAGACTTTTTAAAGATGCTTTAGGACAGCCTGATAATAAAGAATTACAATAATCTAATCTCGAGCTAACAAAAGCGTGGATCAGCTTCTCAGCATCACTCTGAGACAAGATGCTCCTAATCTTGGCAATATTACGCAAATGATAGAAGGCAGTCTTAGAAACAAATTTAATATGTGAATTGAAGGACAAATCCTGATCAAAAATAATTCCAAGGTTCCTCACAGAGCTATTAAGAGAAAGAGTAACTGCATCCAAACTGAAAGTTTGATTTGGAAAGGAATTTCTAAGGTTTTTTGGACCAACAAGAATGACTTCAGTCTTATCTGAATTTAATAGCAGGAAATTACAAGTCATCCAAGCTTTGATTTCCTTAAGACAGGCTTCTAACTTGGCTAATTGATTACTATCATCTGGTTTCATTGACATTTATAATTGTGTGTCATCTGCATAACAATGAAAATGTATACAGTGCTTTCTAATAATGTTGCCTAATGGAAGCATATATAAACTAAAAAAGAGTAGGGCCTAGCACAGATCCCTGTGGAACTCCATGACTAAGCTTTGAGTTGAAAGAAAACTCATTATTTACATGAACAAACTTTTTCTCATAATTCAGTGACTTTTTCTCATAATTCTTAACTTTTTCATAATTTTGTGACTTTTTCTAATAATTGTGACATTTTCTTATAATTCTGTTACTTTTTCTCATAATTCTGACTTTTTCCCAAAATTCTGAATTTTTCTCATAATTCTGACTTTTCCTCATAATTCTGTGACTTTTTCTTATTATTCTTTGACTTTTTCTCATAATTCTGACTTTTTCTCATAATTCTGTGACTTTTTCTGATAATTCTATGACTTTTTCTCATTTTTTTGACTTTTTCTCATAAGTCTGTGACTTTTTCTCATAATTCTGACTTCTTCTCATAATTCTTAATTTTTTCATAATTCTGTTACTTTTCCTCATAATTTTGTGACTTCTTCTAATAATTCTCACATTTTCTTATAATTCTGTCTTTTTCTCATACTTCTGTGACTTTTTCCCATAATTCTGAATTTTTCTCATAATTCTGACTTTTCCTCATAATTCTGTGACTTTTTCGTATTATTCTGTGACTTTTTCTCATAAATCTGACTTTTTCTCATAATTCTGTGACTTTTTCTGATAATTCTATGACTTTTTCTCATATTTTTTGACTTTTTCTCATAAGTCTGTGACTTTTTCTCATAATTCTGACTTTTTCTCATTATTCTGACGTTTTCTCATAATTCTGACTTTTTCCCTCATAATTCTTTGGCTTTTTCCTCATAATTCTGTGACTTTTTGTCATAATTCTGACTTTTTCTCATAATTCTGACTTTTCCTCATAATTCTGTGACTTTTTCGTATTATTCTGTGACTTTTTTCTCATAAATCTGACTTTTTCTCATAATTCTGTGACTTTTTCTGATAATTCTATGACTTTTTCTCATATTTTTTGACTTTTTCTCATAAGTCTGTGACTTTTTCTCATAATTCTGACTTTTTCTCATTATTCCTTATACCTTTGTTGCTTTTTCTCATAATTCTGTGACTTTTTCCTCATAATTCTTAGTTTTTTCTCATAATTGTGTGACTTTTCCTAAAAACTCTTACATTTTCTAATAATTCTGTTGCTTTTTCTCTTAATTCTGTGACATTAGCTAATAATTCTGACATTTTCTAATAATTCTGTTGTTTTTTCTCATAATTCTGTGCGTTTACCTCATAATTCTGACTTTTTCTCAATTTCTGACTTTTTCTCATACTTCTGTGACTTTTTCCTCATAATTCTGACTTTTTCTCATAATTCTATCTCTTTTTCTCATAATTCTGTGACTTTTTCTCATAATTCTGACTTTTTCTCATTATTCTGTGACTGTTTCCTCATAATTCTGCATTTTCTCATAATTCTGTGACTTTTTCTCATAATTCTGTGACCTTTTCTCAATTTCTGACTTTTTCTCATACTTCTGTGACTTTTTCTCATAATTCTGTGTCGTTTTCTCATAATTCTTTGACTTTTTCTTATAATTCTATCTCTTTTTCTCATAATTTTGTGACTTTTTCTCATAATTCTGACTTTTTCTCATAATTCTGTGGCTTTTTCCCACATTTCTCTGACTTTTTCTCATAATTCTGTGACTTTTTCTCATAATTCTGTGTTTTTTTCCTCCTAATTCTCTTGCTTTTTCTCAAATTTCTGACTTTTTCTCATAATTCTGTGACTTTTCCCCTCATATTTCTGTTACTTTTTCTCATAATTCTGTGACTCTTTCTAATAATTCTGACATTTTCTCAGCATTTTGTGGCTTTTTCTCATAATTCTGTCTTTTTCTCATAATTCTGTGACTTTTTCTCATACCTCTGTGACTGTTTCTCATAATTCTGTGAGTTTTTCTCATAATTTTGTGACTTTTTCTCATAATTCTGACTTTTTCTCATAATTCTGTGGCTTTTTCCCACATTTCTCTGACTTTTTCTCATAATTCTGTGACTCTTTCTCATAATTCTGTTTTTTTCCTCATAATTCTCTTGCTTTTTCTCAAATTTCTGACTTTTTCTCATAATTCTGTGACTTTTCCCCTCATATTTCTGTTACTTTTTCTCATAATTCTGTGACTCTTTCTAATCATTCTGACATTTTCTCAGCATTTTGTGGCTTTTTCTCATAATTCTGACTTTTTCTCATTATTCTGTGACTTTTTCTCATACCTCTGTGACTGTTTCTCATAATTCTGTGAGTTTTTCTCATAATTTTGTGACTTTTTCTCATAATTCTGACTTTTTCTCATAATTCTGTGGCTTTTTCCCACATTTCTCTGACTTTTTCTCATAATTCTGTGACTTTTTCTTATAGTTCTGTGGCTTTTTCTCTTAATTCTGTTACTTTTTCTCATAATTCTTCCTACAGCACCAGTTTTACTGAAACCTTCTCACCCACATGGGCCCAGATGGGTTTATTGTGGGTCAGCAGATCATCTGCACCACAGGTAAAGTCCATGTGGGCAAACACAGATGGGGCCAACATGGAACCCGTGAATGAACCCACATGGACCCATAAGACAGCCCAGATTTAACCTTTGCTGGGGCCCACATGGACATGCTGGATGGGGTGGCTGCTTATTTTCTTGCGCTCTCTTGATTTGAAGCAGGCATCTTCTCAAATGTACAAGACTGATAGAAATCAAGACTGACTAAATCAAGCATGGCCTCCTTTCAGCCGTGGCTCTGTTGTGATTCCAGCCTCAGACGTCTGTCGTACGGATCAGCTGAACATTGCGTTCCAGTGGGAGTTTGCCGTTTCACCTCTTTCCTGTCCAGCTTCAGCAGACTGCAGGGTCTCTCACTGTCTGTCAAACTGTTGTGTTGTCTATGTACGTGTGGGTCTCCGTCACACGCACATAGACATCTGTCAGTGTCACTGCCACAACACTCGCTCATGGACTGAGTCACTAACTAGGTTAGGATGGGTCACTGCACCTTTTTCCCTTCCCTCACAATCTTCTGTCTTTTCTCCCCTCTGTTCATCTAAGTCCAGTATTATCCAGCTTTGTTAAGGCATGCACAGAATAGAAAATGAAGAAGAAAGAAAGATGGCCCTACAAAATCAGATCCATTTAGTGCTGCTGATTAACCAGATTGATCTTTATTTATGAGATAAAGCAGACAATCAGGATAAATCAGTTATTGTCATGCATTCACTTTCACAATTGTCTTTTATTTTTCTTGAATATAAAAAATGGAAGCAGCCTTAGTGTCACTCACTTTTTTTTTTGTCGAGCCAAAAGTTATCCGCACTTTAAAGCAGTGTCATATCACTGTATTTCTCAGGCACAAATTCCTCCTAATTAGTGCCAGGTAACTTGTGAAGAAAAGACTGCAATCTTACTCAATAAAAGTTTAACATTTCAGTAACACTTAGCTGGAACAATTTCCTGTGCAGCTTATTTGATGATTAGATGATAAATTTTCCAAAGGGAATCAACGTGGCAGACTAAACGGAGTTTAGTTACTGGAACGTTGGTGCTCTACCGTTCTGCACCGGCATACAGCTGTCAGTCAGAGCAGTGAAGAACTCCAAGCCTGAAGTTGGTTGTAGAAACCTGCCTTAAAAGTTTTTATGGCCTTTATCTTTTACTGACTCCGTGACTCTGTTGGCGACACAGGCAGGGTGATGGACTCTGGTGTGGGTGGTTAGCAGTTCAAACCCGACGCCATCAGCTGGGCTTCACTGCTCGACTACTAGTCCCAAATTTGTGAAAAAAGTAAAATTACTTGAAGAGTTACAAACTTACAAGAAAAATTTAGCAAAAAAAAAAAGTTACAAATTTATGAGAAACTGAGAAAAAGTTGCAAAATAGCAAAAAAGTAGAAAAATGTATGAGTAAATAAATGAATTTATGAGGAAAAACTCCCAAATTTATGAGGAAAAGCGTTTAGTTTACAGTACAAAAAGTTGTAAATTTTTGAGAAAGTTCAAAATTTATAAAGAAAATGTTGCAGATTTCTGGGAAAAAGTTGCAAGTTGAGTAGAATAGAATAGAATAGGCTTGTGAAACTTCCTGCTGTCCAGCTTGGTGCTCAGCAATAACGGAACGGAGGAGGGAAATTTGTGGAGGCGCTTTGCACGGCAGCGACCCCTCTGATTCTATATACAGTATGTGTGTGATTAACACTGTAGATAAGAGAAACCTAATTTCGTTCTACTGTACATGATTGGCTGTATGGATTGAATGACAGTAAAGGTGGTTTATTGTCATTGTACAGTTGTAGAGCACAATGAAATTGTGGGGGCTTTGCCAGGCTACTGTGCAACAAAGTAAGGGAGTGTCATGAGTTTGAGCTCAAATGTTCTCTCTCAGCTCATATTCAATTTATTTTTGAGTATTGCATATCTGTCATTATTATTTTGTCTGTTTATGTATATATTTTGGGTTTTTGTCTTTTGTGCCCCCCTCTCTCCAGACACTCCCACTCACTGCTCACAATCTGCTCCCCTGTCAGCTGTGAGCAGTTATGTAATTAGGTCACCTGCCAGCTCAGCTCTCGCACCTGCCTCTCATTTGTATTGTATTTGTATCTATTATTTAAGCACTGTCAGTTCACTGTTTCATTGCGGCAGTATTGCATTGCATGGACTTTATTCTTCCTAACAACTCCTCATCTCCTCCAGAGCTATTCTGGCTCTGGAGTGTTTCTCTATGTAAGTTACCTTCGTTTGTATTTTTGTTTCACTTGCAGAGTTTTGGAATTTTTGTACTTTTCTTGTAATAAATGTCACAACTGCAGTTCAGAGCCTGGGCTTGTCCTTCTGCCCCAGAGGGGCGTTCATGACAGAATACGGCCCGCAATAAATCTGACTCCTCGCCCCCTGCTGGCCTCCTCTACCCACTACCTATCCCCAGTCGACCTTGGTCCCACATTGCACTGGACTTCATCACTGGACTTCCCCCCTCTCAAGGCAATATAGTCATTCTCACCTTCGTGGTTTGCTTTTCTAAGGCGATCCATCTGGTTCCCCTCCCCAAACTGCCTTCTGCAGCTGAAACTGCAAACCTCCTCACCACCCACGTCATCCGCCTGCATGGTATTCCAATGGAAATTGTGTCTGACTGGGGCCCTCAGTTCACCTCCCAGGTATGGATATCCTTTTGCCGCTCCTTGGGAACCACCGTCAGTCTCACATCTGGCTACCATCCACAAAGTAACGGGCAGGCTGAACGCGCCAACCAATCCCTGGAGGCCACCCTTAGGTGCGTAGCAGCCTCCAACCCAAGTACATGGAGCACCCATCTGACCTGGGTGGAATGCTCGCTCAGTTCCACAGTCTCAGCGGCTACTGAACTCATGCCATTTAAGGCTTCCATGGGGTATACTCCCCCTTGTTGTTGATGGCGGAGAGGGAGGTGGCTGTTCCATCGGTGAGGGCTCATGCACATCGCTGCCGCCGGCTCTTGAAGGCCACTCGATCTGCCCTGACCTGCTTGGCCGAGCGGAACTGCCAGTACGCGGACTGCAGGCGGACACCGGCACCCAAGTACCCGGTCGGGCAGCACGTGTGGTTGTCGGTGGACCAGATGCCCCTCAAGACAGAGTCCAAAAAGTTCTCCTCTTGCTTCCTGGGCCCGTTCCTCATCTCCTGAGTCATTAATGGTGTCACGGTCCTCCTAAAGCACCCACCTTCCTCGTTTCCAAGGCCAAGACCCTCTCTGCCAGCCCTCATCACCACTTCACCTGCCTCATTCCACCCGGTCAGACACCTCACCCAGCTCTACTCCTGCCCACCAGCATCCTCTCCTGGTCCGCAATTTCATGTTGGGTTCGACGGCTGGGCTCTCAGCTCATCCCACGTG
The DNA here is from genome assembly GCA_020510985.1 of Pholidichthys leucotaenia. Classification (NCBI taxonomy): domain Eukaryota; kingdom Metazoa; phylum Chordata; class Actinopteri; order Cichliformes; family Pholidichthyidae; genus Pholidichthys; species Pholidichthys leucotaenia. The sequence goes on from CM035840.1 coordinate 8,258,569, forward strand.
AGTGCTGTCCTATTTTCCCTTTACCTGTCTCCCTCCTGCTCTAACTCACTCTCGTCTCCCCTTACAGGCTGAGTCCTCCTCTAGCGAGTGGTGTCTATCTTTAACGAAGCTCCCTTTTTGAATCAATAAATTGTGAAAACTAGTTTCTCTGTGTGCTTCATGTGTTTACTTTGGTGTTGTTCCCTGCACGTGAGCTGTTTTATCCTGCCAATCATGACAGGGAAAAGAATTTGAAATAAAACAGTTACAGAACACACAGTTAACCATCTGACTGAAGTAAAAATAATAAATAACCCATAGGTATATACACAGGTACGGTAGTGGCATCATGGGTGGAACTATGTACATAGGAGTGCGGAGTGCAGAACACATAATAGAGTAAAATGGCCCAAGGATTATGGAGAATATGTACAGTAGTGATTTCACAGATGGGTCAATATACATGAAAGTGAGGAGTGCATAGACAGGTGAGTTATAGTGATAATTTAAAGGTCCTCAGTTCTGTGCATGTGAGCGTTCAGAGGGAAGGGGTGGGGCCTCTGACTGTTTGCAGTCGGGATGGTCCAGGGGAAGAAACTGTTTGTCAGTCTGGAGGTGTGGGACCTGATCGATGTGAACCATCGTCCAGAGGGAAGCAGGCCAAACAGGTGGTGGGCGGGATGTGAGGGGGCTCCTGTGATGGCCTTGATCCTTGTGAGACAGGAGGATCTGGAGATGTCCTCCAGGGAGGGCAGAGGGCTGCTGCTGATATTGTGGGTGGTGTTGGTGACCCTCTGCACAGCCTTCCTGTTCTCAGCCGTGGAGCCGGCGTACCACACTCCCAGACAGGGGGCGCTGGTTAACACCGGGCTGTCTTATGGGTCCATGTGGGTTTGTCCCGGTTTCCATGTTGGCCCCATCTGTGTTTGCTCAGATGGACTTTATTCTTGTTTACCTGTTTTCAACTTATTTTCTCATAAATTTGCTGTTTTCTTGTAAATTTGTGACTTTTCTCCCTAATTTGATATTTGAAACTTATTAACTAATTTGAAACGTTTTTATAAATTTGATACTTTTTTTACTTTAAATTTGCAACTTTCCTTTCTCATAATTTTTTGTTTTTAGTTTTCTTTTAAAATTGTGGCATTTTCTTTAATATTTGCTAACTTTTTCTTGTAATGTTGGAACTTTCTCAAAAATATTCAACTTTTTTTTACTGTAAACTTACTTTTCCTCATAAATTTGTAACAGATCTCATAAATTTTCAATTTATTCACTCATACATTTGCTACTTTTTTTTGTTAATTTACAACTTTTTCTAATTTTTTCCTCATAAATTTGTGACTTTTTTCTTGTGAAGTCATGATAAAAGTCTGTTCTTTTCATCTTCTCTGTCCCCTCACCCCCCCAGCCAGTCGCAGCAGATGACTGCCCCTCCCTGAGCCTGGTTCTGCTGGAGATTTCTTCCTGTAAAAGGGAGTTTTTCCTCTCCACCATCACCAAGCGCTGCTCACAGCGGATCGCCTGATTGCTGGGGTCTTTCTGCAGTTGTGGGGGTTCCCCCTACAGCTGAAAGGGCGATGAGATGACTGTTTTGTGAAATGGTGCTATATAAATAAAGTTGAATTGAAGTGAATTGTAAAACTGCTCATTTTTTCGTGTAAGTTTGTAACTTTTTAAAAGTAATTGCATTACTTTTTTCCTCATTAATCGTCACTTTTTTCTGAAAAATTGTGCAACTTTTTTGCCTAATTTCATCTATGATTCCAGTGTTCCTGAACCTGCTCACCCACATGAACCCATGTGGGACCCTCACCTGCACCACAGGTAAAGTCCATGTGGGAAAACACAGATGGGGCCAACGTGGAACCTACATGGACTCACAGGCCCCTCTTGGACACTGTAAATTGTGAAACTGGATTTCCTGTTTTGCTTCTAAGTTTCTATCAGGCAAATATAAGTTGACTTACCTTTAAGGTTTAAGTAAACCGAGTTTAAAAGAGATTTCACGAAACAAATATTTCAATAAAACTGATTTATGAAGCTGAGGTTTAAGTTTATGATGCAATCATATAAAGAAACGATTCCAAAAATAGTAATTACTGTGACTTTAGCTTAAAGAAAATAAAAATATGTCTATTTCACACCATCCCAGTATAAGTAGTTTCCACAGTCAATAAATCTGCAGCGTTTGTGGCTGATCGACCAGTCTTTGGGGTACATACTGTACAGTGTGTACAAACAGGTTATCAGCTCGATATTATTTGCTAAGAGAAGCATTGTGTGGAGTAGCTGCAGGCCTGCTTCTGCCTAAAAGGTTAGAAAAGTCATTGAGCTGCAGCCTTGCGATGTTGCTGCTGCAGCATCCATCTTTGTGAGAGCGAGCGAGTGCTGTGACACTCTCCTAGTTTTACTGAGGGCAAGCAGAAAGACCTGTCAGCATGACGCAGATTGGTTGCTTGGTGGCAAAGGTGGGGAGCTGTAGAATGTGCGGCTCTGCGCTCAGACCCCCTAATTTGCATGTGGTGGTTTGCATTCCAAAGCGGTTTGTAAAAAGATGTGTGAGCAGGAGATTTGTGTGCAAGCTACTGTACGGTAACCAGTTATATACAAGAAAGCATTTCAAATCCTCCAGCTTCCTACAAATCTCTCTCTCTCTCCAAAAACAGATGTTCAAGCGACCTGGCTCCATTAGCCAGAGCTGCTCCAGAGTATACTTCAGCAGCAGCGCAGACCCGGCCCAGCCTCCAGACAGCAGAACCACCCCACCGCCATCGCCATCCTGCTGCCCAGACGCAGCATTTCAGAGAGGAATCGGGGATTGTGACGGCAGGGCAACAAGCCAAGACTGGCCCCGTCTTGAGGGAACTCCTGCTGCAGGTGGGGGTGTGAGCTGGACTCGGCCCACCCCTCTGCTGTAAGTGGTCATTAAAGAGTTGGCTGACAGCGCTTTCCTCGATGAGTAGTGGTGGAATTGTCCTGTTCACTGCACTACTCCACTCAACAGCACCAGGCTCAGTTTAATGGTGTCTGCTGGTTACTACTGATCCATCTGTCACTGTGTGAGTGTCTTGGCTATCATCATGCTCTGCAGGCCCTGCGCTGTGCACACTGTGTCATTTCTCCACTGACAGTGCTAATCTTTAGCATTGGACTCAGTCTGGTGCTCATGGGACCGGGAAAAGGCATGTGAGGAGATAAGGTGGAGTGGCTTCTGCGCTCACTGTTTGTCACTTTCAACCTTTCCTGTCTCATTTGCAACTGGAGGCTTTGGTCATCCTTAAATGAACCTGATTAGCTTTAGAAAGAGCGATGCAGAGCAGAGCCGAGTGGGCTGACGGCTGGATCACCAGCTAATCTCATTTAAAGCCCATCTGTCGCATTTTTGTGGATTGATTTGAGGCAAATTTAGAGGTTTTCACACCAGGGAGCTGCAGAAAAATCTCAGCCTTCCCAGCCAGCATGTCCATGTGGGCCCCACCACAGGTTAAATGGGCCGTCTTATGGTCCAGGTGGGTTTGTCTGTGGGTTCCATGTTGACTCCATCTGTGTGTGCCCACATGGACTTGACCTGTTTACCCATTTTCAACGGATTTGTGATTTTCTTGTAAATTTGTGACTTTTTTCTTGAAAATCTGAAACTTTCTCACAAATTTTCATAATTTCTACTAAAAACTTTTTCTCATAAATTTGTTTCCTTGTTAAATTGTGACGTTTTCTTGCATATTTGCTACATTTTTCTTGTAATTTTGGAGCATTCTCATAAGTTTTCCACTTTTTTACCGTAATCTTGCCACTTTTTCTCAAAGTCAAAGTGCCTTTATTGTCATTCCATTGTTAATAAACAATGCAACGAAATTTCTCATAAATATGTTACTCTTTCCTTGTAAATTTATGACTTTCCCCAAAAAATTTGTGACATTTTTCTTGCAATTTTTTTTTAAATTTCTTGCAAGTTTGTAACTTTCTGAAATAATTTTACATTTTTTTTCTTGTAAATTTGTAACATTTTCTCAAAAATTTTCACTTTTTTTCCTCATAAAGTTAAGAATTTTTTTTTTTTGTAAATTTTTGACTTTTTTTTCACATTTTCACTTTTTTTCATAAATTTGCATCTTTTTTCTTATAAATCTGTGACTGTTTTCTCATCATTTTGACACCAATGTTCCTGAAACCTGCTCACCTGCATAAAAAACCCAACGCTGGGCCCGGGTGGGCTTGACGCAGGTAAACCCCTGCTCACCTGTGCCACAGGTAAAGTCCATGTGGGCAAACACAGATGGGGCCAGCATGGCACCCATGGACCCATAAAACAGCCCAGATTTTGACCTTTGGCGGGGCCCACAGGGACGTGCTGGCTGCGGTGTGTGTGTAGACCTTCCGTTACCATAATCACACATGCCCACATTGATGCAGTGTAATGATCTAGGCGCCGATGGAAACAGGTGACAGTCTCCTGCATCAGCTTGCTAACTGCAGACGCGGAGAGATCTGATGTAATTCCAAGCAAAACAGCCAGGCTGAGTGTCAGTTTTGGGCTAATGCATGCTCCACAGCGTCGCACCCCGCTATCACTAATCAGGTGCCATTGTTTTCCTACTGCCACACAGTCATCAATATTGATGAGGCATCATTTGATTACCATGGTGGTATTATGCTTAGAGTTAATGGTAGAAGTAATTTTATACCCATCAACTACAACATAATATTCTATTTCTTTTTCATCCTTCGATTCCACCGAATTGTTCTCGCTCCAGGTATTCCGGCAAATGGTGAATAAATTACTTGGAGACGCCCAGAAGCCTTTATGGTTTTTCATTGTTATTCATTCAGTACGGTTCTGGGTTTTATTTATCTATCTTTATTTTACGTTGGAAAATCATGGCAGATAATCTTAGGAGCAGGCATAGGAGAATTAAGCTGCATGGTGCCTGGCTGGTTTCTCCAGCTTCCCACTTTGTGTCTGCCCCTTCCTCTCCCCGTGCCTGCCTCCCAATCCAATCTACACATTAATCAGATGGAAGTGATAAGCTTGGGGAGCACAGGCAGAGGCACTATGGCAGCTACGCTCTCAATGTGACTGTTATATAGAAGTAACTCCATCTTCTGTATTTCTGTGTGTCATGGACGATATCAGAGGTCAGTGGGGGAAAAAACAAAAGTATACACCTTATTTTATGTTTGTTTTATATTTCTTTGATTCAGTTGCACCGTAATTAATACAGTACATGATACTTTAGAGCAGGGGTGTCAAACTTACGGCCCACAGGCCCGAACCAGCCCACCAGAGAGTCCAATCCAGCCCACAGGATGAATTTGCAAAGTGTGAAAATTAAATAATAGCAGTTTTTCAATAAAGTAAATGCTATTCATAATTTGTCCATTTGGGGTCGCACAAGAGTCTCCTTCTTTTGCTTCTGCTTCTTCTTCTTTTCCTTATGGCTGCTCCCTTCAGGGGTCTCCACAGCAGATCATTCGTCTCCTTCTCACCCTCTCCCTGCATCTTCCTCTGGAACACCAACCCTCTCCATGTCCTCCTTCACTACATCCATCAATCTTCTCTGTGGTCTTCCTCTTTTCCTCCTGCCTGGCAGCTCCTTCTTCAACATCCTTTGTCCAATATCTCCACTATCCCTCCTCTGCACATGTCCAAACCATCTCAGCCTTGACTCTCTTACTTTGTCTCCAAATTGGTCAACCTGAGCTGTCCCTCTGATATGCTCATAATTAGTCCTGTCCTGCCTAGTCACTACCAATGAAAACCTTAGCATCTTCAACTCTGCCACCTCCAGCGCCCCCTACTGTCTTTTTGTCAGCACCACCATCTCTAAACCATACATTGTAGCAGAGCTCACCATCCTCTTGTAAATATTTCCTTTCACTCTTGCAGCTATCTTCTGTCACAAATCACCCCTGACACTTGTCTCCACCCACTCCACCCTGCTGCACTCTCTTCTTCACGTCTCTTATGCTTTTTCCATTGTTTTGTGTCATGAACCAGGCTTGGGATTCTCCCGAGCTCGGCTTCATGGCGTTTTTCTGTTTCTTTATGATCTGTGTTTTATGCTATCTTTTGAGTTCCATATTGTCTTTCGTTGTTTAGCCATGTCCTGTTGTATTTTTGGTTACTGTGGGCCCCTCCTCTCCTGTCAGGTTCTGACAGGTGATTCCAATCTGTCATTGTCTGCTCTTCTCCCTGCTCAGATCCATACACCCACTCTCATTCACAAACATACATGCACACAATCATTCACACCTGCACTCACTCAACTGATCACACACCCATACATTCCTACTCGCACTCACTCACACCGGCAATCACTCTGATCATTACGTTTGTTATTATTGAAGCTCTGTCTGCACACTTGTGTATTATCGGTGCATTGTCTTGTCAGCCTGCCACCAGAGCAGCCCATGCTCTGGCGTTTCACCTCTGTAAGTATCTTCACCTGTCAATCGCAAGTCATGTTTAGTTTTTCCTCTGTTTCTGCCCTGCGCTATCTTGGTGCAGACTGTAGAGCCTTGGGTTTCTCGGCTCCGGTCTACACTTCTGTTTCAGGATCGTTCTGGGTCTTTTTGTGTATCGTGGTCCATGCCATTTCATTTGAGGACAATTTCCTATCACTTGACACGCACACCAGGTTGTTGGTCTGTTTCATTGTTTGGACAGTTGTATTAATAAACACCACATCCTCCTGCATTTGGGTTTTTCTCATCTCTGCTACCTCGACAAGGCAGCGAACCATGACAGCTTTGGGTGGTTGACCCCAGCTATTTAAACTAATCTACTTTCACTATCTCTACTCCTTCCATCTTCACTGTTACACCTGCCTCCCTCTCATTCACACTCCTTTATTCTGTCTGTCTTCTGCTGACTTTCATTCCTCTTCTCTCCAGAGCATACCTTCACCTCTCCAGGTTCTCTTCCACCTGCTCCCTACCCTCACAAGAAAGATCCCACATATCACTGCTGTCATATTTACAAGAAATACAATCTTCTGTCTTTTGAAAATTATGAAACTCTCAAATTTGCAACAATTTGCAAAACAATCAAATATTGCAAACTTGAACATTTTCTTAAAAGGGGAGGAACTGCAACTAGTCGAGGAATTTAAGTACCTCTGCATGATTTTAGACTCCTCATTAACCTTTGAAAAGCACATCAAAAAAATCTCAAACATAATCAAATTCAATCTAAGAATTTTTTTACAAATTAGACCATCGCTGACATTTAATGCGCCAAAGTGTTTCTGCATGCAATGATCTTCTCACACATCGATTACTGTTTTACCAACTGGTCACTCACTGGGGTAACCATAACCAAACCCAGTGAAGCTTTATACAAAAAAGCCATAAAAGTCTTTGATAAGAAAGATCCCACTTACATTTATATTAATGTCCATTATTATGTAATGTCCCTTTCAAATAAAAATTAAACTTCAAACTTCTCTACAGATCACAATGTCATCTGCAAGCATCAAGGTCCACAGAGACTCCTGCTTGACCTCATCCGTCAGCCTGTCCATCACCATGGCAAACAAGAAGGGACTAAGAGCCAATCCCTGATGTAACCCCACCCCCACCTTGAACCTGTCTGTCACTCCTACAGCGCAGTTCACCAACGTCTCGCTGTCCTCATACATGTCCTGCACCACGCTCACATACTTCTTTGCCACTCCTGACTTCCTCATACAGTACCACACTTCCTCTCTTTGCACCCTATCATCTGCTTTCTCTAGATCCACAAAGACACAGAGCAACTCCTCATCTTCTCTATACTTCTCCATTATCACTCTTAAAGCAAACATTTAAATTGCTCAAACTGATTATTTTTTTTAAATATTTGGCATACTCTTTCAACTATTCCCATAAATTTATTATATTTTTCTCCATAAATGTGTTATCTATCATGGATGAAACTGCAGCATTTTTAACATAATTTTGTTAGTCTTCTCATACAATTCCAACTTTTTCCAGTAAATATAAGATTTCTTTTCAAGAACTCTTGTGACTTATTTTCTTGCAAATCTATGGGTATGTATAAATAAATTTTCAGATTTTCTCATTTTCAGCATTTTATATTTTTCCTCATGAATGTGTAACCATTTTTTCTTGAAAATTTCTTGCTTCTTTTCTTGGAAATTTGTGAGTTTGTTTTTTTTTTTTTTTCCCTCAAGGCCTCAAGGAGCCCCCGCCTATGGACAAAAGAGCTACACGTGGCCCCAGAGCCACAGACTGCAGACCCCTGGTCTAACTAGTTAAATGCATCCCTACACTACGCTCACATCCTTGTTTACAGTGAGTATGTACCCGCAAGCATTCCCACGCTGTCCTGTCCTCTGTCTCCCCCGGACCACCGGTGGACTTCACCCCACGTCTCCATGCTGACCGCATGTACGAATGGCTGGATTAGTCCTGAGAAAAGTGCATCTGCCAGAAAAGCCCCTCCATAGCCAGTCTTGTAACCCTTTAATTTTTAGAAAAACAATCACTGCTACATCTTTTCAATGAGTTTTAAAGCCGTGAGCCTCCAGTCTGACCCGGAACAAAGTGCACCTCCAGCAAACCGCCATGAGAGCCCCTTTCCTGATAAGACTCAAACACACATGAGAAGAGAACAAATATTCAGTCATTTTTCAGGAAAAAACACAGACGCTGACCGACAATAGAGAGGAACAGAATAAATGATTTGTTTTTTCTCTGCAGCTCAGTACCAAGTGTTTGGGGACTGCTGTTGTGGGGGAGTTTTCAACTGAAGGTGCTGCCATAATTTGTTCTATGGTCTAAAGGTGCCTTAACACCAGACGTGAACAGGTGGCACAAATCCATACAAAGCCAATGGAAAGAGGCGAGCACATGCAAAACTGCGCATTCACGCGTTCCCATCCGAGGGATAGCACTAGCTTTGAGATTCTGCCATCATCGGAGTAAAAGGATCAACACTGGAGAGTAAACTAGTCTGCAAATGAGAATGCCAGTCACCTGGAGACAGAAGGACCAGGAGCTCTTCAGCTGAATTGGGATGTCAGAGTGATTTACCCACGGATTCCTGCCGAAGATGGATGGATGGATGGATGGATTCCTGCCGCAGACGTACTAACAAGGCTAGCAAGCTAGCAACGTAAACACCCATCAAGTTTTTGAGGCAGGGACAACTTTTTCAGGTGAGCCCCACATCCGATAATGTAAACCTAAGCGTGACATTATTTTGGGGATTTCCACAGCAGGTTGAAGACAGCTGCAGAAGTTGTAAAGGCAACTTTGCCTCTCGGCATCTCACCCAGACGGTGAATTCATGTCTATCTGTGTGTTTACATTCAGTTATAATGTAATCGTGCTGCATGAAAAATTCACCCATTCACGTTTGGTGTGAAGGCACCTTAACAAGCATCAATGCAGCATAGCTGCTAAAATGGCTTTTATTATTTTTATTTTTTTTATTATTAAAACTCTTTTATTCATCTTTTTTATCTGAGTTCTCAGCAAGACTAAATGTTGGTCATTTTTATGACAAATTTTCTGAGCACTTAAAATTCACTTACAATATGTAATTGTGCAAAATTCCACATTCTTTATTGCACAAGTTTTTCAGTACAGCAGATGTTTCTGCTTAATTTTCAAATAAATCACTGTTCATTCATTTACATCAATGAACAGTGACAGGATTGTCAATTGATTTTTGACAATCCTGTGCATTTCTTGTGGTGTTATACAGCGGGGAAAATAAGTATTGAACACATCAACATTTTTCTCATTAAACATATTTCTGATGGAGCCACTGACCTGAAATTTTCACCAGATATCAGTAACAACCCAAGTAATCCATATATATAAAGAAATCAAGGCAACTGTGTTCACAAAACAAGTTATATTTAATAGTGTAATGACAGAGTCTATCAGAATTCAAGAAGCCATCCCATCCCACATCAGTGCAAATGTATTTCAGCTGGTTAAGTCCTGTCTTATAGCCTTTAATATGCTGTGAATATCAGATTGTCACACTACAAAGAACTCATGATGAGTAGAAGCAAAGAGCTCTCTCTAGACCACAGGTGTCAAACTCATTCCATGGAGGGCCAAGACCCTGCAGGTTTTACCTCCACCCAGTGGCTTCAACAGGTGTTTTCTCTGAATTTCCTCCCACTGATTGCTGATCAGTGAAAACACCTGCTGAAGAGACTGCGTGGAAGTAAAACCTGCAGGGTCTTGGCCCTCCATGGAATGAGTTTGACACCCCTGCTCTAGACCTTTGCAATGTTATTGTTGCAAAACATAATGAGGGCATTGGATGCAGGCACATTTCTAAACTGCTGACTGTTCCAGTGAGCACTGTTGGAGCCATCATTCAGAATTGGAAAGAACATCATTTTACCATAAACTGGCCATGACCAGGAGCTCCTTGCAAGATTTCTGACAGAGGAGTCAAAAGAATTATCAGAAGAGTTGTCCAAGAGCCAAAACCCACTTATGGAGAGCTCCAGAAAGACGTGGAGTTAGCAGGTACTGCTGTTTTAAAGAAAACAATAAGTAATGCACTTAACCATTGCTGAAGAAAAAGCATCTTGAAGCTCGTTTAAAGTTTGCAGCACAATATTTGGAAAAGCTAGTAAAATACTGGGAGAAAATAGTCTGGTCAGATGAGGCCAAAATTGAACTTTTTGGATGCCAAAACACACAGTCTGTTTGGAGTAGAAATGGCACTGCACATCAGCTCAAAAACACCATACCAACAGTGAAGTTTAGAGGTGGCAGCATCATGGTGTGGGGGTGTTTTTTTAGCACATGGTACAGGCAGACTTCATAAAATTGACAAAAGATGAATGGACAAATGTACAGAGACGTCCTTGATAAGGAACTGTTGCCATCTGCCAAGGTGCTGAAGATGAAACGAGGGTGGACATTTCAGCAAAACAATGATACCAAACACACAGCCAAGGAAACTCAACTGGTTCCAGAGAAAGAAAATAAAGCTGCTAGAATGGCCCAGACAGTCACCTGACCTGAATCCAATTGAGAATCTATGGAATGAACTGAAGATCAGAGTTCATAGAAGACACCCACGGAACATTCATGATCTGAAGACAGTTTGTGTGGAAGGCTAAAATCACTCCTGAGCAATGTCTGCACCTGGTTCCAAGGTTGTCAATAGCCAGGAGCGGTACTGGGGTTAAGCTCCCAGTGCTCATAAAATGCTCCTTACAGCGTGCTTCTCGAAAAGCCTCTGACAACTAAGTCCAACTCCTAGCCTGCCCCTGTGGTTTAGTCTCTAAGCCCAGCGGAACTGCTTTTACTAATAGGAGAAGGGGCGAGGGCGGCTCTCTGGTGCCTTAAAACCAGATGCTTCGGGTAGATGGTGGCTCGTCAACCTGGGAAGGTAGCCCATCTAGGGGAAGGTAAACCCTGATTTCAAACCTCCGCTGCCTTGCGGCACACCCGGTCACGGGGAAGGCTTCGGGAGTCAACCCTGAGGAAAAATCCGGTGTCGGAGCCCCTAAGGCAGTTCTCTGTTGTGCTCAACATCATTCTGGCAGCTCCTGTGACGGCGCTGGTGCCAAACTATAGCAGCCCTGCTGTTCCTTTGGATTCATCAGTGACGTGGAGAGGGGGGACATGCTGCATGGGTAACATCTTGTCCTCCATATCTTCCTGCCCAGGCTTGAATCCTACCAACGCCCAGCGCTGGAAGGTAGAACACTGGTGCGCATCGGCCTGTTCAGCCACAGGCGGTGCTGTTCCAGCAGAGTAGACATTTAGGATTCTCTTCCATGGTCATCATAGACCGACGGAGGCCGACGACGACGAATGTCTGCACCTAGTTTCTCCATACAGGAGGCATCTGGAAGTTGTTATTTCCAACAAAGGTTTTTCTACTAAATATTAAATGAATGTCACCAAGTGTGTTCAATACTTATTCCTTTTGTCATTCCACTTTATTAAATATAACTTGTTTTGTAAACACAGTTGCCTTGATTTCTTTGTGTGTATGGATTACTTGGGTTTTTATTTGTTTTATTTTATGTACTTTATTGATCCCCAGAAGGGAAATTCAGGGTATCCGCCTAGATCAGAGGTGTCCAATCATGTGCCATGGAGGGCCAAGACCCTGCAGGTTTTCTCTTCTACCCAGTCTCTTCAGCAGGTGTTTTCACTTATCAGCAATCAGTGGGAAGAAATTCAGTGAAATCTTCTGTTGAAGACACTGGTTGGAGGTAAAGCTTGCAGGGTTTTGGCCCTCCATTGCACATGATTGGACACCTCTGGCCTAGATGGATGAAGCAGCCAGGGTACAGCATAATCCCTTCACCATTCACACACACATTCACATTTAGGGCCACTTTAGAGTCTCCAATTAACCTAACTTGCATGTTTTTGACCTGTGGGAGGAAACCAGAGTATCCGGGGTAAACCCACGCAGACTTGGGGAGAACATGCAAACTCAACACAGAAGGGTCACCGATGATCAGGGGATGGGATTGAACCCACGATGATCAGGGGTGGAATTGATCCCGTGACCTTCTCACTGTGCTACCACTGTGCTAACCACTGCACCACCGAGCTGCCCACTGATTGTTTACTGATTGTTACGCACCCCTCTATAGGGAATTAGTCAGTGGTCCAATCCCCGACACCTTAGAGTAGTAGAGCGGAGGTATTGAGATCATGATGTCATAGGTTCGAGTCTCAGCCTGGGATATTAGGAAGTGTATGTCTACCTTGCCTGTGTGCGAAAGTGACTTTGGAGATGCTCGGGAAGGCAGGAAGATATTAAAAGAAAAACAGCACATATAGAAAGCAATTCAGGTTTGGTTTCAGAAACTATTGGCCCTGAAACAATCAGGGAGTAAGGTAAAAACATATGAGAAACGGCACACATAAAAAATATTTAAGAGTACAATTTCAAATCCCATTTAAGGAAGAGAGTCAATGCTGGCAGGCTTGATTACTTAAAATCCATTTTTTAGTCAACCTAGTAAAAACCAGGTTATCTCTCATGCTGCATGACTGCAGGCAGAGAATGGTTTCCTTCATGTTCCAGTTTTCTTTTACAACGACATCAAGTTGCATGGTTAGCGTATTTACTGATTTTTTCAATGTATTATTTTCTTCCAAGAGAGAGATGAGCAGCGCCTGGCTGAACTCCAGACTCTCATAGATGTCATGGAATTCTTTATGGAGCAACTCGACCAACGCAAGTCTAGCGTCCATGCTGGAAAGTTTACTTTCAGTGGAGAAAAGAATGTCACCTTACATCAAGGTGGACAAACCTAGTCATTTTCGCCCTGCCTCAGGAACTACAAATGGAAATTAGTGAGAACGCTATAATCTGGTACAGAGCATCTTTACCTTGTGTTTAATGTTTTTTTTTTTTTTTTCTGTACATGGTCCCTGACAAATAAACCAATAAACTAAACTAAACATGAAATCAATTACCTTTCACTGAGTCCACTGCATTGGACAGACCCCCCCCCCCCCCACACACACACAAAAAAAAAAAAATGTCCCAGACCGATTATTGCCAGATTTGAACATTTCAAGCAAAAGGTTCTGGTACAGAGGCAAGGCAAGTGTAGTGTGTTAAATATAATGTTATATGGTGCTGGGTGAACTGGGGGTGACGGCTCCGCCTTTCTGGTTCCGCCATCACCCTGGGGTATAAAAGGCCAATGCGGAAGACACTGTCTCTTTCGACCACGACCATCTGCCTCTACGGAGCGCCTATGTTGTTGTGTGGTTCACTTAATAAAGTTACGTCCTATTGCACCTCCGGCCTGATTCTTAAGAGTGCGAGTTATGGACAGAATATTTGGCGACAAGGATAAAGGTATGGAGAAAGCTGTTTCTGGTTTTCGACCATTTTTGGAGGTCTCGGGAGAACTGCCTGTTCCCTGGGTGAGGTGGTATGCGGCCTTTCAAAATTACTTGGTGGCCCTGAACCTCGGAGAATTAGAGAAACTGCATGCAAGAGCTATTTTGATCCATAATCTTGGCATGGAGGGACAACGGATTCTCAGCCCATTGGAAGACAGCACTAGTTTTGATGACATGATCGGGCTAATGGCGCGCTATTTTTGCACTCTGGAAGATGTCATAGTCTGGAGGATTCAGTTTCGGCAGTGCCACCGGCGGACTTGAGAGTCAGTGCAGCAGTACGTTGCAGATCTGTTTCAGCTGGCAGGCAGTGCCAGTTTGGAGCCTTTGAGAAAGAAATGGTGCGTGATCAATTGGCGGAGCACACACTTTGTTCTGCGGCATGGTGAAGGCTCCTAACGTACTCGGGTCAACTGACGTTAGCTACGGCAGTCAAGATAGCGCAGCAGTTTGAAGTGGCTGAAAAACTATCAAATGACCTCAGTGAGAGAACTACGTTGGGGCACACCGAACCACGATTGAAGGCACTGGCTGTGGACCCAGATAGTGAAGACAGCATGGATGAAGAGGAATACACTGCCACTATACAAATTAGGTATGCCCCGGGTATGCCAAAGTGTTATGGCTGTGGGTCCACCAGGCACCGGTATAAGGAAAGAGAGTGTCCGGCGAAAGGCAAGTGCTGTGGCAAGTGTAGACTCCTGCATCATTTCACCAGGGCCTGCAAAAATTTCGAGCGAGGGGACCAACGATGTGTAGTGACTCCTACGGTTGTTCATTCTGTCTCCCCAAGCACAAATAGCAGGCTGTGCTAGGCCCTACTCTTTTTAGTTTATATATGCTTCCGTTAGGCAACATTATTAGAAAGCACTGTATACATTTTCATTGTTATGCAGATGACACACAATTATACCTGTCAATGAAGCCAGATGATAGTAATCAATTAGTCAAGTTAGAAGCCTGTCTTAAGGAAATCAAAGCTTGGATGACTTGTAATTTCCTGCTATTAAATTCAGATAAGACGGAAGTCATTCTTGTTGGTCCAAAAAACCTTAGAAATACCTTTCCAAATCAAACTTTCAGTTTGGATGCGGTTGCTCTTTCTCTTAATAGCTCTGTGAGGAACCTTGGAATTATTTTTGATCAAGATCTATCCTTCAATTCACATATTAAATTTGTTTCTAAGACTGCTTTCTATCATTTGCGTAATATGGCCAAGATTAGGAGCATCTTGTCTCAGAGTGATGCTGAGAAACTGATCCACGCTTTTGTTAGCTCGAGATTAGATTATTGTAATTCTTTATTATCCAGGCTGTCTTAAAACATCTTTAAAAAGTCTTCAGCTGATCCAAAATGCTGCAGCAAGAGTTTTAACAGGTACTGGAAAGAGAGATCATATCTCTCCGGTTCTGGCCTCCCTTCATTGGCTTCCCATAGAGTTTAGAATTAAGTTTAAAATCCTTCTTCTTACTTACAAAGCTCTAAACAATCAGGCTCCTTTTTATTCAAAAGATCTGATACTACCGTATTATCCTAACAGAGCACTACGCTCCCAAAATGCAGGATTACTTGTAATACCTAGAATCTCCTAAAGTACAATGGGAGGCAGAGCCTTCAGTTATCAAGCTCCTCTCCTGTGGAACCAGCTGCCAATCTGGATTCGGGAGTCAGACTCGATCTCTGTTTTTAAGAATAGGGCTAAAACCTACCTTTTTGATATAGCCTACAATTAGGGAGGGATCATGTGTTTCTGAACCCTCCCTTAGTTATGCTGGTAATAGGTTTAGTCAGCCGGGGGACCTCCAATAAGGCACTGGGCCTCACTCCTTTCATCACTCTCAATGAAATATTTTTTTTTTTGCTGGTCATTAACATCTGTTTGTTCTCTCCAATAGATTGAGTCCCCATCGTGCTGTTTGCTCTCTACATGTCTGTTCTTTTCATCTTCTCTGTCCCCTCACCCCCCAGCCAGTCGCAGCAGATGACTGCCCCTCCCTGAGCCTGGTTCTGCTGGAGGTTTCTTCCTGTTAAAAGGGAGTTTTTCCTCTCCACCGTCGCCAAGTGCTTGCTCACAGGGGATCGCCTGATTGCTGGGGTCTTTCTGCAACTGTGGGGGTTCCCCCTACAGTTGATAGTGCTATGAGATGACTGTTGTTGTGAAATGGCGCTATATAAATAAAGTTGAATTGAATTGAATTGAATAGATAGGCGGATTTATTGCAACGTTTTGCTGGATGGCGTGGAAGTGCTGTTGTTGGTAGGTTGTTGGGAGCAGCGGCTTCTGTGTTGAACTGACCCACTGTGAGGAGTTTGTTCCCACATTACCATGTGAGAGGACTGTCAACATCATACTTTGGCTATGGAGGAAACAGGTTAGCCATCGTGAGTTCGCTGGAGTTGACGGCGAGATACAAGTCAGCAGTGATGTCCAACATCCAATTCGTGCTGACCGCCAGTGGGTCGAACATAATGGGATGTGATATGTTCTATGGCCTGGGATTCACGATCACCAGCGGCGTCGGAGAAGAGTGGTCAGGCTGTGGTTTGTGGGACCGACCGGTTTCATGTGTGGAGGATGATGCGGTATGGGACACTGACTGGCCTAGTATTCTGGGAGATGACCAGGACCAATGCCGTAAAGAGCCATCGCGGGAGGGTTCCGGTGCCATTGTCCAAGTTGCCCTGGATGTGGAACTGGACGGCACGGTGGAACACCCGTGATGGCAGATGGAACCAGAATAATAGCTCCCTTTGCTTCCAGAGTTTGGCCTGGAGATACCGTGAAGCAAGGAGCTACTGTGGCTTTGCCGGCATTTAAAATGAAAGAGAGCTGGGCAGGACTTGCTGGCACTGTAGCAAGACATGCCAACCCGCAATACTGGAGGCCGAGGCGAGCTTCGGACCGGGTTGGTGGAGCGGTTCGACCCAGAGAAGAAGCCCGTTTAAAACGTAGTTGACATGGTTTAGGACCCAGGAGACAGACCCTGACACGGGCAGATAGTGACAATAATCTTTATTTGATAGTGAGAGTGTGTAGTGCGTGTGTGAGTGCGTGGATAGTGTTCTGGTCACTGGAGCTGAGCAGCCTGGACGGAGACCTGGCAACCCTGGAACAAACAAGCAGAAAACAATTACTTTTGTTCCACACTCGTGATGAGCTACAGATGGAGAGGCTTACTTGAGTGCAGCACAGGTTTCGCCCTGCTGAGATCCAGCGGCCGTGCAACGTGGAGGTGAAGGTGTCCGTGAACGTGCTGGGGATACCACCCGTGGCTGTGACGAGGGTAGTTCCTCTGATGACGCCGGCTGTGGCTCCACAGACCGGGATGATGGTAATCCTGACGATGACGAGGTTAGTGATTCCACAGAATGTGGTGATGATGGTATAGCTGATAACGATGACAGTGACTCCACTGATAGCGGTGGCCAATACTCCTGCAACTGATATAACAACAGTTCTGGAAGCTGAGGAGCAAGACGTACCGGTAGTAGTGGTGGTAACGAAGCGCTACGTGTGCGAGATGGCGTTACCCCGTCAGCTGGGGACGCAGGTCCGCCACCAAGGAGGTCCACCTGTGCACAGGGGTATAGACAAGGGGTTGAGTAGCAAATTGTTCTCTTACTTGGTTGACACTGATGAGAAGTCCTTGATGAAGCAAGAGAGGTTCTTGACGAGGCAAGAGAGGTTCCAGATGAGACAAGAGAGATTCCTGATGAGACCAGAGAGTGGAGTTCAGGCTCATGCTCCAACGAGGAGGACAGACGACTCCGTGCCGGGCTGTCAGCGACGCTGGCTTTTAACAGCCATTGATTAACACCTGTTGGTCTGTGCGCAGCTGGAGTTGATGACGCCAATGACGGCCCAGAGGCCACCATGACAGTACTCCCCCCTCTAGCAGTGCCTCCAGGTACCTGCCCAATCCTACCTAGATTCGCCCGATGGAAATCGCGAATCAGCTGTTTATCAAGGATCAACGCTGGGTGAATCCAAGAACGATCCTCCTGTCCAAAGCCCTCCCAGTCCACCAAATACTGAAGACCACGACCCCGCCTGCGGACATCCAGGATGGCAGTCAACCCCCAGGCCGGATGGCCATCGATCATCCTCGGGGGTGAGGGAGCCGCGGGAGCAGGGCACAGGGGATCAGAGACGTACGGTTTGACCTGGGAGACATGAAAGGTGGGGCAGATACGCATCGAAGAGGGGAGAGACAAGCGTACAGACACAGGGTTAATAACACGATTAATGGTGTAGGGGCCAATGAAGCGCTTAGTGAGCTTACGTTTTTCGGCCGGTACACCAATATTTCGGGTTGACAACCAGACTTTCTGACCCATCTTATAGTCCGGGGCGGGTCTCCTATGCCGGTTGGCCACCTGGATATTGCGTTTGGTATTCTTCAGCATGGCTTGGCGAGCGAGGAGCCAAACTCGCCGGCAGCACTTGATGTGTGCCTGGACTGAAGGAACCGCTACCTCCTTTTCCTCCTCCGGGAACAGCGGAGGATCAAACCCGAATGATGCCTTGAACGGGGAGACGCCCGTAGCCGTGGAGATCGTGGCGTTGTGAGCGTACTCAATCCAAAGAAGGAACTTGCTCCAGGAGGATGAGCAGGAGGAGATGACACAGCGTAGGGCAGCCTCAAGCTCCTGATTAGCCCGCTCGCACTGGCCATTGCTCTGGGGGTGATAACCAGAGGAAAGGCTGGCTGTGGCTCCCAGTGCCGCGCAGAAAGCCTTCCAAACTTGTGATACAAACTGAGGTCCTCGATCTGACACAATATCAGCAGGGATGCCATGAAGACGGACCACATGTTGCACAAGGAGATCCGCTGTTTCCTGGGCCGAAGGCAAACCCCGAAGTGGCACAAAATGGGCTGCCTTCGAGAACCGGTCCACGATGGTTAAAACTGTGGTGTAGTCATCTGAAATGGGTAAACCAGTCACAAAGTCCATAGCTACGTGAGACCAGGGGCGTGAAGGAACCGGCAACGGGTGTAGCAGGCCCGCCGGGGGGGATAATGTTGTCTTCCCGGTAGCACACTGAGCGCAGGCCCGGATGTAACCTACAACGTCCTTCCGTAACCCTGGCCACCAGAAGGTCCTTTGGAGGAGATCCACGGTCCGACCCACTCCAGGATGACAAGCCAACTTGGAAGCGTGACCCCACTCGATCACCTTGCCCCGGATAGCGCGTGGAACAAACAAGCCCCCCCCCCCCCCCCCCCCCGGGATCCGGCTCGGTCTTCTGAGTCTGGCGAACCGTCTTGCAGATTCCCCAGGACAGGGTGCCCACGACGCAGGAAGGCGGCAGGATCGGGGTCTCCTGGTCCTCAGAGGATGGTGTGTCAAAACTGCCGTGAGAGGGTATCCGGCTTACCGTTCTTGCTTCCCGGCCGGTATGTGATGGTAAAGTTAAAACGGCCGAAGAAGAGGGACCAGTGAGCCTGGCGTGCATTCAGGCACTTCGCCGTCCTGAGGTACTCCAGGTTGCGGTGATCAGTCCAAACCACGAACGGCTGAGCAGCCCCCTCCAGCCAGTGCCTCCATTCCTCCAAGGCGAGTTTCACTGCCAGTAACTCCCTGTCTCCGATGCTATAATTCCTCTCTGCAGGGGTGAGACGGTGAGAGAAATAAGAACAAGGGCGAATCTTACCGTCCTCAGGAGAACGTTGGGAGAGTACCGCTCCAACTCCCGAATCAGAGGCGTCCACCTCCACCAAGCACTGCAGCTTCGGGTCCACCTGAGTAAGGACTCGGGCCGAGGCAAACTCCCTCTTGAGCTTCTCAAATGCTCCAGCTGCCTCCTTACTCCAGCAAAACGGGGTCTTAGGGGAGGTGAGAGCAGTCAGAGGACGGGCAATATTACCAAAGTTTGGCACGAACCTCCTATAAAAATTAACAAACCCCAGGAAACCTTGAAGCTGCTTTCTGGAGGTGGGTGCAGGCCAATCTACAACCGCCTTGACCTTGGCCGGGTCAGGGAGCACCTGGTTCCGAGCTATAATAAACCCAAGGAAAGAGCTTTGATCAGTGTGGAACTCGCATTTTTCAGCCTTGACGAATAGCTGGTTCTCCAGGAGGCGCTGTAGTACCCTGCGGACATGCACCCGATGTTCCTCTAGTGTGCGGGAGAAGATGAGAATATCATCAAGATAAACAAAAACAAACGAGTTCAGAAAATCCCGTAATACATCATTTATCAATCGCTGGAAGACGGCTGGAGCGTTAGTTATCCCAAACGGCATTACCAGATACTCAAAATGTCCGCTGGGGGTCCGAAAAGCCATCTTCCACTCATCTCCTTCCCTTATGCGCACTAGATGGTAGGCATTCCTAAGGTCCAGTTTAGTAAACCAGGATGCCCCCTGGAGGGAGTCAAAAGTAGTGTTCATCAGAGGCAAAGTATATTTGTCTTTTACTGTTATTTCATTCAGTCCCCGGAAGTCGATACAGGGGCGTAGTGAACCGTCCTTTTTTCCAACAAAAAAAATCCGGCTCCCACTGCCGAAGACAACGGGCGGATGATACCAGAGGCCAAGGACTCCTTGATGTACGTATTCATGGCCTCGCGCTCCGGGGCTGATAGGCTGTAGAGGCAGCTAGCAGGAAGAGGGGCCCCAGCCTTCAGGTTGATCGTGCAGTCATAAGGACGATGGGGGGGGGGGGTAAGGACAACACCCGAGACTTGCTAAACACTAGCCCCAAATCGTGATAGACCTCTGGCACCTTGGACAAGTCCGGTGGAGATGAATCAGGCAGAGACACTTTGACGGATGGGGCGCACGCCGCTGATTGGAGGCAGGCACTAAGGCAGAACGTACTCCATGCCGTTACTCTCCCAGCTTGCCAGTCAATGGTGGGGTTATGTAGGCGTAGCCAGGGGGACCCCAGAATAGCGGGCGAAGAAGAAACGGGCAGCACTAGAAACTGAATTTCCTCCCTGTGATTTCCTGATACAATAATTGACACGGGGGCCATCTGATGGGCAACGGTGGTCAATGACGCTTTAGACAAGGTGATCAGTTTGACAGGGGGGTCTAGAGTCTGACAGCTAAGGCCCATCCGGGTTGCCAGGTCTCTAGAAATGAAATTTTGCTCAGCTCCAGAATCTACTAACGCTAGTGTGGAGTGTTCTGTATGTGTATGGATAAGTCTGAGAGGTAATCGACAACAAGTAAGGGGTTCTTCTGAGTTCTTGCCCGTGAATCCCCCTACTGCGATCCACGGGCCTTCCCTTTTAACTTATTGGGACATTCGAACACCCCATGTGACTCTTTCCCACAGTAGAAACAAAGGCCCTGATCCCTGCGGCGTTGTTTCTCAGCTGCTGACACTTTAGACTGGCCAATGATCATAGCTTCCTGATCCGGGGATTCCTCTGACGCAGGTAAAGCGAGAAGAGGAGAGTTAGGGACGTGAGGGCGGAGTTTAACCGAACGGGAAGTTGTACGCCGTTCAGCCGCCCGCTCCCTTAATCTGCTATCCAGACTAACCGCTAGGGCAATCAAATCCCGCAAATTGTCCGGTTTGTCCCGTGCCGCTAACTCATCCTTTAGCTCATCGTTAAGACTACGTAGGAAAATACCACACAGTGATGGCTCCCCCCACCCAATCTCTGCAGCCAGGACCCGGAAGTCAATAGCGTAATCAGCAGCTGATCTCTTTCCCTGTTGTAAGCTCAGCAGCCGTTCTGTCAACACCTCACCCCTGTCAGTATGGTCAAACACGGACATGAACTCAGTCACAAACTCCTGGTAAGTAAGCAGGGAATAGCTTGGTTTAGCCATGATTGAATACGCCCAGTCTAAGGCTCTTCCTGCCAGCAAATTTATGACATAGCCAATCCGACTTGAATCAAGAGTGAAATCCCCCGGAACGCGAAGAAAAACTGACTCACATTGTAATAGGAATCCTCGAGCTTCCCCGAGTTTTCCACTGAACCGGGCAGGTGTAGGAATAGGGGTGAGGCGAGAGGACGAGGAGGTGTTAGCTTGTCCTGATGCTAAGCCTGCAGGGGCTGAGATGTTTGCGGTCGAGGAGATCGTCTGGTGTCCTTCCAGACAATCCAGCCGACCATTAATTAAGGTTAGTTGGTTTAAGATTACTGTCTGCTGGTGAGCTAGTAAATCTACCTGGGCACTAAGAGTGTTGATTTGGCGCGACAGTGAACTGTCCGCTGGGTCAACGTGACGGAGTCGTACTGACATGGTTTAGGACCCAGGAGACAGACCCTGACACGGGCAGATAGTGACAATAATCTTTATTTGATAGTGAGAGTGTGTAGTGCGTGTGTGAGTGCGTGGATAGTGTTCTGGTCACTGGAGCTGAGCAGCCTGGACGGAGACCCGGCAACCCTGGAACAAACAAGCAGAAAACAATTACTTTTGTTCCACACTCGTGATGAGCTACAGATGGAGAGGCTTACTTGAGTGCAGCACAGGTTTCGCCCTGCTGAGATCCAGCGGCCGTGCAACGTGGAGGTGAAGGTGTCCGTGAACATGCTGGGGATACCACCCGTGGCTGTGACGAGGGTTGTTCCTCTGATGACGCCAGCTGTGGCTCCACAGACCGGGATGATGGTAATCCTGACGATGACGAGGTTAGTGATTCCACAGAACGTGGTGATGATGGTATAGCTGATAACGATGACAGTGACTCCACTGATAGCGGTGGCCAATACTCCTGCAACTGATATAACAACAGTTCTGGAAGCTGAGGAGCAAGACGTACCGGTAGTCGTGGTGGTAGCGAAGCGCTACGTGTGCGAGATGGCGTTACCCCGTCAGCTGGGGACGCAGGTCCGCCGCCAAGGAGGTCCACCTGTGCACAGGGGTATAGACAAGGGGTTGAGTAGTAAATTGTTCTCTTACTTGGTTGACACTGATGAGAAGTCCTTGATGAAGCAAGAGAGGTTCTTGACGAGGCAAGAGAGGTTCCAGACGAGACAAGAGAGATTCCTGATGAGACCAGAGAGCTGAGTTCAGGCTCATGCTCCGACGAGGAGGACAGAGACTCCGTGCCGGGCTGTCAGCGACGCTGGCTTTTAACAGCCGTTGATTAACACCTGTTGGTCTGTGCGCAGCTGGAGTTGATGACGCCAATGACGGCCCAGAGGCCGCCATGACAGTAGTAGACGTTTGAAGCTGAGTCGAGCTCCTCTATGGGTCAATGATGAGGTTCAGCCCAGGGGGGAGGCTCAGCTGAGGAGGGTCCATGAAAATAGGAAGCAACAGGATGACCAGGGGCGGCTGCGGGTGGTGGCTGCTCGGGAGGACGGCAATCTCAGGCTGTCCAGTGACTCGTGGAGACACCCCAATGAGCTACGGCGCATTGATGAGAAGAAATGCCGATGTGGCTCATCTCCAGAGGTGACGAGGTGAAGGCGCTCTGGGTGGGATCTGGCAGATGGAAATCCATGGGGTGGTTCTTCCATTGGGACTGTATGGTGACTATGGGGTGGCTATTAACATGGTATGGTTGAAATGTTAATTTGTTGGATTACCCAAGGTCAAGCAGTTAATGTGTTTTACTGTCATGAACTGGGTTTGGACCTTTTCCAAACCCAGCTTCATGGCATTGTGGCTGCATTTTCACGTGTCATATTGTTTGTGCCTGTTGTTGGCCAGTTTATGTTTGGTATCTCTTCTCCCATTTTGTGACAGGCAGCTGTCAGGAAGCCTTCCGGGGTTTGCCCAGCACCCTGTCCGCTAACAGCCACACCTCCTCCTCCTCCTGTTGGTTTTTGACAGCTATACACCATTATTGCCTGTGTTAACTACTCAGCTCTCTCTCTCTCTCTCTCTCTCTCTCTCTCTCTCTCTCTCTCTCTCTTTCTCTCTCTCTCTCTCTGTCTCTCACACACACACACACACACACACACACACACACACACACGCATGCACACAATCACACACACACCGGTGTCCACTCAATTCAGCCCACACACTCACTCACACACACACATTCACTCATACCTGTGCTTACTCCGCTCAACACACACCCATAAACTCCTACACACACGCACACATCCACTCACACCGGCAATCACTCTGTTCATTATGTCTCGTGTTATTGAAGCTATGTCTTCCCACTTGTGTTTGCCAGATTATTGTATTGTCATCTGTATTGTCTTTCTGGATCGTCCACTGGGATTATCGCCTCTGACAGCTTTGTTCCCGGCCCTGTGAGTACTGTTTGTTACCCCCGCTTGCCAGTCACATCTGGAAGCGCTTCGAGTTTCTCTTCTGCTCCCCCGACTGATCAGTCTCATCTGTAGCGCCTTGGGTTTCCTCTTTATGTACTCACCTGTGAGCTGAGGAGCATCCTGCGTGTAATCCCAGTGATTCCTCGTTGTACAATGTTCGCCTGTTTGTTTGCTTGGACTGTATCATCACCTTTTTGTTCAATAAACACAATCAACATCTCCTGCATTTGGTTTTCTGTCTCTCCTGCCTCAGAGGCAGGAAATCACAACATTTTACATGAGCTCATTGTGTAATTGCCCTGTTAAAAAAAAATAAAAAACTTGACACTGTTTGTTTGTTGCATTTAAGTGCATGTTTTTGTGAGATGCCCAAGTTATGGGGTGGGTGTGTTGGGGGTACGGGTTGGCAACAGGATGTAAATGTACATATTAACTGTTTTTGTTGTTGTGTGAAATGACAAATTTGGTTGTGTATATATAAGATAAGCCTTTATTAGTCCCACAATGGGGAAATTCCAGGATTGCAACAGCACAGGGATAGCAGCACTCAGAGCAACAATCAAAAAGACAAGAAAAACAAGAGCAGTGAATATACATATGTACACATAAATATATATACACACATATACTTGTTCTGGGATTATTTTAATTATTAGTAACATGGCTGTTTTTATTTTCATGGACTTTGTAGGGTCACAGACGGCAGAATAACCCATCTAGCCGTGTAGAAGTGGGTCAGCAGTCTACCTGTCCCCCTCTAGTTTAGTTGCGTTGTGTGAATGGATAGGCCTATACATATTGTTATTGTTAGCGTGTGAGTCAGGTTTTAAATTTGGGAGAGCCTAGTTTGTGTGATTTGGGTTTTTCTACAGGGGGGTGGGGGGTGGTGGTGTAAGTGTTAAATATAATGTTATATGGTGCTGGATGTACCCTGGGTGTACTGGGGGTGACGGCTCCGCTTTTCCGGTTCCGCCATCACCCTGGGGTATGAAGGGCCGATGCGGAACAGACTGTCTCTTTCAACCATGACCATCTGCCTGTACAGAACGCCTATGCTATTGTGTGGTTCACTTAATAAAGTTACGTTCTACTGCATCTCCGGTCTGACTCTTAAGAGTGTGAGTTATGGACATAACAGCAGGCAGCTTTAAAACACAAATTACAGTCTAAATGGTCAATTTCCACAGGAAATTATAGAAAGAAGGAGAAAGCTTTTCCCTATTAGGAAACAAAAATCCAAGAAGGTACACTACCGTTCAAAAGTTTGGGGTCACTTAGAAATTTCCTTATTTTTGAAAGAAAATCACTTTTTTTCAATGAAGATAACTTTAAACTAATCAGAAATACACTCTATACATTGCTAATGTGGTAAATGACTATTCTAGCTGCAAATGTCTGGTTTTTGGTGCAGTATCTACATAGGTGTATAGAGGCCCATTTCCAGCAACTATCACTCCAGTGTTCTAATGGTACAATGTGTTTGCCCATTGTGTCAGAAGGCTAATGGATGATTAGAAAACCCTTGTGCAATCATGTTAGGTCTGCAATGCTGTAATTGCTGCAAATGGAGGATTTAAGCCTAGGTAGGGGGTCGATGATGACGACGCTTCGCTTCCAGACAGGCTTAACGACTTCTTTGCACATTTTGAAGCATCAAACTCGACAATCAGAGGGAGGGCTGGCCCTCCCCCACCATCGGTCGGACCAGCTTTTACCATCAACACAGCGGACACACGGAGGACCCTAACCAGAGTCAACCCACGCAAAGCTGCAGGTCCAGACAACATTCCGGGACGTGTGCTCCGAGACTGCGCGAGCGAGTTGGCGGATGTCCTGACTGACATTTATAACATCTCCCTGAGTCAGGCCATCGTTCCCAGATGCTTCAAGACCTCTATCATTGTACCGGTGGCAAAGAAACCAGTGGTGTCCTGTTTGAATGACTATCGTCCTGTTGCACTGACACCAATTGTGATGAAGTGTTTTGAGCGGCTTGTCAAACCACACATCACAGCCTGCCTCCCTGCATCACACGACCCGCTCCAGTTTGCATATCGTTCAAACCGCTCCACGGAGGATGCTATAGTCACCACCCTACACTCTGTCATCACCCACCTGGACCAGAAAGACACCTACGCCAGACTCCTGTACATTAATTTCAGTTCAGCATTCAACACCATTATTCCCCAGAGACTGATGGAGAAATTACTCCTTCTCGGTCTGAACACCGCCACATGTCTCTGGATCCTGGATTTTCTGACTGAGAGACCTCAGTCTGTCCGGGTTGGAAACAACATCTCCAAGTCTGTCACGCTGAGTATCGGATCCCCTCAAGGCTGTGTACTCAGTCCACTGTTGTTTACACTTCTAACACATGACTGTGTATCCAGACACGAGGGGAACCAGATTATTAAGTTTGCAGATGACACCACGGTGGTGGGACTTATCCAGAGGGATGAGGAATCAATGTACAGGGAAGAAGTGAGAGACCTGGACGGCTGGTGCAGGGAGAACAATCTGGTGCTCAACGTGGACAAAACGAAGGAGATGATTATCGACTTCCGGCGGTCGCAGCCTGAGCACGCCCCCCTCAGCATCGGTGACCGTT
Source organism: Pholidichthys leucotaenia (assembly GCA_020510985.1). Taxonomy (NCBI): domain Eukaryota; kingdom Metazoa; phylum Chordata; class Actinopteri; order Cichliformes; family Pholidichthyidae; genus Pholidichthys; species Pholidichthys leucotaenia. The sequence continues at coordinate 8,285,232 of CM035840.1, forward strand.
TAGTGGAGAGAGTAGAGAACATCAAGTTCCTCGGAGTGCAGATCTCGCAGGACCTGACCTGGAGCAAGAATTCCTTGGAGATCAGGAAGCGGGCTCAGCAGAGACTGCACTTCTTGAGGAAACTCAAACAGGCCTCTCTCCCCATCTGTATCCTCAGGACCTTCTACAGAGGTGTGGTGGAGAGTGTTCTGACCTACTGCATTGCTACATGGTACTCCAGCTGCAGTATGTCAGACAAAAAAGCCCTGCAGAGGATAGTCAAGGGGGCGGAGAGGGTAATTGGAGTCTCCGTCCCCTCTGTCCAAGAACTTTTTCAGAACCGTTGTAGGTGCAGGGCACTAAACATTGTCAAGGACCGTTCTCACCCTCTGCATAAACACTTTGAACTTCTTCCATCTGGCAAACGATTCCGGAGCATCAGAGGCAGAACCACCAGACTGATCAACAGCTTCCTTCCACAAGCTGTCAGGATGCTGAACAGTTGACCCGGAATCTCTCATACACACTACTGCACCTACGGACATTTTGTATATTATAGTTAGTTATTCTTTTTTTTCCCCCAAGTATGTCTCAGGGATGTGTGAATGGATGGGGGGGTGGGGTGGGGGTGGGGAGGAGCTATGTGGGAATGTGTCTTAAATCATGCTGCTTCTTATATGGATGCCGAGAGAAATGCAATTTCATCTTGCCTGCACTACAGTTGTATGTACAGCAATATGACAATAAAGTTTGATTTGATTTTGACTTGATTCTTTGACGAAAGCAAAGTTTGAAGGAAAAAAATATTATTTCAAATACAAATCATTATTTCTAACCTTGTCAATGTCTTGACTATATTTTCTATTCATTTTACAACTCATGGTGGTAAATAAGTGTGACTTTTCATGGAAAACACAAAATAATTGTCTGGGTGACCCCAAACTTTTGAACGGTAGTGTACACAAGCAATTATCTCTGTGGATAGATTGTTTATAGATGGCAAGCTGTTTATCAGACCCTCCAGGATTTCACGAAGTTGCGATTCTACCAGTTCCCGCGACTTCAGGAGGTCCTGCATAATTCGAATTTTGTCCAATCACTGCAACTTTACTGCAATTTTGGCCAATTGTTGTCAACTTGCGCCAATTTCGCCAATCAAATTTATTTCTCAGTAGCGTGCAGATGTGTATGTCATCAGTCTGACCAATCAAATGCGCCGCTGCACCGCGCTCACTTCTATGTTTACAGTGAGAATATACTGAACACATCAGCAAAAAACAGTGTATGATTTTAAAAAAACACACTCACCTGCGAGTTTTCCCACATCGTTCCTTCCCCCGCCCCACCGGTGAATGTCTCCTCGAGTTTCCGTAATGACCGCCTGTATGAAGTTCCAGGTTTGGTGTTGAAAAACATCCGCCTGCCTGAAAGCACCTCCGTCTCAGGAGCGCGTGCGCCCAGACACGCCATAAAACCACACAAAAAACAAGTGAATCTAATATTACAGCAAGTGTTGTAACAGTTTATATGTCTTTAGAGGTAAAAGTCACTACTACATCTTGTCAGTGAGTTTTAAAGTTGGGACTCTCTGGGCTGGACATGAGCCAATGCGCGATTCAGGCAATTCCCAAGGAGAGCCCCGCAACTTACCGCAACAATAGAAAAAAAAATCCCGCGAAATCCTGGAGGGACTGGTTTGTGGATGAAACCATAACCCCCCGGCTATTCTCGATTCTATTTTTTCCCTAGCTACATGTGAGAAAAGAGTGTGATTTTGCACAGGTCTCTTATTGATCCTTGTTTAATCTGTTAACATTTGTCAAATGGTTCTTTTCTGTTGAGGTTGTTTGTTTGTTGTTGCTAATCTTGCTGATGTTGTTAGGTTGTTGATGTATGTTATCTGTTTCTTCTCACCACTTACTAACCTTGATGTCTGTTCTCGCACGCAGATTTGGTATATCGGAAATAACTTTAAATACATGTACCCCACTCACTCTTGCAAAAGCAAGCAACAACAACAGAGACATCATGTGCACACACTCAAGCACACTCACATTGAATGTCAGCAAGACCAGAGAGATGGCGATTGACTTCAGGAAGAAGAGGATGCCTTCTCAGCCACTGCAGATTAGAGGGGAGGATGTGGGAGTGGTTGAGGACTACAAATATCTGGGTGTAGGATCAGCAGCGGGTTGGACTGGAGATCCAACACCGATGCTGCGCACAAGAAGGGGATGAGCAGACTTTACTTCCTGAGGAAGCTGAGATCCTTCAACGTGTGCAGCAGGATGCTGGAGCTTTTCTGTCAGACCGCTGTTGCCAGCGCCATCTTCTTTGCTGCTGTCTGTTGGGGTAGCAGTATCAGGGCCAGCGACACCAACAGACCTGACAAGATTATCAAGAGGGCTGGCTCTGTAATTGGTCTCAGACCGGAGACCTTTGAGACAGTGGTGGAGAGGAGAACACTAAATAAACTGCGATCCATCATGGACAATCCTGATCACCCCCTCCACCACACACTAGACAGACAGCGAAGCACTTTCTCCAGTAGACTACTACAGCTTCGTTGTCGAACAGCCAGGTACAGGAAATCTTTCCTGCCACATGCAATTTCACTGTACAATAACTCACTATGATGTTGTATTCTGGTCATAGCTATGTTGCCACACTGCATCTTAAAGACTAACTGGTACATCACTTTTCACTCTGCTCCTGACAGTCCTTCTTTGTGCAATGGGATGATTCATGCTTTTATACGGGTCATCATATATTAAGCTATGATGTATATAGGTTTTATAGTCGTGTTAGTTTTACTTTCCACGGGTAATCCCTTTGTCTGTCATGTGTGTGTTTCTGTTGTTTGGTTGTCTACTGTCATGCTGCTGTTACACTGTAATTTCCCAGTTTGGGATCAATAAAGTGCATCTATCTATCTATCTATCTATCTATCTATCTATCTATCTATCTATCTATCTATCTATCTATCTATCTACTATACTCAAAACACACATATGCCTAAACACACATGCATACACAGCCATACAACGCGCACACACACACACACACACACACACACACACACACACACACAGGTCCGGGGACACACCACACTGGCCTCTCTCGGCCATCCCTCCTGGGGTGGTTGCATGGCTGTCCTGGGGCTTGGTGGCTTCTGGGCATTTGTGCTCTGTGGGGGTTGGTGGCGCTTTCTTGCTTTCTTGGCATTTCCAGGAAGGGGGGGGGGGGTTGTTGCTGTGACCTGCTGCCCTCTTTGTATGTTTCCTAGCAAACCACTCACATGCACATACTCCCTTTGAGCATGCTGTCATACACGAGCATGCACAAACATGCACACACATGTTCTTTTGCAGGTGCAGATACCAGACTCGTGATGAGACCTTTTCAGAAGAAGAAACAGTTTGTCGTCTGTTTGTTTCAGTTGTGTCAGTTTGCTTGTCTTTTTCTGTTTGTTCCTCCCCCCCCCCCCCGTCAGATCTATCATGGGTAAAACAATTTAAATAAAGTATGAAAAGTTATTCCAAGAGGAGTCTATAAATAATATATAGTACATACTGTAGATATGCACTGTGGCAGCCCAGCAACTCACCCTTAGCCATGGGATCCCTGGTTCGATCCCAGCCCCTGACCAACAGTGATCTGTGTGGAGTTTGCATGTTCTCCCCGTGTCTGCATGGGTTTAGTCTGGGATTTCTCCGGTTTCCTCCCACAGGCCAAAAACATGCAGGTTAGGTTAATTGGAGACTCCAAAGTGGCCCTAGGTGTGAATGTGTGTGTGAATGGTTAAGGGATAGCACCGTACCGTGGCTGCTTCATCCATCCAGGTGGATGCCCTCAATTTCCCCTCTGGGGATCAATAAAGTATACAAAATCAGAATCAAAAAAATATGTGCTGTATAAAACTCCTTTTGACAAAGTAAATCTGTTTGGCACAATAAAGGAAGCAGATTTCTGTTCTGCTTACCTCAGGGGAAAAAAATCAACTTTTTCCACATAATTTGTGTTTAGTGCTAATTTAGGGATTCTTTTGTACATTTGAGACTTTACTCATAAATTTGTGAAGTTTTCCTCATAAGTTAAAAATCAAACGTAAAATGAGCTGTAAAAGATGCAATATTTTCTTCTTCTTCTTTTAGATTTGATTGGCGGTTGGCAACCAGCTTACAGGTGCATTAATGCCACATCGTCGTCGGCCTCCGTCGGTCTATGATGACCATGGAAGAGAATCCTAAACGTCTACTCTGCTGGAACAGCACCGCCTGTGGCTGAACAGGGCGATGCGCGAATGGCAGTCCCTGTCACACAGGTCGCACTTGTGGGTGGTCTCCGTGCTGCTGGGTCTGTGGCGATTCTTCCTGCGGGTCCTTTTCTCATCTGCTGCAGCAGTCAGTCTCTCTTCACCCGCCTTGAGCTGTCTGGTCAGGGTGCCTCTCCATTTGGAGCGGTCCATTGCAAGGTCCTCCCAGCGCTCTGTGTTGATCTCCAGTGCCTTCATGTCTCTCTTGCAGACGTCTCTAAACCGCAGCTGTGGGTGGCCAACGTCTCTCCTGCCAGTTGCCAGTTCTCCATAGAGGACGTCTTTGGGGATTCTGCCATCCTCCATACGGTGAACGTGGCCTAGCCAGCGGAGCCTGCGCTGCCTGAGTACGGTGAACATGGAGGGAAGGCCGGCGCGGGACAGAACTTCTGTGTTGGGCACTTTGTCCTGCCAGGATATGTCCAGGATGTGGCGAATGCAGCGCAAGTGGAAGGAGTTCAGTCTCTTTTCCTGCCGGGCGTATGTTGTCCATGTCTCACTCCCATAGAGCAGTGTGCTGATGACGCAGGCATTGTACACTGCCATCTTCGTCTTGACAGAGAGTTTGGGATTCTCCCACACTCGTGTGGTGAGGCGAGCGAGTGTGAAGGCTGATTTTCCAATCCTCTTGTTGATCTCTGTATCAAGGGAGAGGTTGTTGCTGATCGTGGACCCCAGGTACGTGAACTGATTCACGACCTCCAGCTCGTAGTCGTCGATGGTGATGGTTGGTGGTGCTTCCGTGCCTTGCGCCAAGACGTTAGTCTTTTTCAGGCTGATGGTAAGCCGGAAGTCCTTGCATGCCTAGGAGAAGCGGTCCATCAGGGTCTGAAGCTCCTGCTGTGTGTGGGTTGCGACTGCAGCGTCGTCTGCAAACAGCATGTCTCTGATTAGATCCTCACGTACTTTGGTTCTGGCTTTCAGGCGAGCGAGGTTGAAAAGCCAGCCATCAGATCTTGTGTGCAGGTAGATTCCCTCTGTTGCTGTGCTAAAGGCATGCCTCAGGACCATAGCAAAGAAAATCCCAAAGAGGGTTGGCGCAAGTACACAGCCCTGTTTCACTCCGCTGGGTATGTTGAATGGCTCTGAGACGTTGCCATCGTGCTGCACTATCCCCTGCATGTTGGTGTGAAACAATTCGATGAGGCTTTGCAACTTTGGTGGGCATCCTATCTTTGGCAGGATCTTGAAAAGGCCCTCTCTGCTGACCAGATCGAACGCTTTGGTGAGGTCGATGAAGGCGACGTACAGAGGCATGTTCTGTTCTCTGCATTTCTCCTGGAGTTGGCAGATGGAGAATATCATGTCTACCGTCGATCGCTCAGCGCGGAAGCCACACTGAGACTCGGGGTAGACACGTTCGGCAAGCTTCTGTAGACGAATGAGAACAACTCGTGCGTAGACTTTACCGACAACGCTGAGGAGGGAGATGCCCCTGTAGTTGTTGCAGTCGCATCTCTCCCCTTTGTTTTTGTAGAGGGTGATGATCTTGGCGTCCCTCATGTCCTGTGGTACGGCACCTTCCTTCCAACACTGGCAGAGTACATAATGCAATGGCAGCAGTAGGGCAGTCTTTCAGTGCTTGATCAGTCAAGGGGTATGCCGTCGTTGCCGGGTGCCTTGCCAGCGGCCAACCTATCAATGGCCTTGCTGAGTTCGTCGATGGTTGGCTCGGCGTCAAGTTCGTCCATGGATGGCAAGAAGTCGATGGCATCAAGGGCTGACGGTGTCACGGTGTTCTGTCTGGAGTAGAGATCGGAGTAGTGTTCCACCCATCTCTCCATCTGCTTGTTCTTTTCTGTGATCATCTCCTCAGTGGAGGATTTGAGGGGGGCCGTCTTGCTCTGAGCCGGACCAAGTGCTTTCTTGATGCCATCGTACATACCACGGATGTTCCCTGTTATGGCAGCGGTTTGAATGTCTTGGCTGAGCTGAGTCCAGTACTCATTGGCACAGCGCCGAGCAGTCTGCTGAACTTTGCTTCTCGCAGCCCTGAGAATCTGGAGATTCTTCTCGTTTGGGTACTTCTTGTACTCAGCAAGTGCTGAGCGCTTGGCTTCAATGACGGGGGTCATCTCGGTCAACTTGGCATCAAACCAGTCCTGTGACTTCGAGGTCTTCCTCCCAAAGGTAGCCAAGGCTGTGCGGTGGATGGTGTTTTGCCCCTCTTCCCACTTCTGCTTTGCAGACTCTCCTCCTTGTGGTACACCAAGTTCCTTCTCAAAGGTGGAGGCAAACTGCTCAACAAGTTCTGGTTGAGCCATCTTGCTGGTGTCAATCCGTGCCTTTCCAGGCTGTCTAGCATGATGGAATTTCTTCAGCTGCAGCTTGACCTTGCAACACACCAATGAATGGTCTGTGTCACAATCTGCACTCTGGAACGAACAGGTGATTAGCACGTTCTTCAGTGAGGTGCGCCTGATCAGGATCAAGTCCAGCTGGTGCCAGTGCTTTGAGCGCAGATGTTGCCAGGAAACCTTGTGTTGGGGCTTGGTCTTGAAGAACGAGTTTGTGATGCACAGATCGTGATATGTGCAGAACTCGAGCAGCCGCTGTCCGTTGTCGTTCATTCTGCCCACGCCAAAAGGTCCAAGACAGGAGGGCCAGGAGTCTTGGTCAGCACCCACTCTGGCATTGAAGTTTCCAAGGAGAATGAGTTGTTCAGAGTTGGGGATGATCCTGACAGTTGTTGCGAGATTCTCGTAGAACTCGTCTTTTGCCTCTGGTGTGGCTGTCAGTGTTGGGGCATACACACTGACGAGGGTGACTGGGCCTTGAGTGGTGTTCAGGCGGAGGGTGAGGAGTCATGCAGAGCCAGTGCTGCCCGGTTCCACCATCTTCAGCAAGGTGTTCTTCACTGCGAAGTCCACTCCGTGTTCCCTGTGTCCGTCACTGCCCTTTCCCTGCCAGTAGAACGTGTAGTCCTTCTCTCTCAGTGTGCCTGCGTCAGCCAACCGTGTTTCCTGGAGAGTGGCGATATCCACTCCCAGTCTCTTCAGCTCATTATTGATGATGGCAGTCTTCCTGGTGTCGTTGATGTCCTTGAGGTTAGCAGCGAGTCCTGTCATCATAGTGCAGATGTTCCAAGTTCCCAGTTTTAGAGTTGGTCTCTTTTGTTTTATTGTCTTGCCTGGTGCAAAGGTTCTCAGCCTGCTTTTCGGACTTCTCCTCATCCCCATGAACCCAATGAGGAAAGCAAGCTGTGGCGGGACAACACCTTATTGGCTGGGGTCTGCCCAGCTTGAGGCGGGCGGTAGCTGTCCAGTGAGATCTGATGATCCCTCCCACCGTCGGGAACAACCCCTGGCGCCGCGCTCTACACCAATTGAGCGGTGGATTATAGCCGGTAACTGTCATTCCCTGTGTTTTGTCTACGCCAAAGGCAAAGCTGGAGTGTCCTCTCCAGTGATCCGGTGTTCTACCTTCCAGCATTGGGCGTTGGTAGGATTCAAGCCTGGACAGGAAGATATGGAGGACAGGATGTTGCCCATGCAGCATGTCCCCCCTCTCCACGTCACTGATGAATCCAAAGGAACAGCAGGGCTGCTACAGTTTGGCACCAGCACCGTTGCAGGAGCTGCCAGAACGATGTTGAGCACAACATAGAACTGCCTTAGGGGCTCTGACTCCGGATTTTTCCTCAGGGTTGGCTCCCGAAGCCTTTCCCGTGACCGGGTATGCCGCAAGGCAGCGGAGGTTTGAAATCAGGGTTTACCTTCCCCTAGATGGGCTACCTTCCCAGGTTGACGAGCCACCATCTACCCGAAGCATCTGGTTTTAAGGCGCCAAATATCCGCCCTCGCCCCTTCTCCTATTAGTAAAAGCAGTTCCACTGGGCTTATAGACTAAACCACACGGGCAGGCTAGGAGTTGGACTTAGTCGTCAGAGGCTTTTCGAGACGCACGCCATAAGGAGCATTTTATGAGCACTGGGAGCTTAACCCCAGTGCCGCTCCTGGCTATGACAACTTTGGAACCACTGCCACATACTTCACTCTATATCATCACTCTATCTGTCCTGCCTATATATCCTGCAGTATTTTCTGCTATATGCTTTTTATAGCCTGTTAATAGCCTGTTTTCTAACTCCCACCCCAGGTGAAAACCTCACGTACTTTGAAACTTAAATATTTGCAGGTGTGCATCATAGCCATCCATCCATCCATCCATCTTCTACCACTTTTCCGGAGGTCCAGGTCGCGGAGGTAGCAGTTCAAGCAGAGAAGCCAAGACTTCCCTCTCCCCAGCCACATGCTCCAGCTCTTCAGAGGGGATACCAAAGCGTTCCCTGACCAGCTGGGAGACATAGTCTCTCCATTGAGTCCTGGGTCTGCCCCGGGGTCTCCTCCCAGTGGGACGTGCCTGAAACACCTCAAGTGGGAGGCGTCCAGGAGGCTTCCTAATCAGATGCCCATACCACCTCAACTGACCCTTTTCAATGTGGAGGAGCAGCGGTTCTACTCTGAGCCTCTCCCGACTGACTGAGCTCCTCACCCTATCTCTGAGGGTGAGTCCAGCAATCCTACGGAGAAAGTTCATTTCAGCCGCTTGTATCCGCGATCTCGTTCTTTCGGTCATTACCCAAAGCTCGTGACCATAGGTGAGAGTAGGAACGTAGATTGACTGGTAAATCGACAGCTTTGCCTTAGAACTCAGCTCCCTCTTCACCACAACAGACCGGTACAACGTCCGCATCACTGCAGATGCTGCTCCAATCTATCTGTTGATCTCTCGCTCCATTTTCCCCTCACTCGTGAACAAGACCCCAAGATACTTAAACTCCTCTACTTGGGGCAGGAGCCTGTCCCCAACCCGAAGAGGACAATCCACCTTTTTCCGGCTGAGGACCATGGACTCGGACTTGGAGGTGCTGATTCTCATCCCAGCCGCTTCACACTCAGCGGCAAACCGTCCCAGCAAGAGCTGTAGGTCATTGCTGGATGAAGCCAACAGGACAACATCATCTGCAAACAACAGAGATGAGATCCTGTGGTCACCAAGCATGACACCCTTCATTCCCTGGCTGCGCCTAGAAATCCTATCCATAAAAATTATGAACAGGATCGGTGACAGAGGGCAGCCCTGGTGGAGTCCAACTCTCACTGGGAATGAGTCCGACCGAGTGTTGGCAATACGAACCAAACTCTCACAACGGTCGTACAGAGACCGAATAGCTCGTAACAACAAGCCCGATACCCCATACTCCCGAAGCACCCCCAACAAAAATCCATGAGGGACGTGGTCAAATGCCTTCTCCAAGTCCACAAAACACATGTAAACTGGTTGGGCAAACTCCCACGAACCCTCAAGAATTCTCGAGAGGGTAAAGAGCTGGTCCGATGTGCCACGGCCAGGACAAAAACCACATTGCTCCTCCTGAATCCGAGGTTCAACCAACGGCCGGACTCTCCTCTCCAGTACCTTGGCATAGACCTTCCCAGGGAGGCTGAGGAGTGTGATCCCTCTAAAGTTGGAGCACACCCTCCAGTCCCCTTTTTTGAAGAGAGGAACCACCACCCTGGTTTGCCATGCCAAAGGCACTGCTCCCGACCTCCACGCAATGTTGCAGAGGCATGTCAACCATGACACCCCTACAACATCCAGGGCCTTGAGGTACTCAGGGCGAATCTCGTCCACCCCCGGGGCCCGGCCACCAAGGAGATTTTTAACCACCTTGGCGACCTCAGCCCCTGTGATAGGCGAGTCATCCCCCTCGTCCCCAAACCCTGTTTCCTCTGTGGAAGACGTATCAGTGGGATTGAGGAGATCCACGAAGTATTCCTTCCACCGCCCGACGATATCCCCAGTCGAAGTCAACAGTGTTCCATCCGCACCATACACAGTGAGGACGGGGAGCTGCTTTCCCCTCCTGAGCTGCCGGACAGTCTGCCAGAATCTCTTTGAGGCCGACCGAAAGTCTTGTTCCATAGCCTCACCGAACTCCTCCCATACCCGGGTTTTTGCTTCAGCAACCACCCGAGCTGCACTCCGCTTGGCCTGCCGGTACACCTCAGCTGCTTCGGGAGTCCCACAAGCCAACCAAGCATGATAGGACTCCTTCTTCAGCTTAATGGCCCCCCTCACCACTGGTGTCCACCACTTGGTTTGGGGGTTGCCACCACGAGATGCACCGACCACCTTGCGGCTGCTGCTCTGGGCCGCCGCTTCAACAACAGAGGTGGAGAACATGGCCCATTCAGACTCCATGTCTCCAGACTCCCTCGGAATGTGGTTGAAGTTCTTCTGGAGGTGGGAGTTGAAGACCTCCCGGACAGGGGCCTCAGCCAGACCCTCCCAGCACACCCTCACTATACGTTTGGGTCTACCAGGTCTGAATGGCTTCCTCCCCTGCCATCGGATCCAACTCACCACCAGGTGGTGATCAGTTGACAGCTCTGCACCTCTCTTTACTCGAGTGTCCAAGACATACGGCCGCAGGTCTGATGATACGATAACAAAATCGATCATCGACCTGCAACCTAGGGTGTCCTGGTGCCAGGTACACATATGGACACGCTTATGCTTGAACATGGTGTTTGTTATGGACAGACTGTGGTTAGCACAGAAGTTCAATAACTGAACACCACTCGGGTTCAGATAGGGCAGGCCGTTCCTCCCAATCACCCCCCTCCAGGTTTCACTGTTGTTGCCCACGTGCGCATTGAAGTCCCCCAGTAGGACAATGGAGTCTCCAAGAGGAGCACCCTCCAGCACCCCAGTCACAGACTCCAAAAAGGGTGGGTACTCTGAAACATCATTTGGTGCATAGGCACAAATGATGGTCAGGACCCGTTTCCCAACCCGAAGGCGCAGGGAAGCAACCCTTTCGTCCACCGGGGAAAACTCCAATATAGAGGCAGCAAGGTGGGGCGATACAAGAATACCCACCCCTGCTCGTCGCCTCTTGCCCGGGGCAACTCCAGAAAAGGCTAAGCTCCAGCCCCTCTCCAGGAGACTGGTTCCGGAACCGGAGCTGTATGTTGAGGTGAGGCCAACTATATCTAGCCGGTATCTCTCACCTCGTACACCAGCTCAGGCTCCTTCCCCACCAGAGAGGTGACATTCCACGTACCAAAAGCCAGTTTAGAAAGCTTGGGATCAGTCCGCCAAGGTCTCCGCCTTTGACCGCCACCTAATCCACATAGCACCGGACCCCTATGATCCCTCCTGCAGGTGGTGAGCCCACTGGAGGGCGGACCCATGTAACTCCTTCAGGCTGAGCCCAGCCAGGTCCCATGGGTGGAAACCGGCCACCAGACGCTAGCCTTCGAGCCCCTCCCCCAGGCCTGGCTCCAGGGTGGGGCCCCGGTAACCCCATACCGGGCGGGGTACACTGAATCCTTGATATACAATTTATCATGAGAGTCTGTTGGATCGTTCTTAGTCTGGCCCTTCACCCAGGACCAGTTTGTCTTAGGAGACCCTATCAGAGGCAAATTATCCCGGACAACATAGCTCCTGGGATCACTGCATCATAGCCTTACTGAATAAATTCAGACAGACCCAAAAACTATTCATAACGTTGCAGAATATTCCAGCTGAGGCTGGCATCATACCTCATTATGAGTGTGTTACCTGTAGAAAAGCTGCAGCAGCCTCCTGTCCCCTCACTTTTCGCTGATGGGATAGTGAGGAAGGAAGCTTGGGATCAGTCTGCCAAGGTCTCCGCCTTTAACCACCACCTGATCCACATAGCACCGGACCCCCATGATCCCTCCTGCAGGTGGTGAGCCCACTGGAGGGCGGACCCATGTAACTCCTTCATGCTGAGCTCGGCCGGGTCCCATGGGCGGAAACCTGGCCACCAGACCCTAGCCTTCGAGCCCCTCCCCCAGGCCTGGCTCCAGGGTGGGGCCCCGGTAACCCCATACCGGGCGGGGTACACTGAATCCTTGATATACAATTTATCATGAGAGTCTGTTGGATCGTTCTTAGTCTGGCCCTTCACCCAGGACCAGTTTGTCTTAGGAGACCCTATCAGAGGCAAATTATCCCGGACAACATAGCTCCTGGGATCACTGCATCATAGCCTTACTGAATAAATTCAGACAGACCCAAAAACTATTCATAACGTTGCAGAATATTCCAGCTGAGGCTGGCATCATACCTCATTATGAGTGTGTTACCTGTAGAAAAGCTGCAGCAGCCTCCTGTCCCCTCACTTTTCGCTGATGGGATAGTGAGGAAGGAAGCTTGGGATCAGTCTGCCAAGGTCTCCGCCTTTAACCACCACCTGATCCACATAGCACCGGACCCCCATGATCCCTCCTGCAGGTGGTGAGCCCACTGGAGGGCGGACCCATGTAACTCCTTCATCCTGAGCTCGGCCGGGTTCCATGGGCGGAAATCTGGCCACCAGATGCTAGCCATCGAGCCCCTCCCCCAGGCCTGGCTCCAGGGTGGGGCCCCAGTAACCCCATACCATTCGGGGTACACTGAATCCTTGTTCTAGTATTTATCATGAGAGTCTGTTGGATCGTTCTTAGTCTGGCCCTTCACCCAGGACCAGTTTGTCTTGGGTGACCCTACCAGAGGCAAATTGTCCCGGACAACATAGCTCCTGGGATCACTGGGGCACGAAAAACTCCCATCACGATAAGGTGACGATCCATGAAGCAGCATCTGCAGTAATACGGACGTTGTACCAGTCTGTTGTGGTGAAGAGGGAGCTGAGTTCTAAGGCAAAGCTGTCGATTTACCAGTCAATCTACGTTCCTACTCTCACCTATGGTCACGAGCTTTGGGTAATGACCGAAAGAACAAGATCGCGGATACAAGCGGCTGAAATGAACTTTCTCCGTAGTATCGCTGGACTCACCCTCAGAGGTATGGTGAGGAGCTCAGTCAGTCGGGAGAGGCTCAGAGTAGAACCGCTGCTCCTCCACATTGAAAGGAGCCAGTTGAGGTGGTATGGGCATCTGATCAGGATGCCTCCTGGACGTCTCCCACTTGAGGTGTTTTGGACACATCCCACTGGGAGGAGACCACAGGGCAGACCCAGGACTCACTGGAGAGACTATGTCTCCCAGCTGGTCTGGGAACACCTTGGTATCCTCTCTGAAGAGGCTTTACTTTCAAGATGGCGGAGGGAGTGGTCTCAGTCTTGCAGGCTCTTGCAGCTTAAATCAATTTTTTTAGTTGTGGTTCAGCCTGTCTGGATTCGAGGGTCAGCCTCGATCTCTGTTTTTAAGAGTTGTTTTGCGCTCGCTGTGAGAACTGGACTTTTGGGACTGCTCTCATTCGTGAGTGAACTGATTGGCCTGAGTGAACTGATTGGCGTTTCTCTTCGTGGTTTGCTGCTACGCTTAACCCGAAGCATTTGCTAGGCTAACGCTATAGCTAACACCATAGCTAGTCGTAGCACCTAGCACCAACACGGAGAAGCGACTCTGTCCCCGGTGATTGAGGCTCGCTGGAGGAACAAGCCGAGGCAGCAGTTGGACAAGAGCCAGATCGGAGTTCAACTGCAGCGGTGGTGGGAGACGGGGACCAGTGGAGGACCACCGGGGCCCCAGCCGGAGTCGGAGTCCAGTTGCAGCGGCGGGGCTCGGCGGAGGAACTACTGAGGCAGACGGCGGTAGGCGGCAGGGCTCAGCGGAGGGTCTACCGGGACCCCAGCTGGACAGAAGCAGGATCGGAGCTCGGCTGCAGCGGCGGTGGGCGGCGGGACTCGGTGGAGGAGCTTCCGGTGCCCCGGCTGGACAGGAGCTCAGTTATGGCGGCGGTAAGCAGCGGGACTAGCAGCGGAGGGGGCTAGCTGAGGCCCAGCTGGATTCGAGGTCGGTTGGATCGGATACCGGCGACACCAGCAGAGATTGTTTTACTATCCACAGGTCAATAAAAATGCCACCAAAGAAGGAGGAAATGGAAGAGATCAAAAAATCTCTGAACTTCTTGTCAGAAGAACTGACCAAAGTGGTTAGTCAGCAGTCTAAAATAATAGAGCTAATGGAAGATGTCCGAGAATTAAAATTAACAATTAAGGAAAAAGACAAAAAAATTGCAGACTTGGAGCGACGCGTCGAGGATCTTGAACAATGTTCTCGTATGGATGATCTAATTATAAGTGGACTAGACATTAAATATCAATCATATGCTCATGGTACAGCAGGATTGAGAGGAGAGGATGTTCCCCTGAGTGAATCAGTCTCAGTGGAAAACCAGGTGCTTCAGTTCCTTGATAGTAGAGATATAAAGGTCGAAGCAAATGCAATTTCAGCCTGTCATGCTTTACCCAGAAAAGATAATAAAACAAAGAAATCAATTGTGATGCGCTTTGTGAACAGAAGGGTAAAGAATGACATACTGAGGCAGGCCAGAAAGCTACGGGGAACAGAAGTTTACCTAAATGAACATCTAACAAAAACTAATGCTGAAATAGCACGGCAAACACGGATGCTGAAAAGACAAAATAAGATACAGGCAACATGGACAAGAAATTGTAGAGTTTGAATCAAACTAAATGGAACACCTGAGGAAGCAAAGAGTATAATAATCAGGGATTTTACTGACTTAAATAAATACAGATGAACACTGATTAAGAAAATTAAGAGACTATAAAAATCCATATCCACACACATGGCAACAATAGTTCTTTTGACATACCATGTCAATGTACTTTAAAAAAAAACAAAAACAAAAACAAAAAAATAAACAAAACAAACAAAAAAACTTATGACTGACTTGAGTAGACATCAATTATCCCCAGTTGGAGGAAGTCATTTGACAGAGTGAGGAAATTCAAACTCTGAAAATATGCCATCATGCTGAACATAAACTACAAGAGATGGAAAATGATATTGATCCTGATAACCACTTTTTCAATAAAATTCATAATCATTGTGAATATTACACCGAAAAGCAATTTAAAAGTCAAGTGCAACTAGATGGTAAACTATCAATAATACACTTCAACAGCAGAAGTCTTAACAAAAACTTTCCACAGATTCAGGACTATTTAAAACAGCTAGACAGAAAATTTACAGCTATCGCAGTCTCTGAAACTTGGCTTAATGAAGAGCAGGCTCCCCTGATGGCAATAGAGGGATATCAGATGTTTCATATTAACAGATCTCAAAAAAAGGGTGGTGGTGTTGCACTGTATATTGATGACCTGTATAGGTGTAAACTTGTAAATGGAATGTCCTTTGCACTAACAGGGATTTTGGAATGTGTTACTGTTGAGATTGACCAAGATAAAACAAAAAAAATCTAATTATAAGATAAGATAAGATAAGATAAGATAAGCCTTTATTAGTCCCACAATGGGGAAATTCCAGGATTGCAACAGCACAGGGATAGCAACACTCAGAGCAACAATCAGAAGGCAAGAAAAAACAAGAGCAGCTAGTATACATATGTACATATTACTATATATATATACCTATATATATATATATATATATATATATATATATATATATATATATATATATATATATATATATATATATATACACACAGTGTGGAGCATTGTGGTTGGTGAATGTGCAGCAGAAAGTCTAAGCTCTCTCTCCGTGGATGCGGCGGGCCAGCTGGATGTCTTTGGGCATGATGGTGACCCTCTTGGTGTGGATGGCGCACAGGTTGGTGTCCTCGAAGAGACCCACCAGGTAGGCCTCGCTGGCCTCCTGCAGCGCCATGATGGCGGAGCTCTGGAAGCGCAGGTCGGTCTTGAAGTCCTGAGCGATCTCCCTCACCAGGCGCTGGAAGGGCAGCTTACAGATGAGCAGCTCCGTGGATTTCTGGTAGCGACGGATCTCTCTCAGAGCCACGGTACCGAGCCTGTAACGGTGAGGCTTCTTCACTCCGCTGGTGGCCGGAGCGCTTTTCCGAGCAGCCTTGGTGGCCAGCTGCTTCTGGGGGCTTTTCCTCCAGTAGATTTACAGGCGGTCTGCTTGGTTCTTGCCATCGCTCTTTATTATTCTGTCTTATATTTCTTGCACGCCGCCAAAACTCCAGCCCGGCACCCGCATAGTTTTCGCTTCAGTTCCCTGGTATGTCAAGTTTCTCCGTTAGCACCGGGTGGTGGTTGAGTGCTAGCTAGCTCTTCCCTGCTGTATCATCTCCTGCTGTAAACAGAGGCTCCGTCCACTGACTCGGGAGACCTTTGGGGCGATCTGTGTGTCCGTGATATATATAGAGTGAAAGGTGTTCCGGATCAGAAAGTTATCACCGGATCAGAAAGAAGAAGGAAGATAAAAAGACTCCGAATTGAGCCGCTGTTGCAAAAGGCAGCCAACTCGTGTGGCGTCGGAACCGAAAAAAAAAAAAAGGTGTATATAAGCGTAGTAAGTATATAAGTTATAAGTTGTATATATAGAACGCCGGGAACTTGCATTGAGACATTCAGAGATAAATTAGTCGAGCTGTACAATAATATTACTAGTAAGAAAATGGTAGTAATTTGTGGAGATTTCAATATTGATTTACTAAATCCATATCAACAAAATGTAATTACAGAGTTCATGAATTCTATGTACAGCATGAGTCTATATCCCACAATAACACATCCCAGTAGAATCACAGTTCACACTGCTACACTTATTGACAACCTGTTTGTTAATATTACTGATAAGACTAGAAAAGCACTCGGAGAGCACAGACCTCCGCCAAGTGCCACAGTTCCCCCCATACAGTGTTTGTGTGTACGTTTTCAGATTCCTTGACCATGAAAACATATGACTAGCAATTGGATTCACAATGAAAGGATTAGTGGTTCAGTATTAAAAGCATTACCTCCTTGGCGGAGGTAATAAACTGAAGTGTTGCTGTTGTGCCCATCTCCTCCATCTCCAAACTCCCAGGCTGCGGGCGTTGCAATTCATCGCACAACCGCGTACAACCCACAGGCCAATGGGTTATGCGAGCGTTTTCATAGATCACTGAAAGCAGCACTCAGGGCTTCACTGACGGATGCAAATTGGGTAGACAGGTTGCCGTGGGTTTTATATTGGGGTTGCGCTCCGCGGCAAAAAAGGATTTGGAAGCTTCCCCGGCAGAGAGCTCGTTTTTGCGCAGCCCCTATGGCTGCCCGGGGAATTTCTGCCAAATAATCCCGTGCCAGACAGCTGCCCGTCTCAGCTTTTGCAGCGTAGCGCAAACACAGGCACGCTGCCGGGCCCGGCCCACCACTGTTTTCCGCGTGCTTTTGTGCCTAAAACTTTGAAGAACGCGGAGTTCGTGTTCGTCAGAAACGACGACCAGTGCCCTCCATTGCGCCTGCACACATGTTGAAAATGGCCGTATCTCACAATGTTAAAGAATCCTTTAAAAAATTCCTGGATCCAGACGGTGATCCGGATCATCCCCAAAATTTAATCAGTTCTTCCTTGTACCATTTCCAACAACGCCTGAAAGTTTCATGGAAATCCGTCCAAAACTTTTTGAGTTATCTTGCTAACCAACAGACAGACAGACAAACAGACAGACAGACAAACGCTGGCAAAAACATAACCTCCTGCAGCCTGCGGCCTGGCGGAGGTAAAAATAGAAAGTGGATGATATAAGTGACCATTTGCCAACCTTTGCACTTATCCATGGCCACACGGGGGGCAATACAGAAAACTTTTTAAAATCATTCAGATACAAATCACAAAATGCAATCAGTTCTTTTAAAGAAGACTTGCTGAAGCAAGACTGGACAAAAGTCTATGTATCAGATGTAAATGAAGCCTATGACACATTTATAAACATTGTAACCACTCTTTATGAAAAAAAAATTGTCCATTAGTAAAGAAAAAGCTTAAACATAAATTTGCCAATAAGCCATGGTTAACCAAAGGATTACAAAAGGCGTGTAAAAAGAAAAATTTATTATATAAAGCTTTTCTAAAGAAAAGGACAAAAGAAGCAGAGCAGTATAAAACATACAAAAATAAGTTAACATATATAATAAGATGTAGTAAAAGAGACTATTACAGTAAAGAACTGGAGAAAAACAGAGAATATTAAAAATACATGGACAATACTTAACAATATTCTTGGAAATAAAAACAGAAGTACAAGCTACCTAACCAATTTTTCAAAAAATAATACAACGACTCAGAGTGTGAATGCAGCTTCACCTGCAGATGAATTTAATAACTTTTTTGTTAACATTGGTCCTAATTTGGCTCGAGAAATACCCATTACGGCACCCACAGGTGATACAATAAGCAAAAGCACTGCTATAAAAGACTTCATTTTCATAAAGAACACAGACAAGAGAGAGGTCATTGAAATTGTTAAATCGTTTAAAGTAAAACATCTACGGACTGTGATGGTATTGACATGCTCTTAGTCAAAACTATCACTGAATGCTTAGTGAAACCACTGACGTATATCTGTAACCCGTCTCTCCAAACAGGTATATTTCCCAATGCAATGAAAATAGCTAAAGTAATTCCGATATACAAGACGGGTGACAGAGGGGAACTTTCAAACTATAGACTAATTTCACTATTGCCGCAATTTTCCAAGATACTTGAAAAAATATTCTTTGAGAGAATTGACAACTTCATACTGAAGAATAATTTATTGAGTGAGCAGCAATATAGGTTCAGACACAAGAGGACAACTGCATTTGCTCTAATGGAATTTATAGAAAAAATATCAACTGCCGTTGAAAATAAAGAGTATTCAGTTGGGGTATTCCTGGATCTTAAAAAAGCATTTGATACAGTGGATCATAACTTATTATTAAAGAAACTACAAAATTGTGGTATTAGGGGAGTAGCACTGTCCTGGTTATGTAGTTACTTAAAGAATAGATATCAGTATGTACGGTGGAGGAAAAAAGTATTTAGTCAGCCACCAATTGTGCAAGTTCTCTCACTTAAAAGATGAGAGAGGTCTCCAATTTTCATCATAGGTATACCTCAACTATGAGAGACAAAATGAGAAAAAAAAAATCCAGAAAATCAAATTGAAGGATTTTTAATGAATTAATTGGTAAATTCCTCGGTAAAGTAAGTATTTGGTCACCTACAAACAAGCAAGATTTCTGACTCTCACAGATCTGTAACTTCTTCTTTAAGAGGCTTCTCTGTCCTCCACTCGTTACCTGTATTAATGGCACCTGTTTGAACTCGTTATCAGTATAAAAGACACCTGTCCACAACCTCAAACAGTCAGACTCCAAACTCCACTATGGCCAAGACCAAAGAGCTGTCAAAGGACACCAGAAACAAAATTGTAGACCTACACCAGGCTGGGAAGACTGAATCTGCAATAGGTAAGCAGCTTGGTGTGAAGCTATCAACTGTGGGAGCAATTATTAGAAAATGGAAGACATACAAGACCACTGACAATCTCCCTCGATCTGGGGCTCCACGCAAGATCTCACCCCGTGGGGTCAAAATTATCATGAGAACAGTGAGCAAAAATCCCAGAACCACACAGGGGGACCTAGTGAATGACCTGCAGAGAGCTGGCACCAAAGTAACAAAGGCTACATCAGAAACACACTATGCCGCCTGGGATTCAAATCCTGCAGTGCCAGACGTGTCCCCCTGCTTAAGCCAGTACATGTCCAGGCCCGTCTGAAGTTTGCTAGAGAGCATTTGGATGATCCAGAAGAGGACTGGGAGAATGTCATATGGTCAGGTGAAACCAAAATAGAACTTTTTGGTAAAAACTCAACTTGTCGTGTTTGGAGGAGAAAGAACACCATACCTACTGAGAAACATGGGAGTGGAAACATCATACTTTGGGGCTGTTTTTCTGCAAAGGGACCAGGACGACTGATCCGTGTAAAGGAAAGAATGAAAGGGCCATGTATCGTGAGATTTTGAGTGAAAACCTCCTTCCACCAGCAAGGGCATTGAAGATGAAACGTGGCTGGGTCTTTCAGCATGACAATGATCCCAAACACACCGCCCGGGCAACGAAGGAGTGGCTTCGTAAGAAGCATTTCAAGACCCTGGAGTGGCCTAGCCAGTCTCCAGATCTCAACCCCATAGAAAATCTTTGGAGGGATTTGAAAGTCCGTGTTGCCCAGCGACAGCCCCAAAACATCATTGCTCTAGTGGAGATCTGCATGGAGGAATGGGCCAAAATACCAGCAACAGTGTGTGAAAACCTTGTGAAAACTTACAGAAAACGTTTGACCTCTGTCATTGCCAACAAAGGGTATATAACAAAGTATTGAGATGAACTTTTGTTATTGACCGAATACTTATTTTACCGAGGAATTTACCAATTAATTCATTAAAAATCCTTCAATGTGATTTTCTGGATTTTTTTTCCCTCATTTTGTCTCTCATAGTTGAAGTATACCTATGATGAAAATTGGAGACCTCTCTCATCTTTTAAGTGAGAGAACTTGCACAATTGGTGGCTGACTAAATACTTTTTTACCCCACTGTACACTACCATTCAAAAGTTTGGGGTCACTTAGAAATTTCCTTATTTTTGAAAAAAAAGCACTTTTTTTTAAATGAAGATAACTTTAAACTAATCAGAAATACACTCTATACATTGCTAATGTGGTAAATGACTATTCTAGCTGCAAATGTCTGGTTTTTGGTGCAATATCTACATAGGTGTATAGAGGCCCGTTTCCAGCAACTATCACTCCAGTGTTCTAATGGTACAATGTGTTTGCTCATTGTGTCAGAAGGCTAATGGATGATTAGAAAACCCTTGTGCAATCATGTTAGGTCTGCAATGCTGTAATTGCTGCAAATGGAGCATTCTTTGACGAAAGCAAAGTTTGAAGGAAATAATTATTATTTCAAATACAAATCATTATTTCTAACCTTGTCAATGTCTTGACTATATTTTCTATTCATTTTACAACTCATGGTGGTAAATAAGTGTGACTTTTCATAAAAAACACAAAATAATTGTCTGGGTGACCCCAAACTTTTGAACGGTAGTGTATGTGTTGGTAACAAAAACTCACAGTTACTGAAGGTTACTTGTGGAGTCCCACAGGGTTCAGTTTTGGGGCCATTGTTATTCAATATGTATATAAATGATGTATGTAAAGTTTCAGAAAAAATGCATTTAATATTGTTTGCCGATGACACTAATTTATTGTGCAGTGGAAGCAATTTGGAACAACTTTTGGATACACTCGGAAAGGAATTAGGAAAGCTTAAACTGTGGTTGGATTCAAACAAATTAACGCTCAATTTAAGTAAGACAAAATTTATAGTTTTTAACAACCATCACAACAACTTAGTATCTAAACTCCGTGTAAATGGTGTAGAGATTGAAAGGGTATCCGAAACTAAATTTCTTGGAGTAATAATTGATAATAAACTGTGTTGGAAGTCACATATTAATTATATTAAAGGTAAAATATCCAAATCAATTGCAATACTACACAGAGTGAAATATTTGCTGAATCAACCCACACTATATACCTTGTATCATTCATTAATACTCCCATACATGACATATTGTACTGAAGTATGGGGAAATACATATAAAACAAACATATATCCAGTCTTTATGCTTCAGAAGAGAGCTATTAGAACTAGAAAAGCACTCGGAGAGCGCAGACCTCCGCCAAGCGCCACAGTTCCCCCCATACAGTGTTTGTGTGTACGTTTTCAGATTCCTTGACCATGAAAACATATGACTACAAATTGGATTCACAATGATAGGATTAGTGGTTCAGTAGTTATTCACGAAAATCACATTTTCCGTAATGGCGGTTTTCGCCACAGTTCCCCCCATACATTGTTTGTGTGTACGTTTTCATATTCCTTGACCACGAAAACATATGACTAGCAATTGGATTCACAATGATAGGATTAGTGGTTCAGTAGTTATTCACGAAAATGGCATTTTCCGTAATGGCGGTTTTCTTCTGGACGGTGATCCGGATCACCACCAAAATCTAATCATCTGTAGTATACCCCATTTCTGACAATCTGTGAAAATTTCATGAAAATCCGTCCATAACTTTTTGAGTTATCTTGCTTACAAACAGACAGACAGACAGACAAACAGACAGACAGACAGACAGACAAACCAACGCCGATGAAAACATAACCTCCTTGGCGGAGGTAATAATAAACAAAGCAGCTTACAGGGAACCAACAAACCCACTTTTTCTTAAATTAAAAGCTCTCAAGTTGAAAGATCTGGTTGACTTTAAAACTGCAGTAATAATGTTTAAAGTGAAGAATCTATCACTGCCCGCAAATATCCAAAAGTTGTTCCAAATAAGGGAAAAACAAAATCATTTCAGAGGAACATGTATATTTCAAAAACCTTCAGTGAGAACTACAACCAAGCAACGCTGTGTTTCAGTGCAAAGAGTCAGATTATGGAACGATTTTGGACCTGAATTAAAATCATGTACAACGCTTGGACAATTTAAACAAAAACTAAAGGAAGAAATACTCCAAACATATATACAAGATGACATGTAAAATCACATAAGGATTGTCATATCCAGTCTGCGTTGTGTTGTTGCTTAGTTTTTTGTTTGTTTGCTTTTTTGTCACATTTTGTCTTAGCTTTGTTCTGAATTGTAGTCGCTCTTGTTTTGTTTTTCTTTTGAATTCTTGGATGGAATATGGGTGGGCAATATAAGCTGCGGCTTCAGCCATCACCCATTTCGGATAACTTATGTTGAACTGTATAATCAGAGGAGTTATTGTCTAATTTGACCTTGTTGGATTTTCTTTCCCCCTTTGTTATGTTATTCTGTTTCTTTTAATCTGTACTTTTTTTTTCCACAATATCTTTATTGAACCTTTTTTTTTTTAACAAACATGATACAAACAATCAAACACTAACACTAAAGTACTACAAAAAAAAAAAAAAAATGCCCTAAAAACACCAACAACCACCAACAAAATCAAGTCTTCAACAATGCTCCTCTGTTTAGTCTAGACAATCCAATACATTAGTATACATATTATGTTCACCAGTTTGGAATTTACAAGGTCCACACACATCATTCACCTTCTTCTTCAAGAGTTATGTTTAAATTTTTTACATAATCAATAAAAGGTCTCCATATATTCTCAAACACAATTTCCTTTGATTTCAGTATATATGTTATTCTTTCTAATGGAAGGTTTGTTAGCATCTGTCTTAACCACTGAGTCACATCTGGTCTATGAGTCTTTTTCCATAATAGTGCAATACATTTTTTGGCATTAAGCAAACTGAGGTCTATGAATGTTCTTTACAAATGGATTTTTAACTTGTTTTTGTAATTTTTTTGCCGAATCTGAGTATATGAATATGGGAAGAGGTAAAGGTAAATTGTATGATTCCATTTCAGTCCAGTGAGGGAGATCATTTGATGAAAAATAATATGTCATAGACCTCAGTTGTGCCGACCAATAATACAACATAAAATTTGGACATTTCAGACCTCCACGATCAAATGGTAAATATAATAAAGACAAACGTAATCTAGCCCTCCTGTTGTTCCATATAAATTCCACTAACTTTTTTTTTATTCTTGAGAATAGATCTAAAGGTGGTGATAAGGGAATGTATTGAAATAAATAAAGTATTTTAGGTAAAATATTACTTTTAAGTATATTGATTCTCCCGATCATCGACATTGGTAGTGACATCCATCTCTGAGTTAACTCATTGATATCTGACATTAAGGCTTCATAGTTGACACTGGCGACTGATTCTAGCTTAGGCATAATTTGGATTCCTAAATATTTAAACTGATTTACAACATTGAATTGATTTACCTCAGGGGCTGGGTAATTTCTCTGGGTCTCATTTAGCATTAATATTGAAGATTTAGTTTTATTTATTTTATATCCTGATATTTCCCCAAAATTCTTTATTAAATTCAACAAGGTTGGAATTGATTTTTTTAGATTCGACATAAACAAAATTATATCATCGGCGTACAGGGAGATTTTATGTTCTGTTGGTCCAACTTTAATTCCATATATTTGTGAATGTAAACGTATCGCTATCGCTAAAGGTTCAATTGCCATAGTAAACAGTAAAGGTGAAAGTGGACAGCCTTGTCGACATCCTCTATTGATTTTTATTGGTTTTGAAATATTGTTATTTGTTAGGATTTCTGCTGTAGCATTATTGTATATTATTTGAACCCATTTTATGAAATTATTTCCAAGTCCAAATCTTTGTAGGACTTCAAAAAGAAAGGGCCATTCAACTCTATCAAAGGCCTTTTCGGCGTCCAATGATAGGAGAGCTGTATCCGGTGCTTCTTTATTAAAATAAATAATATTAAATAGTCTTCTTACATTATGGAAGCCTTGTCTACCCTTTATAAAGCCATTCTGATCTCGATTAATAATATTTGGTAAAATTTCTTGTATTCGTCTTGCTAAAATTTTACAGATTATCTTAAGGTCGGCGTTTAATAGGCTTATTGGTCTCATATTTTCACATTTATTAGAGGGCTTACCTGGTTTTGGCAGCAGTATAATTAAGGCATTATTTATGTATGATGGTAAATTATTATTTTGAAATGCTTCTAAAACCATTTCCAAAAAAGGTTTTATTAATTTATTCTTAAATTTTTTATAAAGGTCAACTGGAAGACCATCTGGTCCTGCACTTTTTCCTGATTTCATATTATCAATGGCTAGCCCAACTTCTTCTTGACTAATTTTAGACTCCAATATCTCCCTGTTTTCATTTGGAATACACGGTATAGATAGTTCATTCAAAAACCCATTTAGTTTTGTTAAATCAGGTTCATTTTTGGTATCATATAATTTTTCATAGTAATCTCTAAAGGCTCTATTAATTTCTAAAGGATCTATAACTACCTGTCCGTTACTTATAATACTGGTAATTGGTGTTTTAATTTCCAATTGTTTAATCTGCCATGCTAATAATTTTCCTGATTTTTCACCTTGTTCATAAAAAGATTGTTTCAATCTTAGAAGACTCGAGGCAGCTCTATTCGCTGATTTTTTGTCGTATTCAGCTCTCAAAATCAGTAATTCATTCTCCAACCTTGGGTCACTTCCTGCATACACTTTTTCCTGAAGACTTTTTATTTTATGTTCCAATTTAGCTCTCTCCTCTCGAGTCTTCTTAGATTTTGATCCTGTATAACTAATAATATGTCCCCTAATAAAAGCTTTGAAAGCCTCCCACTTTACACATGCTGATGTTTGTGTAGTATTGATGTCAAAGAACTCGTCTATCTGTTTTTCTATATACTTGACAAATTCCTCATCCTGAAGCCATTTATGCTGAAATTGCCATCTACCTGATTCCTTTGTCAATTTTTTATCTACATATATTAGACAACAGGGTGCATGATCAGAAATCACGATGTTATCATAAAAGCAGTTTTGAATCTTGGACCTTAATTCTGTGGAAATCAAAAAATAATCAATACGTGAGAATGTCTTGTAGGTACTGGAATAACAAGAATAGGCTTTAACTTGTGGTTTCATTTCTCTCCATATATCTAACAATCTCAATTCTTTCATAAAATGATTAATAGTCATCCTACATCCAATGTGCGTACAATCCAGTCCTGTTGATCTATCCACACCTGGATTCAATGTACAATTAAAATCCCCTGCTATTATATGTTGCCCTGTAAGTGATGATAAGATGAGAAATAAATTAGCAAAGAACTTCTGATCATCTATATTGGGACCATATAAGTTCACAAGATTTATATTTTCTAATAGCAAAGAACCTTGAATGATTACATATCTTCCAAATTTGTCTCCAATTACATTTTTCACCTGAAAAGGAACTGATTTATGTATGAGAGTCATAACTCCCCTGGCTCGGGATGAAAATGAAGAGGTGAATACACTTCCCTGCCATCTACTCCTAATTCTTTTAACATCCTCCTCTATTAGATGAGTTTCTTGTAAAAACACAATTTTTGAACCCATGTCTTTTATTTTATTCATAACTTGTTTAAGTTTTTTTTTAAATTTTGTAGACCTCTGCAATTCCATGAAGTTAAATTAAGATTAACACTTTGGTCCATGATCAATAGAGAGTTTAGGATTACCTTGCAGTGTAAACATGCTCATACAGAGAAGCAAAAACATGAGTGGTTGAACATTCATCCTACAAACTACACACAAACAAATTTCCCCTTCCCACACTTGTGGCAAACCCCCCAAAATCAAAAGAAAAATTCTGTCTCCCGATATAGCCATCGACCGTTCCACACCCAACAGCCTAAGCCACTCCTTCTTCATCCTCCCAATCACCCTAACTCTACTGCTTTTAATGACGTAACATTAACTCTCCTCTGTAGTTTTCCAACTTAACTCCAAAATTTTTAACAACTTTTAAAACAACAATTTTTAACAACTTTGTACATCATAGTTTTTTTTTTTGTTTGTTTTGTTTTTGTTTTGTTTTTTTAATATATAATACAATCTATATTTTGTAAACTTACTATTTACTTCAAGTCAGTCAGATGCCTGTGCAAATGCTTAATTATTCTACCTTATATTTTGTTCATGCTTAGCTCCCACCAGTCTCTTCTTCTTCTTTGATCTTCTTGATGAACTCCTGCGCCTCCTCTGGGGTCTTGAAAATGTGGGTTCTGCCCTCATACGTGGTCAGCAGTCTCGCAGGATAGATTACACCATGACGAATCCCAAGGTTGCAGGAATCCAGCAATTGCTTCCTCAATTGCTGGATTCCTGTGGCCAAATCTGGGTAGAACCGCACCTGCTGGTCCTGGTGTTTAATCTCTCCTTTAGCACGTGCAGCGTTGAAGATCTTCATCCTGTCTCTGTTGCTAAGAAACTTCATAATTAAGGTCCTCGGCGGTCCCTTATCTCTCCGTGGGCCAATACGATGTGCTTTTTCCAGAACCACTGCTGATTGCAACTCCTCGCTGCCCAGCACCTCCGGAATCCACTTTTCCAGAAAGGAACATACGTCCCGACCTTCTGATTCCTCTGGAAGACTCACCAGCCTCAAATTATTCTGTCTCGACCGAGATTCCAAATCCAAAATATTATCTTCCAGAGATTTATTTTTTTTTTCCAAAGTGCGCACCTTTAATTGAAGACGGGTGACGTCATCTTCAGCACTAGCGAGACGGAGCTCCATCTGCGCCGTTCGTTCTACACAGTCACCCAATTCCTTTCTTATTCCTTCCAACGCTGTCATAATCCCATCAAATCTAGAGGAAAAGTCCGCTCTCATTGAACTCATGGCAGCCATCAGCGCATCTGCGCCATTCCCCGCAGACATCGCACCGCCGCCAGCCTCCTCCGCCATATATGGAGTTTTGTTTGCTGCGTCACAGACCTGAAAGTCCGTTAATTTGGACTGTTTCGGCGGCTCGCTTTTTCCTTTTCCTGGTTTTCCAGCCTTAGGCTTCGCCGACATATCCTCGCCCAAATGCTGGGATACGTTCTGTCCCAAATAAGAGAGTTATTTGCCGATTTTTTTTTCTCCAGGAGCAGAGCAGAGCGAGACACGTCCGTCCTACGTGGCAGCCATAACCGGAAGTCCTTTTAATCTGTACTTTTAATCTATCTGAAATATTGATTGATTGATTGATTGATTGATTGATTGATTGATTGATTGATTGATTGATTGATTGATTGAAAAGATCTGGAGCAGGTGGCTTGGGAGAGGGAAGTCTGGGCTTCTCTGCTTGAACTGCTGCCTCTGCAACCTGGACCTCCGGAAAAGCAGTAGAAGATGGATGGATGGATGGGATAGGGAGGGAGGGACTTCTGTGTGTGTGTGTGCCACGGCTGCAGCACATGCGGGGAGAGGACATGTGAGAGGAGGGACGATACCATTTGTGTGGCGGGGGTGTTTTCATTTTCATGTTTAAAAAGTTTAAGCAAAAAACTACTGAATGTTTTAGATGTTATTTCAGCTGGTCAAAGACAAAGTAAAATGTTATAATCACAACTTTTCTCACTCCAATTTATAAGGGTGCTGAGTTTAAATGGAAGGGTGCTCCAGCCTCCCTAAAAAAAGACCTAACCCCACCCATGGCCCACAGAATAGATGGTCTGTGTAGCTGCTAGTGAAGCACTTTGAATGATCTTTGTGATGAGAACCGGTGCTATATAAGTACAGGTCCGTACCCTACAGTAACAACCATAACATGCTCAAGTCTCCGTATATATTATATATTATTGGATATAAGATGGTGGCGCGCATGGAC
This sequence comes from Pholidichthys leucotaenia, assembly GCA_020510985.1. Lineage (NCBI taxonomy): Eukaryota > Metazoa > Chordata > Actinopteri > Cichliformes > Pholidichthyidae > Pholidichthys > Pholidichthys leucotaenia. The sequence goes on from CM035840.1 coordinate 8,313,605, forward strand.
GCTGCGGCCCCTCTAGGCATCAGTGAGTGTGAGAGTATTGAGTGTTTTGATCATCCCAGACGTACATTCTGTAAAACTTACAACCGTGAGACCTTATTAAACATCAAGGTACTGCACGCTGCAAGAATTGCGGGGCTCGTATGTGACTTGGACTTTCTACGCCAGCATGGAATACTGTCAGAGATTCCGCTGGCAGCTACCTGGGAGAGAAGGAAGCGTAAGCGGCGCGAACGCAAACAAAGGCGAGGAAAAAGAGCCGGGATTCATGTTAGGCTAAAGGCTAACCCCTCCAGACCAGCAGTACCGTCGCTCCTACTTTCCAATGTCCGCTCCCTCGACAACAAGCTGGACGAGCTGCGTCTGCAGAGAGAAACCCGGAGAGAGTGGAGGGACTGCTATGTGTTTGCGTTCACGGAGACATGGCTCCACGACAACATCCCTGAAGCGGCCATTCAGCTGGAAGGGATGACATCGGTCCGGGCTGACAGAGAGGCTGCTAGCTCCAGTAAGAGCCAGGGCGGGGGGGGGGGGGGGCTATGTATCTATATTAACAAGAACTGGTGCGTTAACACCATGTTAGTATCTAAACACTGTTCTCCGTTGGCGGAGTTCCTTATCGTGAATTGTCGGTCATTCTATCTGCCGAGGGAATTCACCAACGTGTTTGTAGCTGCTGTTTACATAGCTCCTAGTGCTAATGCTAAAGCTAATGCTAACAAGGCACTCGGAGAGCTGCACGATGCTATCAGTGAATTTCAAACTTCACACCCAGGCAGTTTTGTGGTGGTTGCGGGGGATTTTAATCACACCAGTTTAAAGACTGTGCTCCCCAAGTTTAAACAATGTGTAGACTTTAAGACCAGAGGAGAGAATATGTTGGACTTTCTGTATACAAACTTTCCAGATGCTTATAAGGCAACATCTCGCCCCCACCTCGGCCATTCTGACCACCTGTCTGTGATGCTGGTGCCTGCCTACAAACCTTTACTGAAGCACAGCAGGCCAGTAGAGAAACAAATCAGAATTTGGCCAGAGGGTGCAACCTCAGCACTCAAAGACTGTTGTCTGCACACAGACTGGGAGGTCTTCAAAATAGCAGCCTCCCAGGGAGACAGGACAGATGTGGAGGAGTATGCTGAAACGGTCACCAGCTACATCGCAAAGGGCACAGAGGATGTTACTATAGTGAAGACTATCACTGCACGGGGCAACTATAAACCCTGGATGATGGCAGAGGTGCGCTCGCTGCTCACAGCCAGAGATGCAGCCTTCAGAGTGAAGGACAGGATTGCCCTCCGCTCAGCCAGGTCTGCGCTCTCAAAGGGAATTAAGACGGCGAAGTGCGCCTATGCGGAGAAAATCCAGGGACACCTCTGTGACACAAGGGACACCAAACGGATGTGGCAGGGAGTTCGGGTGCTGACCGATTATAAATCTAGGCAGGGGGTCGATGATGATGACGCTTCGCTTCCAGACAGGCTCAACAACTTCTTTGCACATTTTGAAGCATCAAACCCGGCAGTCAGAGGGAGGGCTGGCCCATCGCCACCATCTGTTGAGCCAGCTATCATCATCAACACAGCGGACACACAGAGGACCCTAATCAGGGTCAACCCACGTAAAGCTGCAGGTCCGGACAACATCCTGGGACGTGTGCTCCGAGACTGCCCGAGCGAGTTGACGGATGTCCTGACTGACATTTATAACATCTCCCTGAGTCAGGCCATCGTTTCCAGATGCTTTAAGACCTCTACCATAGTACCGGTGGCAAAGAAACCAGTTGTGTCCTGTCTGAATGACTATCGTCCTGTTGCACTGACACCAATTGTGATAAAGTGTTTTGAACGGCTTGTCAAACCACACATCACAGCCTACCTCCCTGCATCACATGACCCACTCCAGTTTGCATATCGTTCAAACCGCTCCACGGAGGATGCTATAGTCACCACCCTACACTCTGTCATCACCCACCTGGATCAGAAAGACACCTATGCCAGACTCCTGTACATTGATTTCAGTTCAGCATTCAACACCATTATTCCCCAGAGACTGATGGAGAAATTACTCCTTCTCGGTCTGAACACCGCCCCATGTCTCTGGATCCTGGATTTCCTGACTGAGAGACCTCAGTCTGTCTGGGTTGGAAATAACATCTCCAACTCTATCACGCTGAGCATCGGATCCCCTCAAGGCTGTGTACTCAGTCCACTGTTGTTTACACTTCTAACACATGACTGTGTATCCAGACACGAGGGGAACCAGATTATTAAGTTTGCAGACGACACCACAGTGGTGGGACTTATTCAGAGGGATGAGGAATCAATGTACAGGGAAGAAGTTAGAGACCTGGAGGGCTGGTGCAGGGAGAACAATCTGGTGCTCAACATGGACAAAACGAAGGAGATGATTATCGACTTCCGGCGGTCACGGCCTGAACACGTCCCCCTCAGCATCAGTGGCCGTTTGGTGGAGAGAGTGGAGAACATCAAGTTCCTCGGATTGCAGATCTCGCAGGACCTGACCTGGAGCAAGAATTTCTTGGGGATCAGGAAGCGGTCCCAGCAGAGACTGCACTTCTTGAGGAAACTCAAACAGGCCTCTCTCCCCATCTGCATCCTCAGGACCTTCTACAGAGGTGTGGTGGAGAGTGTTCTGACGTACTGCATTGTAACATGGTACTCTAGCTGCAGTATGTCAGACAAAAAAGCCCTGCAGAGGATAGTTAAGGGAGCTGAGAGGGTAATTGGAGTTTCCCTCCTCTCTGTCCAAGAACTTTTTAAGAACTGTTGTAGGAGCAGGGCACTGAACATTGTCAAGGACCACTCTCACCCTCTGCATAAACACTTTGAACTTCTGCCATCTGGCAAATGATTCTGGAGCATTCCGGTGCAGAACCGCCAGACTGATTAACAGCTTCCTTCCACAAACTGTTAGGATGCTGAACAGTTGATCCGCAATCTCTCATACATACTACTGCACCTATGGACATTATGTATAGTATTTGTACAGTATATTATAGTTCTAGTTAGTTTTCAAGTATCTCTCAGGGATGTGTGAATGGCTGTGCTGGGGTGGGGGGTGAGGGTGTGTGTGAGTGTGTCTTGAATTATGTTCTTTTTACTTATATGGATGCCGAGAGAAATGCAATTTCGTCTTGCCTGCACTACAGTCGTATGTACAGCAACATGACAATAAAGGTTGATTTGATTTGATTTGATTTGATTTGATTTGATTTGATTTGAAGTCTAAAGAGTGAGTGGGAGGAAGACGGAAAAATAAAAAAAACATCATGGGGTGTTTTACAAGAAACAGATGTTTAAACAGTCGCAGAATATTGTACTAATGTAACTGCAGAGGTTTATGGATCAGTGCTGCACATTAGCGTGTGTGTGTGTGTGTGTGTGTGTGTGTGTGTGCGTGTGTGTGTGTGTATGATAGTATCTCCCTCAGAGCCAAATGGTCAATGTTAAATTTATCTTGGGGTTTGAAGACAAATGAAAAATTAAAAAAAAAAAATTCTCTGATGCAAAAAAAAGTGAATTACCTTCATCCGTTCACTCAGCACTTTATCTTGCTTCCATTCTTCTATTTATCTATCTAGGAAAGCATTCATGTGTCACTTTCCTTTATCCTTGGAGACTAGCATGGAGACAATGGTTCCACTGCAGCATTTCCTCTCTCTCTGTTTCTGCCCAGCAAAACATGACGGAACAAATGAACCAATTAAGTGTGCCGGTGGCTGTGCTGTCCCATGGGGGGCATCTAAGGAACTGAGACGGCCTGATTAACTCAGAGGTAGGCCTGACTGGAGACAGCCAGCTCAGACGATTCGACCGAGAAAAGCTCCCATAAAATGAACACACACCGCTTGACAGTGCACCTAAGTGTATTGTTTTCTCTGCCTCTGGCATTTTGATTGGTGTTGATTGTTGTCAAGGCTGCTTTGAAGTTGAAATTTTTACAGAGGAACACACACAAAATGTGCTTGTGTCAGATTAGCACAGAGAGCAGGCTTGACAAATGCACAGGTGATGTTAACTGCATTTTGGAGTGGAGACACACCTTCCAGCCAGTAATGTACTCTCAAAAAGAGCCACGTGATAGAGTAACAAATCACCTCTGTAGGTGTCATCCCCAGGTGGCGAGTCCAGGAAGGTTTGAGATGCTCTAATTTTATTTCCATCGATCCCATGTGGTTAAAAACACACAGAGGTTGATACCTGCAATATTGATCCAACCTGACCCTTTATTACTGAATCTTTTCAGATGCTCTTTAATCTACTTGTTTTTATATACAGTACTCACAGACAGTTTTTGAAACTACATGTGACAACCAGGATTGGGGTTAATATCTTCCTGAAAATAAATAGATAATGAAAGACCCTTTGCAGACACACAAAACATATTTATGTTATGTTTATTTTGAGTGAAACCAATATCATTTCTATTATTATCTACATTTCTTTTGATAGCACTCTTTTAAAAACATAACCTCATAAGCTAATCTAAGCTAATTTTTAACCAACAGGACACAGAGAGTAAGGGTCAATGGTACATTGTCTGACATAAAGTGCTCTTCTACTGGTTCTCCTCAGGGGTGTGTGTTGTCACCACTACTCTTCATCCTGTACACAAACATGTGTCGGAGCAGACATGACAACAGACACATCATAAAGTATGCTGATGATTCAGTTGTTGTCAGTCTCCTCCAGGATGGTGAGAGTGGCCACAGCCCAGTAGTTGATGATTTTGTTCACTGGTGTGAGGATTCCTACCTGCAGCTGAATACGACAAAAACTAAAGATATGATTATTGACTTTAGGAGGAAAACTCCCAGGCATGAAGTCACTGTACTAAAAGGCCAGATCACTGAATGTGTACAATCCTACAAATATCTTGGGATGATTATTGATAGTAATTTAAACTTTGAAGAGAACTGTGAAAGGGTGTGCAAAAAGGGTCAGCAACTTTTGCATTGTTTAAGGAAACTTGCACAACTTCCAAATTGACCGAACCATAATGACAATGTTTTATCGGGTTTTTATTGAATCTGTTTTATCCTTTTCTTTAGTGTCATGGTTTGGTCAGATAAAACTGAAACAGAGGAAATCCTTAGACCAAGTAGTTAGATGGTCCAGTAGTTTGCTTGGTGAGTCACAGCTGAGCCTGACATCCCTGTACACCAGGCAGGTACAGAGGATTGCTACCTCCATTTTAAATGATGACTCCCACCCTTTGCACTGCCACTTTCAGCTTCTTCCCTCCAGACGGAGGTTTGCTGTTCCAAAAAGTAAAACCCAGCGCTACAAAAACAGCTTTGTTCCTGCTGCTGTTAAAGAGTTGAACAAGCTGTAACAATATATTGCACATAATTTAGTTACCTATTTATTAATTTGATTTTATATTTACTTATTTTTGTAGGTTTTTTATTTGGGTTCTAAATCTTTTATTGGGTTTTAGACTTTTGAGTTTTTAACCTCTGACTAGTCTTTAACTTTTTAATATGACCCTTCTCTCTTATCTCCTTGTTTTTTCTCTTATCTCTTTGTCCTATGTCCTGATTGGTGGAGCCTTGAGTATTTTTATCATGTTTATAGTCAGCTTCATGTGTGCCTGTGTTTGTGTTCATGTTGAATGTAACTGTGGTTTGTAAATATGGATGTCACCTGACTGCAAAACAAATCTACCTACGGGTACAAATAAAGTAACCTGAACCTGAACCTGAGTCATAGATCCTGTGATGGATACCTCTTCAGTCTGCTGCGGCAATTCCCATGGCTGCTCCCTTCTAGGTCAGGGATGGGAAACTGGCGGCCCCTTCATTCACTGCGCCCCACCAGTCCATTTCCAAAAATCAATTATTTATTTACATCACATTTGGAACCACATTCTTAAATGCAATTGTAGAGTCCACCAGCAGAGGGTGCTCTAATTGAAACCTAGGTGCCGTTCTGTGTCAGTGGTCGAGTGAGAGAGCAAGAGTCATAGAGGTATAAGAGGGAGCAATGTGTCGGAGAGCGTGTTTGTAAGGTATATGTTGCATGCTAAAACCACATTAATAGGCTGTAAACAGCAGTAGATGTACAAAGTAGGCTGCTTTTAAACAAGACTAAATGCTACAGCTAAGGAGCTGTAGCATGTATTCTTGTTTGGCAGGTCAAGCCTCATGGAGCTAGGAGGCTTTCTTTCCTTCTAATTGTGCAGAAAAAGATTCAAAGCTTTGAGGTTTCTTTCTAAAGCGCGTCACTGAAGCACACTGTTTCAATCCCATGTCAGCAATAAAAGTTCAGAGACTGTGGTTGTTGTAATTTGCTGATTTTTTTCTTCATTTGCATCAGTGGCTCTTAAACTTTTTTTAATTCCCCATTTTAGGGAGCCAGACAATTCCAAAGCCCACCTGCCCCTCCACACCCACAATGAATCCAAGAGCAAACTAAACCTTGTCATATTTATTTTTCTTCTTGGCTTTTTTTTTTGTGAATTATTGTCGGGAATTTCTCTTTGCTCAACATTTTGATGGAGAGAGTTTTTAAAATTAGTTCATGATATAATTTTATCCATCCATCCATCTTATACTGCTTAATCCTTTTCCAGTCACATGGTGGGGGGTCCAGGGGGGCCTGGAGCCTATCCCAACATCTTTGGGTGAAAGACAGGATACACACTGGACAGATCGCCGGTCCATTGCAGGGCAGATACAGCGGGGAAAATAAGTACTGAACACTTCAACATTTTTCTCATTAAACATATTTCTGATGGAGCTATTGACTTGAGATTTTCACCAGCTATTAGTAACAACCCAAGTAATCCATACATTCAAACAAATCAAAAGTGGAATGACAAATGGAACAAGTATTGAACACATGAAGAAAAAGAGGTGCAAAAAGGCATAGAAAGCCAAGAAACCAGCTGAAATCCATCAGAATTAAGAAGCCATCTCATCCCCCATTAGTGCAAATTAATTTCAGCTGTTTAAGTCCTGACTGGTAGCCTTTAAGGTCTGAAAATATCAGATTGTCACACCGCAAAGAACTCATAATGGGTAGAAGCAAAGACCTTTGCAGTGTTATTGTTGCAAAACATAATGATGACACTGGTTACAGGTGCATTTCTAAACTGCTGAATGTTCCAGTGAGCACTGTTGAAGCAATCATTCGGAAGTGGAGAGAACATCATTTTACCATAAAACGGCTATGACCAGGAGCTCCTCGCAAGATTTCTGACAGGGTCAAAAGAATTATCAAAAGAGTTATTCAAGAGCCAAAGACTACTTGTGGAGAGCTCCAGGAAGATGTGGAGTTAGCAGCTGTTTAAAAAAAAACAATAAGTAATGCACTCAAATGACATGGGCACTATTCCTACTCACCTTGCAAGACTCTATTGCCGAAGAAAAAGCATGTTGAAGCTTGTTTAAAGTTTGCTGCACAACATTTGGGCAAGCCAGTAAAATTCTGGGAGAATATAGTCTGGTCAGATGAGACCAAAATTGAACTTTCTGGATGCCACAACACACAGCATGTTTGGAGGAGAAATGGCACTGCACATCCAATCATGGTGTGGGGGTGTTTTTTGAGCACATGGTACAGGCAGACTTCATAAAATTGAAGGAAAGATGAATGGACAAGTGCACAGAGACATCCTTGTTTAGTTTAACTTAATGTTTATTTGAAAGGGACATTACATACTAATGAACATTAATACAAATGTAAGTATGCCAGATTTAGCAGTACTGCTAATTTGCATCTGTCGTCCCCCAGCGGGTCACAAAAACACACAAACAATCAATCATACACGAGCAGAACAGCTGCAATGAAACTGTACAAAGTGTATATGCTAAAGTACAAGAGTTAAGGTGTTACAAAACAAAATATTCAAATGTCACACGAGTGAAGTGCTGTGTATGCGTACACACACATGAACTAAAGCACCTCACAGCAACAACAGACAGCAACAAACAAGAGGCGGGGCATATGTGTGTAATGCACGGGCACACACACACACACACACATACAGTATATATATATTTATAGATAGATAGATAGATAGATAGATAGATAGATAGATAGATAGATAGATAGATAGATAGATAGATGGGATCTTTGTTATTGAAGATTTTATGTTTTGGTTTTTTTGTATAAAGATTCACTGGGTTTGGTTATGGTTACACCAGTGTGTGATGAGTTGGTAAAACAGTAATTGATGTGTGAGAAGATCATTGCATGCAGAAACATTTTGGCCTCATTAACTGTCAGCGATGCTCTAATTTGTTTAAAATTTCTTAGATTGAATTTGATTATGTTTGAGATTTTTTTGGTGTTTTTTAAAGGTTAATGAAGAGTCTAAAATCATGCTGAGGTACTTAAATTCCTCGATTAGTTGCAGCTCCTCCCCTTTTAAGAAAATGTTTGAGTTTGTAATGTTTGATCATTGTTTGGTGAACATCATGCAAACAATTTTTTTTAGTGTTTAGTTGGAGACATGAATTATTCAGCCAGTCATGGATTTGGGTCATCACTGTTGTAAGAATACAGTTGGCTTCTTGTGTGTTTTTTGCAGGTGTGAATATGCAGGTGTCATCTGCATACATTTGTATATGAATGTTTCTGCATGCATTTGGTAGATCATTTATGTACAGGGAGAATTATATTGGTCCAAGTATGGAGCCTTTTGAGACACCCATTTGACATTTCAAATATGGTGATTTGACACTGTTGGCCATTACTCATCGCTGTCTGTTGGTTAAACAGGATTTCATCCATTTGATAGCATGTTCTGAAAAGTTAAACTGAGTAAGTTTTTTTTTTTTAAAAGGATGTTGTGGTAAGCGGTGTCAAACACCTTCAGATCTAAACGCAGCACCTACACAATTGCACTTATCTAAGAAAGATTTAGTTTTCTCTAGGAACAAGCATATTGCAGACTCTGTTGAGTGGTGGGCACAGAACCCAAACTGTGCGTGATGCAGGGGGGTGTTCCCATAATTCACATGTTCACATTATAGTGTGGCCACCATTTTTTCAATTATTTTGGAGATGACAGGTAAGATGCTGATTTGTTATAAAAAAAAATCATTGCTGTGATTTATGTCATTTGAGGAGGTGATTTCCTTCCATTCAATTTCATCTATTGCCATTGTTATATTTAATAATCTAAATTTTATAATTTACTGTTACCTGATGACTTCTTAAAAAGATTTGAAAGCTGTTTCCATGGAAGTTTACTTGCTGCTAGTATTATATTGTGATCAGACAATCCTGTTAGCAGGTTATAAGTCTGGGAGATTCTTTCAGGTCTATTTGTAAAAAAGTAAATCAATTTTGGTTTTTGACTGGCTTGTGACTCTGGTTGGTTTATCTATTAATTGAGTTAAGTTATAGTGATCTGCAATGACTTTGAGATTTTAGTCTTTTTTGCCATCCCAGTTTATATTAAAATCACCCATTAAGATTAATTCATTTTTGGTAAGAACCTGTTGCCATCTGCCAAGATGCTGAAGATGAAACGAGGGTGGACGTTTCAGCAAGACAATGATCCCAAACACACAGCCAAGGAAACTCTCAAGTGGCTCCAGAGAAGGAAAATAAAGCTGCTAGAATGACCCAGTCAGTCACCTGACCCGAATCCAATTGACAATGTATGGAACAAATTGAAGATCAGAGTTCATAGAAGACACCCATGGAACCTTCAAGATTTGAAGACAGTTTGTGTGGAAAAATGGGCTAAAATCATTCCTGAGCAATGTCTGTACCTAGTTTCTCCATACAGGAGGCGTCAGGAAGCTGTTATTACCAACAACGGCTTTTCTACTAAATATTCTATGAATTTCATCAAGGGTGTTCAATACTTATTCCCTGTGTCATTCCATCCATCCATCCATCCAACCATCTTCTTCCGCTTAATTTTTTTGGGGTTGCGGGGGGGGGGGGGGGTGGTGGTGCTAGAGCCTATCCCAGCATCTTAGGGCAAAAGGCAGGGTACACCCTGGACAGATCGCCAGTCCATCGCAGGGCCAACACAGAGAGACAGACAACCATTCACTCTCACAGTCATACCTAAGAACAATTTAGACCCTGTGTCATTCCACTTTATTAAATACAACTTGTTGTGTGAACACAGTTGCCTTGATTTCTTTGTATGTGTCATGATCCTGAGCATGGTGGGGGTTGGGCTCTGTTTCAGCTTTGAGTTTTGTCTTGTCCTGTTTATTTGTTGTGTCATTTTGTGTCTTTAGTATTATTTACTTCTTGGAGTTGTGTTATCTTATTTTTGCATCATTATGGTTTCTGCTTTGTGTTTTATTTTGACATGCTATACAGCTTCCAGCTGTCAAACTGGTCTGCAAGCTTCACAGCTGTCACTGATTATGTTACCTTCTCCACTCATGTATCCACACCTGTCATATATTAAGAAACAGTATTTAAGGGCACAACAACCTTTTCCCGTTGCCGTGTCCTACTGGTTCATTCTTCAGTTATTGCCTGTCAAACACTGAGTGTATTTTGGGCAGCTGTTGAGGTGATCGTCGAGCTCCGACCAGGTAATTTGTCCTTTCCCTTAATTCCCACAGCCATGAGCCCCACTTCTCTTCTGGTGTGCTTCGCTTCTTATTGTCTCTTTCCCCAGTGTCCCTGAGTGCCTCAGTCGTATTGTGCTGCCTTCTGGCAGAATTTGGGACTTTTATTTAATGTAAGTTCATGCAATAGGAAGTACTTTTGATTTGACTAGTGATGTCATAACGTTAGAAACAGGAAGCAGGAAGTAAAATGTCAGTTGGACCAAGGGCAAAGTCATGTTGCCATTCAGAGGAAGGAGTTCCTAAAAAATTTGCTTTTCATAGCCCCAGCAGATGCATCCCTTGTATGTATTCATTCTTTATGTTCTTAGTATTTGTTATGGAAGATAATTTCATGGTTTATGTTGTTTAGAAACTGTTAAAAGTAAATGTAGAAAAAACGATTTTTTGAACATATGTTAATGGTAGCTAAATGTTAGCAATAGCATAGCTTAACCACTGTAATGAATGCCAAGGTCATTAGTTACCTTTTCTAGGTTGTGTTTTAAGTGCTAGCTTATGTAGAAACGTTACAGAATTTAATTAGTCTCCTACTTGTTTCATTTTTAGTTTCACTTTATCTTCTGAAGCTGTGATGTCGAAGTCTGCTTGTCAAGAAGTAAATCACCAATGAAGAAAAGTTTAACTTGCTGTCTAGCTAGTTCTTACAACATAGTGAGGACAGTACAGTGAAAAAGGGTGATTCAGCTGGAGCGCAACAACTAAAGTAGAAAGAAGCAAAACCTAGCAAGAAAGATGGAAGAAAGAAAGAGTGAGAAGTCTGCATCAGTGCACACACACAAGTCAAGGAGCTCTCGCTCATCTTCATCTAGTGCCGCAGTCAAGGCGCGTGCAGCAGCAGAGGCTGCAAAAGTACGAGCTGCTTATGCAGAAAAAGAAGCAAGGCTAAAAGTTGAGAAAGCTACTACAGAAGCAGAGCTGGGACGAGTTAGAGCTGATCTAGAGTTGGGAAAAGCAAAGCTGGAAGCTGAATTAAGCGCACTAGAACAACAAAAAGAGGCAGCAGCAGCTGAAGCACAGGCTGAAGCATTAGAAGCAGCTGAATATCAAGAGAATTCAGTTAAGTCTGGTTCATCTTCACATGAGGTCCTCCAAGAGGAAATTGCAACACGTACTAAAGAATACGTTGCAGCACAAACTGAACTGCGGCGAACAGGCATTCCAGTGTCTCCCCCTAGCCCAGCGCATGATGCAGCAGCGTCTGAAGAGAGCTACATTACATGGCATCCTTTGTCAGCAATAGGCCCGAACGAGGATGATGTACGCCAACAGGGTGAGGCCCCCCAAAGGCAACCCCTTCTCAGCATGGCATCAAATCAGAGCGCACCTCATACTGGGAACCAAACAATTCCAAATCGAGAAAGTGGACATCCCGATGTGCCTAAGAAAGCATATTTCCCTCAGAAACCAGCACTAAGCCCAATGGCACCATCATACTTTCCTCGCAATGTCCCAACCACCCCAAGCGTGGCACCTGAAACAGAACACCTGGCACGATACCTGGCTCGCCGCGATCTAGTGAGTACCAGCCTCTACCAATTTGATGACAAACCCGAAAATTACATGGCATGGCAGTCATCATTCGATAATGCAACTGCTGGCCTGGGACTCACAGGCACTGAAATGCTGGATCTGCTCATTAAGTGGCTCGGGCCAGAGTCAGTAAAGCACATAAAACGCATTCGCTCTGTGCATGTAGGGCGCCCAGACGTAGCACTAGAGAAGGCCTGGGAGCGCCTCCAGCAGTGTTATGCTGCACCTGAAGTCATGGAGAAGTCTCTGTTTAAACGACTGGACGAATTCCCAAAAATATCTGCAAAAGACTACGGGAAACTGAGGGACCTAGGCGATCTCCTCATGGAGCTACAGGGTGCTAGAGGAGAAGGTTACCTCACAGGACTGGCATACCTGGATACAGCCAGGGGAATTGGGCCCATTGTTGAAAAACTCCCCTATGGGCTTCAAGAGAAATGGCTCGCAATAGGCTCAAGGTTTAAAGAAAAGAACAAAGGCTATTTCCCTCCATTTGATGTCTTTGCCGATTTCATCTGTCACAAAGCACGGAGAAGGAATGTTCCCAGCTTCGCCCTACCATCTGCTAGCAGCAGCAGTTTGAAATCAGACAAGGCACCCTCACGCAACTTAGGAAGCAAGATATCAGTTTATAAGACAGAGGTTTCATCAGGTAAAGATCCGCCAGCAGATATACCTGAGAAAAAAGTTGAAGGGTCAGAGAAAAATTGTCCCATTCACAACAAACCACACCCACTCAGGAAGTGCAGAACATTCAGAGGAAAGATGCTTGAAGAGAGGAAGAGTATTCTCAAAGACAACGGGATGTGTTTCAAATGCTGCACGTCCGCAAGTCATCTTGCTAAAGACTGTAAAGCAACTGTGAAGTGCACAGAGTGTGGTAGTGACCGTCACCATGCTGCTATGCACCCAGGTCCACCACCTCAAGCTGCGAAAGGGCCTCCACCACCATCAGACAATGGCGGGGAGGAAGATGTGCCAGCCGGTGACAGCACAGTCATCAATTCTAGCTGCACACAGATTTGTGGTCCAGGCCGAACAGCAAGATCCTGCTCAAAGATATTGTCTGGTTCGAGTATATCCCGAAGGTCAACGTGAGAGGGCAACTAACATGTACGTAATCCTGGACGACCAAAGCAATCGTTCATTGGTCAGGTCTGACTTCTTTGAGCTCTTTAACATCAAAGGCCAGTCTTTCCCTTACTCACTAAAGACCTGTGCGGGGCTGGTGGAGACGTCAGGCCGGAAGGCTGAAGGATTCCAGGTCGAATCTCTGGATGGCCAAACCAGCCTACCACTTCCACCTCTAATTGAGTGCAATGAAATACTCAATGATCACACTGAAATACCGACACCTGACGCGGCCCGCCACCATCCACACCTCAGGGGTGTAGCACCATACATACCTGAGCTTGACCACAATGCGGAGATACTTATCCTGCTCGGCAGAGATCTCGTCAGAGTGCACAAGGTCTGGCAGCAAGTAAGCGGACCCCCAGACGCTCCTTTCGCACAAAAGTTGGAGCTAGGCTGGGTGCTTGTCGGAGATGTGTGCTTAGGGGGTGCACATAAACCAGTCGTGCGGACATTCAAGACCAATGTGCTGGAGAATGGCCGTCCCTCTATGCTCACACCTTGCAAAGCCTCCATAAAGCTGACTCAGACCGTGTCTCATGGCGGGGAGCAGAGGAGTAAGTCCACAAAGCCATCACTGGATACCCTTGGAAGGAAAGTCTTCAAAGAGACCGAGTATGATAACAGACCTGCCCATGACATGGAGGACACCATCTTCCTGGAGATTATGGACCAAGAAGTCTACAGAGACGAGTCAAACAACTGGGTCGCTCCGCTACCTTTTAGGGTCCCTCGGCAGCGCTTATCTAATAACCGTGAACAAGTATTCACCCGCTTCGCCGCTCTGGAGAAGACACTACGAAGGAAACCGGAGATGAAACAACAGTTCCTGGAATTCATGGGGAAAATATTAGAGAAGAAACATGCAGAAGTGGCTCCGCCATTGGAAGACAATGAAGAATGTTGGTACCTCCCAACCTTCGGAGTCTACCACCCGCAAAAGCCTGGGAACATTCGCGTTGTATTCGACTCCAGTGCGAAGTATTCAGGAACATCTCTGAACGACGTTCTCCTGACGGGACCTGACCTCAATAACTCACTCATTGGGGTTCTGATCCGCTTTTGGAAGGAACAAGTTGCAGTGATCGCCGACATACAGCAGATGTTCCACTGCTTCCTAGTTCGCAACGACCATAGGAAGTACCTGCGTTTCTTGTGGTACAGAGACAATGACATGTCCAAGGACGTAATCGACTATAGGATGAGAGTCCATGTTTTTGGCAACAGTCCGTCCCCATCTGTGGCCATCTACGGTCTGAGGAGGGCCATCCAAGAAGGTGCGAACAAACATGGAGTGGACACTGTACAATTTGTGGAACGTCATTTCTACGTCGATGACGGACTCATCAGCCTACCCACCGACGCTGACGCCATCAGCCTCCTGCGTAGAACGCAGGCCTCACTCAGCGAATCAAACCTGAGGCTCCACAAGTTCGCTTCAAATAGCGACGTCGTCCTTCAAGCCTTTGCACCAGAAGACAGGGCAGTCCTAAAGAGCCTTGACTTCAGTGGCGAAGCTACACCTGTGCAACGGAGCTTGGGACTATTGTGGGAGACCACAACAGACACATTCACATTCACTGTCTCACAAGAGAAGAAGCCCTTCACTCGCAGAGGAGTGTTGTCTGCGGTGAACAGCATCTTTGATCCGCTAGGCATGGTTGCGCCAGTGACCATTGAAGGCAAAAGTCTGCTCAGAGAACTCAGTGTTGACATGTGTGACTGGGATGCACCGCTCCCAGAACAAAAGCTGAAACAATGGGAATCATGGCGAACGTCATTGCATGATTTAAGCCAGCTGCACATCCCACGCGCATACACTACGACATCCCTCTCCAAGGGTGAGCACACAGAGCTATGTGTGTTCTCCGACGCAAGCACCAAGGCCATTGGAGTGGTGGCATATCTGAAGACTACACAAGCTGATGGAGAAATCCAAGTTGGATTCATCCTAGGGAAAGCTAAACTGGCTCCACAGTCAGAACCAACAATTCCCCGGCTAGAGCTGTGTGCCGCAGTATTAGCCGTAGAAGTTGCTGAGCTTATACAAGACGAGCTGGACCTGAAGCTTGATGAGGTCAAGTTCTACTGTGACAGCAGGGTAGTTCTTGGCTATATCTACAATCAAACGAAACGTTTCTATGTATACGTCCACAACCAAGTTCGCAGAATACGTCAGTTCTCAACACCTGACCAATGGCACTATGTCAGTACGGAAGACAACCCCGCAGACCACGCTTCGCGGGCAGTTGCGGCATCACATCTGGCACAGACCACATGGTTCATCGGACCAGACCTTCTGTACAAACCCAGTCCACCTGATGAAGACTCAGAGGAAGTCTTTGAGCTTCTCAACCCAGAATTGGATGGAGAGATACGCCCTGAAGTGAGCAGCCTCTTGACTCACAGTCTAAACAGAGACCTCAATGCCGCACGTTTCCAGCGGTTCTCATCAATGCGCTCTCTCACTAGGGCAATTGCTCTACTCATCCACATTGCTAAATCTTACAAGCACAAGTCCAGTCAGTGCAAAGGATGGCACTACTGCAACCTCCCGCGTACTCCAGATGAGCTGTCCCAAGTTAGACACATCATCATCAGAGCAGCGCAGGAAGAGGCCTACTCTAAGGAATTAACAGCACTTGAAAATGGAAAAACTGTAGCCAAGGACAGTTCTCTTCAGAAACTCAGACCTGTTCTTGAAGAAGACCTGATTTGCGTTGGCGGCAGACTAAAGCATGCTGACTTGAGCAGTCAGGAAAAGAACCCCATCATCTTGCCCAAGAACAGTCATGTTTCCCTGCTGCTAGTGCGCCAGTGTCATGAAGATGTCAAGCATCAAGGATGACACTTTACAGAAGGGGCCCTGAGAGCTGCAGGCTTTTGGGTCATAGGCGGAAAAAAGCTTATCGCCTCAGAGCTGCACAAGTGCGTTGTTTGCCGAAAGTTACGCGGCAGAACAGAGGAACAACTCATGGCCAACTTACCTCCGGAACGACTACACACATGCCCACCCTTCACCTATGTAGGAGTGGATGTGTTCGGACCTTGGCCAGTCATCTCAAGGCGCACGCGAGGTGGACAGGCCCAAAGCAAGAGATGGGCGATGCTCTTCTGTTGCATGAGCTCCCGAGCCGTGCATATTGAGCTCATCGACTCCCTGGACACTTCCAGTTGTGTCAATGCACTAAGGAGATTCTTCGCGATAAGGGGACCTGCTAAGCAAATAAGATCAGACTGCGGAACAAACTTTGTTGCCGCTGCAAAGGAATTGGGACTCAGTCAAAACACTTCAGTCCAGCAGTTCTTGAGCCAGCAAGGGTGTTCTTGGGTGTTCAACCCACCTCACTCGTCACACATGGGAGGGTCGTGGGAGCGTTTAATAGGCCTCTCAAGAAGGATTCTGGATGCCATCCTGCTGCAGGAGAATGTCCAGCTAACTCACGACGTCTTGAACACTCTCATGGCTGAGGTGGTTGCAATACTCAATGCCAGACCCCTTGTTCCGGTCTCCACAGACCCAGAGTCACCCTCCGTGCTCTCTCCTACGATGATTCTCACCCAGAAGGTGGGAGTTCCTCCACCATACGGGGAATTCACGGGAAAGGATCTTCTCAGCAGACAATGGAGACAGGTGCAAGCCCTTGCAGACTGTTTCTGGCGTCGCTGGCGACAGGAGTACCTTCCCACTCGTACGTACCTTCCCACGTATTTTCCCCTGGCTGTTCTGCCTTCCCTTGGTCATGAGCTCCGCTGTCCTCCTGCGCCTTCCATCATTATATGCAAGTTAGTGTTTCGTGTTTTGTCTGTCTTTATGTTAATAAATGTGCAAAACCACAGTTAGCGCTTGGTGTCCTTCAATAGACCTTAAAAAGGGCAATTTACAGTATGCATGGATTACTTGGGTTGTTACTGATGTCTGGTCAAAATTTCAGATCAATGACTCCATCAGAAATATGTTTAATGAGAAAAATGTTTACATGTTCAATATTTATTTCCCCTGCTGTATAATTTTAGCAGTAATTTTAATTCTAATATGATAAAACACTGAATAGCTTTTATTTTCAGTTTCAGTTTCAGTTTTAATTATGAACCTTTTAACTTTACAGGAACTAATACCCCCATCCCCAACCCAAGGTTTACATGTAAATCTGACCCTCGGGAACTGAGGAAAAAACATTTTTGGCCCTAACTACCACCAAAGTTTCCCATCCCTGTTCTAGGTGGAGTGCATTCAGTTGTTTAATGAAGTAGTATTAATGTTAGCTGAAACTGACCAAGGGAACACCCTCCAGCCCTCTTTTCAAGAAGGGAGATGGGAGGGTGTTCTCCAACTACTGAGAACACTACTCAGCCTACATGGGATGGTCTGTGCCTGTCAAGGCGTGGGCTGGGCCCATGTCCTTTCCTTAGTTTATACGTAGTTTTAGTATTCTGTTGTAACCGGGACATGGGCTCAGCTCACATCTTCACTCTGAGTTACTTTTGTATGATTCTCGGTTTGGTATTATTATTGTCTTGGTTCTGTTTTGTGATAGTCCATGCTTTACTCTTAGTTCTTGTTTGTCATTATTATCATCATGGTCCCTGTTTTGTTATTACTATTATACCTGTCTTAGGGGTTGTTTGTTTTGGTCATCCTTAGCATTATTATCATAATTATGCTTATGTTTTATTATTCTTGTCTTTGTTCTCCAGTGTCCTTTTGATTTTGATTTATCTCGGTAATCTTTATCCTTAGTTCTGGTTTGGGCTTTTACTTTGACAGTGTCTTTTGTTCATTTCCACGGTCACCTGATTCGTGTTAATTTCTTGATTGTCCACATCTGTTTTGGTTTAAGTACAGTAATTAGTCCAGCTTTATTTAAGGGAGGCCACCCCACTCATCGGCACAGCATACATGACACTCTAAAGGACTGTTTTGAAGCCACTGCCTGGAAGCAGCTCTGCGATCCACATGGTGAGGACATCGATGGCCTCATTCACACCTTCACGGGCTACCTCAGCTTCTGTGTGGACAAATCCGTTCCCACCAAGACCATACGGCGTCACTCAAACAACAAACCCTGGATCAACCCTGAGATAAAAACACTTCTGAGAGAGAAGAAGAGGATCTTCAGGTCGGGGATCAGGGAGATGCTGAAGTCCGTACAGAGGGAGCTGAGGAGAAAGATCAGAGAAGGCAAGGACAGCTTCAGGAAGAAGATGGAGGACAAGCTGCAACAGAGCGACATCAGCGGGGTCTGGAGAAACCTCAAAACCATCTCGGGGCTCCAGAATACCTCCCCCCAGGCCACGGGGGGCAGGGAGTGGGCGAACAACCTGAATCTGTTTTTCAATAGATTTGACCAACCGCCCTCCCCCCTGTCTGCACAACAACAATGCACTGGGCCTCACTCCTTTCTTCACTCTCAATGAAATATTTTTTTTTTTGCTGGTCATTAACATCTGTTTGTTCTCTCCAATAGATTGAGTCCCCATCGTGCTGTTTGCTCTCTACATGTCTGTTCTTTTCATCTTTTCTGTCCCCTCACCCCCCAGCCAGTTGCAGCAGATGACTGCCCCTCCCTGAGCCTGGTTCTGCTGGAGGTTTCTTCCTGTTAAAAGGGAGTTTTTCCTCTCCACCGTCACCAAGTGCTTGCTCACAGGGGATCACCTGATTGCTGGGGTCTTTCTGCAACTGTGGGGGTTCCCCCTACAGTTGATAGTGCTATGAGATGACTGTTGTTGTGAAATGGCACTATATAAATAAAGTTGAATTGAATTGAATTAAATTGAATTGAATCCAGAACTGTTTGATTACCGCAAATACGCTGACCTGCTCGCCTTTGTTTTTGTGCAGGAGCGGCGTTTCCCTAACCTCACCTTCGCCTCGCCCTCTGCCAGTAAACGTCGTCTCCGTGCAGATTGCAAGCCTCAACGAGAACCCCGTCCGGATCCAGTTCCGGGTAGCCGCACGAACTCTGTCTCCCAGCCAGCTGCAGCCTCCGTGCCTCGTCGGAGGAGTAAGACAGTTACCGCCGCCTCCGGGTCATCTGTCCCCACTGTTCCGTCAGCACCTTGATCCCGGTTCACCTCCACTGTTCCTCTCCCCTCCTCGACGCTCCCTCCAGCTGCTGTGAATTCCACGAGTCCGTCTCCGGCTGCTCCCGTTCTTGATCCGGTGCAAGAGGCTCCTCTTCGTCTTCCCGGGGGGAACTCTGTCTCCATCCAGCGGGGGAAGGGGAGAACCAAGTCCACTGAAGCGGGTTCCAGCCGCCCTCAGCAGATCAGGTAAGTGTCTCTTCATTCTTTTCCTTCACTGGATGAACTGCCTTGTTTGATTCCTTGGGGTGGAGTTCAGGGTTCACAGTCCCCCGAGCTCCCTCCAACTGCTGCAGTAATTAATTATGAACCTGCTACAGTACCTCTGTGTCTCCTTCCCCTGAGCATGGACTACGCCGTCGGACGAGGAGGGAGCCTGCAGGCCTGGAGAGCCTGGATACAGCCCCGCAGCCATGACACGTGCAGAGGAGGAGGGTGGGCTGCCAATTGGAGCCTGCACCGACGAGCAAGCATCCCCGGGTCTCCACGGAGGGACAGTCTGACCCGGCAGGTCACGGAGCCCCTGCCATCATGCCGTGCGGGCACTCGGCGTGGACATCTGTGTCAGGGAATCTCCGGAGCCTGTCGTAGCCGAGTGGGAACCCAGATGATGACCTGCTTCCGTCTGAACCCGGATCGTCGAAGTCCTGGACGACGACAGAACTCGAGATCAGGCAAGTGCTCTATTTTGTCTTTCTCCTCTCAATTTTGGAGCATTCTTGCCTGTCTCTCAGGGAGACGAGCCGGGTGCAGCCGTCCGCTGCATCCGAGCTCGTCTCACTGGGTTCTGTCGCTACCGGTGATCCTGATCCCGGTTCTTCTTCTTCTCCTGAGCCTTCTCCCAGGGTCACCAGTGCGGAGTTAATCCCGGTCACTGTGCTGGAGGTTCCGGGTTCAGATTTGGAGGCCATCCCTGGTGCTGCGTCAACCCAATTGGGGTCCGTCGTGGGTTGTGTTCCGGCCCAATCGGGGTCCGACGTGGGTGCTACGCTGACCCAGTCGGGTTCCGTCATGGACGCTGCTCTGACCCAGTCGGGGTCCGTCGTGGGTGCGGCATGGTCCTGCTGGGGACCCAACGTGAATGCAGCGCCGGTCCCTGTGGGGTTCGGAGAAGGAGCTGCATATTCTTCGCCGATCAGCGCCGGACTGGTCCCTTCCCCTTTCCCCGTCCTCTTTTCCCTTCCACCTGGGGCCGCTGGGTTTCCTCGTTATCGGCTCGGCTGTCCCTCGCTACCCCTCTCAAGAGGGAGGCCGTCTCCGGGTTCTCCCCTGCGGTCCTGGTGGCGGAATGACGCGGGTTGGCCGCCTGAGAAACTGCTTCGCCCGTTTGGCAATCTGGGTCGGCCACCCGACAGGCTGAACTTTCTGCTTGGCAAGGTGGTCCAGCCGCCAGAGGTCCTGTTTCTCCGGGCCTTGGACTGGGCTAGGCCGCTCGAACTCTTCCTTTTTCCCCTGCCAGCAATCTGGATGCTGGACGCAGGTAGACCACCAGAACAAATTGTTGTCTCATTGGGCTCTGCCTGCCATCATCCCTGTTTTTGTTTTCTCCTCTCCACTGAAATATTAGGGTCGCTCGGGTGTTTTGTCATTTGTACTATTTTGGACTATGTATTCACCGCTATTTAGCGTGTTTTTGGTTTTTTTTTCTCTCCCCTCCTCTGTCTGAGGGATGATATGTGGTTGCCACTTTGTTTCTTATGGGCCTGTGTGTCTTGGTTATACGCCTTGTACTCCTGTTATTTACATTTATTGTCCTGTCTTGTGCCACCCGTTCATTATGGAGTATTGTGGGGGGGGGTTTCTTCCCATGCTCTGTAATTGCTTCATGTTGTATTTCCTGTGTTCTCCCTTGTCACTCTTTGTTCCAGTTCCTTGTCTTGATGTTTTTTTTTTCCCTCTGGTTCTCGCCCTCCTGGCCTTTTCCCCCATCCTTCCACCCTGTGTGTGTGTGTGTGTGTGGGGGGGGGGGGGGCTTGGGTCTCACGCAGCACCCAGAGTGTGCCGTTCGGGGGGGAGTACTGTCATGGTCTGAGCGCCGATATTGTCCGCGCTCGGGTCATGCAGTATTTTCCTCCCATCTGGTGTGTGTTCCCTATGGCTCTTCGAGCCTTTATTGTGACAGCTCTCAGAGGGGCTTCCGGCTGTCAGAGCTGAGCTCCTGACAGCTAAATTGTATTGAGTTGATGACTGCCTCATCAGCTGTCTCATCCTTAGCCCTGCTTAAGGGAACAGCTTAGGTTACTCCAGGCTGCGACCTCGTCTAACGTTCCTTGTCAAACATTCCTTCGTCCAAACTCCATCCTAGATTCACGATTAGTTCCTTTCCACAGTAAGTGTATTTGTTGAGAGTCTGTTCTTCCTGTTCCTTAGTTGAAGTCATATTTATTGTGTGCTTTGCCCCCCATGGCTCATTATTTTGTCATTTGTCTTGTTAATGAATTATGTAAACTCATTGGCAGCCTATAGTGTCTCATTTGCGGTCTGCGAGGACCGCAGCATAACAAAATGTTACAGATTTGTGAGGAAAATGTTGCAAAATTATATTAAGGTTAAACTTTTCTCTTTTTTAACTTCCATCCATTCATCCATCCATCTTCTTCCGCTTAATCCTTTTCGGGTCGCAGGGGGGCTGGAGCCTATCCCAGCATCTTTGGGCGAGAGGCAGGGTCCACCCTGGACAGATCGCCAGTCCATCGCAGGGCCAACACAGAGAGACAGACAACCATTCACTCTCACAGTCATACCTAAGGACAATTTAGAATCCCCAGTTTGATGCCAATTAGCCAAACTTGCATGTTTTTGGCATGTGGGAGGAAACCGGAGAAATCCCAGAGTAAACCCACACAGACTCGGGAAGAACATGCAAACTCCACGCAGATCACTGTTGGTCGGGGGCTGGGATCGAACCCAGGATCCCCCGGCCAAGGGTGAGTTGCTGTGCTGCCACTTTTTTAATTTTTTCTTGAAAATTTCAAGTTATAAGAAAGAAATTGCAAATTTAGAAGAAAATTTTTCTCTCTCGGCGCCACACGAGTAGGCTGCCTTTTGCAACAGCAGCTCGATTCCGAGTCTTTTTCCCTTCCTCTCTCTTTTGATCCGTCTTTTTTTTTTTCACCCCACTTATATCACGGACACACAGATCATCCCAAATGTCTCCTGAGCCAGTGGACGGAGCCACTGTTTATAGCAGGATACGATACAGCAGGGAAGAGCTGCTAGCATTTAACCGCCACCCGGTCCCATTGGAAAAACTCGACATACCGAGAGAACTGAGGCGAAAACGTCGCGGCTGCCGGGCTGGAGTAAGGCGGAGGACAAAAAATATAAGGTACAGACCCTCCCTTCCATCTGTTGTCATGGGAAATGTACGGTCGATACTGGGAAAGTTAGATGAGCTAGCGGCTATCTCCCGTTATGATAGCACTTACCGGGAGTGCTCTCTCCTTTTGTTTACTGAGACGTGGCTAACTGAACTAGCAGCAGATGCTAACATTGAGCTGGAGGGTTTTCACATGATACGAGCTGACCGAACACCAGACAGTGGCAAAGCAAGGGGCGGTGGAGTGATAATGTATGTTAACAACAACTGGTGCAGACCGGGACATATCACTGTTAAACAACGACACTGCAGCAAAGACATTGAGTTGCTAGCTGTTAGCATGAGGCCTACATATCTCCCGAGAGAACACTCACACGTGATCTGCATTGTTGTTTATGCAAATCCGATGGCGAACGCTGGGACAGCGTGTGACGTCATCCATTCAGTAACCAGCAGGCTGCAGACAGAACACCCAGATGCTCTTCTCCTCATCTCAGGCGATTTCAACCATGTTTCACTGTCTCCCATTCTACCCACGTTCACCCAGTATGTCACATGCCACACTAGAGACAATAAAACACTGGATTTGTTCTACGCAAACACTAAGGAGGCGTACACCTCATCACAACTCCCCCCACTCGGGAGATCGGATCACAACTTGGTTCATCTCCGGCCGGTGTACAAACCCCTAGTGCACAGACAACCTCCGGCCATGCACACTGTGGAGTTATGGTCTGAGGAGACAATGGACACTCTAAAGGACTGTTTTGAAGACACCGCCTGGAAGCAGCTCTGCGATCCACATGGTGAGGACATCGATGGCCTCATTCACACCTTCACGGGCTACCTCAGCTTCTGTGTGGACAAATCCGTTCCCACCAAGACCATACGGTGTCACTCAAACAACAAACCCTGGATCAACCCTGAGATAAAAACACTTCTGAGAGAGAAGAAGAGGATCTTCAGGTCGGGGAACAGGGAGATGCTGAAGTCCGTACAGAGGGAGCTGAGGAGAAAGATCAGAGAAGGCAAGGACAGCTTCAGGAAGAAGATGGAGGACAAGCTGCAACAGAGCGACATCAGCTTGGTCTGGAGAAACCTCAAAACCATTTCGGGGCTCCAGAATACCTCCCCCCAGGCCACGGTGGGCAGGGAGTGGGCGAACAACCTGAATCTGTTTTTCAATAGATTTGACCAACCGCCCTCCCCCCTGTCTGCACAACAACCACTGCTGCCTCTAAGAAATCAAGTCCTGCTACCCACTCCCCACTCCACCGACACCCCCCCCCACTCCCAACACACAGCCCCCCATCCTGACCCTGACCAAGACCCAGGTGAGGACGGAGCTGAGGAAGATCAAGGCGAGGAAGGCGTCGGGACCGGACGGCATCAGCGCAAAGCTCCTCAAGTCCTGTGCAGACCAGCTGTGTGGGATTGTGACGTATATCTTCAACATGAGCCTGAAACTGGGGAGGGTACCACAGCTGTGGAAAACATCTTGTGTGGTACCTGTACCAAAAACTTCCCACCCCAAAGACCTGAACAGCTTCAGACCGGTGGCCTTGACGTCCCACTTGATGAAGACCCTGGAGAGACTGCTCCTTGCTCACCTCCGCCCCCTGGTGGAACCAGCGATGGATCCACTCCAGTTCGCCTACCAGCATGGCATTGGGGTGGAGGATGCGGTGATCTTCCTCCTTCACCGTTCTCTGTCCCACCTGGAGAAGCCCGGGAATATGGTGAGGATCATGTTCTTTGACTTCTCCAGTGCTTTCAACACCATCCAACCGATGATCCTGAAGGACAAGCTGCTGCGCGCAGGGGTGGACCAGCACCTGTCATCATGGATCCTGGACTACCTCACGAACCGGCCTCAGTTTGTGAGAACCCGGGACTGTGTTTCCGACATGATCATCAGTAGCACGGGGGCCCCCCAGGGAACGGTGCTGGCTCCCTTCCTGTTCACTCTTTATACTGTGGACTTCTCACACAACACAACACACTGCCATCTACAGAAGTTCTCTGATGACTCTGCGATCGTTGGTCTCATCTCCAATGGAGATGAAGCTGAGTACAGAGGGCTTATCCAGGACTTCGTGGACTGGTGCCATCGGAACTGCCTCCAGATCAACGTGAGGAAAACTAAGGAGCTGGTGGTGGACTGCCGCAGGCATGGGCAGCCCCTCACAGCACCAGTAAATATACAGGGAACAGACATCGAGATGGTGACATCCTATAAGTACCTGGGTGTTCATCTGAACAATAAACTAGACTGGTCACACAATACTGACGCACTCTACAAGAAGGGACAGCGCAGGCTGTTCCTGCTGAGGAGACTCAGGTCTTTTGGTGTACAAGGGGCGCTGCTGAAGTCATTCTATGACACGGTGGTGGCATCAGCCATCACTTTTGGAGTGGTCTGCTGGGGCAGTGGCATTACTGCAGCCGATAGGAAGAGACTGAACAAACTGATTAAGAAAGCTAGCTCTGTCCTGGGGCAGCGCCTTGATCCGATGGAGGAGATAGGAGAGAGAAGGACGGTGGCTAAACTGTCATCTCTGCACGGTGACGCAGTGGTTTAGCACTGTGGCAGCACAGTTTTACCCTCGGCCGGGGGACCGCGGGGATCATGAGATCGTGGGTTCGATCCCAGCCCCCGACCAACAGTGAGCTGTGTGGAGTTTGCATGTTCTCCCCGTGTTGCGCGGGTTTACTCCGGGATTTCTCCGGTTTCCTCCCGCACACCAAAAACATGTAGGTTTAGGGCGCTCGCGCACGCAGCGACCAGCAGCCGGTGGCTTGTCACCAGACTGCAAACCAAGTCTACCTACGGGTACAAATAAGTAACAAAAAAAAAAAAAAAAAAAAAAAATCTCTACTGGAGTCCGAGTTCCACCCTATGCAGGACATACTGGATGCACTGAGGAGCTCATTTAGCAGCAGACTACATCATCCCAGGTGCACAACCGAGAGGTTTCATAGGTCCTTCCTACCAACGGCTGTCAGACTGTACAACCTAAGCAGGGCTGCTCGCAGAGATAGCAAAAAGACGTAACAAACTAATAGTTTTTTGAATGCAAAAGATGCAATAGACTTACACAATGGTCCCCTCCGGCATACAACTAGGAACATACCGGTCGCTATGGAGGGTGAGAATATGTATGGGCACATAATCATACCATGTAGGATAACTAAGTAGACGGTTATGCTGTTTCATCCCATCTAGCAACAATGCTCTGCACTGTGTGTGTTTATATATTTACATATTTATTCCATCTAGCTACAATGCTCAGCACTGGGTGTGTTTATATTTATATATCTATATATTTATTCCATCTAGCTACAATGCTCCGCACTGTGTTTTTATATATCTACATATTATTCCATCTAGCTACATTGCTCCGCACTGTGTGTGTTTATATACTTGCATATTTATTCCACCTAGCTGCAATGCTCCGTACTGTGGGTGTTTATATATTTACATATTTATTCCATCTAGCTACAATGCTCTGCACTGTGTGTTCATATATTCATATATTTATTCCATCCAGCTACAATGCTCTGCACTGTGTGTCTGTGTGTGTGTGTGTATATATATATTTTATAGTAATATGTACATATGTATATTAGCTGCTCTTGCTTGCTTGTTTTTTTCTTGCCTTCTGATTGTTGCTCTGAGTGTTGCTATCCCTGTGCTGTTGCAATCCTGGAATTTCCCCGTTGTGGGACTAATAAAGGCTTATCTTATCTTATCTTATCTTATCTTATCTTAAATGGTTGCAATTCTGAGAAAAAAAAAACTTCCATTTTTAGAAAAAATCTAGCAAATCTATGAGAAAAAACTTGAGAATTTATAACTTTTTTCCTGGTAAATTTTCTAATAAATTTAGGACTTCGTGCCTATAAATTTGTCACTTTTCATGATAAATTTTGCATCCCTTTTTCCACTCAAATTTACAATGAAATACTCCATCCATCCATCCAGCCATCCATCCATCTTCTGCCGCTTTTCCGGAGGTTCGGGTCGCAGAGGCAGCAGTTCAAGCAGAGAAGCCCAGACTTCCCTCTTCCCAGCCACCTGCTCCAGATCTTCAGAGAGGATACCAAGACGTTCCCAGACCAGCTGGGAGACATAGTCTCTCCAGTGAGTCCTGGGTCTGCCACAGCTTCTCCTCCCAGAGGGACGTGCCCGAAACACCTCAAGTGGGAAGCTTCCAGGAGGCATCCTGATCAGATGTCCAAACCACCACAACTGACTCCTTTCAATGTGGAGGAGCAGCGGTTCTACTCTGAGCCTCTTTCAGATGACTGAGGTCCTCACCCTATCTCTGAGGGTGAGACCAGCAATCTTATGAAGAAAGCTCATTTCAGCAACTTGTATCCTCAATCGCGTTCTTTCGGTCATTACCCAAAGCTCATGGCCATAGGTGAGGGTAGGAACGTAGATTGACTGGTAAATCGACACGGTGGCGCAGTGGTTAGCACTGCGGCAGCACAGTTTACCCTTGGCCGGGGGATTGTGGGGATCGTGGGATCGTGGGTTCGATCCCAGCCCCCGACCAACAGTGATCTGTGTCGAGTTTGCATGTTCTCCCCGTGTTGCGTGGGTTTACTCCGGGATTTCTCCGGTTTCCTCCCACATGCCAAAAACATGCATGTTAGGTTAATTGGCTGTTCTAAATTGTCCCTAGATATCTGTTTCCTATAGGCCCTTAGAATAGAGGGTTAGTATTAATGAAAGCGCTTTGAGTGGTCTTTGTGACTAGAAAAGCGCTATATAAGTGCAGGTTAGTTAGTTAGTTAGTTAGCTTTGCCTTAGAGCTTAGCTCCCCCTTCACCACAACAGACCGGTACAACGTCCGCATCACTGCAGATGCTGCTCCGATCCATCTGTCAATCTTTCACTCCATTCTCTCCACACTCGTGAATAAGACCCCAAGATACTTAAACTCCTCCACTTGGGGCAGGAGCTTGCTCCTAAACCGGAGAGGACAATCCACCTTTATTTTGCTGAGGACCAAGGAAGGTACTGATTCTCATCCCAGCCGATTCACACTCAGCGGCAAACCGTCCCTGTAAGACCTGTAGGTAATTGCTGGATGAAGTCAGCAGGACAACATCATCTGCAAACAACAGAGAGGAGATCCTGTGGTCACCAAGCATGACACCCTTCATTCCCTGGCTGTGCCTAGAAATCCTGTCCATGAAAATTATGAACAGGATCGGTGACAAAGGGCAGCCCTGGTGGAGTCCAACTCTCACTGGGAATGAGTCCGACCGAGTGCTGGAAATATGAACCAAACTCTTACAACGGTCGTACAGAGACCGAATATCTTGTAATAACAAGCACCATACCCATACTCCCGAAGCACCCCCCACAAAAAACCATGAGGGATGCAGTCAAAAGCCTTCTCCAAGTCCACAAAACACATGTACATGCACATGTGTATCAACAGCATGCTACTCATGCTGTTGATAATTCATATTGTAATTCATTCATGCTGTTGATAAAGTGTGATGTGTGTGTGTCAAAAAACTGTTAAAAAATATAAACTGGTTGGGCAAACTCCTACGAACCCTCGAGGATTCTCAAGAGGGTAAAGAGCTGGTCCGATGTGCCACGGCCAGAATGAAAACCACATTGCTCCTCCTGAATCCGAGGTTTGACCAACGGCCGGACTCTCCTCTCCAGTACCTTGGCATAGATCTTCCCAGGGAGACTGAGGAGCGTGATCCCTCTAAAGTTGAAGCACACCCTCCGGTCCCCTTTTTTGAAGAGAGGAACTACAACCCCGATTTGCCATGCCAAAGGCACTGCCCCCGACCTCCATGCAATGTTGCAGAGGCATGTCAACCATGACAGGCCTCCAACATCCAGGGCCTTGAGGTACTCAGGGCGAATGTTGTCCACCCCTGGGGCCCAGCCACCAAAGAGATTTTTAACCAACTTGGCGACCTCACCCCCTGTGATAGGCGAGTCATCCCCCTCGTCCACAAGCCCTGCTTCCTCTGTGGAAGGCATGTCAGTGGGATTGAGGAGATCCTCGAAGTATTCCTTCCACCACCCGACGATATCCCCAGTCAAAGTCAGCAGTGCCCCATCTGCACCATACACAGTGTGGACAGGGAGCTGCTTCTTTTCCTTCCTGAGCCGCCGGACAGTTTTCCAGAATCTGTTCGAGGCCGACCGAAAGTCTTGTTCCATGGCCTCACCGAATACCTTCCATACCTGAGTTTTTGCTTCAGCAACCACCCGAGCCGCACTCCACTTGGCCTGCTGGTACACCTCAGCTGCTTCAGGAGTCCCACAAGCCAACCACGCTTGATAGGACTCCTTCTTCAGCTTAATGACCCCCCTCACCACTGGTGTCCACCACTTGGTTCGGGGGTTGCCACCACAAGATGCCCCGACGAGCTTGCGGCCACAACTCTTGGCAGTCGCTTCAACAATGAAATGGTAAATGGTAAATGGCATTCACTTATATAGCGCTTTTATTCTCATCTCTTGATGACCAAAGCGCTTTACAGATCCTGCTATCCACCCATTCACACACACATTCACACACTGATGGTGGCATGCTGCCTAACATGGCGCTTCCAGACCCACCAGGAGCAATTGGGGTGAAGTGTCTTGTCCAGGGACACAACGGTAGGATATCTGGGGATATGAAGGTGGAGAACATGGCCCATTCAGACTCCATGTCTCCAGACTCCCTCGGAATGTGGTTGAAGTTCTTCGGGAAGTAGGAGTCAAAGACCTCCCGGACAGGGGCCTCAGCCAGACGTTCCCAGCACACCTTCACAATATGTTTGGGTCTACTAGGTCTGAATGGCGTCCCCCCCTGCCATCAGATCCAACTCTCCACCAGGTGGTGATCAGTTGACAGCTCTGCACCTCTCTTTACCCGAGTGTCCAAGACATACGGTCGCAGGTCTGATGACACAATAACCAAATCGATCTTCGACCTGCGACCTAGGGTGTCCTGGTGCCAGGTGCACATAGGGACACCCTTATGTTTGAACATGGTGTTCGTCATGGACAAACTGTGGTTAGCACAGAAGTCCAATAACTGAACACCAATCCGGTTCAGATCGGGCAGCCTGTTCCTCCCAATCACCCCCCTCCAGCTTTTACTGTTGTTGCCCACATGCACATTGGAGTCCCCCAGTAGGACAATGGAGTCTCCAAGAGGAGCACTTTCCAGCACCCCAGTCAGAGACTCCAAAAAGGGTGGGTACTCTGAAACATCATTTGGTGCATAGGCACAAATGATGGTCAGGACGCGTTTCCCATCCTGAAGGCGCAGGGAAACAACCCTTTCGGCCACCTGGGAAAACTCCAATTTAGAGGCAGCAAGGTGGGGGGATACAAGAATACCTACCCCTGCTCATCACCTCTCGCCCAGGGCAACTCCAGAGTAGGACAAGCTCCAGCCCCTCTCCAGGAGACTGGTTCCGTAACCAGAGCTGTGTGTTGAGGTGAGGCCGACTATATCTAGCCGGTATCTCTCAACGTCATTCACCAGCTCAGGCTTCTTCTCCACCAGAGAGATGACATTCCACATCCCAAAAGCCAGTTTTGGAAGCTTGGGATGAGAATCAGAATCAGAATCAGAATCAGAATCAGGTTTATTGCCATTGTTCATGTAGTACACAAGCTAGGAATTTGTCTCGGTGCAATGCTGCAACATTAAACATGATAAGATAAAAGAAATAAACTATACATGCAATAAAGTGTAGAATAAGAGTAAGTGATACTGGTCAGCAGTTAAAATATATTAGCGAGCAGCAGATACTGTGGAGAACTATATAGTGCAGTCGGTAATGCAGGAAGAAAACAGTGATGATTGACATGAGTCTGGTTGAGCTGCTGTACATAGTGCACGAGAGTCAATAAGTCACTTAGTGTTCAGCAGTCTGATGGCAGAGGGGAAGAAGCTGTTCATGTGACGGGAGGTTTTAGTCTGGATGGACCGAAGTCTTCTACCAGAGGGGAGGGGGGCAAACAGTACGTGACCAGGGTGTGAGGGATCAGCTATGATCCGGCCAGCACGCCTCCGGGTCCTGGAGATGTACAGATCCTGGAGAGATGGGAGCTTGCAGCCGATCACCTTCTCAGCAGTGCGCACGACGCGCTGCAGCCTTAGTCTGTCCCTGGCAGTGGCTCCTGCGTACCACACGGTTATGGAGGTGGTGAGGATGGACTCGATGATGGCTGTGTAGAACTGCACTAACATCTTGGTGGGTAGCTTGAGCTTCCTCAGCTGCCGCAGGAAGAACATCCTCTGCTGGGCTTTTTTGATGAGTGAGCTGATGGTCGGCTCCCATTTGAGGTCCCTGGTGATGGTAGTGCCTAGGAAGCGGAAGGAATCAGCAGTGGTGATGGGAGAGCCTGAGAGGGTGAGGGGGGGCAGAGGGGTAGTGACTTTCCTGAAGTCTACAATCATCTCCACTGTCTTCAGAGCGTTCAGCTGCAGGTTGTTATTGTTGCACCAGGACGCCAGCTGGGCCACCTCTCTCCTGTAGGCGGACTCGTCGCCGTTGGAGATGAGCCCGATGAGGGTGGTGTCGTCCGCAAACTTGATCAACTTGACAGACTGGTGGCTGGAGGTGCAGGAGTTGGTGTAAAGGGAGAAGAGTAGGGGGGAAAATACACAGCCCTGGGGTGATCCGGTGCTGATGCTAGTAGAGTCTGAGACAGTCTTTCCCAGCCGCACATGCTGCCTCCGGTCCGTCAGGAAGTCGGTGATCCACCTGCAGAGGGAGTCAGGCACGTTGAGCAGGGACAGCTTGTCCCGGAGCAGAGCGGGGCGGATGGTGTTGAGACCGCCAAGGTCTCCGCCTTTGACCGCCACCTGATCCATATAGCACCGGACCCCCATGGTCCCTCCTGTAGGTGGTGAGCCCACTGGAGGGCGGACCCATGTAACTCCTTCAGGCTTGACCCAGCCGGGTCCCATGAGCCGAAACCCGGCCACCAGATGCTAGCTATCGAGCCCCTCCCCCAGGTCTGGCTCCAGGGTGCGGCCCCGGTAACCCCATACCGGGCGGGGTACACTGAATCTTTGTTCTAGCATTCATCATGAGAGTCTACTATACACTCATCAACTATATACTCAGAAACTTTTTCTATTAATTTTTCAACTTTATTCTTATAAATTTTAAGCATTTTTCTTGTATATATGAATCTATACTCTCACTGAGGTTCTATTGTACTGTCCTTGCACTCTTGGAGGATGGATGGAATGATTAAAAGGTGAATACATGATTTTACAGTTGCAACATAATTGTGTAAAAGTTGTAGTTGAGTTCACTGAAATAGTTAATTAGTTATTTGATATTTATTTTGTAATTTTTTTTATTTAACATGACAGTCAACAATAACTATATTGCACCAGAAATAGGTATGATCTATTTTCTATCTCTGCATCTTTTACAGGCTCAATCCAGCTGAAATAGAGTTTTTGGCTGAGTACACTGCTCTTTTGTCATGGCATTTAATGCCCTCCAAGGGGAATCATCTGTGCATATGGGCTTCCTGCTGTCAACAATTTACCAGTTGCAGGACAAGCTAAAGAAGTTGAAGTCAACTTGCAAAATGTGTAGACTGCTTATTCACGCCCTGCAGGATGGGATCCAGAAACTTTTTTTTTTTTGTTACTTATTTGTACCCGTTGGTAGACTTGGTTTGCAGTCTGGTGACAAGCCACCGGCTGCTGGTCGCTGCGTGCGCGAGCGCCCTAAACCTACATGTTTTTGGTGTGCGGGAGGAAACCGGAGAAATCCCGGAGTAAACCCACGCAACACGGGGAGAACATGCAAACTCCACACAGCTCACTGTTGGTTGGGGGCTGGGATCGAACCCATGATCTCATGATCCCCGCGATCCCCCGGCCGAGGGTAAAACTGTGCTGCCACAGTGCTAAACCACTGCGCCACCGTGCAGCCCCAGGCAGTTTTGGGGAGGTCATGTGAGAACCTGAGCTGATTGCTGCAATTATACTCATACTAAAATTCAGAACGAGGAGGGCATCTTAAAAGCTAGTAAATAAACTTAGCAGTTCTTGAAACATTTGAGCTTTGCATACATACAATATATGTAATGCTACTGTCATTTAGGTTTATATTACGTCAGTGACAAAGGTTGCCAAACATTAGAAATTTCAAGAGCTTTTAATACCAATAATCATAACCAGCATCTTGGCAGCCTTTACAATAAGGGACGGAAGAATGTGCACAGCTGTTTCTTCAGAAAACAATCTATCTTTGTCTTGCTAGAGGCCTTAACTACATCAAAAACCACCTGGACACTGACTTGGATGATGCCTGCCCCAACAGCGGTAACTCTGATGAAGATGACTTCTCTGCGTCAATGACCTCAGAAAAATCACAGTTTGGGGAGCTGGAAAGGTACCTTTCATTTCCATCCACTGGAGTTATGGATCTGTTGCACTCATCTATCTGTAAATGCAAGATATCTCTGTCTGTTTGTGGGTATGTGTGTCTGTTCCTCACATATCTCCAAAACCATTCATCAGCCTGGCCTC
The DNA here is from genome assembly GCA_020510985.1 of Pholidichthys leucotaenia. NCBI lineage: Eukaryota > Metazoa > Chordata > Actinopteri > Cichliformes > Pholidichthyidae > Pholidichthys > Pholidichthys leucotaenia. Next base: position 8,346,795 of record CM035840.1, read on the forward strand.
AGATTTTATAAGTGCTTTGCTGAGGTTATGAAGGTGTGCATCCCTGAGTATGGAGTTGCTCCATAAAAATATGTAATTTTTATCAATAAAAGTTTTAGCCATCACTCTGTTTCTTCCTGCCCTGGGTTCTAGAAGTGTGGGTGGGGTTTTGGATTGACTCCGTACTGATTGGATAATACGCGGCATCACGACCAGTCACCAGAGTGCTCCGTAAACAAAACAAGGAAGTGACAAGTGACAAATTTGACCAGAAAAGGAGAATACTGATGATTTAATGCTTAAAAAAATGATGCTATAATGTTGCCATGATTGCGTAGCACTAAAGGACAATTCGGCTTATCGATGGCTGAAATGCAAAGCCTCCTATCTGCAGGATTTTCTGATTTGCAGATTTCACTTTGGATGATGAGAACAAGTAAGGCCGCTCATATCTGTCTGCCAGACAGTCCCACCCTTTACTGTGACAGAAAATTATTCTGATGAAAAAAAAATAGCATTGCATTCTGCAAGAAAACAAAAGGGTTTCTTTAGTTTTCTCAAAAAAAGTGCATTTTTCAGATAGGAGGTTTTGCGTTTTGGCCATTGATATGTGGAGAACACGAGGTGCAGGGGTGTGCGGGGAGGTGCGTTGGGGGGGTAGAAGGCAGCCGGACTGGCTTATCACAGTCCTTCTCAGGGATCCGAGCCCAGCCTGCCTGATTAACGGGATAGAGTCTCGGCTACTGCTTCACCCATGCCACCGCTGTCCTTTGCAGCACCGTGGGTTCAACATGGCGCTCCTCCCGGTGCACGGCTATCTAAAAATTAAAAGTTAATAATAATACCACCATGACTGTGGAGCAGAATGGCCAGATCAGTTGCATCATATGTGGACACATATGCCCGCTTTGATTAAACAACGACCGTGACAAAAACTGCCCAAATAGTGAAATAAATAATTTTTTATTTACTAACAAATGGGCAACACTGATGCAACAGTTGCAGCCAAATGGATCATTCTTCCGAGTATAATAATGTTTAGTGTTTTGTATTTATAACAGTGGGGAACAATGTATTTTACAACTAGGCCTCCGTTGGTGATCTACACCAGGGGTGTAGATCACCAGAATCAGAATCAGAATCAGGTTTATTGCCATTGTTCATGTGATACACAAACTAGGAATTTGTCTCGGTGCCATGCTGCAACATTAAAAACATAATGAGAAAAAGGGATAAACTAAAAAACTAAAGGACTAGAAACGTGCAATAAGTGTAGAAAAATAAGTAATAATAAGTAATAATAATAATAATACTAGTAATAATGAGTAGTACTAGTCAAGGCAGTTTTAAAAAATTAGCATGTAGCAGATAATGTGAAGTACCACATAGTGCAGTCAATAATGCAACAGAAAAACAGTGATGATTGACATGAGTCTGGTTGAGCTGCTGTACATGGTGCACGAGAGTCAAAAGTCACTTAGTGTTCAGCAGTCTGATGGCAGAGGGGAAGAAGCTGTTCATGTGCCGAGAGGTTTTAGTCCGAATGGACCGAAGCCTTCTACCTGAGGGGAGGGGGGCAAACAGCACGTGACCAGGATGTGAAGGATCGGCTATGATCCGGCCAGCACGCCTCCGGGTCCTGGAGATGTACAGGTCCTGGAGAGATGGGAGCTTGCAGCCTAGTGTCTTCAGCAGGTGTTTTCACTGATCAGCAATTAGTAAGAAGAAATTCAGTGAAATCACCTGTTGAAGACACTGGGTGGAGGTAAAACCTGCAGGGTCTTGGCCCTCCATGGAATGAGTTTGACACCCGTGATCTACACGATTTGAGTGCCATTCATACCAAGCACCATAAAAAGAGCCTATAGGGATGTCCACGCAAAGCATGTTAAAGATAACTATAAAATTATCGTTTTAAAAATCTTTACCTTTTCATTGTAGAGCTCCATTTCTCTGCACACTTGTTTCCTCAAATAAAGAAATCGTCCCTCAAAGTCAACACAGCTCTTCCAGCTTCTGCAGCATGTGAAAGACTTTTTAGTCATGCAGGGCTACTTTTCACAGTGAAAAGATCACAGCTTCACTGCAAGAAAATTGAGAGCCAACCACTGTTGAAGGTCAACAGTCACTTCACAGAGTGATTCTTTTAGGGCAAAGCACACAGAAACACAAATTTTCACCCAAATGCATCACACTGTTAATGGACACTGATGGACACACATCCTTTGTATGTTCAGGCTACTCTGTTCTATGTATTTCTGCGTTTAGAGCCTACTGTACCATTTAGAGGGAAATTGATTGAATATTGTGTAATTTGATGGCAAACAGACGAGAATGTATCCACTTTACTCCTAGCCCTCATAATGCCTTGAGTGAATTATATGCGCAACTTCCGGTACTAGTTTAGAACGTGGAGTTGTCACTGAAACCGGACACTTTCCCTTGTTAAAAAACAATGACTTTGGCATTAAAAATGCGGGAACACGGCCTTTTGCAACTCAAAAAGAGTAATATAATCATTCGACTTCCCACGACTATGGAGGGATGAGAAGATGACCTTAAAAAGTTGCCTCGCAGACAGTACCTCCATTAGTTAGCACTGCTGCTAAGATGCTAACGCTGTAAACAAATAAAAGCTCTGAGATATGTCAATGTCTCCACCACAATAAAGTTGGCTGCATTTTGTTAAAAGATCAATCAATCAATCAAACAAACTTTATTTGTATTGTGGAGAAAAGAGGAAGGCGAGGAAACGAGGTGGACGACACAGAAACTTTATTCCATCTCCAACATACAGTACCGTAAAAGAGCTCCCAGGTCTCTGTGCATTCCTCTTTTATATCTTTAATACCATGCATTGAGACCCGGAACGTCCGACCATCATACATTGTGTTTAGAACAAAGCCTGTGTGGCACATTAACATGACATAACCCCGGCGCCGCACCCACACCCTTCTTCTTCCAGCGGCTCCGGCAGTTACTCTTCTTCCTGGGGGGCGTATAGTCCTTACTGTCCCGTCTGATACTCCCCAGTGACACCTCCTCTTTTGGTCCATTGTTCCCTCCTTCCCCAGTTTCCTTCTTCTCTGGGTGGAATAGTCCCAAACCATGCCCCCACACAGCCCCCCCCCCCCCAAACACCCAGAGAGGGCACTAACCCCCCTGTCCTTTGGGGTTGAGTTGGCGCCAATAGCAGCTGTAGCGGGGGGTCGCCAATCCAGTTGACCTGCCCTGCTGGCGGGGTGTAAAGGAGGGCACTTCAGTCTGTGGAGGGAACAAGGGAGAAGGAGAAAACACATCAGCTTCACGAGAGCAGGTCCCTACTGAGGGATCGCCAATTTTCAAAGCCACCAATGGTGGGCCTCCGCACCGGGGAGCTTAGGCCAACACCACCCACTCGTCTGCCAACACAAAAGTGGGCTTCAGCCTGTCGATGCAGATGGTCTCCCTACATCCCCCCAAGTCTAACACAAAATGCTTTGCCCCAGGTTCCAACACCCTGAATGGTCCGTCATATGGTTGGCGCACAGGGTCCAGTGTGCATCGTTCCTGACAAAAACAAAACTGGCGTTCTGCAAGCTTTTTGGGACAAAGGTGCGGGGAAAACAATGGTGGGCTGGGCCCAGTATGTTAAAAGCCTCCGTACTGTGTAGAAATTGTGCGGGTGGATCAGCCTCGTGTGCAAGGTTTTCTGGTAAAAACTCTCCGGGGATCCGCAGCGGCTGAGAAAAAAACGAGTTCTGCTGGGAACCAAATCCTCCTTAGGTGCGGAGCGCAACCCTAAAAGAACCCAGGGCAGGCAGTCGACCCAATTTGCATCTGTGAGCAAAGCTCTGAGCACTGCTTTAAGTGACCTATGAAAACTCTCACATAACCCACTAGCCTGGGGGTTGTACGCAGTAGTGCGGTGAATTTTGACCCCTAGGCTCTGGGCCATCATGGACCAGAGTTCCAAAACAAATTGTGGACCCCTGTCAGAAGTGATGTCCGATGGGGATCCGAACCATGCCACCCAAGCCGACAAAAAAGCACGAGCCACTTCTGTGAACATGATAGAAACCAGCAGGACCACTTCAGGCCAGTACGTGGTGCGGCAACCGATTGTTAAAAGGTGCGTAAAACCTTGCAAAGGCAGGAGGGGTCCCACCAAATCGATGTGGACGTGGTTGAACCTCCTGGCCGGGATTTGGAATGGCTCAAGGGGGGCTCTGGTGTGCTTGTGCACTTTGGCCCGCTGGCACGCAACGCAAGATGCAGCCCACCCTTTTACGTCCTTGCGCAAGCACGGCCAGACGAATTTCGCCCCCACTAGCTTCACCGAAGCGTGCACTCTCGGATGTGAAAGGGAGTGAACCAACTCAAAAACGCGACGGTGCCAAGAGCTTGGAACCACCAGGCGCGGGTGGCTGGTGGAGACATTACAGACCAAGGGAGGGCACCCTTCTTGCACCACCCTGGTCTACAGCCTTAACCCAGTAGGTGCAGACTGGAGCACGCAAATGTCCGCGTACCCAGCCTGTTCCATGGCCATTGCGGGGAAAGCTATTCCCATGTAGACCGGGGAGACTAACACGCGAGACAATTGGCCACGACGTTGAGCTTACCAGCGACATGTTGAATGTCAGTAGTAAACTCCGAAATTGCGACCAAATGCCATTGCTGCCGGGCCGACCACGGTTCCGAGACCTTGGCCATCGCGTACATCAGCGGCTTATGGTTCGCAAATCCGGTGAACTCACGCCCCTCGACCCAAAACTGGAAATGGTGCGTCGCCAGGTGGAGAGCCAGCAATTCTCTATTGAACGTGCTGTATTTGCGTTCGTTGTCACTCAAAGTTCGGCTGAAAAATGCGAGCGGCTGCCACAAACCTGAGACGTACTGCTCCACCACTGCCCCTATGGCAACATCTGACACGTTCGTAGTGAGCACTATCCGTGCAGACGGATCCAGGTGGGTTAACAACGCAGCATTCATAAGCGCTGTTTTGGCGTTAGTAAAAGCCTGGACTCGCTCAGGAGTCATCAATGGCTTCCGCGGGCTTCTTTTTTTTCAGCACGGCATACAACGGCTGCATCAGCTGGGCTGCCCGGAGAAGGAAACGGTTCTAAAAATTAACAATTCCCAAAAACTCCTGTAGTGCCCTCATGGTCTGAGGACGCAGAAAGTCCAACATAGCACGTCTTATCCGGTAACGGAATTGCGCCCTCCAACGAAATGCGGTGGCCCAAAAAAAATCAATCTCTGGCACACCGAACTGGCACTTCGCCGGGTTAACTATCAGCCCGTGTGCCTCCAACCTCTGGAAAACCGTCTTAAGATGGGTCATTTGCTCCTCCTCGAACATGCTAGCTACCAGAATGTCTTCTAAGTAGGCAAAAAAAAGGACAAGTCACGAAGCACTGCGTCCATCATCCTCTGGAAAGTCTGCGCCACACTTTTCTATCTGAACGGCATGCGTAAAATCTTGAAAAGGCTGAAAGGAGTTATTACCGCTGTTTTTGGAATGTCTTCCGCACGCACCGGGAACTGATGGTATCAAACACGCTCCCCAGCCAGGTCCACGGAAAAATCCTGGATGTGCGGAATGGGATAACAATCGTGTTCTGTGGCATTATTCAAGTGCTGGAAATCGATGCACGGTCGCCACGACCCGTAGGCTTTAGGCACCATATGTAGCGGGGATGCCCACGGGCTGTTGGAGCACCTGATGATACCCAACTGCTCTAAGTTGTCAAACTCCTCTATTCTCTCGGCGCCACACCAGTCGGCTGCCTTTTGCAACAGCGGCTCGATTCCGAGTTTTTTTTTTTTTTTTTTTTCCCTTCCTCTCTCTTTTGATCACTTTTTTTTTCACCCCACTTATATCACGGACACACAGATCGTCCCAAATGTCTCCTGAGCCGGTGGACGGAGCCACTGTTTATAGCAGGATTCGATACAACAGGGAAGAGCTGCTAGCATTTAACCGCCACCCGGTCCCACTGGAAAAACTCGACATACCGAGAGAACTGAGGCGAAAACACCGCGGCTGCCGGGCTGGTGTAAGGCGGAGGACAAAAAATATAAGGTACAGACCCTCCCTTCCATCTGTTGTCATGGGAAATGTACGGTCGATACTGGGAAAGTTAGATGAGCTAGCGGCTATCTCCCGTTATGATAGCACTTACCGGGAGTGCTCTCTCCTTTTGTTTACTGAGACGTGGCTAACTGAACTAGCAGCAGATGCTAACATTGAGCTGGAGGGTTTTCACATGATACGAGCTGACCGAACACCAGAGAGTGGCAAAACTAGGGGCGGTGGAGTGATAATGTATGTTAACAACAACTGGTGTAGACCGGGACATATCACTGTTAAACAACGACACTGCAGCAAAGACATTGAGTTGCTAGCTGTTAGCATGAGGCCTACATATCTCCCGAGAGAACACTCACACGTGATCTGCATTGTTGTTTATGCAAATCCGACGGCGAACACTGGGACAGCGCGTGACGTCATCCATTCAGTAACCAGCAGGCTGCAGACAGAACACCCAGATGCTCTTCTCCTCATCTCAGGCGATTTCAACCACGTTTCACTGTCTCCCATTCTGCCCACTTTCACCCAGTATGTCACATGCCACACTAGAGACAATAAAACACTGGATTTGTTCTACGCAAACACTAAGGAGGCGTACACCTCATCACAACTCCCCCCACTTGGGAGATCGGATCACAACTTGGTTCATCTCCGACCGGTGTACAAACCCCTAGTGCACAGACAACCTCCGGCCATGCACACTGTGGAGTTATGGTCTGAGGAGACAATGGACACTCTAAAGGACTGTTTTGAAGCCACTGCCTGGAAGCAGCTCTGCGATCCACATGGTGAGGACATCGATGGCCTCATTCACACCTTCACGGGCTACCTCAGCTTCTGTGTGGACAAATCCGTTCCCACCAAGACCATACGGCGTCACTCAAACAACAAACCCTGGATCAACCCTGAGATAAAAACACTTCTGAGAGAGAAGAAGAGGATCTTCAGGTCGGGGAACAGGGAGATGCTGAAGTCCGTACAGAGGGAGCTGAGGAGAAAGATCAGAGAAGGCAAGGACAGCTTCAGGAAGAAGATGGAGGACAAGCTGCAACAGAGCGACATCAGCGGGGTCTGGAGAAACCTCAAAACCATCTCGGGGCTCCAGAATACCTCCCCCCAGGCCACGGGGGGCAGGGAGTGGGCGAACAACCTGAATCTGTTTTTCAATAGATTTGACCAACCGCCCTCCCCCCTGTCTGCACAACAACCACTGCTGCCACTAAGAAATCAAGTCCTGCTGCCCACTCCCCACTCCACCGACACCCCCCCCCACTCCCAACACACAGGCCCCCATCCTGACCCTGACCAAGACCCAGGTGAGGACGGAGCTGAGGAAGATCAAGGCGAGGAAGGCGTCGGGACCGGACGGCATCAGCGCAAAGCTCCTCAAGTCCTGTGCAGACCAGCTGTGTGGGATTGTGACGTATATCTTCAACATGAGCCTGAAACTGGGGAGGGTACCACAGCTGTGGAAAACATCTTGTGTGGTACCTGTACCAAAAACTTCCCACCCCAAAGACCTGAACAGCTTCAGACCGGTGGCCTTGACGTCCCACTTGATGAAGACCCTGGAGAGACTGCTCCTTGCTCATCTCCGCCCCCTGGTGGAACCAGCGATGGATCCACTCCAGTTCGCCTACCAGCATGGCATTGGGGTGGAGGATGCGGTGATCTTCCTCCTTCACCGCTCTCTGTCCCACCTGGAGAAGCCCGGGAATATGGTGAGGATCATGTTCTTTGACTTCTCCAGTGCTTTCAACACCATCCAACCGATGATCCTGAAGGACAAGCTGCTGCGCGCAGGGGTGGACCAGCACCTGTCATCATGGATCCTGGACTACCTCACGAACCGGCCTCAGTTTGTGAGAACCCGGGACTGTGTTTCCGACACGATCATCAGTAGCACGGGGGCCCCCCAGGGAACGGTGCTGGCTCCCTTCCTGTTCACTCTTTATACTGCGGACTTCTCACACAACACAACACATTGCCATCTACAGAAGTTCTCTGATGACTCTGCGATCGTTGGTCTCATCTCCAGCGGAGATGAAGCTGAGTACAGAGGGCTTATCCAGGACTTTGTGGACTGGTGCCATCGGAACTGCCTCCAGATCAACGCGAGGAAAACTAAGGAGCTGGTGGTGGACTGCCGCAGGCATGGGCAGCCCCTCACAGCACCAGTAAATATACAGGGAACAGACATCGAGATGGTGACATCCTACAAGTACCTGGGTATTCATCTGAACAATAAACTAGACTGGTCACACAATACTGACGCACTCTACAAGAAGGGACAGCGCAGGCTGTTCCTGCTGAGGAGACTCAGGTCTTTTGGTGTACAAGGGGCGCTGCTGAAGTCATTCTATGACACAGTGGTGGCATCAGCCATCACTTTTGGAGTGGTCTGCTGGGGCAGTGGCATTACTGCAGCCGATAGGAAGAGACTGAACAAACTGATTAAGAAAGCTAGCTCTGTCCTGGGGCAACGCCTTGATCCGATGGAGGAGATAGGAGAGAGAAGGACGGTGGCTAAACTGTCATCTCTGCTGGAGTCCGAGTTCCACCCTATGCAGGACATACTGGATGCACTGAGGAGCTCATTTAGCAGCAGACTACATCATCCCAGGTGCACAACCGAGAGGTTTCGTAGGTCCTTCCTACCAACGGCTGTCAGACTGTACAACCTAAGCAGGGCTGCTCGCAGAGATAGCAAAAAGACGTAACAAACTAATAGTTTTTTTTGAATGCAAAAGATGCAATAGACTTACACAATGGTCCTCTCCGGCATACAACTAGGAACATACCGGTCGCTATGGAGGGTGAGAATATGTATGGGCACATAATCATACCATGTAGGATAACTAAATAGACGGTTATGCTGTTTCATCCCACCTAGCAACAATGCTCTGCACTGTGTGTGTTTATATATTTACATATTTATTCCATCTAGCTACAATGCTCTGCACTGGGTGTGTTTATATTTATATATCTATATATTTATTCCATCTAGCTACAATGCTCAGCACTGGGTGTGTTTATATTTATATATCTATATATTTATTCCATCTAGCTACAATGCTCCGCACTGTGTTTTTATATATCTACATATTATTCCATCTAGCTACATTGCTCCGCACTGTGTGTGTTTATATACTTGCATATTTATTCCACCTAGCTGCAATGCTCCGTACTGTGGGTGTTTATATATTTACATATTTATTCCATCTAGCTGCAATGCTCTGCACTGTGTTCATATATTCATATATTTATTCCATCCAGCTACAATGCTCTGCACTGTGTGTCTGTGTGTGTGTGTGTGTATATATATATTTTATAGTAATATGTACATATGTATATTAGCTGCTCTTGCTTGCTTGTTTTTTTTTTGTTTTTTTTTTTCTTGCCTTCTGATTGTTGCTCTGAGTGTTGCTATCCCTGTGCTGTTGCAATCCTGGAATTTCCCCGTTGTGGGACTAATAAAGGCTTATCTTATCTTATCTTATCTTATGCGCTGGCCAGTTTAGCTGCGTCCAAATGCCAAGTTCACGCAAACATGGGCGGGCCCTTTGTCGTTATAAAGTGTTCAAACCCGTGCTTCGTTACCGTAGCCAATAAAGTTGGGACCATGAGTGCTGGGAACTGTGTGAGCACATGTTGGTACTTACCACCTGGAGCTATAACTTTAGCCAGTGTTGTCGACCCAGCTCCTTGAGCTGTACAGGGCAGTGAGGTAAAAGAGACAGCATCCACTAATCTCCTATTAGCAGCATCGACTAACAACCCATAAGCACATAAAAAATCTGCGCCTAAAATGGGGGCGGAACATGCAGCTACCACAAAGATTGATCTATATTTTGTGATAATTAAAAAAAAATTAATGCATACTGAAGCTACTAATATCAAGTCCATATCATTCCAATGCAGTGCAACAAATTAAAAAAAAAAACAAAAAAAAAACCCCACCTGTTTGATATCTTTCTTAAATCGTTAAGCCTTAGGAAGCAAACTGTTACCATTTTTTATTTATCATTTTACTTCATGCAGCCTTGCATCTGGTGACATATATAAACGTCAGATCTGTGACATTCATGCAAGTGAAAATATACCTGATGCTCTTGTGTCTGTACCACAGCAACAATGCTTTTTAGTTTTCAGTGCATGATCTATGCATTGTCGTTGAAGCCACAGATTTAGCTGTGCTTGAGAAGCCTCCATTTATACAGTCTGTGGCACAACCACGAACGCCAGCAACAAGTACCAGAACTACGCAAAAACATTCAAAAACTACAAAAACTACAAGTGCTGAAATTAGCTGCCACTTGACTGCAAAACAGGTTTGTGGATTATACATTAAAATGAAATTGAAACGCTTTTAAAAGTGCTATTTCAAATGCCCAACTACTCCACTCTTGCTGACTGATTTAACACAACTTCAGCCGAAACTGGAAGTTGCCCCCATAATCGTTTCTGCAGCAGCGCCCTCAGGAATAAGGTGGATTAAAAAAGAATATTTTATTTCATGTGGCAGATGCCTTAATTTATGTTTGTATTAATTTATTAAAATTTTATTTATTAATGTTCTATATTAAAGAACAATAAATCTGATGTTACAAAGCAGTAACTCAGTACTTGAGTAGTTTTTTACATTAATTACTTTTTTTACTTTTACTTGAGTAATTATTTGGATGACTGTTCTTTAGTTCTACTTGAGTCATATTTTTTTTAAAGTGGGGCGGGCGGCTGTGGTGTAGAGTCAGGGATCTGATTCCCGCTCTGTCTGCATTCTGCAGGTTGAAGTGTCCATCAGCAAGACACTGAACCCCCAGTTGCTCCTGGTGCGTCAGGCCAGCGCCAGTGCATGGCAGCTCCGCCGCCTCAGTGTGTGAATGGGTGGATAGTGTCATGGCCACCAATCAGGCGCACCTGCGGACACACCTGTCTTCCATCCTGGTCTGGCTATTTATTCTGCGAGGGCCTGAGATCAGGGCGGAATCGTCTGTCTCCTTCCCATGGGACCTGAACTCGCCAACTCTACGCTGAGCTTCCAAGCCTCGTTACTCTCCAGTTCTACTCCTCGTCATTGGACTCCTCACCATCCGACAGCCAAGTAAGCCATCATCAATTCCTTTCACCCTTCCACTTCCCCTGTGCACAGGCGGTGAAACCTTGGCGGCGGATTCTCTTCCACCTGGCGGCGGACATCCCTGCTCTGTTCACCTGCCTACTTCATCTCCTACGGGGCTGCTGACACTGTCCTCATGGCTGTGGCCGTTGAGCTACCTGAGTTCCACTCCTACGCTGCAAACAGTAAGGACTGTATTATCGGGTGCTTTGCCTGCCTGGATTGTCCCTAATTCTCTCTCTGCTTTGTCCTTAGGGTTGCCAGGTTGCACGGTGCTCTGCTCACCCCAAGCTGATTCATCCTTGCGCTACACACACTACAGACACGCATACACACACCCACATATCCACATGATTATAAATAAAAGGTTAATTGTGTTATCCCTGAGTCATGTCTGCTTTTTGGGTAAAAAACATGTCAGTATGACTCCACCACAGTGACCCAGCAGACAGCCCTTTAGCGCGTGAGGTTAACAACTTAGAGGCTTGAGTTGACCAGTTAGCCTACCAGCAGCAAAAAATACTCACGCGGCTAACCCGAGTTACTGACCGATTGGATCGCCTGGTTAACCCACAGGCTTTCTCTCCAGCCCCCGCTAGCTCCTCTGCTCCCGTTAACTCTACCGTTAGCCAGGCTACATCAGGTTCCCTGTCACGACTTACTCCTGTACCCACTCCCACCCGTTTCTGTGGTAAGCTAGGAGAAGCCAGGGGTTTCCTTAGCAGTGTGACATTGTGTTTCAGCGGGTGCCGGGGGATTTTCCTTCAGATCATAGCCGAATTGGTTATGTGGTTAATTTGTTAGAAGGGCGAGCCTTAGCTTGGGCATATGCCATCATGGCTAGGGCCAGCTATGCTTCTCTCACCTACACACAGTTTGTTAGTGAGTTTAGGGAGGTGTTTGACCACTCTGACTGGGATAGTGTGCTTACCTCCCCGTTGTTGAATTTGAAGCAGGGGGCTAGAGCAGTCGCTGATTATGCCGTGGACTTCCGGGTGATGGCCACGGAGGTAGGGTAGGAGGATGCCTCATTATGTAGCATCTTTATCAGAAGCCTTTGTCCTAGTTTGCGGGACGAGTTAGCCCGCTTAGAGAAGCCCTCTAACTTAAACGAGTTGATTTCTTTGGCGATTAGCCTTGACAACAGACTGAGGGAGAGGGGGCCGAGCGGAAGACTTCCGGTCGCTCGGGTAGTCAGTTCCGCCGTTCCCTACAGCCCCCCTATTGGCACTACCTCCAGCTGATTCCCCGGATGAGCCAGAACCTATGGTGACAGGTCGAGCTAAGTTGTCTTCTGCTGAGAGACAGTGATGCTGGGAGTTGGGGTTATGCATTTACTGTGGGAGCAAGGAGCATGAGCTTGAGGTATGTCCTGTATGGCCAAAAGGGGGAGTCCGTGCGTCACAGTAGGGGACTCACGGACTCACCTCGATTAAATCCTCTCTCTAGCTTCCAGATCCTCATTCGTTTCTGTTACAAACATAAGGAGATTACCACACACGCACCCATTGACTCTGGGGCCGAGCAGAGCTTTATCTCTGGGGAACTGGCAACCCGGTTGGAGCTCCCTGTTTATTGGATAGTATAGTTATTGGAGACCCCCTTAAGACTAATCACCCTATCTAAAGCCACTTTTGCTATGGTTTCCCACCGGACCGTCCCAGTGTCTGTCATCACATCGGGCAATCACCGGGAGGAGCTTAGACTGCATGTGTTGCCGGTCTCTTCCTCCCCAGTTATCCTCGGCTATCCCTGGCTTCGCCTCCACAATCCCTCCATAGACTGGCGTTCCGGGAGTGTCTGTGCCTGGAGTTCTTTGTGTCTGAGTGCCTGCCTTCAGTCCGCTGCATGCACGCCATCCGTGCCTCTGAGTGTTCCGATCCCTGCTCCTCCTGATTTGGTGAAAGGTTCCACCCGAATATCACAACTTAAGATAAGATAAGCCTTTATTAGTCACCACAATGGGGAAATTCCAGGATTGCAACAGCACAGGGATAGCAACACTCAGGGCAATAATTAAGAAGATAAAAAAATTAAAAATAAGAGCAGTGAATATACATACAGTACGTACACATAAATATATAAATATATATACACAGTGCGGAACATTGTAGCTAGATCGAATAAACAGCATAACTGTCTACTTAGTTATCCTACATAGTATGAATATGTACCCATACATATTGTCACCCTCCGTAGCGACTGATATTGCCCTAGTTGTATACTGGAGGGGACCATTTGTGTAAGTCTGTTGCGTCTTTTGCATTCAGTACTATTAGGTCGTCACGTTTTTGCTATCTCTGCGAGCAGCCCTGCTTAGGTTAAGATAAGATAAGATAAGATAAGATAAGCCTTTATTAGTCCCACAACGGGGAAATTCCAGGATTGCAACAGCACAGGGATAGCAACACTCAGAGCAACAATCAGAAGGCAAGAAAAAAAAAAAAAAAAAAAAAAAAACAAGCAAGCAAGAGCAGCTAATATACATATGTACATATTACTATAAAATATACAGTATATATACACACACACACAGACACACAGTGCAGAGCATTGTAGCTGGATGGAATAAATATATGAATATATGAACACACAGTGCAGAGCATTGTAGCTAGATGGAATAAATATGTAAACATATAAACACCCACAGTACGGAGCATTGCAGCTAGGTGGAATAAATATGCAAGTATATAAACACACACAGTGCGGAGCAATGTAGCTAGATGGAATAATATGTAGATATATAAAAACACAGTGCGGAGCATTGTAGCTAGATGGAATAAATATGTAGATATATAAATATAAACACACCCAGTGCTGAGCATTGTAGCTAGATGGAACAAATATGTAAATACATAAACACACACAGTGCAGAGCATTGTTGCTAGATGGGATGAAACAGCATAACCGTCTATTTAGTTATCCTACATGGTATGATTATGTGCCCATACATATTCTCACCCTCCATAGCGACCGGTATGTTCCTAGTTGTATGCCGGAGAGGACCATTGTGTAAGTCTATTGCATCTTTTGCATTCAAAAAACTATTAGTTTGTTACGTCTTTTTGCTATCTCTGCGAGCAGCTCTGCTTAGGTTGTACAGTCTGACAGCTGTTGGTAGGAAGGACCTACGAAACCTCTCGGTTGTGCACCTGGGATGATGTAGTCTGCTGCTAAATGAGCTCCTCAGTGCATCCAGTATGTCCTGCATAGGGTGGAACTCGGACTCCAGCAGAGATGACAGTTTAGCCACCGTCCTTCTCTCTCCAATCTCCTCCATCGGATCAAGGCGCTGCCCCAGGACAGAGCTAGCTTTCTTAATCAGTTTGTTCAGTCTCTTCCTATCGGCTACAGTAATGCCACTGCCCCAGCAGACCACTCCAAAAGTGATGGCTGATGCCACCACCGTGTCATAGAATGACTTCAGCAGCGCCCCTTGTACACCAAAAGACCTGAGTCTCCTCAGCAGGAACAGCCTGCGCTGTCCCTTCTTGTAGAGTGCGTCAGTATTGTGTGACCAGTCTAGTTTATTGTTCAGATGAATACCCAGGTACTTATAGGATGTCACCATCTCGATGTCTGTTCCCTGTATATTTACTGGTGCTGCGAGGGGCTGTCCATGCCTGCGGCAGTCCACTACCAGCTCCTTAGTCTTCCTCGCGTTGATCTGGAGGCAGTTCCGATGGCACCAGTCCACGAAGTCCTGGATAAGTCCTCTGTACTCAGCTTCATCTGCGTTGGAAATGAGGCTGATGATCGCAGATTTGTCAGAGAACTTCTGTAGATGGCAGTGTGTTGTGCTGTGTGAGAAGTCCGCAGTATAAAGGGTGAACAGGAAGGGAGCCAAAACCGTTCCCTGTGGGGCCCCCGTGCTACTGATGATCGTGTCGGACACACAATCCCGGGTTCTCACAAAATGTGGCTGGTTAGTGAGGCAGTCCAGGATCCACGATGACAGGTGCTGGTCCACCCCTGCGCACAGCAGCTTGTCCTTCAGGATCATCGGTTGGATGGTGTTGAAAGCACTGGAGAATTCAAAGAACATGATCCTCACCGCATTCCCGCATTGGGGGGCAATGGATCAGCGTTCTCGTCGCGCCCTCCGCCAGTACCCGGGCTCGCCTGGGGAAGCTAATGATCCTACCAGCAGACTAAATTCGAAGAGACGACGCCTCTGTGCCAAGTCAAAGAAGAATCGTAGTCACAGTCCTAAAGCCGAAAGCAAACAGCCCCAAGAGCACTTTGTGGTAGGATCGGCCCTTCGCATATTACAACTAAACGTTGAAGGCCTATCTGCAGCCAAGCGAAGCCTTATCGAAGTCCTCGCCTTCCAACATTCGATTGATGTAATCTGCCTCCAAGAGACTCATATTGGCACAGAGGAAGCTGGCCGCTTCACCATCAAAGGCTTTGACCTCCTGTGCTATGTTCTACATGCTAAACATGGACGTGCCACCTATGTGCGTTCTGACATAGTTGAAGCAAATCACCTGATAACAACACATTTCTCAGACACCATAATCATTGGTGGCTTCCATATTGTCAATGTGTACAAGCCCCCTAATGCCAACTGGGATCTGCAGGTCTTACCCACCCTACCCCACCCTGCCATCTATGTGGGGGACTTTAACAGCCATCACCCTGACTGGGGGTACCCAGCAGTGGACAGTGATGGGAAGGCACTTTCAGACTGGGCATCCAGAAATGACCTCGCTTTGATATACGACCCCAAACAAAGAGGAACCTTCCACTCTGCTAGGTGGAAGAAGGACTATTCTCCTGACCTGTGTTGGGTCAGCTCTTTGAATGGGGAGCCATATCCTACACAGATCCTCATTCTTGATGATTTTCCACACAGCCAACACCGGCCCCTGCTTGTACACATTGGCCTACAACTTCCAGTCATATACAGCCCAAGGAAGATGCGCTGGAACTTCCGCAAAGCCAACTGGAAGAAATTCAGTGAAACTCTGGACCGGAGCGTTGTTACCATCCCACTCCACACCATCACTGTAGATGAAGCATACAACCGCTTCTGCAGCGCAATCTTCAAGGCTGCCCATACTGCAATCCCACGAGGCTACCGACCCCTCTATGTCCCATGTTTGGACGGAGAAAGTGCTGCCCTCCTACAATCCTATCAAACATCAGGGGACCCAGAGATAGCAGACCATCTCATTGAATCGCTAAATACAGCTCGGCGAAAGAAATGGGAGGAGACAGTTGCTGACCGGAGCTTTACCCACTCTAGCAGGAAATGTTGGAGCCTCATCCGTCGCCTAGGAGCTGCACAGAAGCCCCCTAGCCAAAGCCGAGCATCCGTCACACCCAACCAAGTTGCATCCCACCTACTGACTATCGCCAAAGCACCCCAAGACAAAGACACCAAAAGAGCAGTTACAACTGAGCTAAAAAAACACCAAAAAATGCCTGTAGAGGAAACGAACCCTGAACCCTTCGAGGCTGCTGAACTGGAGAAAGTCCTACAGAGCCTGAAATGTGGAAAGGCAGCAGGATACGATAACATCTTCCCAGAATTCATGAAAAATCTTGGCCCCCGAGCCCTAACCTGGTTGACACAATTCTACACAAGGATCACACAAACAAACTCGATCCCAAAGAAATGGCGGACAGCAAAGGTCATTGCCATCCCAAAACCTGGCAAAGACCACAAATTACCAGCAAGCTACCGCCCAATCTCCCTACTCAGCGTTCCTTACAAAATCATGGAGCGCCTAATTCTGCAACGCATTTCCCCAGAGGTAGAGGATATTCTAAGTGTGGATCAAGCAGGTTTCCGCAAGGACCGCAGTACAGGAGAACAAGTACTGGCCCTAACCACCTTCATCGAAAATGGCTTCGAGAGCAGACTGAAGACAGGGGCTGTGTTTCTCGACCTTACAGCCGCCTATGATACGGTCTGGCACAAAGGCCTCCTCCTGAAACTTATAAAGGCGATCCCTGCTTGGGCAACAGCAATTATAAAAACCCTGCTGACCAACCGAAGGTTCAGAGTCCACCTCAGTCAGAAGACAAGTGCATGGAGAATGCAGAAAAACGGACTCCCACAAGGCTCAGTTCTAGCTCCAACTCTGTTCAACCTCTACATAAACGACCTGCCTACTACAAAATCCCGCAAATTCACCTATGCAGACGACATCTGTTTGGCATTCCAAGCACCAGACTTTGAACCACTGGAACGGGTGCTCACGGAAGATCTTGCCAAACTGGACCAGTTCTGCAAAATCTGGCGCCTAAAACCAAGCCCAGCAAAAACCGTCTCCAGTGTATTCCATCTCCACAATGCAAAAGCTGCCAGAGAACTAAACATCCACCTGAGTGGACTCAAGCTTAAGCATGCCCCAAATCCAACTTATCTTGGAGTGACCCTTGATAGGACCTTATCCTTCAAGGAACATCTAAAGGGGACGGCTGCTAAGGTGAAGGTACGAAACAACCTGCTCTGCAAGCTCGCTGGTGCAAAATGGGGGGCGGCAGTCTCCACCCTGCGCACCTCAGCACTGGCCCTTTCATACTCTGTAGCAGAATATTGTGCCCCTGTCTGGTCCAGGTCATCTTACACACACCATGTAGACACCCAGCTCAACACAACCATGAGAACTATAACTGGAACAATCCGCTCAACACCACTCCCCTGGCTCTCTGTACTGTCAAACATAGCCCCTCCACACATCCGGCGAGCAGCATTAACTCAAAGGATGCTCCAAAAAGTTAAAGATTCTCCTCACTTACCAACCCATGCAGATATCTACACTCCACCCACTGCCCGACTTTCATCCAGACGGCCGATTTGGAAAAACCCTCCCCCAGCTGACTTTACCATCCAGACAGCTTGGCAAGAGGAATGGGAGACCAAGGAGGTCCCAAACAAACAGCTGGTGATAAACCCCAACCAACAGGTCCCGGGCACCAACCTCCCAAGGAGACAGTGGTCTACACTCAATCGCTTCAGGACTGGACATGGCCCCTGCTTGGCCAGCCTTTACAGATGGGGCAGTAGCCCTAGCCCACTGTGCGCATGTGGAGAGGAGCAAACAATGGAACACATCATAGAGGCTTGCCCGCTCCAAAGACTGGAAGGAGGATTACACACCCTCCATACAGCAAACCAGGAGGCAACTGCTTGGCTTAAGGACTTTGCATTCGCTAAATAAATAACCGCATTCCCGGGCTTCTCCAGGTGGGACAGAGAACGATGAAGGAGGAAGATCACTGCATCCTCCACCCCAATGCCATGCTGGTAGGAGAACTGGAGTGGATCCATCGCTGGTCCCACCAGGGGGCGGAGGTGAGCAAGAAGCAGTCTCTCCAGGGTCTTCATCATGTGAGACATCAGGGCCACTGGTCTGTAGCTGTTCAGGTCTTTGGGGGGGAAGTCTTTGGTACAGGTACCACACAAGATGTTTTCCAAAACTGTGGTACCCTCCCCAGCTTCAGGCTCAGGTTGAAGATGTGCTCCACAATCCCACACAGCTGGTCTGCACAGGACTTGAGGAGCTTTGCGCTGATGCCGTCTGGTCCCGAGGCCTTCCTTGCCTTGATCTTCCTCAGCTCCGTCCTCACCTGAGTCTTAGTGAGGGTCAGGTTGGGGGGCTGTGTGCTGGGAGTGGGGGGGTGTTGGTGGAGTGGGGTGTGGACAGCAGGTCTCGATGACTTTAGAGGCAGCAGTGGTTGTTGTGCAGTCGAGGGGGAGGGCAGTTGGTCAAACCTATTAAAAAACAGGTTCATATTGTTCGCCCACTCCCTGCCCCCGTGGCCTGTGAGGAGGTATTCTGGAGCCCAGAGATGGTTTTAAGGTTTCTCCAGACCCCACCGATGTCACTCTGTTGTAGCTTGTCCTCCACCTTCTTCCTGAAGCTGTCCTTGCCTTCTCTGATCTTCCTCCTTAGCTCCATCTGTACGGACTTCAGCATCTCCCTGTTCCACGACCTGAAGATCCTCTTCTTCTCTCTCAGAAGTGTTGTTATCTCAGGGTTGATCCAGGGTTTGTTGTTCGAGCAACACCGTATGGTCTTGGTGGGTACGGTGTTGTCCACACAGAAGCTGATGTAGTCCGTGATGGTGTGAGTGAGGCCATCGATGTCCTCACCATGTGGATCGCAGAGCTGCTCCCAGGCAGTGGTTTCAAGACAGTCCTTTAGAGCATCCATTGTCTCCTCAGACCATAACTTCACTGTGCGCATGACCGGAGGTTGTCTGTGTACTAGGGGTTTGTACACTGGCTGGAGATGAACCAAGCTGTGATCCGATCTCCCAAGTGGGGGGAGTGGTGATGAGGTGTACGCCTCCTTCATGTTTGCATAGTGTTTTATTGTCTCTAGTGTGGCATGTGACATACTGGGTGAACGTGGGTAGAATGAGGGACAGTGAAATATGGTTGAAATCACCTGAGATGAGGAGAAGAGGATCTGGGTGTTCTGTCAGCAGCCTGCCAGTTACTGAGTGGATAACGTCACGCGCTGTCCCACCGTTCGCCGTCAGATTTGCATAAATAACAATGCAGATCTCGTGTGAGTATTCCCTCGGGAGATAGGTAGGCCGCATGCTAACAGCTAGCAACTCAATGTCTTTGTTGCAGTGTTGTTGTTTAACCATGATATGTCCCGGTCTGCACCAGCTGTTATTGACATACATTATCACTCCTCCGCCCTTTGCCTTCCCACTGTCTGGTGTCCGGTCTGCCTGTATTGTGTGGAAACCCTACAGTTCGATGTTAGCATCTGTTGCTAGTTCTGTTAGCCACGTCTCTGTAAACAACATCAAACTACTCTCTCTGAAGATGCTCTCGTAGCGGGAGATAGCCGCTAGCTCGTCAGTCTTATTGAGTAGCGATCGTACATTCCCCATAATAACGGATAGGAGGACGGGTCTGTACCTTATATTCTTCGCCGGCCATCTTACTCCAGCTCGACATCCACGCCGTTTCCTTCTTATTTCTCCTGGTATGTCGAGTTTTTGCGTTAGCATCGTGGGCCGGTTAAGTGCTAACAGCTGGTCTCTGTTGTACTGCCTCCTGCAAGAAACAGTGGCTCCGTCCGCTGGCTCAGGAGACATTTGGGCAATCTACGTATCTGGATGGAATAAAGGTGTTGCTGGATCAGAAAGATTAGCAAGAGAGCCAGATAGTAAATAGAAACAGGAAGAAATTGATCTGCTGCTGCAAAAAGGCAGCCTACTCGTGTGGCACCGGAAGTGAAAAAAAAAATGACTTAGGGGCTGCCTTCAGTAAGTCCCAGGCCCTTTCACCCCCCCCCCCACCGCCTTTATGACTGTGCCATCAATCTCCGCGCTGGAGCCCCATTAGCAGACTCTACAACCTGTCTGCCCCGGAGTGGGAAGCGATGGAAACTTACATCAAGGAGTCCTTAAACTCAGGTATGATTCGGCCGTCATCTTCAGCAGTGGGGGCAGGATTTTTCTTCGTTGGCAAGAAGGATGGCTCACTAAGGCCGTGTATAGACTTTCGGGAATTGAATAACATAACCATCAAGGACAAATACATGCTTCCACTCATTAATTCAGCTTTTGATTCCCTCCAGGGAGCCTCCTGGTTTTCCAAATTGGACCTGCGCAACGCCTATCATCTTGTGCGGATCCGGGGGGGCGATGAATGGAAGATGGTGTTCCGGACCCCTAGTGGACATTTTGAGTATCTGGTCATGCCGTTTGGGCTAACCAATGCCCCTGCTGTCTTCCAGCGGCTAATTAATGATGTGTTGAGGGATTTTGGGGGCATATTTGTATTTGTCTATCTGGATGATATCCTTTTCTTTTCCCAGTCCCTGGAGGAGCATTGAGTACACGTGAGGCGGGTACTGCAGCGACTGTTGGAAAACAAACTCTTCGTGAAAGCCGAGAAATGTGAGTTTCACGTCTCCCAGACATTCTTCCTTGGCTTTGTCATCTCTCACAACGAGATCATCCCTGATCCAGGCAAGATAAAAGTGGTGGTAGAGTGGCCCACTCCGTCATCCAGGAAGCAGCTGTATCAGTTTCTGGGGTTTGCTAATTTTTACCGCCGCTTCATTCAAGACTACAGTCTGATTGCTCTTCCGTTGACCAGTTTGACCTCTCCCAAGGTGCCTTTTCGGTGGACTGAGGAGGTGGCTGCGGCCTTTGCTGAACTGAAGAACAGGTTCTCATCCTCTCCCATACTGACACAGGTGGACCCCACTCTCCAATGCCTGGTGGAGGTGAATGCATTGGACTCGGGGGTTGGAGCCATCCTTTCTCAGCAATCCCCGATGGATGGCAAGATTCTACCCTGTGCATCGTTCTCCCAGCACCTATCCCCAGCTGAGCGTAATTATGACATTGGTGACAGGGAGTTCTTGGCTGTCAAGCTTGCTTTGGAGGAGTGGTGTCACTGGCTGGAGGGTGCCTCCCAGCCGTTCGTTGTCTGGACCGATCATAAGAAACTGGAATACCTCCGCACGGCCAAGCGTCTGAATGCACGCCAGGCCTGCTGGTCCCTGTTTTTTGGAAGATTCGATTTCACCATTACCTACCGCCCCGGTGCCCTGTCCCGTCAGTTTGCCCCTGAGGTGGCGGAGATGCCTAAGTACCCTATTCTACCTTCATTGTGTGTTGTGGGCGCCCTGTCCTGGGGTATCATGGATAAGGTCTTGAAGGCTCAGGAGGACAAGCCCGACCCGGGCGGGGGGCTAGCGGGTAAACTGTTCGTCCCATCGGCCATTCGGGGGAAGGTTATTCATTGGGGCCACTCGTCCTAGTTCGCGTGTCACCCCGGGAGGGGGCGCACAGTGGATCTTCCTCAGAGGACGTTCTGGTGGCCGTCGCTTCAGAAGGACATCGGGGAGTACATCCAGGCCTGTCCTCAGTGTGCCGCCGGCAAGACGTCTTCCTCCCCTCCAGCTGGGCTGCTCCACCCCCTTCCCATCCCCGGCAGACCGTGGTCCCACATGGCTCTGGATTTCATTATCGGCCTGCCATTGTCCAATCACAGCACGGTAATCCTCACACTGGTTGACAGGTTCTCCACGGCTGCCCATTTTGTCCCCCTGCAGGGGCTGCCTACGGCCAAGGAGATGGCGGACCTTCTAGTCCAGCATGTGGTACGGTTACATGGCCTTCCTCTGGATACCGTCTCCGACCGAGGTCCCCAATTTGTTTCACAAGTCTGGAGGTCATTTTTTAACACCCTGGGGGCCATGGCTAGCCTATCTTCTGGCTACCATCCTCAAAGCAATGGGCAGTGTGAATGAGCAAACCAGGAGTTGGAGGCCGCTCTGCGGTATGTCACCACCACCAACCCATCGTCTTGGAGCTCCCACCTT
Source organism: Pholidichthys leucotaenia (assembly GCA_020510985.1). NCBI lineage: Eukaryota > Metazoa > Chordata > Actinopteri > Cichliformes > Pholidichthyidae > Pholidichthys > Pholidichthys leucotaenia. Next base: position 8,369,287 of record CM035840.1, read on the forward strand.
CCCTGGATTGAGTACGCTCACAACACCACCATCTCGTCAGCTATCAGCATGTCTCCTTTAGAGGCCTCGCTGGGTTACAATCCCCTGCTGTTCCCGGAGGAGGAAGGGGACATCACTGTTCCTTCTGTCCATGCGTACCTGCAGCATTGCTATCGGATGTGGAGGGCTACCCGGGAGGCGCTGCGATGCACGGCAGAGCGCAACACTTCGGTGGCCAACCGTCACAGGGCTCCAGCTCCCACCTATCAGGTGGGCCAACAGGTATGGCTATCTACTAAGCATATTGACTTGAAGGGTGAGAGGAGGAACATGTCCCAGAGGTTTATTGGGCCTTTTAACATCAGTCAGATCATTAACCCGGTTTGTGTACACCTAGCTCTCCCCCCCCCCCCCTCCACATCTGTCCTTCTTTACAAGTCTCTCAGGTCAAGCCCGTCTGCTCCATCCCCTTGTGTTCCCCTCCCAGGGCTTCAACGCCACTGATGATAATTGACGGTGATTCAGATTTGAACGTCAACGCCATCCTGGACATCCGATGCCGGGGTCGCGGTCTGCAGTACCTGGTGGACTGGGAGGGCTATGGGCTGGAGTGGAGATCCTGGGTGCGCCCCTCCTTCGTGCTGGACAAGCAGCTCATCAGGGACTTCCATCAGGTGCACCCAGGTAGGATGGACCAACCGCCGAGAGGCGTGTTGTAGGAGGGGGAGTACTGTCATGGCTGCCAATCAGGCGCACCTGCGGACACACCTGTCTTCCATCCTGGTCTGGCTATTTATTCTGCGAGGGCCTGAGATCAGGGCGGAGTCGTCTGTCTCCTACCCATGGGACCTGAACTCGCCAACTCTATGCTGAGCTTCCAAGCCTCGTTACTTTCCAGTTCTACTCCTCGTTATTGGACTCCTCACCATCCGACAGCCAAGTAAGCCATCATCAATTCCTTTCACCCTTCCACTTCCCCTGTGCATAGGCGGTGAAACCTTGGCGGCGGATTCTCTTCCACCTGGCGGCGGACATCCCTGCTCTGTTCACCTGCCTACTTCATCTCCTACGGGGCTGCTGACACTGTCCTCATGGCTGTGGCCGTTGAGCTACCTGAGTTCCACTTCTACGCTGCAAACAGTAAGGACTGTATTATCGGGTGCTTTGCCTGCCTGGATTGTCCCTAATTCTCTCTCTGCTTTGTCCTTAGGGTTGCCAGGTTGCACGGTGCTCTGCTCGCTCCAAGCTGATTCATCCTTGCACTACACACACTACAGACATGCATACACACACCCACACAATTATAAATAAAAGGTTAATTGTGTTATCCCTGAGTCGTGTGAAGTGCTTTGATCATCTAGAGATGAGTAAAAAGTGCTATATAAGTGAACGTCATTTACCATTTCATTTAAAGTAACTGTACTCTTACTTGAGTACAATTTTTGGCTACTCTACCCACCTCTGGTCGGAACACACCATGAGTCTATTGTCCTCACTTAAAAAAAGATTGGCTTGTCCTCTCCGGGTTGGCGATGACTTCCTTCCTCAAGTGGAGGACTTGAAGTGTCTCAGGTTCTTTGAGTGGCAGATGGGCAGATGGACTGGTGCAGCGACTGCAGTAATTTGAGCTCTGTACTGCTCTACTGTGGTGAAGAAATAGCTGAGTGTTAAGTCAAGGCTTTCAATTACTGCTAAATCTATGTTCCTACCCATGTTCCCAAATTTTCAGCCATCACCGAAAGAATGATAATGTAGGTGGTGGAAATTAGTTCTCTTCATAGAGTGGCTGGGTATCTCTTCTGCATGGATGGATGGATAGATGGATGATGGCGTAGCAGATCTGAATTCCCTCTGAGACCACCCAAGACCCTTTATATTTCACACTCAGCATGCAGAAACAGACTGATGATCTCTCTGTGGATTGGGGAGATCAAGACTCTTGGCAAAGTAACATGTCGATGATTAAATTTATTTTACCTGCGAGAAGAACACAAATCAAAGCTATTTTCCTCTGAATGAAATTGGGACTGAAGAATATCCATTTAGGAAAGGCTTTAGGCGCGTTAATACTGGGTGGCCTGCAATTTATTTGGTTTATTTTAGAAACACCACAGAGGTCACAGATCATTTTGGCTGAGCTGCACTTATTATACACAGATTTATCCTCTGGCCTCTGAGAGTGAGTTTATTGACTAGGTGAACATGTCTGCAGTTGTCTACAGGCTTTTCCATTCCTACCAGTCCCATGACTCACTCACCTACTAATGATGGCTCAATTTTTCTCTTCCTATTTTGCTTATTTTCTGACATTGTAACCCCCCTTCCTCCCTTTTGCCATTTTGACAAGATCTGCGGTTTGTGGTCAGGGGAGGGGGGGGAGGCATTCAAAACCTCTTCATCTACATGGCAATTTGAGGCACCTTGTCCCCCCTGGTCAATTTGTCACTGTGTGGAATGCCAGGAGGTGTCCTTGGGGCTGACTGCTGGTCATTGCTTACCCTGACACTCAGAGAGAGAAAAAGAAGGAAATAGAATGAGGCAACGGGGGGGAGTGAGAGCGGAGCAGAGGGAGAATGAACCTGACAAAGGCCCTGAAACAGATCTGTCCCACTCAGCAGAGCCAAGGGAGTCTGCAGCGATGCTGTCAGCACCTCTCATTAGTCAAAGGCAGCCGCCCTGACAATGTGACACTGATTACTGAAAGCCCTGATTCAGACGTTCTTTCCTTCCTGGTGTAGCCACAAACAGTGTTAAAGCTGCATGGACTTGTTCATTCATACACCCCCCCCCCCCCACACACACACACACATACAGCTTTAATCCACTCTTTCCACCCCAAAATGCTTTAAGTGCATTTAATTTCATTTACAAATTTCCCCTCTCATCTCCAAAGGGACTTAAACCTTCATTAAAAAGAGTGATAAAGGGCAAACTGGTGTCGTCCAGCTCTACTTAAAATCTATTTATTGATTTTTGCTGGGCGTAAATAAATATTAAATGGCATATGGTGGAGGAAGCCTTTCACACTGGCAGGAGTGGTGGTATTATAGCAGATGAAGAGTGGCATTCATTAAGAGTTTGTCATTTTTATCGATCTGGCTGACACGTCTCAGCAATGAGGAGGATCTGATTGCTTTTACTTAATCACTGGATAGAGATGAAAGAAGGATTAAAAGGAGCTATCAGTGTGTGAAGAGACAAATAGGAATTGTCTCCAAATTCCAACTGACACTGTTTTAATTATCAACCCCCCCCCCACACACACACACATTTACTTCCAAGAGTTCATTGCCAAATATTGATCTACACAATGTATTCACTGTCCTATTACAATGAACTATATGCAGGATTTTAAAATAATATTCTAATCAAGTTGATATTAATACTTTCTGGTAACATTTTTGTTATTGTAGTCACGTTAAAAGGCCTTTTCCTCAGTGAACCAAATGGTTTATTTTAGGGATTAAAAGTTACAGGCAATACAGACTTTATCTAAATTTACACTGTGAATTTGCCAGTGCAGAGTGGCAACATCAGAACACTGACCAGATGCTAATAAACAGACCAAAGCAAATCTGAATAAAAGCGTTCTTAAGTGTATTTCTTATGTTGTATTTGTGGATTGTTTAAACTGTTTTTAGGAATTGTGACTGTGCAGCTATCAGCATGGCCATGTTCACATGCTATCAGAGTCCCCTGTTTCTGATGCTGAAATCTTCCATCAATGACAGATTTTTGTTCTTCACACTTTAGTAAGTACTGCTAAAAACTACTAGACGGTTTGATCATTTCTGTGCATAGCCTTGAAAGGACTTGTATCAAAGGAACACATCTGGAGGTAATTCTAATAAACAAACTAATCCAACAAAAGTACAGCAGTGCAAAGAAAACATTCCCATCGGTACATTAAACTGTTATCTCTTAGGTACTGTTGAATGCTTTCCGTGAATAAATAAGACAGTCATTGCCACTTGCACAACTGGTGAAGCCATCAGCCGTCTTTAGGGCCAAGGAACAATTGCTTTTGTCCCTTCTAGTATACCCAGTGGATATCCAAGATTTAATGCTTCATCCACTGGCCCTTGTTTACTAGAACAGAGTTGGTTGGAAATTTACTTCATTAGTCAGTTGTTTTAAAGGGGTCATTGACTGATAAATGGTGTGTCTGTGGCTTTTAACTGTGTGAAATGAGTCTATTGATCACATGATTATAGAAAAAATATCAAGACACTCACTTCTTTAAAAAAAAACAAAAAAACAAAAACACTCAGCCTTCATATTGTTTTTTTCTCTAAGAAGTCATTTTGAATCTTCCAGGATTTTTCCTCTACGTCAAGAAATGGGAACTCCGACTTAAAGGTAAACATTACTAACCATAATCCCTGTCCACTGCTCTATTATTGGCACACCTACTGTAGCTGTCTGTCATGTAGGTGGAAGGGGAGCTAAAGGTATTAGCCCCTGAGCTAACAGTATAAGCACTGAGCTAACAGTGGTACTCGGAGGCTTGCACACCTAAAATGGCATCTTATGCCTTTTTTTTTTCTACAAACAAAACATTTCATTGTCTTACAGTTTTATGTCAAAATCTTTTCACTTTCCCCGTCCTTCAAATGCCAGAATCTGTGACTAGGCCCATCCATATCCCACAAGGCTAATAGTGGCTAGCGCTACATTAAACAGAATAAATCTAGTGATAAAAAAGACTTGCCGGTGGAAGGACATACCCAGTTGTATGCACGGACGCACAGGATCATGACTGAAAGTGCATCGGTCTTTAAAAGCAGTTTAATGGTAAAACTCATCTTAATCTGGGTCAAGTTTTCAAAGCATCTGGTTAAAAATGCTAACTAACCTGGAGGCTAACTTCAGTTAGGTCAGAGAGTCTTGATTGGCTCAGCACTACTGACATGCCAGTGCCATGTATAGTTACATCACCAAAAACACTCCATCCAAACTCACCTTTTTTCAGGGGGCAGGGCTTATCCCCTTGCACTCTGGTCAATTTCCCTAAAAACGCCTAAAAATGACATACCCAAAGTAAATCAAAAGCTGTTCTTCAACCCTTTGCAGCATCTTCATGGGGTTGGTCTCATTTAAAAGAAAACACTTTGAATTTTTTGGCAGCACAGTCATAATCCCTCTAAGTGCTCCTGCCACTGAGTAACAGTCATCTAAACATACTGAATCTGAAGAAAATAAAGTTCGCCTGGGTGTTTTTTTTAGATACAAATGCTTGCAAAAAACACGCAGCTGTCAGATACTGGCTGGAAAATGCAACAGAAATGTAGAACCAAGTGTTATCCAGCTGAGGTCAAAATTTTGTAACAATGCCATAAAAAATGAATATATTACACAGCTTTTTTCTCAGGTTGTTCCCAGGCGTTTTTGAACTGTGCCAAATTGTGCCAAATGGCACAGTTTGGAAAAACGTCTGTAACTTTTGAATGCTGAAACATAGAAGCTTTATCTTGGGCTCTAATGAAAGGTGTGTGTGTGTGTGTGTGTGTGGGGGGGGGTTGTTTATTCATTCATGAATGAATGAATGAACAAACAAGCCCCCCACACACAAAGAAGCATGCCACGTAAAAAATGTGTGGCCTTTTTTTTACAAGAAAAAATAACCTACAGTGCACTAAAAATTATACTAAAATATCTGCAATGTAGAGGATAACAACTCCCCCCCACCCTCCGCTACAGAGGAGCTCGGTGCACAAAAAACGGTCCGTCAACGGTCCATCAAGTGGCGATGACGCACCATTGTAATTACCGGTTGGTCAAAAGTCATTTTTATTACTGTTTTCAGTGATAAAGAATAATTTAGCTTATAACACTTACCTGTCCACAACAGCAGTGTCATTGGCGAGCATCTGTTCCTCATTGTCAGACGAACATGAAGCTGGTCCGCTTGTTACGGACTCGTGGTTCTGATCACGCGACCCGATCAAACCATCTCCGCTTCCATGATTGCGGTTTTGCGAACGATTTTTCAAAACAAATAAGAACAGTAGTAATAAAAAAAGACTGGCTAATGGCTGAGAGTGGCGAATGCTACCGTTACACACAGTGGCTTAGACCAAACAAATTTTATGCACGGGACGCACGCGTTTCGATAGTCGAACTTCTCTGCTTCAATTGGCTCGTTGTATTCGCAGTCGTTGGTAGGCAGGTCCTTCTTGCTAGGTTTTCAGTCATTGGTTCTTCAAGGTTTCCGAAACCCAATTCAAGGCTCTTATTAGTCAAATGAGAGGTCAATCAAATCTAAACCAATCAAAACACTCCTTTGGCTTTCTGTTTGCGACTGTGTCTGTACTGGAAGAACGGAAATGCAGCTTCTTTTTTTTTTCAGTGGGCACTGAGACGCTCTAGGACGCAGAGACGTGACTGCCCACGGTATCCCGGAGTGCAAGAGGTTAAGTGAAGCTTCACAGCAAAAAAAAAAAAAACAGAGATATGAAACATTTGAGCGATTTCGCTCTTGATATGTCTTGTAAGTCATAAAAACCTGTCAAGTGTGGGTGTTGAAGGGAAGGACCTCAATGCCAGACTCTGGTTTGAGATATTTATTAGGCTGAACACCACCTTCAGCTCAAATAACTATAAATGATAAAGCTCAAAACAGAACAGGCAAAAACGGGCAAACAGGGCAGGAATTAAGCTAAATACAGACAGACAGGCAGGGGAGACAGAAGCGTAGGCTCATGCCAGCATTGATGTGGACACCGTGCCCAGGTGAGGGACAGCGTCCCTTAACCCAATGACTGCCACAGGCACTCTGTTGCACCATAAGCCCCTAGTGGTCAAGATTTTTTTCAAGAAAATATTCAGTTCAGATGTCAGAGATTTCCAAGGTTATAACTTGAAAGTGGTAAGAGATAATGGCTTACTGTCAATTAGAAGGATGTAGAATATGATCCAAAGTTTGAAATAGGAGTAAATTTACACATCTAATTTCCATTATGCCACGGCAGCCATATCAAATGACATAACTTTCAGTCAAAAGTGGACTTTGGACATATTTACACAAAGAATGGTTTTGTTTTTTTGTCACCATTTTTTGTTTTGGGCATTTTGTTATTTTATCTTCAAAGTATATGAACCAGAAAATCAGTGCAATGTAAACAAACAAATTTGTCACTTACTGCTGGCCATGCGGCTCATTCACTTCATCCTTTTGCGGCATCCTGGTCGTTATTTCCTCTTCTGTCAGTCATTTTTTCCCCCTCACATATAGAAACTGTTTTAATTATTCCACCTCAATTTCACTTTTATCTCGCCACTATTTATCTTTTATGATGACACAGAACCGGCGCAATTGTTCTCTCCAGTCACATGGCGCTGGGGGCGAGGGCAGGTGAACATCAACCAGCTTTGCCCACCCTCTGTAAAAACAAAATGTAGGTATTTACCTTCATAAGCTTTTTAGAATCATAGTTGGCAAATTTGGGAGCAAATGCCTCCTCCTTCTTGTGGTGGCGATGGCGAACATCAACATTCGTTTACAAACTCTTCTTCTGTGGTGTCCAGAAGTGAGGTTTTAGGATGGTTCTACGCCCGCCATCAGTCCTCCAAGGCAAGAGCAGTAAGTTATACATGTCTGCCACTTTGTGAGGTGGAATCCTTTGCACAACTTAAATCAACATCAAATCAAATCAGCTGGGGAGTTTTTGGCCACGTCATACAGCATCACATGACAGGCACAGCGCTGCGCCTGTGGCAGTGGGGGTGCTATCTGTCCATGAAATCTTGCCACAAGAAGGGTTAAAAAACAGATGGGTAGGTAAAAATAAATTACAAACAGGTGTGGACAATCAAGGCTGAAACGAGGCTAAGACAGAAAATAACTGAGGGTGCTGTCACAATAAGACCAAACCAAAACTACAGATAAAGACAGGAATAACGATGAACAAACAAAAACATGACTAAGATAATAATAATACTAATACAGTGATCCCTCGCTACTTCGCGCTTCACCTTTCGCGCCCTCAGTGCATCGCGGATTTTTCAAAAATATTCATCAAAAATTCAAAATTGAGAAATAATGGGCAGGCGCTAGCAGAAGGCAGGGAGACTACATTAGACCATCAGGTATCAACACTGAGAGCCCGCTGTTAACCGTTCCTGCTTCTGGTCTCCTAACCGTGGTTGGGGGACGCAGGGGAGATCCGTCTTCTCCAGGGCCGGAGGCGCTTTTCCTCCTCCGGGGTCAACTCCTGAGTAAAACCTCACTCTTGTTAAGCAGGAGATATGGTGGTACACAGAGACACAGGCCGTATTGCTGAAGCGTTGGGGCTTTATTTACAGACTGCAATATTATTAGCAACCATTTCTACCTGCTCCGGTCGCCTCGCTCTCTCCTCTCATCCGCCCAAAATTACACACACCGTTCACTCGTCGGGGCCATTTCACACACCTGGGGCGCGCCTCGGCTGCGCGCACGCACTCACTCACGTTCACACACTGAGCTGTCCTGTCTAAACACCTGCATTAGGCACATCTTACAACACTACCCCCACCATGGATTGGCAATTAACACTAATTCCATTCCATCCAAACCATATAAAATTGGTACACACTCTCTACATTTGTACACCTAGCAGTAGCAGTAGTAGTGTCCAATATATAACAGGGATTCAAATAGGTAGGTAGGTTACGAGTGTCTATGCAGTGGTAAAACTAGCTCATTTGGCAGTGAAAACGTGAGGGGCAAATACATGGAATACCATTGTTTCTAATTAAACAAGGAGGTACATTATACTCTGAAACCCTATTTCTAGGCGACCAGGAGTATTACTTAACTAATCAGCATACAATACATTCAAATGAAATAAAGTGCAGGTGGTATATGAAAGCATTGTCACTTCAGCTTTTTTTTTTTTTTAAAACAAACATACAGAACATTATAACCACACTAGAGTCCAAAAATGGGAACTGGAGAGTCTCTAGTGCAAACAGGAACTGCTACAGTTGGTTCACTCAGTAACCCAGTCCCCGTAACGGTCCGGTCCTCTGCGCCGACGTTTGGGCCGTGACACGTGCTGAGCCTGATGGCGTGGTTCTCCCACCGCACCCCCACCATGGCCAAATATCACATGGGAAGGAGTGGGTGAAAGAGACCCGATCACATTGGGGGCATTAGCAGGTGGAGTGGACGGCCGGGAACTGCTGGGGCCATCACTGGAGGCGGTAGCGAACAGGTTGTACAGGCTGAGGTCCTGGTCTCCTGGGTCCCCGTCCACAGCCGGTGGCAAATTGCGTGGGGCTGCCGAATGGCGCGAACAAATCCTCTCCATCAACAGGTGCGCCCGCGCAGCTTTCATCACACAAAAATGGGTTATAATGTCCAGACTTCGTCTCAGCCCGACATTCATGAGCCCTCACAGCACCTCGTCTGCACTCCTGATCATTGCTTAGTGACATGAACGGGTTTGAGCAGCTCGTTATTTGTGTATGAATATCGGCGGGATAGCGAGCGGCCGCCATATCGCACTAGCTTAGCTGCTATAACAGTCACTCAGCCCAGCTGCCGCTGTCCTTTGCATTTGGTACTCACCACCCTCTTAACAGCGTGAGAGTCCCTTCGTGGTCGCCAGTGTTAACCGTTCCTGCTTCTGGTCTCCTAACCGTGGTTGGGGGACGCAGGGGAGATCCGTCTTCTCCAGGGCCGGAGGCGCTTTTCCTCCTCCGGGGTCAACTCCCGAGTAAAACCTCACTCTTGTTAAGCAGGAGATATGGTGGTACACAGAGACACAGGCCGTATTGCTGAAGCGTTGGGGCTTTATTTACAGACTGCAATATTATTAGCAACCATTTCTACCTGCTCCGGTCGCCTCGCTCTCTCCTCTCATCTGCCCAAAATCACACACACCGTTCACTCGTCGGGGCCATTTCACACACCTGGGGCGCGCCTCGGCTGCGCGCACGCACTCACTCACGTTCACACACTGAGCTGTCCTGTCTAAACACCTGCATTAGGCACATCTTACAACACCGCACAACTCAAAATCCACCTCTCTGTTCACTGTTCTCGTGTTGGCTCGGCTCGGGAATCTCGCAAGCTGATTGGCCGAGACGTTTCACCCACCTTCTCTCCCTGCCGCTCCCATACCCAGCGAAGGAAGACCGCATTCATTGCTCTTTATCGCTCGTGTTGCTTAGTCTCGCCGCGTGGAACTTTTTGCTGTTCTCTTGTGCCATTTTGTGCGAAATAGTCTTCCCGTCGAGCCACTATGCCGCCTCCTTCAGCTTCTCCAGCTCTATCAGAAGCTGCCCTCGATGATGCTGCGCCTCTAACACCTGACGATGAGGCGTCACCTGAAGAGCAGTAAAGCTCTCTTTAACCTGTGCAGTAAATCATCTTCATCTTGAGTTACGTATTTTGTTATAAGAATAAAAGAGTTCTAAAAACATATTTATGTACACTCTATTTACATCTACGTATGTATGTACACTTACACACACACACGTATCACATGAGAGAGAGAGTGAGAGAATGAACGTACGTATTATGGGTGACGTCATTAGGGGTGACGCTACTTCGCGGTTTTTCACTTTTCGCGGTCGGTTCTGGAACCCATTAACCGCGATAAGTGAGGGATCACTGTAAACAGACTCAGAGGAAAACCAACAGAGAAATGAACATACAAGACAGAATAATAATAATAATAATAATAATAATAATAATAATAATAATAATAATGAAAATAATAATAATGAGAGCCCAGAATAATAATGATGATAATAAACAAGATTACGAGGATCATAACTACATGATGATGTTCGTCCTCCGTGCTTGAAGATGACTAATGACATCAATTTGATGTTGAGCTGCTGCGGTGAGTCCGGAGGTGGCTGGTGAGGCCAATTCGGGCAACGAATCCTCTCCTACAAGTAGGACAGAAGTGGGAAGGGGTTGTGATGTTGGTGCTAGTTGCTCTGCCCTTCCGCATCTGGCGTTTCTGCTCTGCATGCTGTACACACTGCTCCTCTGCACTTTGGGCTCCTGTTGTGATAGCACTGCACCAGGAGGGGCGATCAGCAGCAAGCGTCTCCCAGGACTCTGTGTCAATGGAGAAATCTTTGAGGTTAATATTCAGATTGTCCTTGAAGCACTTCTTTTTGAAGAGCTGTTTTGGGATGCGGTCGCCTGACATACAGGAGACATGGCCTGCCCATCTCAGCTGAGCCTTGCGCATGGTGGTAATGGTGCTGGGGATGTCTGCCTGCTTCAGCACCTCCGTGTCTGGAACTTTATCTTGCCAGCGGATGTGGAGGAGGTTGCGAAGACACCTGAGATGGAAGTGATTGATCTGTTGCTCGTGCCTTCTGTATGCAGTCCACGTTTCGCAGCCATAGAGTAGTGTGGTTAGGACGACTGCACGGTAGACCTTCAGCTTTGTTGTGAGGCTGATCCCTCTCCTCTCCCAGACATTTTTTCTGAGTCTCCCAAATGCGCTGCTTGCTTTGGAGATCCTGTTGTTGATCTCAGCGTCGATGGTGGCATTACGGGAGAGGGTGCTACCCAGGTAGGTGAAGGTCTCTACCGCCTGGAGGGTCTGTCCATTTACCTGTATCTGTAGCTCGTGGTACTGGTTTCCCGGGGCTGGCTGGAACATCACCTCGGTTTTGTTGGTGCTGATGGCAAGGCCAAAGTTGTCACAGGCTGAGGAAAATCTGTCCATCTGCGACTGCATTTCCTGCTCGGCACCAGCATTGAGTGCACAGTCACCAGCGAAGAGAAAATCTCTGATGACAGTCTCCTTCACCTTTGTGATGGCTTGCAGACACCTGAGGTTGAAAAGTCTTCCGTCACACCTGTACCTGATGTTGATGCTAAGCTCACAGTCTCTGAAAGCATCTGAGAGCATTGCCGAGAACATCATGCTGAACAGTGTCAAGGCCAGAACACAACCCTGCTTGATTCCACTGGTCACTGGAAAGGCTTCGGATGGTTCACCATCATCCAGGACTCTGGCTGTCATTCCATCATGGAATTGGCGGACAATTGCAATGAACTTGCGGGAGCAGCCAAATTTTTTCATGATTATCCAGAGTCCGCCGCGACTGACTGTGTCGAAGGCCTTGGGCAGATCGACAAAGGTTGTGTAGAGGTCGTGGTACTGTTCCATGCATTTCTCTTGGAGCTGGCGGGCAGCAAAGATCATGTCGGTGGTCCCTCGACCTGCATGGAAGCCGCATTGACTTTCAGGGAGGAGACCCTGCTCCAGGTGTTCCAGCAAGCGGTTAAGAAGGACACGGGCCAGGATCTTGCCTGCTATGGACAGAAAGGATATTCCTCGGTGATTGTCACAGGACTGGCGATTTCCTTTCCGCTTGTAGATGTGGACAATTGTGGCATCTCTGAGTTCTTGTGGTAGCTGTTCCTTGCTCCACATGGACTGGTACAGGCTGGTGAGCTGTCTAAGGGTGGTTGGGCCGCCTGTCTTGTAGACTTCTGCAGGGATGGCATCAGACCCTGGGGCTTTCCCAGTAGAGAGCTGTTTGATGGCTTTGCTGACCTCATCTTCTGAAGGTGGGATGTCCAGCTCGTAGTTTATTGGCACCTGGGGAAGGTGAGCAGTGGCTTCATGGTTGATCTGTGCAGGCCGATTGAACACACTACAGAAGTGTTCCGCCCAACTCTCCAGGACCAGCTTCTTTTCTGTCAGCAGGGTAGAACCATCAGCACTGAGAAGAGGAGATGATCCGGAGGCCTGAGGTCCATAGACAGCTTTCAGGGCATCATAGAACCTCTTTGTGTCATGCCTGTCAGCAAAACATTGAATCTCGTCGTCCTTGGCACTGAGCCAGGAGTCCTGCATATGGCGTAGTTTGGCTTGAATTGCACTGCGGATGTTGGTGAAGGCTGCTTTCTTTGCCATGCAGGTAGGGTCATTCTGGTGGGCCCGCAGTAGTCGGTGTTTCTGATCTAACAGCTGCTGAATTTCTGTGTTGTTTTCGTCGAACAAGTCCTGGTGATTTCTGGTTACTGGGCCTAGGCATTCGAGGGCAGCCGAGTGAGAGGTGTCCCTGAAGGATGCCCATTGGTCCTCAATGCTTGGGTGGTTGAGTTGGAGATCTGACAGGCGGCTGTGCATGTGATCTTGAAACTCTTGTACCTTCTTGGGGTCTTTGAGTTTCATGACGTTCAGCTTCTTTGTCACTTTCTGGCCTTGTGGTCTTCTTTTGGGCTGGATGTGGAAGTTCATCTTTGAGATGATCAGGCGATGGTCAGTCCAGCAGTCGGCACCGCATATGGCTTTGGTCACTCTCACGTCCCGCCTGTCCTTTGCCTTGATGATGACATAGTCAATGAGATGCCAATGCTTAGAGTGAGGGTGCATCCAGGATGTCTTGTTCCATGTAGGTAGGCGAAACATGGTGTTGGTGATGGCTAGGTCATGAGAGGCACACATTCTGAGCAGGAGGTGTCCGTTGCTGTTAGATTTTCCAATGCCGTGTTTTCCCAGTACTCTCTGCCAGGCGTGGTGGTCGGCCCCTACTCGAGCATTGAAGTCACCGAGGATGATGAGCTTCTCAGATTTTGCTGAAGCAATGAGGGAGTCTAGTTCCTCATAAAACTTATCTTTGGTCTCTTCGGGGTTTGTCATGGTCGGAGCATAAGCACTGATGATGGTTGCATTTGTCTTCTTCCCAAGTGGGAGGTGCATTTTCATCAGGTGGTCATTCAGACCCTCGGGAATGCTTGCTAGTTTCCGCACGTGAATGGATTTGATTGCGAAACCAACACCTGCCTCGCACCTCTCCTCACTGCTGCGCCCACTCCAGAAGAAGGTGTAGCCAACACCGGTTTCTGTCAGCTGGCCTTTGTCTGAAAAACGTGTCTCGCTGAGAGCAGCGATGTCGATGTTGTAGCGAGCTAGTTCTCTGGCCACTAGTGCAGTTTGTCTTTCTGGTCTGTTCACTTTGGCATTGTCGAGCAGAGTCCTTACGTTCCATGATGCTAAGGTGAGCGCCTTTGCTTTATTTCTCTTTGTGTTTTGACCACTATTTGGGGATCCCCGCCAGCCACGGTGTGCTGACCAGGGTGAGGTGAGACCAGCTATGTTTGGTGCACCTTTTCTAGCCCCGTCCTCTTGCTAAGGAGGCGAGCAGAGTGATCCTGAAAAGGACTGCTCAGTCGCTCAGGAGGCTGCCGAACTTCACTGCTGTCTTGGTTCAGTGGAGAGCGACCACTTGTCCTGAGCCATCTGTGTGCAGGTTTGCGACTACAGCTTCCAGTGTATCCTCACCTGCTGCTTCGCCACTCCCCCATCGCCGCAGGGCTTTTTATTTATTTATTTTTTTTATTATTATTACTTATTTTGTACCCGTAGCTAGATTTGTTTTGCAGTCTGGTGACAAGCCACCAGCTGCCGGTCGCTGCGTGTGCAAGCGCCCTGTATCCCTAGCCTGCATGTTTTTGGTATGTGGGAGGAAACCGGAGAAATCCCGGAGTAAACCCACGCAACACACGGGGAGAACATGCAAACTCCACACAGATCACTGTTGGCCGGGGGCAGGGATCGAACCCACGATCTCATGATCCCCACGATCCCCCGGCCGAGGGTAAACTGTGCTGCCACAGTGCTAACCACTGCGCCACCGTGCAACCCAGCACCGGGCTTAAAGTTGACTAGGTGGTGATGTCATGACTTGCGCAGAACTTTGATTAAAGTGAGGGAGACTTGCACAGGATCAGCCTCACTCTCTCGTCCTGAGACACCGGATCCAGTGGCAAGACAGAGTCAAGACGGCTGGGGGCGGATCAGTATGCAGGAGCTGCCGGAAGGTGACAATTATGCCAGTCGACCGCCTTAGGGGCTCCACTCCGGATTTTCTGTCAGGGTTTACTCCCTTAGCCTTTGACTTTTCCCAAGACACCCACAAGGCAGTGGGGCTATTTACCCATAGCTAGGACTGAGACAGGTTGTACTGGGTTACAGTTTACCAGTAGCAGATAGAATCTGACCTGACAAGAAGAGAGATAAACAAGAGAGATAAATAACAAATACTAAGTAACATAAACAGGGACATGATAATGAAGGTGAAACTCAAAAATGCAAGACAGAATAATAATAATGACAAACCAGGATAATAATGATATTAAAGATGAACACAGAAAATCCAAAAATACAACTCAAAGCACAGACGTGGGCTGGGGCCCATGCCCGGGAGTCAAGGAATAAAGCTACAACTCAAGGTGAGGACGTCCTCACAAAAAACATCTTACAGACATGTTAACCCCTTGCACTCCAGTCAATTTCCCTAAAAACGCCAAAAATTAACGTGCTCAAATTAAATCAAAAGCTGTTCTTCAACCCTTTGCAGCATCTTCATAGGGTTGGTCTCATTTAAAAGAAAACACTTTGAATTTTTTTGGCAAAACAGTCATAATCTCTCTAAGTGCTCCGGCCACTGAGTTACAGTCATCTAAACATAGTGAACTTGAAGAAAATAAATTTGGCCTGGGTTTTTTTTTTGGATACAAATGCTTGCAAATAACACACAGCTTCAGATCCGGGCTGGAAAATGCAACAGAAATGTAGAACCAAGTGTTATCCAGCTGAGGTCCAAATTTTGTAACAATACCACAAAAAATGAATATATTACACAGCTTTTTACTCAGGTAGCTCCCAGGCGTTTTGGAACTGTGCCAAATTGTGCCAAATGGCACAGTTTGGAAAAACGTCTGTAACTTTTGAATGATTCAATGTAGGAGCTTCATTTTGGGCTCTAATGAAAGGTCACACTCAGGGCTGTCTGTGTGTATGTGTGTGTGTGTGGGGGGGGGGGGTTGTACCCCCCCTTCGCTACAGAGGATGGACATCGGGCATCACTACACAACGGATTAGCCTCATGTGGCGATGTGGGACAGCAGCGCAGTCACCGCGCCCCCCCCCCCCTCGCTACAGAAGAATAGCAGGGGTGGGGGGGGGCGTTCAGGGTCTGGACGCGGCGAACAACCCCTTGTACCGCGGCGCAGTTGTAATTTACCGATCGGTCAAAAGTCATTTTGGATTACAATTTTCAGGGATAAATAATAATTAAGGTTATAACACCTTACCTCTTCACAGCAGCAGAGTCCTGGGGAACTTCTCTTCCTCACTGTCAGACGAACGTGACGCTGGTCCGCTCGTGGTTCTGGTCTCGCGACCCGATCAAAACATAATTCCATTATTGTGGTTTTGTGCTTCCATGATTGCATTTTTTGGCGAACGATTTTTCAAAACAAATAACAGTAGTAATTAAAAAAAAGACTGGCGAAGGCGTGTGTGTCACTCAGCCTTCGTCGTCAGCCTCCGTCGGTCTATGACCATGGAAGAAATCATAACGTCTACTCTGCTGGAACCAAAACAAAATAAGCACCGCCTGTGGTCGAACATGCCGTTGCGCGAATCGCATTCCCTGTCACACAGGTTGCATTTGTGGATGGTCTCCATGCTGCTGGGTCTGTGGGGTTCTTCCTGCGGGTCCTTTTTTGCAGCAGCCAGTCTTCACCCAGCCAGTCTTCACCCAGCCTTAAAAAAAACAGCTTGCGAACTTCTCTGCTTCAACTGGCTCACTGCATTCACAGCGTTGGGAGGCGGGTCCTTCTGGCTAGGTTTTCAGTCATTGGTTCTTCAAGGTTTCAGAAACCCAATTCAAGGCTCTTATTAGTCGAATGAGAGGTCAATCAGATGAACTAATCTGTTCGCGGCTGTGTCTGCAGCTTTTATTTTCAGTGCGCGCTTGGACGCCATACACCACCTACATCACAATCTCCATCATGCATCCTAGAGCGCACGAGAGCGCCCTCGTGCACTCTAGGACGCAGAGACTTGCCCGTCCGCGATACAACGGAGCGCAAGAGGTTAACAAGAAAAAAACTCAATTTTTGGCAGTGTCACAACGTTCACATCTCAGAGGTACAGGAACCCTGAAAGAACCCCCACCCCCCCCAAAGTCAATGCTATCCAGCACCCACCTCCCCCACCGCTCTGCAAGAAGCTACCTGTAAAGATCCCGGACTCTGACTTTTATTCAGCTCAAGATACATTTGAGCCAGCGCCGCTGATCTGAGCTAAAGTCTAGGAGCTAGCCTGCTAATGGCTACCAGGAGGGCGGAGTTGAGTTGGTTAAGCACTTTTCTTAAAGTGGCAGGAATAA
Organism: Pholidichthys leucotaenia; assembly: GCA_020510985.1. Classification (NCBI taxonomy): domain Eukaryota; kingdom Metazoa; phylum Chordata; class Actinopteri; order Cichliformes; family Pholidichthyidae; genus Pholidichthys; species Pholidichthys leucotaenia. Next base: position 8,386,414 of record CM035840.1, read on the forward strand.
AATTATGTTTTGTTTTTTTTTTTTTCAGCAAAGCAGAAAAAAAACTGCTGCAATAATTAATTAAAGAAAATGTGAACAAAATATGTCAAAAACATTTCATTAAGACATGTGAAAATTAATTAAAATGTGGAACAAAGTGCAATCAATGACCTCAGCCTTTCTGAGAACAGTTGGTTTCAGTGCTTGTCCCTTTACAATCTCTCTCATCAGCTTTCATCTCGCTGCATTGAACTCTGTGTTGTGTTGTTCTTAAGACGTATGATTGTGTGACACAGATGGTGGCTCCACCTTTCCGGTTCTGCCACCACCTGGAGTATAAGAGGGCTGTGAGGAAGAGGGGCGGTCTCTTGACCTCCTTTCAGTCTGAAGGGAGCGCCTTGTATTGTACAAGTGAGTCTCTAATAAAGTCGTGCTCAGTTCAACATTCAGTCTCGTCCTTGGCTCCCGTTTTACCGACATAACATTCGGAGACGAGGATAAAAGTATGGATGTGGGAGTTGCTGCAATTTGGCCATTTCTGGAGTTTCCCGGTGAGCCACCCATCCCTTGGGAGAGGTGTTCGCCGCTTTCCTAAATTATGTAGTGGCATTGGACCTTGGAAGACTGGAGAAGTTGCAGGCATGAGCACTGTTGGTTCTCAATTTGAGAATGGAAGGACAACGTACCCTTAGTACCTTAGGCAAGGGTGATAGTTTTGAAGAAGTGGTTGAGCAGATGGTGCAACATTTTTGTGCCCCAGACAACGTCATTGCCCGGAGGATCCAGTTTTGACAGTGCTGCCAGCGGGCTGGCAAGTCAGTGCAGCGGTATGTAGCAGAACTATGTCAACTGGCCAAGGACTGCGAGTTTGGAGCGCTGGAGGACGAGATGGTTTGTGACTAGTTGGAACATACTGTTCACCCGGCAACAAGGTCGAAGCTTATCACACACTCGGGCGAGCTGACATTGGCCATGGCTGTTGAGATAGCTCAGCAGTGTGAAGCAGCATACAAGCTATCATGGGAGCTCAGTGAGAGAGCGGCACATCACCATTTTGAACCACAGTCGATGGCGCAAGCAGTGGACCTGGACAGCAACAATGACGCAAAAAGTGAAGAATGCGCTAATGCTGGAAAGATAAGGTCTGCCCCGGGATCGCCCAGGCGTTTGGGTTGTGGGTCCAACAAGCACTATGATAAGGCTAAAGAGTGTCCAGCAAGAGGACAACGCTGTGGCATGTGCAGATTCTTGCATCATTTCGCCAGGGCATGCTACGGGTTCGAGCGAGGAGATCTGAGACACATAAGGGCCTTTTCCACTAGCACGCTTTAGCGCGACACAGGACGGCTCAGCACGCTTTGTACACTTTTCCACAAGCCCCAACACGGTTTAACAGCCGCGATTCTCAGCCCCGCTCCAGGGCAGGGTACAGCAGTGCTGAGCTGTGCCGTGTTGTGATGTTAACAGACTGGTCGCCGCTGATTGGTCAGGTTGTAACCGCCCCTCTCCTCCTCCTCATCTACCAAATCTTCACGACCTTCTCAATAAAGTTTTTGAAAAAAAAAAAAAGAATCTTCACGACCGCCTTTACTCAGCACGCAACCACTGTTGGCGGTTTCTTTTCAGTGTATTGCTGTGCTATTTTCATTTATTCTCTATCAAAAATGGCTTCGCGTAATAAGGGTGTTCCATGGACCAATAAGGAGGTGCAGTGTCTGCTCACTGCATTGTCAGACGAACGTATTCAGCGCGAGTTAGACGGAGCCGCCCGGAATGAAAAAGTATACTGGGAGGTCTCGACATCGGAGTCCTTTAACGGTGAGTTTTAATTTTTTTTTATTGTGCGTTTTTTCGCAAATATATTCGGTAAGACGCTCAGTTTATTTATGCAATAAAAAAGCTGTTCATTTGTGGATGGATCGCTGCTTTATTGCAGCACACTGCGGACTAAAGCTTTTATTTTAATTATTCATGTGAACAATACGCTGAAATAAGCTTATGTTTTCTTGTTAAAAACTATTGTCTTTTCTGTATATATTGCACTTTTGTGCTGTATTTTATTGTGTGCATTTTCCTTGTAGAATCATCCCACGCGTCCGCCGCGACAGCCCGCACGCATTATTCAACCGAGCTTTCCTGACCCACAGCTGGCAGAGACGGCTTCATTCATCCGAGTCGTGACCCAGTTTGGGAAGCTGGTGTAGACACTCAGTGGTCGGCGTGTATAAAATGTCGATTAACCTTCATGTTGTGTTGCAAAGTTTTTTTTTTTCTTTTAATATTTTGTATATAATAAAATGGAATTGTTTTGGAAAGTGTGGTTTGGCTGTTATAACACTGAATTATAAAACAGTATAATTACATAGAAATTCCATTGCCTAGTCTGATCAAAATGATGCTGATCATCCTGTCAGGGGTCAACCATTGTAAAGGTAATGTAATTTTTAACTAGACCAAAAAAGAAATCTTTTTGTAAGCTTTCTGTTCTTTTTATTGAAATATCATAAAAAATTAGCACCAAGTCAAAGTAGGTACAAGTATATGTAAATTGAATGTTCTATCGGCATTCCAAATTCAGAGATTTACAATACTTTAGAAGGAGTGTAGCATCATCTAAACGGAAAATAATAATACTGTTGTTCCAAACGTTGACCTGAAGGTGAAAAACATGAATTTTTTAAATTCAGTACATCCAAAATGCCCTAAGATGTAAAAAATAATACAATTTGGTGTTGGGCAGTGTGCCACCGTCTCATTATTTAATACGAATAAAAACAAGTTTCAGCTCATTATTTCTAGGTCATTTGGCAGTTAATTCAAAACAAAAGTGACTTGTGTTGTTGCAGCTTAATTATGAGATAAAATTAATTGTGAGATAAAACCACAGAGCTAGCAAGGCAATAATCCTTGGATCCTTTTTTGTCTCGTGTAAATAAGGACTCAGTCGGGTGCGTAACGTCACGGGAGTGTGGCCCCGCCTCGCTGAGAATCTGCCGCTGCCCCGCTTCTAAAACCTCCTAACACAAACCATCACAGCACAAGCACAACACCGTGCTAATGGAGACAGAAGCATTCCGAGCCGTACTGAAGTGAATCAAGCCGTACCGAGGTGTGCTGGGCTAGTGGAAAACAGGCTATAGAGGATCTCTCCATTTCGCCTCCCACGGTTGTTTGCAGTGTATCCCTATGTGGCAACGGCTGTTCATTCTGTATGGTGGAGCTGGACGGAGTGACAGTGCCGTTGCTGGTTGACATGGGAGCGGTGAGATCGGTGTTGGACTGGGAAACCGTGTGGAGTTCCTTCTCACAGTCTCGGGTTGGAGAAGAGCGGTCGGGCTGTGATCTGTGGGACTGGCTTGTTCTGCGAACGATGGATGGAGCTGTGTGGGACAAACCTTTGCCTAGCAATCTGGACAATGAGGAGGACCAATTCCATTCAGGGCCATCGCGGGAGGGTTCTGGTGTTAGCGCCCAAGTAATCCTAGTTGAGGGAACTGGGCGACGCAGTGGGACGGCCACGACAGTGCATGGCGCCAAGTGGAGGGCCCATTCTGCTCACGGATTTTGGCTGGAAGGGACCGGAAAGCAGGAAGTCACAACGGCAACGCCAACAGCGAAAATGAAAGCGAGCGGGGCAGGAGCGACTGGCAAGGTAAAACGACATGCCACACAGGGACACTGGAAGCCGAGTCAGGCTCCTCTGGGGGTCGCTGATGTGGTCCAACTCAAAGAGGAGGCCTGGTTGAGAGGAGTTTGAGGCAAACGACGAGACGACCAGGGGCGGCTGGGGGAGGATGGCTACCTTTGGCAATCTGATGGCTTATCGCGGCATCTTGACAAGCTGCAGCATACCAAGCAGGAGACGGAGGTGTTTGGGCTGCAGTGTGAGCCATCCCTGGGCGTGAAGAGAGGAACCATCTGATTGTTTTCCGGGGGGTGGTATTGCATGCTGTTGGTGTGAATACTAATTATGTTGTTTATTGGGTTTATTAATGGGAAATGACCCGTTTGTATATATGCTCTTTCTAATAATGGGATTGTTTTGTGTTTTAGGTTATTTATTTTAGGAGCATGACAATTTTATGTTTAAAGGACTGTGTTTTAGCAGAGACAGCAGAGTAATCCGTCTGGCTGTGTAGGGGTGGAACGGTAGTCCACTTGTTCCCCCTATCTTTAATAATAAAAATAATAATGCATCAGATTTATATAGCGCTTTATCTTAGACACTCAAAGACGCTTTACAAGTAGATACATTATTCATTCACTCCAGACAGACAATGGTAGTGGCAAGCTCCGACTGTAGCCACAGCTGCCCTGGGGCAGGCTGACGGAAACGTGGCTGCCAATCCGCGCCAACGGCCTCTCCGGCCACCACCGAACGTTAGTTGTTTTGTGTGAATGTTATAGGCCTTGATATATTTTTGTTTAGTTTTAGTGCATGATTTGGGTTCCAAATTTGGGGGGGAGGGGTGTCTTGATCGTATGTGTGTGCTTTGGACCATTTTTTGGAGGGGGGAGAATGTTGTGTTGTTCTTACGACGTATTATTGTGTGACATGGGTGGTGGCTCCACCTTTCCGGTTCCGCCGCCACCCAGAGTACAAGAGGGCTGTGAGGAAGAGGACCGGTCTCTTGACCTCCTCTCAGCCTGACGGCAGAGCCTTGTATTGTACAAGTGAGTCTATAATAAAGTCGTGCTCAGTTCAACATTCAGTCTCATCCTTGGCTCCTGTTTTACCGACATAACACTCTGCCCTCCCTCTTACATCGCTACTACTACCATTAGCTGCTCATAGCTTCCCAGCTAGGTACCAACTTACATAAAATTGTCTCAAAGAATTAAAGAAATAAAGCATCACTGGTGAGCAGGGGTGTGGAATTTCAGTGGTCGATGGGATATGACTGGTCCCTGCAATACAATAAGAAGAGAAACATGTAAATGAGTGGCTAAACTGCTAGCTTCAGTTAGCCACCTTGGATCTCGATCTGAGAGAATAAAAGTTAACTTAGTTAAAATAACATCTAGAATGAAATGTATGATCAAGTGTTGTTAGATGGGCAAGGACTCCAGTGGGGTGAACAGAATTTATAGATAATAGTGATCTATACCAGCTGGATCCAGGCGGCCTGTCCATCACTTCCTCCCCGCTGAGGCGATCTGTGTCTGACTAACAGTGACTGACCCGGAATGCTTAGCACACTAGTGATTAAAATTCAATGTAAAATCATGGTGAAAATGCAACAAAATAAGAGAGAATGATACAAGACATATTATCGACTGTGGATTAGTGAACCAGGAGGAAACAGTGACGTCTGTTAGGGTGACTGAAATCTAAATAAAATAACAAACCACACTTGGTATTGTGACATTGGCGAGGTTCACACAAAGAAGAGGAGCAGATGGTTGCGACGAACAGGATTTATTCAACAACCACCCAACACCCACACTCTGAGCACAGACAGGAGGGGAGGTCATTCTCCCAGACCCCCATTTCAATCATGGTTACACACACATGATACATCTTGCCCTAATCCTGCCTATAAACACTGCTGGGTCATTATAACGCAGTTAAAATGACACAGCAGTATAATAACTCAGTAATAACATTTAATACACACACATAGTAACGTTCTCGGCTGGCAAAGCATGCTGGGAAACCCCTGCCACCCTGAACACGGCCGCAACATTACACTGCCCCCCCTGGATTGGTTTCTGTCCCCAGAAAAATCAAAAGTCCAACCCAGAAGTCCAACGCGAATCAGTCAAGGTGTTGGGGGCAGGTTCGTTGCCAACAACCAGCACATCCAACAGCTTCAGTAGGACTACGCACAGTCCCTTCCCTGGCAGCGGGAGTCATGACCGGATCTGTCCTGCTCGCTCCGCTGCTGCTGCGCGCCGAGGGCCTCTGTGACGTCACCGCCAGGGGAAGCATCTGCGGGAGGCGGCCTTTCCCCGTCCATGCCACCTTGCTCTAGTTTAACGTCAGCAAGGGGCTAATTTCTATCGGGGTGGGCGCGGGGCAGTACCGTGCGATGTGCCCTGGCTCTCTGCAGCGGAAGCACCCTTCCTCGCGTTGCCGCAGCCGTCTCCTCCGTGGACGCGCTGCGGTGGTCTGCCGTAACTCCTCCTCCTCCCCCTCACTGTCAGCACGGCGGTTTCCTCCGGTGACCAGTCGTTCAGCATGGCAGCCAACTCGACCTGGGCCAGGTGGTCATCCAACAGGTTTTCGCCGTTGTAGCAGGGAATCTTGGCCCGCTGCCGGATGGATGGGACGGTCGCCTCCCGGTCGATCACTGCTCCTGATCTCCCTGGAATCGCCAGCCCGTCCTGCCCTGAAAAGGGCAGGAAGCGGGGCTGGTTTGCTCTGCTTGGCCTGTTCTGCCTTGAAAAAGGCGGAAGGCAGGGTACGCTGGTCCGTCCATTGCGGCGAGCCACTCCGGGAGTCGGCGTCTCAGCTCTGCTCTCCGTTCCCAGCCAGGCGATGAACCGCCCCGGCCGCTGGGCCTCCACCCGGGTCCTGCCCACCATCTTGCTCCATCCCACTTCTGACACCAGTGTGACGTAGGCGAGGTTCACACAAAGAAGAGGAGCAGATGGTTGCGACGAACAGGCTTTATTCAACAACCACCCAACACCCACGCTCTGAGCACAGACAAGAGGGGAGGTCATTCTCCCAGACCCCCATTTCAATCATGATTACACACACATGATACATATTGCCCTTATCCTGCCTATAAACACTGCTGGGTCATTATAATGCAGTCATAATGACACAGCAGTATAATAACTCAGTAATAACATTTAATACACACACACAGTAACGTTCTCTGCTGGCAAAGCATGCTGGGAAATCCCTGCCCCCCTTAACACGGCCGCGACGTTACAGTATGATCTTCCTGATTGACACTATTTTTTCAACAAGGAAAAGTGCTCCGGGGGAAGCTGTTTGCCCCGCTGGAACGGCTCCAGTGGGCTATCTATGTGACACAGGTATTTGGAAAATGCTGTGTCTCTCTAATCTCTCTATCGAAGATATTGAAGATTTGTTTATCTTCGTAATCTTGGTGATTGGGATAATTCTGATTGGGACGGGAATTGTCTTGGTTTACCGCAAATTGCTGAAGATGGATTCAACCTATCAAAATGCTGGCCAGGCGAGGTGCATCCAACAAATTGAGAAACTGGAGAAGACCCTGATAGCGACTACTGGAGAACTGTCTCGTAAGGTGGATTACATCATGGGTTCGCTCAGGTCTTTCCACGACGAGTTCAAAGCTGCGCAATGAAGGATTAATGTACTGAATCTACGGAAGAAATACAAGTCTTCTCTGTGATCAGTCCTATTTGGCATTATTATTCCCCATGAAAATTCCTCCTGGCTGTCTGCAGACTGTGTTTTTTTTCAAAATCATGAGCACAAGGCCTTGGACAGCCAGCTGCAGCGCCAGATAAGACTGGGCGCCAGACAGACAAAACATCTTCTGCCAAGGGTCCTTGGGTCTCTCTTATTATCATCAACACTGCTCAACACCGCACACACATTGATTCATGAACTGATTAAAGATATACTGTACACTGCTCTCTTGTGTCTCGTGAATTCTGAGTTGTTGCTCTGTGCTATTGAGAGATTTTTTTTCATTGTAATCACAATCTGCTTAAAAATAAGCTGTATTTTGATAACGAAGTTTTTTTTCTCCTCCCCCCTTGTGTCGTTCCCTCCCTTCCCCTCCCTTTCTTATCTATCTCTGTTTGATGAGGCGCCTTTATGGCTGCCGTGTCGTTGTGTCGCGCGCATGCGCACCAATGTCAAGTCAAGTTCCTCGTGTGTTTTTTTACATGCTTGGCAATAAAGTTTATTCTGATTCTGATTCTGATTCTGATTCCTAGTAACATTGTTAGCTGGGGACTTCCGGTTATGGCGGCCACGTAGGAAGACGTGTTTCACTCTGCTCTGCTCCTAAAAATAAAAAGTTAGCTAAAACTCTCTCAATTGGAACAAAAACCTATCCCAGCATTTGGGAGCGAATATGGTAAAGCCTAAGGCTGGGAAATTAGGGGGAGGAAAAAGTGAATCGTCGAAACAGTCCAAGTTAAAAGACTTCCACGCTCGTGACGAAGCAGAAAAATCTCCAAAGACAATGACGGAGGAGAGAGCTAGCGGCGGAGCGGTGACTGCTGAGGAGGGGACGAGTGCAGTGCTCGCTGCCATCAGCTCCATGAGAGCAGACTTTTCGTCCAAATTCGATGGGATTATAGCAGCGATAGAAGGAATAAGAAAGGAAATAAGCGACTGTATGGAACGAGTATCGCAGGCGGAGCTCCGTATCTCCAGCGCTGAGGATGACGTCACTAGCCTACAATTAAAGGTGCAAACATTGGAATTAAAAAATAAACGTCTGGAAGATAATGTCCTAGACTTAGAATCCCAGTCGCGACGGAACAGTCTGAGGCTGGTGGGCCTTCCGGAGGGAATGGAGGGACGGAATACATGTTCCTTTTTGGAAAAGTGGATTCCAGAAGCGCTGAACAACGCGGATCTGCAGTCATCGGTCGTCTTAGAGAGCGCTCACCGAATTGGCCCACCGAGAGATAATAAGACACCACCGAGGACGCTGATTATGAAGTTCCTCAACTACAGTGACAAGATGATGGTCACCAACGCAGCGCGAACTAAAAGGAGAAATTAAATACCAGGATCAACAGGTGCAGTTCTACTCAGATTTGGCCACAGGAATTCAACAATTAAGGAAACAGTTTGACCCCGCCTGTAAAGAGCTGCGCTACCTCGGGATTCGTCACAGAGTGATTCATCCGGCAAGACTGCTGGTCACATATAAAGGGAGAACCCATATCTTCAAGACCCCTCAGGAGGCACAGGAGCTTATCAAGCAGATCCAAGAAGAGACTGGCGGAAGCTAAGCATGAAGCATGAACAAGATATAAAAGTAGAATATTTAAACATTTGCACAGGCATCTGTCTGATCTGAAACATATAGCAAGTTTACAAAATATAGATTGTATTGTGGAGTGTGTAATTGACGAGGCAGGTTTGTCTCAAGGCAGTTTATTACACATCTCCATCATGAGCAAAGTAGAAAGAGAACATCTCAGAAAAAACTCGTCCCTTATATACCCAGGTCTCCCCACAGCTCACAAGTTACATTGCATTCAAATCAAAAGTAACAATGCATTTCCTCTTTAATCCCTTAGCATCCCCCTCACAGTCTTTGGCCCACAAAGGATCCTCCAAGCAGCCTCTTGGCACACAAAGGATCCTCCAAGCAGTCTCTTGCATACCAAAGATTACACTTTCACAGCTTCCTGTTATCTCCAAGGAAACTCTGCGCTTTGTTATTATCTAAGATGTGAGACATTATGTAAGGCATTAAGTAAGTCACATGTGTGGCTACAGTATTATAGTACAGTATTATAGTATATATATATATATATATATATATATATATATATATATATATATATATATATATATATAAACAAAAACAAAAAATAACCTTTGATGTACAAAGTTGCTATAAAATTTTGGAGTTAAGTTGGAAAAACTACAGAAGAGAGTTAATGTTATGTCATTAAAAGCAGTAGAGTCAGGGTGATTTAGAGTAGAAAGAAAGCGTGGTTTTGTGATTGTGTGGAAAGGATGAGGCAGAGTTATTTCTCAGGTTCCATCTTTATTCTGGCTCCCTTCCTGTTCACTCTTTATACTGCGGACTTCTCACACAACACAACACACTGCCATCTACAGAAGTTCTCTGATGACTCTGCGATCGTTGGCCTCATCTCCAATGGAGATGAAGCTGAGTACAGAGGGCTTATCCAGGACTTCGTGGACTGGTGCCATCGGAACTGCCTCCAGATCAACGCGAGGAAAACTAAGGAGCTGGTGGTGGACTGCCGCAGGCATGGGCAGCCCCTCACAGTACCAGTAAATATACAGGGAACAGACATCGAGATGGTGACATCCTATAAGTACCTGGGTATTCATCTGAACAATAAACTAGACTGGTCACACAATACTGATGCACTCTACAAGAAGGGACAGCGCAGGCTGTTCCTGCTGAGGAGACTCAGGTCTTTTGGTGTACAAGGGGCGCTGCTGAAGTCATTCTATGACACGGTGGTGGCATCAGCCATCACTTTTGGAGTGGTCTGCTGGGGCAGTGGCATTACTGCAGCCGATAGGAAGAGACTGAACAAACTGATTAAGAAAGCTAGCTCTGTCCTGGGGCAGCGCCTTGATCCGATGGAGGAGATAGGAGAGAGAAGGACGGTGGCTAAACTGTCATCTCTGCTGGAGTCCGAGTTCCACCCTATGCAGGACATACTGAATGCACTGAGGAGCTCATTTAGCAGCAGACTACATCATCCCAGGTGCACAACCGAGAGGTTTCGTAGGTCCTTCCTACCAACGGCTGTCAGACTGTACAACCTAAGCAGGGCTGCTCGCAGAGATAGCAAAAAGACGTAACAAACTAATAGTTTTTTGAATGCAAAAGATGCAATAGACTTACACAATGGTCCCCTCCGGCATACAACTAGGAACATACCGGTCGCTATGGAGGGTGAGAATATGTATGGGCACATAATCATACCATGTAGGATAACTAAGTAGACGGTTATGCTGTTTCATTCCATCTAGCAACAATGCTCTGCACTGTGTGTGTTTATATATTTGCATATTTATTCCATCTAGCTACAATGCTCAGCACTGGGTGTGTTTATATATTTATATATCTACATATTATTCCATCTAGCTACATTGCTCCGCACTGTGTGTGTTTATATACTTGCATATTTATTCCACCTAGCTGCAATGCTCCGTACTGTGGGTGTTTATATATTTACATATTTATTCCATCTAGCTACAATGCTCTGCACTGTGTGTTCATATATTCATATATTTATTCCATCCAGCTACAATGCTCTGCACTGTGTGTCTGTGTGTGTGTGTATATATATATATTTTATAGTAATACGTACATATGTTTATTAGCTGCTCTTGCTTGCTTGTTTTTTTTCTTGCCTTCTGATTGTTGCTCTGAGTGTTGCTATCCCTGTGCTGTTGCAATCCTGGAATTTCCCCGTTGTGGGACTAATAAAGGCTTATCTTATCTTATCTTATTCACAACACACTCTCCAACATTCAAAAGCAGAAGAAGGAAAAACCCCAAACATCTGCCAGTCTTATACCCCTGACATCAAAGTACCAAATCCCATTGTCTTTAAATCCCAAACACAATGCATACCCCCTGCAGTTCCTCTCGCTTCCACCCAAACCTGGGTGGTCAGGAAATCATTCATGTCCATCTCTTTGCATATCAAAAGGCCAACTCTCTCATCCTCCTCTTATCCCTAGGAGGTCCAGACCTTTTGTTCCTCTTCAGACGTGAAGCCAAACTAAGCACACAGGATGAGAGCATATGAACAGTCATATACATGTGAGCCCGTTAAACTACATATGTGCACCACATATAACCCCCCCCCCCCCAAACGTCTAAGGCGGAACAAACTAACACAGATTGCATGTCATAATAAAATCGCCACACATCAGTCCACATGCTGTCTTGGTCTCAACCGTCTGCCGTATCTGCTGCAGGCGGGCTTAACCTCTTCCGCGGCGTCCTCCTGCTGTGGAGCTGCTGTCTGGGGATTAAAACTGTTAGTCAATCTCTGTGGGTGTACTGGGGAATGCTCCCTAGGGGGTCTACCCCGTCGCGGGGCCCTCGCCAACTGCACAGTTTCGTCAGCCATCACAAAAGCAGGTTTGAGTCTGTCTATGCCAATCATCTCCTTTCTGCCCCCCAAATCTAGCAAAAAATGCTCATCACCTGTTTCTAGCACTCTAAATGGTCCATCGTAAGGCGGTCGCAGAGCTGTGCGGTGGGCATCATGTCTGACAAAAACAAACTCCGCATTTTTTAAAACTTTGGGCACAAAAACACGCGGACAACTGTGGTGAACGGGGCCTGGTAGGACACTCGGGCCCATGCTATTCTGCAACCGCTGAGCCGAGGAGAACTCTGGAGCTGGGTTGTCAGGGAGAAATTCTCCAGGCAGCCGAAGTGGCTGTGCGAACACTAGCTCCGCTGGGGAGGCGTCTAAATCCTCTTTAGGTGCAGAACGCAACCCCAATAGAACCCATGGTAGTTTGTCAACCCAATTTGCATCCGTAAGCGATGCTCTGAGAGCCGCCTTCAGCGACCTGTGAAAACGTTTGCATTACCCGTTAGCCTGTGGGTGATACGCGGTCGTGCGGTGGATCGTTGCCCCCAGGCTGCGGGCCATCGCTGACCAAAGTTCGGAAACAAATTGTGGGCCTCTGTCAGATGTAATATCCGACGGAACTCCAAAACGCGCTACCCATGCAGTTAAAAAAGGGCGCACCACCTCCTCGGCTGTGGTTGATGACAGGGGAACCACTTCTGGCCAGCGCGTGGTGCGGTCAACCATTGTCAGAAGATGTGTGCACCCTTGTGAGGGCGGTAGGGGGCCTATGAGGTCCACATGGACATGATCAAACCTTTTAGCTGGAATATGAAACTGCTTCAAAGGAGCTCTCGTGTGTCTATGCACTTTGGCCCGCTGACAGGCCATGCAGGCTGCCGCCCACTCTCTAACTTGCTTGCGCAGGCCCGGCCATACAAATTTCTCCCCTACCATTTTGACCGAAGCGCGCACCCCGCGGCAACAGCTGCAAAATCTACATCTATGCGGGCTGGAGCAGCCACGGCACATGAGAGGCCATCTGCCACTATGTTAAGTTTACCCGCTACATGCTGGATATCGGTAGTGAACTCCGAAATTGCGGCCAGCTGTCTCTGCTGCCGGCCCGACCAAGGTTCCGAAATCTTGGCCATCACAAAAGTCAGCGGCTTGTGGTCAACGAACGCGCTGAAACGGCGTCCCTCCAGCCAAAACTGGAAGTGAAGAATAGCCAAATGGAGAGCTAACAACTCCCTGTCAAATGCGCTCCATTTTCGCTCACTATCGTGCAAAGTCTTGCTGAAAAACGTAAGCGGCTGCCAGGCTCCAGCCACAAACTGTTCAACAACCGCTCCTATGGCCACATCTGACGCGTCAGTAGTGAGCGCCATGCAGGCCGTTGGGACTGGATGCACTAACAATGCAGCATTTGCCAAGGCTGTTTTGACTTCAGAGAATGCGCGCTCCCGCTCAGGAGACCATTCAATTTTATTTGCGGGTTTTTGTTTTTTAAGCGCAGCGTACAATGGTTGCATGAGCTGCGCCGTGCAGGGGAGGAATCGGTTATAAAAATCACCATTCCCAAAAACTCCAGTAACGCTTTGACCGTTTGTGGCTGGGGAAAATTTGCCACCGCGCGCACCTTGTCAGGCAGAGGGACTGCTCCTTCGGGAGAGACGCGATGCCCCAAAAAATCAATCTGCGCCACCCCGGACTGACACTTCGCTGGGTTGATTATTAGCCCGTGCTCCGCCAACCTCCGGAAAACTGCCGTGAGATGGTTTTCGTGTTCGTCTTCGGACACACTGGCTACCAAAATGTCATCCAGGTAGAAGAACACGAAAGGGAGATCGCGCAACACCGCGTCCATCATGCGCTGGAAAGTCTGCGCTGCACCTTTAAGCCCAAACGGCATGCGCAAAAACTCAAAAAGCCCGAAAGGAGTTATTTCCGCTGTTTTGGGTATGTCCTCAGCGCGGACTGGGACCTGATGATTACCGCGTACCAGGTCTATCTTAGAAAAAATGTGCGTCCCCGCCAAATGAACTGAAAAATCCTGGATATGTGGGATTGGGTAGCGGTCGTGTGCTGTAGCATTGTTCAGCCTGCGAAAATCACCGCACGGCCGCCACGAGCCATCAGTTTTAGGGACCATGTGAAGCGGTGAAGCCCAAGGGCTCTTTGAGCGTCGGATGATGCCTAATTTTTCCAGGTTGGCGAACTCCTAGCGCGCTATGGCCAATTTAGCTGAATCCAAGCGCCGAGCTTTTGCAAAAACGGGCGGTCCGGTGGTAGTAATAAAATGCTCCACCCCGTGTTTAGCCACGGTCGCCGAAAACGTTGGCACCGTGAGTGCTGGAAATTGAGTGAGGCGTGTGTGGAACTTATCACCTGCAGCTGTGGCGTTGGCTTGAGCTGTTGGCGGGGCCACTCGCGCTGTGCAGGGAATAGAAGAAAAAGAGAGTGCATTAACCAGGCGTCTGTTAGCAAGATCGACCAACAAACCATGTGAGCACAAAAAATCAGCACCTAACATGTTGAAATTGACTGCCACTATGACGAAAGTCCACTCAAATGTGCGACCGTGTAAAGACAGAGACAGGGTCTTCTCTCCGAAGGTCTTAATCGCTGAGCCGTTCGCTGCTGACACCACAGGGCCACTGGAAGACGCCAGCCGGTCAGCGTAGGAAGGTGTGATGAAACTCAGCTGGGAGCCTGTGTCCACGAGGAAGTGCCTCCCCGATCGCGCGTCCCTCAAGTAAAGCAGCTTGTTCTCCTCACCGAGAGCCACAGCTGCTACCGACTCCTGGTCTTGGCGTTTCCCGAGCGCTTGAATTGGCACGGTGGAATGCACTTGCGTGCCCTCTCAGCGAAACGGCGATGGTAAAAGCAAAGGACGTCGTCCGCTCCGCGCCCCCTGGCCCCCGCCGTTGCTGTCGTCGGTGAGTCTGGTGCTGCAGCCTCTGGCCCCCTGCCAACTCCGGATGTTGCACCCAGCTCCGCTGCTGTGGTCGTGGCCATGTGTCGTCTATGGGCGTCGACGAGTCGTTGCGCCTCCTGGCCCAGCTCGTGGTAGTCTCGGTGGGCCAGCAGCTGTGAACTGGCCAGGATAACTCTCACCGCTGGCAGTAGTGTCCTGAGGAAAAGGTGGGCGAAAATAAAGCCATCATCTTCGGCGTCTCTCAAACTCAGCATCTTTGCCATCAGGTCTGCAGGTCTGTTGACCTCACACTCAGTCAACGCCAGGAGCTTCTCTGCTAGCTCTCCCAGCGAGGGGGTGAAAAAATGGATGACAGCAGCCTTCAAAGTGCCGTACTTGTCGTCGTCTGACGGGTGGTTGATCAGGATCTCTACACGCTGGGCTGTGTGGTTGTCCAGCTTTGCAACTACATGGAAGAACTTCGTGGCATCTGCCGAAACCTTCCGAAGATGGAACTGTGCCTCGACTGTGTTAAACCAGGAGCGCTGACTGTTCTGCCAGAAGTCCGGAAGCTGGACTGTGGTAGCTGCATTAGCTTGGCTGGCTCCTGATGAGTCCGGCGCAGGAGAATCCTTTCCGGCCATAATACGTCTTAAGGTCACCAGTGTGGAGATTGTGTGGAAAGGATGAGGCAGAGTTATTTCTCAGGTTCCATCTTTATTCACAACACACTCTCCAACATTCAAAAGCAGAAGAAGGAAAAACCCCAAACATCTGCCAGTCTTATACCCCTGACATCAACGTACCAAATCCCACTGTCTTTAAATCCTCTCGCTTCCACCCAAACCTGGGTGGTCAGGAAATCATTCATGTCCATCTCTTTGCATATCAAAAGGCCAACTCTCTCATCCTCCTATTATCCCTAGGAGGTCCAGACCTTTTGTTCCTCCTCAGACGTGAAGCCAAACTAAGCACACAGGAATATACATGAGAGCATATGAACAGTCATATACATGTGAGCCCGTGAAACTACATATGTGCACCACAGTTTGACTGATCCTCGCGGGTGTGGAGCAGTCACTGGCTATAGTGGGAGACGGAATTTTTTTTTTTTTATTTTGGGGGGATTACCACAAATGTGGGGAGGGGGAATTTGTTTGTGTGTAGTTTGTGAGATGAATGTTCAACCACCCATGTTTTTGCTTCTCTGTATGAGCATGTTTATATTGCGAGGTAATCTCAAACTCTTTATTGATCATAGACCAAAGCGTTAATCTTAATTTAACTTCATGGAATTGCAGAAGTCTACAAAATCTAAAAAAACTTAAACAAGTTATGAATAAAATAAAAGACATAGGTTCAAAAATTGTGTTTTTACAAGAAACTCATCTAATAGAGGAGGATGTAAAAAGAATTAGGAGAAGATGGCAGGGAAATGTGTTCACCTCATCATTTTCATCCCGAGCCAGGGGAGTTATAACTCTCATACATAAAACAGTCCCATTTCAAGTGAAAAATGTAATTGGAGACAAATTAGGAAGATATCTAATCATCCAATGATCTTTGTTATTAGAAAATATAAATCTGGTGAACTTATACGGTCCCAATATAGATGATCAAAACTTCTTTGCTAATTTATTTCTTATTTTATCATCACTTACAGGGCAACATATAATAGCAGGAGATTTTAATTGTACATTGAATCCCAGTATAGATAGATCAACAGGTCTGGACTGTACACACAATGGATGCAGGATGACCATTAATCATTTTATGAAAGAATTGAGATTGCTAGACATATAGAGAGAAATTACACCACAAGTCAAAGCCTATTCTTGTTATTCTAATACCTACAAGACATTCTCACGTATTGACTATTTTTTGATCTCCACAGAATTAAGGTCCAAGATTCAAAACTGTTTCTATGATAACATTGTGATCTCTGATCATGCACCCTGCTGTCTAATATATGTGGATAAGAAATTGACAAAGGATCCATGTAGGTGGCAATTTCAGCATGAATGGCTTCAGGATGAGGAATTTGTTAAGTACATAGAAAAACAGATAGATGAGTTCTTTGATATCAATACTACACAAACATCAGCATGACACTGACATGACACTGACACTGTGACGTCATACATCTGTTTCTGCGAGGACATGTGTGTGCAGACCAAGACCTTCTGCACATACAACAACAATAAACCCTGGTTCATTCCTAAACTGAAGCAGCTACGTCAGACCAAGGAGGAGGCCTACAGGACTGGTGACTGGACTCTGTACAAGCGGGCCAGAAACATGCTGACGAAGGAGATCAGGCTTGCTAAGAGGAGCTACAGTGTGAAGTTACAAAAAAACTTCTCAGCCAACAACTTTGCTTCTGTCTGGAGAGGCCTACGGAATATCACCAACTACAGGAGACCATCCCCGCACCCCGTGGAAAACCTCCAGCTGGCTAACGACCTAAACAGCCTTTACTGCAGGTTTGAAAAGAACCTACAGTTCTCACCTCCCACCCACACAAAAGGATTATCTGCAGCCCCAGGAACTCCATCCCTCCTCCACTCTGACCTCCCACCAGCACTAACGATCTGTGAAGAGGAGGTGCGCCAGGTCTTTCAGAGACAAAAGATCAAGAAGGCTGCAGGACCTGATGGTGTGTCTCCGTCCTGCCTGAGAGTCTGCTCCAACGAGTTGGCCCCCATCTTCACCCGGATCTTTAACAGATCACTGGAGCTGCGTGAAGTGCCTTCCTGCTTCAAACGCTCCATCCTCATTCCAGTTCCCAAGAAACCCTCTGTTACAGGATTAAACAACTACAGACCTGTTGCCCTGACCTCTGTGGTCATGAAATCCTTGGAGAGATTGGTGCTGAACCACCTGAAGGTCATCACAGGCCCCCTGATGGACCCACTGCAGTTTGCCTACCGGTCAAACAGGTCAGTGGATGATGCAGTGAATATAGGACTACACTACATCCCGCAACACCTCGACTCCCCAGGGACGTACGCCAGGATCCTGTTTGTCGACTTCAGCTCAGCGTTCAACACCATCATCCCAGGCATTCTTCATCAGAAACTCCTCCAGCTCAAGGTGCCCCCCTTCACCTGCCAGTGGATCTCCAGCTTTCTGACTGACAGGTGGCAACAAGTGAAGCTAGGGAGATTTACATCCAGCTCCCGAAAAATTAGTACTGGCGCCCCCCAAGGATGTGTCCTTTCCCCACTGCTCTTCTTCCTCTACTCCAACGACTGCACCTCAGAGGACCCTTCGGTGAAGCTCCTGAAGTTTGCGGACGACACCACAGTCATCGGTTTGATCCGGGATGATGATGAGTCTGCATACAGGCGGGAGGTGGAGCAGCTGATCCTCTGGTGCAGCCAGAACCATCTTGAACTTAACCCAGCCAAAACGGTGGAGATGACTGTGGATTTCAGGCGACACCCCCCTTCATTCCCCCCACTCACATTCCTCAACAGCACAGTGTCCACTGTGGTCTCCTTCAAGTTTCTGGGTACCACAATCTCCCGGAACCTGAAGTGGTCCTCCCATATAGACCCTGTCCGGAAAAAGGCCCAGCAGAGGTTGTTTTTTCTGCGTCAGCTCAAGAAGTTTGATTTGCCTCAGGAGCTGCTGGTTGTCTTCTACACCACCATCATCCAATCTGTCCTCTGCTTTTCCATCACTGTCTGGTTTGGATCTGCCACTAAACAGGACAAGACCAGACTGCAGTGGATCGTTAAGTCTGCGGAGAGGATCATTGGTACCGACCTACCCTCCACTGAGAACTTATATCGGTCCATAACCAGGAAACGGGCGGGAAACATCTGTGCTGACCCATCACACCCTGGCCACAAACTGTTTGAACTTCTGTCTTCTGGTCGTCGTTACAGATCACTGAAGGTCAAAACCACCCGTCACAGGAACAGTTTCTTTCCTCAAGCCATCACTCTGATGAACTCCTAACATTCACCTAGTCCTACCTGTTGCTGTACTCATGACTTTTCATCCATTATTACGTTGCACATAACTCTCACACTGCTTTTTACTTCATTCACATTATATCACTGAATCTGGGTTCACATTGAAATACTGTGTGACTGTATATTTTTTCATATATTTCTGCAAAGTGTGGTTAGTCTGAGTAAATAACTGCATATATTCCTGTATATATTTGCATCCTTTTATAGAAACGTGGATGGTCTGTAATTTACTGTACATACTCTGTTGTCATTGAATCCTTATTTAAATCCTCCACCTGAACAACGAGAGCAAGTTTTTAGCCAAAGTCAAATTCCTTGTATGTGTTGTGCATACTTGGCCAATAAAGCTGATTCTGATTCTGATTCTGATTCTGATTCTGATTCTGATGTATAAAGTGGGAGGCTTTCAAAGCTTTTATTAGGGGGCATATTATTAGTTATACAGGTTCAAAATCTAAGAAGACTCGAGAGGAGAGAGTCCAGTTGGAACATAAAATAAAAATTCTTCAAGAAAAAGTGTATGCAGGAAGTAACCCAAAGTTAGAGAATGAATTACTGATCCTGAGAGCTGAATATGACAAAAAAATCAGCGAATAGAGCTGCCTCGAGTCTTCTAAGATTGAAGCAATCTTTTTATGAACAAGGTGAAAAATCAGGGAAATTATTGGCATGGCAGATTAAACAATTAGAATTTAAAACACCAATTACCAGTATTATAAGTAACGGACAGGCAGTTGTAGATCCTTTAGAAATTAATAGTGCCTTTAGAGATTATTATGAAAAACTATATGATACAAAAAATGAAACTGACTTAACAAAACTAAATGGGTTTTTGGACGGATTATCTATACCGTGTATTCCAAATGAAAACAGGGAGATGTTGGAGTCTAAAATTAGTCAAGAAGAAGTTGGGCTAGCCATTGATAATATGAAATCAGGAAAAAGTGCAGGACCAGATGGTCTTCCAGTTGACCTCTATAAAAAAATTAAGAATAAATTAATAAAACCATTTTTGGAAATGGTTTTAGAAGCATTTCAAAATAGTAATTTACCACCATACATGAATAATGCCTTAATTATGCTGTTGCCAAAACCAGGTAAACCCTCTAATAAATGTGAAAACATGAGACCAATAAGCCTATTAAATGCTGACCTTAAGATAATCTGTAAAATTTTAGCAAGACGACTACAAGAAATATTACCAAATATTATTAACCGAGATCAGAATGGCTTTATAAAGGGAAGACAAGGCTTCCATAATGTAAGAAGACTATTTAATATTATTTATTCTAATAACGAAGCACCAGATACAGCTCTCCTATCATTGGACGCCGAAAAGGCCTTTGATAGGGTCAAATGGCCCTTTCTTTTTGAAGTCCTACAAAGGTTTGGACTTGGAAATAATTTCATAAAATGGGTTCAGATAATATACAATAATGCGACAGCAGAAATCCTAACAAACAGCAATATCTCAAAATCAATAAAAGTCCATAGAGGATGTCGGCAAGGCTATCCACTTTCACTTTTACTGTTTACTATGGCAATTGAACCTTTAGCGATGGCAGTACGTTTACATCCACAAATATATGGAATTAAAGTAGGACCAACAGAACATAAAATCTCCCTGTATGCCGATGACATAATTTTGTTTATGTCGAATCTTAAAAAATCAATTCCGACCTTGTTAAATTTAATAAAGAACTTTGGGGAAATATCAGGATATAAAATAAATAAAACTAAATCTTCAATATTAATGCTAAATGAGACCCAGAGAAATCACCCAGCTCCTGAGGTAAATCAATTCATTGTTGTAAATCAGTTTAAATAGTTAGGAATTCAAATTGTGCCTAAGCTAGAATCAGTCGCTAGTACTAACTATGAAGCCTTAATGACAGACATTAATGAGTCACTTCAGAGATGGATGTCACTACCAATGTTGATGATCGGGAGAATTAATATACTTAAAAGTAATATCTTACCCAAAATACTTTATATATTTCAATAAATTCCTTTACCACCACCTTCAGATCTATTCTCAAGAATTAAAAAAAGTTAGTGGAATTTATATGGAACAATAGGAAGGCTAGATTACATCTGTCTTTACTATATTTACCATTTGATAGTGGAGGTCTGAAATGTCCAAACTTTATGTTGTATTACTGGTCAGCACACATGAGGTCTATGACATATTATTTTTCATCAAATGATCTCCCTCACTGGACTGAAATGGAATCATACAATTTACCTTTACCTCTTCCCATATTCATATACTCAGACTCGGCTAAAAAATTACAGAAACAAGTTAAAAATCCAATTGTATAGCATATGATCAAAATATGGTGTGAAACTAAAAAATATTTAAAAGAACCACACTTATTGTCACAATTTAGCCCAATATGGGGTAATCAATATTTTAAACCAGGGAGAGCGGATGCTGTATTTAAAGTATGGCATTTAAAAGGGATTCAAAAGATTCAAGACTTATATTTGTCATGTTCAGATAACATAATGTCTTTTGAAGAACTGAGGATCAAATTTAGTCTTAATAGAACACATTTTTTTAAATATCTTCAGCTTAGGAATTTTATTCGATCAAATCAAAATAATGCTCTCATCTGACCTACTTATTCATCCTTGGAAAAAATTTTGACAAAAGATAATAAGAGAAAGGGTATAATTTCAGAGTTTTATAACTCATTGACACTATCCTCAAGTGAAAACTCACAGAAAAGACTGAATTATTGGAAAGAAGACCTGCAAACTGAAATTTCAGAGGAACAATGGGAATTGGCTTGTACAGAAGTTCAAACCAAATCAATAAATGTACATCTTAAATTGATACATTTTAAATGGTTAATGCGGATGTATGTTACACCGGTGGAGTTAAATAGATATAACAAAAACATACTAGATACATGTACAAAATGTATGGAAAGCAAAGGAACCCTATGTCATTGTTTATGGGAATGTAGGAAAATTAGAATGTTTTGGGAAGAGGTGAGGTTAACAATTGAAAAAATAATTTCAAAACAATTCATATTGAATCCTAAACTGTTTTTGTTGGGTCTGTATCCAGAAAAGCATAACTTTAATAAGAGTGAAAGAGCATTCATAGACCTCAGTTTGCTTAATGCCAAAAATTGTATTGCACTTCTGTGGAAAAAGACTCATAGACCAGATGTGACTCAGTGGTTAAGACAGATGTTAACAAACCTTCCACTAGAAAGAATAACATACATACTGAAATCAAAGGAAAATGTGTTTGAGAATATATGGAGACCTTTCATTGATTATGTAAAGAAATTAAACATAACTTCTGAAGAAGAAGGTGAATGATGTGTGTAGACCTTGTAAATTCCAAATTGGTGAATGTATATTATGTATACTTATGTAATGGATTACCTAGACTAAACAGAGGAGCATTGTTGATGACTTGCCTTTGTTAGTGGTTGTTGGTGTTTTTAGTATATTTATTTATTTATTTATTTATTTTTAAATTACTTTAGTGTTAGTGTTTGATTGTTTGTGTTATGTTTGTAAAAAAAAAAAAGGTTCAATAAAAAATATTGTGGAAAAAAAAAAAAACATTGTTAGCTGGGCTGGGTTTCCATTGTCTGATGTCCTGAGGTGAGCAAGAGTTTAACCAGCTTCTTGAAGAGAAAAACATGATATAAAGTGAAGAGAAGTGAGTGTTTTGAAATTGTTTTCAACCATCACATGACCAATAGATGCGTTTCAGAAGATTAAAACAAACACACCATTTTTCAGTCAGTGGCCCCTTTAGGCTTACATTAGAAAAATATTTTTATTTACATGATCTCCATAAAATCTATTTTACTACATATAAGCAAAACCTGCTTAAACTGTATCACTTAGGAATATGAGTTACAGGGGGTTAGAAAAAAATGTAAGCTTCCAAAAACATTAAATAATCTCCCACTTCTATAAAGATTATCTTTTCATATAGAATATATTAAAACATTCTCCTACCAGGGTTCCAATTAGTGTGTGTTTGTCAGATCCCATCTGTTCCTCCCTGTCAAATGCAAGGTGCTGACATCTGTGCTTTGATGCACTTGTTACAGCAACTGTGGCCACAGAAACATAACTTTTATTTGACAGAACCACTGAGTCCCAGTAAGGTTGGTGGGAGTCAGTGGCTTAAGTATTCGTGGGTGAGAAGTTTGTGTTTCTCCATCTGTAGTCTCAGTCAGGAGACTGGGTTAACACCTCATTTGGGCCTTTTATCTTACACTTTGTCTGCTTTATTTTTACTCAAGTTGACAGTGCAGGCAGGGCGTCTGTCTGCAGCCGTCTCCCCACTGAATGTAGAATGAAACTAGATTCACCAACCTGCAAAGGTTGGCCTTGAGACTAGCATCTGAGGCTATGTTTTTTGTGATCAAAAGGTAAAAGATGAAGGTGGCATTGTCACGACAGCTTGAAATCAGTGTTTGAGCTATAGTAACTTTATTATAAGTGCTATAATCACAAAACTTGGGACCTTCACCTATGGCTAGGGGTGGGTTCAAAAGATCGATCCCCAGATTCGAATCAATTCACATTTGACTGAGCCAGTATTGATCCACAAAATCCATGGATCGACCTTTTATTATAACCCTTTTACATCTGTGAAGGTCTGTGGTCCTTGAGCGCAAGAGTTCCCTGCGGCGCACGCTCACGTCTTTACTTCTGTGTTTACATGAGTGGAGTTGTTGACATCATAGCCATATAGTATGATAGTTGCGACACGCTTTGAACTCGCCGTTGCCTAGTCACGTGGTTCATGGAGCTCCAAATAGTTAGAAACAATGGCCTTTCTTTAATGGCATGTGAATGGCAGCTGTGACGATCTGCGGCATAAAAAACATTTTTTAGCCATATTAGGTCTATGGCCCTCCCCGTTGTGTGGGACGATTGTGATGACATCGATCTCTCCTTTCTTCACACATGTGAAGGTAGCTCTTGGTTCAGTTATTTCTGCCAGTGATAAGATGACTATGCCAGTTAGATCAATCCATGGCTGTGGTTTCCCAGGTGGTAAGGTCTATGCCATAGTCCCGTAGGTCATGTTTAAGCACATCTTTGTAACGGCGTCAGGGTCAACCACATTTTCTGGGAGCATTTATTAGTTCCCCATTAAAAATAGTTTTGGGGAGACATTTTTCCTCCATTGTCACAACGTGACCAGCCCATCTTAGTCTGCGCTTTCATAGCAGAGTGTACAGGTCAGAGGACCCTGTTAAATGAAAGACAATACTGTTGGGCATATAGTCAGACCAGGAGACTCCGAGTATTGAGAGTATTGCAGAGAGAGTAGGTGGAATGAGTTTAGTCGGTGTTTTTGTCTCCTGTATGCAGGCCAACTTTTGCTGCCATACAGAAGAGCACTGTGAAAAGAGGAAGAGTAGACTTTCACTTTTGTCTTAATGAACAGGTGCCAATTGTTCCAAATTCTGTCCTTTAGCCAACCAAAGGATGTTGCAGCTTTGCCAATTCGAGTGATTATTTCTGTGTCAAGGGAGTTATCAGATGCTACTGTGGATTCCAGGTACGTGAACTGGCCTACAACAGATAAATTTATCCTACAAATGGTGATAGTAGGGATAGTGTCTGTGTTTCGTGCCACAATTACAGTTTTTGGTAGGCTTATATTGAGGCCAAACTCACAACAGGCTGCTGCAAATGCATTGAACATGTTTTGAAGATCAGATTCTGAGTGGGCAACAAAAGCTACATCGTCTGCATAAAGAAACTCTCTGACAAGGACATACTGTAATTTGTCAGGAGGCAAGCCTGCTTGGTTTCCCCCGGCTCGGTCCTGGCCTCTCTATGGGTTAGGTGCCACTTGGTATGTATGTTAGTAAGTATTTCTCTGTGCTTTACCGTACCCATAGCCACTGCTTTCTGGCCGGCAGCGATGAGGAAGCCCCTTGGGCTCACGCTGGTGTGAGTGTTGTCTAACTGTCTGCCGGTCTGACCCCCCCCCCTCTCTTATTGCTGTCAGCTTTTCCCACTCCCGTTTGCCATCTCCCAGCTCCTCGCCCAGGTGTGACCAATTTACCATCCCCAGCAATGCGGGTACTTTAGGAGCCTTTTGCCAGTCACACATTGCTGGGTCATTGCACTAGCCATGCGGTCGTTAATCGCCATATGATAGTCAAGGTCATTAAAGGATCGTGTTTCTCTCGGTGCTCTATTTGGACTTACTTGGACAGCTCCAGCTCTGTGAGTATTAACTGTGTGTGTTTTTCCCGGTGGTCCTCACCCTAAGACTGTTGAGCGTCCTGGAAGATTCCTTAAGCGTCTGAGGAAACTATCTTGGTGTTTAATAAATGTGTTTTGTAAAACCCTGCGCGTAAATCCTTGTCCTTTTACCACCTTGCCGTGCGCAATGGAGAAGCGCATGGGAGGGTTCATGGCATAATTGACTTTAGTTTTTGCTCGAAGTCTTGCTAGATTGTCGAGTTTTCCAGAGGTACGAGAGTGCAGAGCAATTCTAGATGGAGGTGGAAAAACATGTCTCAGAACAGCAGAGAAGAAAATGCCGAAAAGAGTGGGAGCTAGGCACATCCTTGTTTGACTCCACATCTGATGTTAAATTTGTCAGAGGTTACGCCATTGTGTTCGACTGCGGCTTGCATATCATCATGGAATGAAGCGATGATGCTGAGTAAGGTGCGAGGACAGCCTAGTCACTGAAGTACAAGGAAGAGCCCAGATCTGCTGACATAATCAAAGGCCTTTGTTAGATCTATGAAAACTATAAATAGAGGCCTGTTTTGCTCCACGCACTTTTCCTGTAGTTGACAAAGGCAGAACACCATGTCAATAGTAGAGCATGTAGAACGAAATCCACACTGACTCTCAGGTAATATTCTGTTTGCAATCAGGTGGGCTAACACAATATGGGCAGGCGTTTTCCCAACTGTGCTGAGAAGAGAGATACCACGATAATTATTGCAGTCTTGGTGATCTCCTTTATTTTTGTACAGGGTTACGATGGTAGCATCCTTCAGATCTTGTGGAATGGAATGATTTTCCCAACAGGAATTCATGAATTTCAGCAATGATGGTGACAGCACTTCTTGTGCACATTTGAGAAGCTCTCGAGCAATGCCGTCAGCCCCTGGAGATTTATTGTTGCGAAGTGCTTTAATGGCCATGGATACCTCAAGAGATGTAATTGGGGCATCAAGCTCTTCCAGTACGGGTAGTGTAGGCACAGCTTGACAGATGGCAACTTCATTGGCAACAACTTCTGAGGCATAAAGGGAGCTGAAGTGCTCAACCCAACGGTTAAGCTGGGCATCGATGTCAGTAAGGACAGCGTTGTCTGTGGCACACAGAGGTGCAGTTTTTTTCACTGGTGGACCAAGGGCTTCTTTGACATCTTCATACATTGCATGAATATTGCTGATGTCTGCACTAGTCTGTTTTCGTGTTGACAGGTTGAGCCAATATGACTCAATACAAGCACGAATGTGTTTCTGTGCATTACATTTGGTAACTTGGAGAGCATTGGATGTTGCGTTGCACTTGTTGGAAAGAAAATTTGACTGTGCTGAACGTTTTATGTTGAGAAGTGGGACAATGGTTTCCACGTTTTCATTGAACCAATCAGGTTGTCGGGACTTGCGTGAGCCAAAGGCTTCGAAAGCTGAGGTGGTAATACTGTCATGAAGGTTATTCCACAACTGTTCAGTTTCAATGATTACAGTGTCATAGGCAGTCAGATTTGAATAAAGAAGATCTTGGTAATGAAGTACTGAGGCTAACTGTTTGGTTGCAGCTATATTAATGACACATCTTGGTTTTAGCCTTGCATGGTGGATCCTTTTTGCTTGAAGCTTCAACTTGCATCTGATGAGAGCATGATCAGATCCAGAACATACATCAGTACTGCAGTCTGCTGAGTGTAGGCAAATGCAGTGCAGGACAGTTGAGAGTCACCATTTGCGCACAAGTACAGTATGTGGTCAAGCTGATGCCATCTATGTGAGCGAGAGTACATCCAAGTGACTTTAGACTTTGTTGTACCTTGGAAGAAGGTATTTGGAAAGCAAAGATGGTATGTGGTACAGAATTCCAAGAGAAGTTGTCCATTTGCATTCATGCTGTCAGTGCTGTAGGGACCTAGAACATTGGGCCAGACTAGGTGGTCTTTTCCTATACGGGTGTTGAAGTCTTCCAGAATAAGTAGTTCCTCTACGGGAGGAATTTTGTTGACCTCTTCAGACAGGAGCTGGTAAAATCTATCTTTGTCTTCCGCATCAGAGTTGAGTGTCAGTACGTAGCACGAGAAGAGCCAAATGTTACCAATTGACAAATGAAGACGAAGAAGCATGAGACGGGCCGATTTGCTGACAGGTTGATGAATTGAAGACAGCAAACTATTGTAGACTGCGAAGCCAACTCTATGGTGTGGTCTCTCACCTTCTGGGTGCCCAGACCAGAAGAAAGTGTAGTTTGCTTCACGGATGGATCCATTGCCAGTGACCCAGGTTTCACTTAAGGCAGCAATGTCAATGTTCAATCTGTGCAATTCCAGGTCAATGACAGCAGTCTTGCATATTCTATACAGGCCATCAGTTATACCAAGGGAATGAACATTCCAGCTTGCGCAGATGAGTGAGGCAGTAGCATGATGAGGACCGGACCGTGCTTGCCTAGAACAACGGTCCTGTCGAGCAGAGGCAGTGCCAGCAAGGGGCTTGGACTCCTGGTTTGCTAGTAACGAAGAACTAACATTTTGTGAATTCATGGTGAGAATTGAAGAGACGTCAAAAACTCCAGGGCAGGTGTTAGTGGATGAGTGCTTGCCCAGGACAAGCATCCACCTCTGGTTCCTCCTGAGGCCTGAATCCAGTGGAGTGAAGAGCACAATGACTGGAGCATCATACGGCTGCCCCGTGGTGGCAACTAACTTGCCTAGTCTCTGCAGACCGTTGAACACCGATATTAGGGTCCGTCCGTTCACCAGAAAGCTACTCATGCCAGGATGTCCAACATCAGGAGTGTGCCACGAGAACAGCTGCCACACCCTTGTGCCTGTGTAACAGATTGACACTTTTAAGTCATGCCTAGGACTACTATTTACCCATAGCTGGAGACTGGTTAGGTGAGTGTCAGGGTGTATCCACCCGCCAGTGGGTCTATACAGTACACTTCATGGGGCACCAGAGACTGTGCTGTGTTACCATATGAGGTAAATATTCAAAATACCTATCGTTAGGTATATTGCTAAACTTGTAATGAACAGATTTAACTGTATTATAATACAAACAAGCAGCATTAACATTAACATTTTTCTGAAAAAAATGTGCATTTTTTCCTTTTAAATGTACTACCTTCTTTATTGTAAATTTTACTTTTTTGCATAAATTTGCTGCTTTTTCCTCATAATATTGTATTTCTCTGTCTCAAAACTCTGATTTTTAGTGTACATTTGAAACTATTTTAAAATTGAAATGCGGCTCTTTTTTAGTTTTTAAAAAAATCATTACTTTTTTCTTACAAATTTATGTATTTTTTTGCTAAATTTGAAAGTTTTTTTTTCATTCTAGCTTTTTATGCACACGTTTGTGAACTATTTTGGAAACGTTACATTTTTCTCTTAAAAGTTTAAACATGACAACAACAACTATACACTTGTACTCTGTAAAACAATCAAATTCATATACAGACAGTCATAAATAAAAGGAATTTCCTAAACTACAATAGAATTACAAAGGATAGAAAATGTATTCTGTTATTTTTTATTAATTTCAAGTGAGCCAGTTTATAAAACTGAGTATTTCACGTTTGTAAATATGACAATTGTTTTTAGAATGTTTGTTTTTAACATTCGACTTGTCGTTTACCAACTTAAAATAATCACTTGTTTTCAAATGTATTAAAAAAAACAGTCTATATCCCAAATGTCTTTCACCCCATGTTTCTCCCAACAATTTCTTAAAATAAGTACAGAATATTTTCAACAAAATAGAATGATAAAATATTAAAATTGCTAATTTGTGAATGTTAAATAACACACTGCCACCACCAGGTGCTAATTTATGCTAATTTATGAATACATGTTAATGTTAATGTATGCTAATTTATGAATGCTAAATAACACTGTCACCGATAACCAGGTTATCAAGTTGAGCTAGCTGCTGTTCACCTAAATCTAGTGTGGAGCAAGCTAATGAGCAAATTTGTGAGCTTCTGTTGGACATAGACACGAAAAAAAAACAAAAACTGACGAAATAAAACACTATCACAGACTACATAATCTACATGTTAGTTTAAGTGGTGAAATGAACAAAGCAAGGGCCATTCATTAACTTACCAGGGATTATTAAGCAGACACTCTGGGAAATGAATGGTGGACTATGGGGAAAACTACACTGTTTGGAACTAATCGCTGCTCCATGACCCACATGACTTCGGCATTCCAAACTTTCTCTTTAAGTCTATCCGAGTGTCGCAACTATCATACTATATGGCTGTGGTGGACGTGTGTGTCTCTTAATTTAACAACAAAAGTCACAGCTAACGACTGTCCTCAACAGTTTCTAAATATTTTTCATAAAGCGGGGATAAATGGTTTTGTACTACGTTGTGTTGGAGCGTAAACAGGTTTATGATTGATAAACACTTCAAACGGAAAACGCATGGAGACTGGCTGAAACTGTTGAACAGACCAGAGGGAGAGAGACTGTTGGAGCAGTAAAGATAGTGAGTAAAATATCACTTGTTTGTTTTAACATTTGTGTCCATCCATCCATCCATCCATCTTCTTCTGCTTAATCCTTTTCGGATTGCTGGGGGGGGGGGGGGGTGGAGCCTATCCCAGCATCTTTGGGCGAGAGGCAGGGTCCACGCTGGACAGATTGCCAGTCCATCGCAGGGCCAACACAGAGAGACAGACAACCATTCACTCTCACAGTCAGACCTAAGGACAATTTAGAATCCCCAGTTTGATGCCAATTAACCTAACTTGCATGTTTTTGGCATGTGGGAGGAAACCGGAGAAATCCCGGAGTAAACCCACACAGACACGGGGAGAACATGAAAACTCCACACAGATCACTGTTGATCGGGGGCTGGGACCGAACCCAGGATCCCCCGGCCAAGGGTGAGTTGCTGTGCTGCCGCAGTGCTAACCACTCCTCCACCGCGCTGCCCAACATTTGTGTTGTAAATTAATAATTCACCCAGAATGATGGTGTTTTCTTTTAAAAACTATGGATAAAGTAGTCAATGTCATGATCCGAGCGCTAATATTATTTGCGCTCGGGCCATACATTATTCCTGTCAGGCTTTGACAGCGGTATTATTATTCTGGCTCTCCGAGCTCTTATTGTGGCAGCGCTCGGGGGAGCTTCCGGGCTGTCAAGGCCTGAACAGTTGTGCTGCATTCGCGGTCGTTAGCGGCCGGCTTCTTAAACCGGTGCCAGCTGCAGCATCTTATAGCAGTATCGTCGTAAGTGTATCGTCGTATTTGGACTGTCTAACGTGCAATCCTGCGGAACTGTAAGTGAGCTTTGTTAGCCTTATGCCTCCCAGTATGTATGTTATATTATTGTTTGACCGTTTATAAAGACATCAACGCAACTCTCTGGTGACGGTGTGGCGTCTTATGGTGGCTCGTGAGGGCCATCGCACGACAGCCAGCTGTTGATTAAGAGCTGTAAATAAATACAGAATAAAGGTATGCTTTTATGAGATGACAATTTAAAGAAAATACTGGATGTGTTTTTAGTCAGGACTTCATGACAGGCAACGTCATGCTGGAACTCTGAGCGGAGCACACTGCCCTTTCCACCCCTCCCCCGTCCCCCTCACGGACTGACATGCCCTCCGACACTCCTCTACAGCAGGACAGTTCTACCGGGGCTGGAGCCAAATGACGGTGGGGGGGGGGGGGGGTCACAGCCCCTTCTGACCGTTCTGGGGGGGAGCGGTGTGGGCCCCCAGCACATGTGTGGGCACCCAGCACAATGCAGACTGATAATATTCACACTCAGCAGGGATTTGCATATGACCAAAAGATCCACAGGGGACAGTCAGACAGGACTGAATGCATGCATCTTGTCCGCCAACCAATGTCATGCTAATCATGTGTATTGACCGATGTGTATGTGATGACAATTGATATCAAAATGTAAATGTGCCTTGCATTCTCTTTTGTCCTATTGTTATACATCCCCGGAGCAAAGAGAGGAATTCCGGCGCCAGTAATCACGCACTTGTTATGTATTGACTGTTATGTACACCAATATGTAAATGTGCCATGCATTCTCTCTTGTCTGTATAAATGTGCTGACTTGACATGCCTGAGGGAGCTCACTCACAGCTCACTTGCCACGCATTCAGGGCTCATTCACAGCGCACAGATAGAGCACTGAGTGAATCTCGTGATGGAGGAATAAAACACCTTTAACCTTTAGCTTGCCGTGTCCGCCTGCATTTATTTCGTTCCTCCACACTGGTGACCTAACGTGAATGGACTGTTTCTCCCTTCTGCCGCGCTGTGGACTATTTCGTTCCTCCACACTGGTGACCTAATGGGAATGGACTGTCTCTCCCTTCTGCCACGCTGTGGACTGTTTCGTTCCTCCACACTGGTTCTAAGGTTGTCATAGCCAGGAGCGGCACTGGGGTTAAGCCCCCAGTGTTTATAAAATACTCCTTATGGTGTGCGTCTCAAAAAGCCTCTGACAACTAAGTCCAACTCCTAGCCTGCCCGTGTGATTTAGTTTCTAAGCCAGGCGGAACTGCTTTTACTAATAGGAGAAGGGTGAGGGCGGTTTTCTGGCGCTTTAAAACCAGATGCTTCGGGTAGATGGTGGCCCATTAACCTGGGAAGGTAGCCCATCTTGGGGAAGGTAAACCCTGATTTCAAGCCTCTGCTGCCTTGCGGCATACCCGGTTACAAGAAAGGCTTTGGGAGTCAACCCTGAGGAAAAATCCGGAGTCAGAGTCCCTAAGGCAGTTCTCTGTTGTGCTCAACATCGTTCTGGCAGCTCCTGTGACGGCGCTGGTGCCAAACTGTAGCAGCCCTGCTGTTCCTTTGGGTTCATCAGTGACATGGAGAGGGGGGACATGCTGTATGGGCAACATCTTGTCTTCCATATCTTCCTGCCCAGGCCTGAATTCTACCAACGCCCAACGCTGGAAGGTAGAACACCGGATCACTGGAGAGGACAATCCAGCTTCGCCATCGGCGTAGACAAAACACAGGGAACAACAGTTACTGGTTATAAGCCACCGCTCAATTGGCGTAGAGCGTGGCACCAGGGGTTGTTCCTGACGGTGGGAGGGATCATCTGATCTCACTGGACAGCTACCGCCTGCCTCAAGCTGGGCAGCCCCCAGCCAATAAGGTGTTGTCCTGCCACAGCTTGCTTTCCTCATTGGGTGCATGGGGATGAGGTGAAGTCCGAACAGCAGGCTGAGAACCATCACACCAGGCAAGAAGACAAAACAAAAGAGACCAACTCTAAAACTGGGAACTTGGAACGTCCGCACTATGATGACAGGACTCGTTGCTAACCTCAAGGACATCAGCGACACCAGGAAGACTGCCGTCATCAATAATGAGCTGAGGAGACTGGAAGTGGATATCGCCACTCTCCAGGAAACACGGTTGGCTGATGCAGGCACACTGAGAGAGAAGGACTACACGTCCTACTGGCAGGGAAAGGGCAGTGACGAACACAGGGAACACGGAGTGGGCTTCGCTGTGAAGAACACCTTGCTGAAGATGGTGGAACCGGGCAGCAATGGCTCTGCATGACTCCTCACCCTCCGCCTTAACACCACTCAAGGCCCAGTCACCCTCGTCATTGTGTATGCCCCAAGACAGACAGCTCAGGTCTCTCAGGTGAAGAGAAACTGACTGCTGCAGCAGATGAAAAAAGGACCCGCAGGAAGAACCGCCACAGACCCAGCAGCATGGAGACCATCCACAAGTGTGACCTGTGTGACAGGGACTGCCATTCGCGCATCGGCCTGTTCAGCCACAGGCGGTGCTGTTCCAGCAGAGTAGACATCTAGGATTCTCTTCCATGGTCATCATAGACCGACGGAGGCCGATGATGCATGACAGGCAGCTGCTGTCATGAATGCCCCTTTGGGGCAGAGAGAGAAAGGTACCATTCGCCAGCCGTGAGTTTACAACATTTATTAGATTAACACTAGAAAAGCACTCATAGAGCACATACCTCCACCAAGGCTCCTTCTGTTTGTCATGGATCACCTCCAAAATGTAAGGAGTTTGTGTGTAGGCCTATATGCACTTGTGGTGAAAATTGCATCAAAGTCTGTCCATCAGTTTTGGAATATTGTTGCTAACACACTGTGAGAAGAGCCTTGGCTGAGGTATGCATTCTCAGATCATCACCAAAATATAATGGGTTCCTCTGTAGCCCAAGAACCACCTCTGGTGAAAATTTCATCCAAATCCATCCAGTAGTTTTTGTGTAATCCTGCTGCACAAATACAAACAAAGCCCTTGGTGGAGGTATGCACTCTCAGATCATCACCAAAATGTAATAATCTGTTCCCCGTGCCATTACACACCTTTCCTGAAAATTTCGTCAAACTCTGTTCATAACTTTTTGAGTATTGTTGGTGACAGACAGACAAACAAACAAACAGACAGACAGACAAACTGACAAACCACGGTAAAAACATTACCTCCTTGGCGGAGGTAATAAAGACATACACACACACTTATGGAAAAGAGCATACAGGCTGGCAAAATGGTCATGGCTAAGGCGAACGTGATCGGCGGCTTACCTGGGAGCAAACACAAGGAACAGGCAGTAAAATAGCCTAACTACGGCGACAGCAATCGTCAGCCAAACCTGCAGATAAACTGACGTACATGCAGTGAAAGTGAAAACACTTACATGTTGGGAAAATGGCTTAAGAGTGACTTGATAGTACTACACCAGACAATGGTGCAGCCTCCTTAAAATTAGCAGCAGCACAATCAACACAATTAATCACAGATGTGAGCACCTGAGCAAGCAGGGAAAGGTGACCTAATTTAGACAATCAACCACAGCTGAGAACGAGGAAGCAGACTGTGGGTGAAATGATAGTGACTGAGAAATGAGGAAGGAGGCTCTGAAAGTAAACAACCAAAATGACAGAAAACAGACAAGGAAATAATAACAGAAACAAAATACTCAAAAATACATAAGGGGTCTGAGCACTGGCTCAGACACATGACAGCTGCCTTCATGTAACGTTTCTATGGAATGACACATTTAATTTTGGACTTCTAGCACTTAAATTAGCAATCTGAAGATAATAATAATAATAATAATAATAATAATAATAATAATAATAATAATAATAATAATAATAATAATAATAATAATAATCACAATAAAATGAAAATGGCTAGTATGAGCCATTTTAATAGAACTAAACTGAAATGGACAAATCTTCCAGGAAATGAAGTGAAACCCTCTTCAAAAATTCAAAGTTAATTTGTAATTTGTCATGGTCCTGAGCACGATGGGGCCCATGCTCAGTTTCAGCCTTAGTTTAGTCCTTTTCTGTTTGTTTGTCTCTATGTTTATTATGATCTTTTGTTTTTGGTGTCTGTTTATTGATGAGTTGTTGTATTCTTAGTTGTGTTCTTATAGCCTTGTTTAGTTATGGCATTGTTTATCTTTTGGGGATTGTGTTATCTTATGTTGTATTATTGAGTTCCGGTCTGTACTTTTATTTTGACAATGCTGTGCAGTTTCTGGATGTCAAACTGTTTCGCGGGCTGCACAGCTGTCACTTGTTGTTTTGATTATGTTCTCACTCATGTACCCACACCTGATCATCATCTATACAAGTGCTATTTAAGCAGACCGCTGTAGTTGTTTCGTTGCAGCGGTCGTGCGAGTCCAGACATTGTTGTCACGTCTGTGTTATCTTCCCTGGGTGTTCCCGGGTGTTATCTGTAAGTGTACGTGTTTGTGTATTTTTGTTCGTTCATCTTTCAGTTAATAAATGTGCAAACTTACCACCTGCGATTGGTGTCCTCTCCGGCCTTAGTCAAGGCGTTTTTTGACAGAAGACCGCTGCCATGTGTGATATGTCAGCGGCGGTGAGTGTTGCTTTTCTCTTTCCTTTTTTTTCCCCCTCCCGTGATTTTTGTTGTCAGCCCATTTCCTGCTGGTATGGCAGCTGTCATGGACTGCAGTGGCTATGTGCTTAGCGAGGTGGAGCGCTAGGCGGTCGTGGTGTTGGAGGGGCTCATATCAGCGGCTCATGCCTCCCACACTCCCGAAGCAGTCCGGGAATGTCAGATGGGTGCGTCACAGGGGCTGGAAGTGTGTCCCAGCCTGTGGAGCCATTCAAAACCCATGGGCCGTCTCGCTTCAGTCACCACCCCTCAAGCCATTTTCCATGAGCAGGAGGAGACTTTTTCACATCCGCACCAGTGCCTACGAGGAAACGGCCCCAGTCACGGAAGCCCTGAGCCTCTCGCCATTCTCCAGTAACAGCAGCCCCGCCTTCCCCTCCTGAACAGTGCCCCACATCATCAATCAAGGAGCTGGAGGAGCGCAAGCGAGTTTTAGTGGCTGAACCTGAATTGTTGCTGGATTGTAAGCCGTGGCTGCTTCCGGAACTCGCAGCCCAAGTAGAGGGAGGATCTCAAGCTGCGCCCATCATCACGTCTGCTGGGCCGGATCGGTCAGTGTCTGCATTGGTGTCACCGCTCCCTGTGGCTGTCGGTGTGGAATCCTCTGTGTCACCTGCAGCAGCTTCCACCACACCTAGGGAGCAAAGGCAAGTATCATTTCATTCAATAACATCTAAAGATGAATTGTCTTGCCTTGTTCCTGGTGGGCGGGCTCAGTAGCAGTCACTCACTTTGGCTTTGCTGCTGCAGCCTTTTCCACTTTTTCATCTGCATCTTTCCGTGTCCTCCTGTCTCCCCTGTTTATTTGCCAGTCCTGGGAGGGAGCTGCTGGACAAAGACGAGGTCAGTGGTCCCTGAGGATCCAGTCTCTTCCATGCAGCCATTCCCCGGATGGAAGAGGAGTGTTTTCCGTGGTCCGAAATCTGAGCTGACGAGGGGTCCCCTGGATTCAGCATTGCGCGACCCAGTACCATCAGTGAGGGGAGTCCTGGCTCCATCACGCCACGCTGGGGTTCCCCCTGCTTCAGTCGTCACATCGGAGGGTCCGCCAGCATTAGCCACTATGCTTGGAGGTCCACCAGCACCCGTTGCCTCATCTGGGGTCCTGCCAGTAGAAGCCATTACCCCTGGAGGGTTGCCAGCTTCCTCTTCCACCATGCCTGCTTCCTGGGCTGCCGCAGCAGGGTCGCCAGAATCCTGGAGGGCAGTGGAGCTCAAGTCCATGAAAGTGCTCTGTTCTGGTGTAACACCTTCAGATTCAGAGAATTATTGTCTGGGTCATGGTAGGGAGAATCAGTTGCAGATGCTCCTGAGCTCTCCTTACCGGGCTCCACTGCTGCCGGTGATTCCTCTCCGGTGTGTCTCTCTTCTCCTTGTCCCAAGGTGGCTGTGTCGGGAGAGGCTGCCCGGATGGTGGCGGCCGATACGTCTCAGCTGGAGTCGCCGGAATCCAGGACAGCCGTGGAGCTTGAGCTCAGGCAAGTTCCCTCTTTTGTCCTAGAGAAATCTTGTCTGGCTCCTGGTGGGGGGGACCAAGTGCAGCCATCAGCCACACTCGAGCTCCCCTCACCAGGCTCCACTGATGCAGGTTACTCTGACACGGTGTTTGTCTGTCATCTATCTGAGTCTTCTTCTGAGGTCACCATAGGTATTCAAGCTTCACCTGAGGTTTCTTTGGGCCCCCTTCCTCTGCTAGAGGTCTCCTTGGATCCTTCTTCCCTGCCAGAAGACTTTGTGGGCCCTTCCTCCCTGCCAGAGGTCTCCGTGGGTCTTTCCTCCCTGCCGGAGACCACCTCGGATGCTAAGCCTCTGTCCAAGGCCACCGTGGGTGCAACATCTTGGTCCGAAGTCAACATGGGTGTCATGCCTTTGTCTGAGGCCTCCGCAGGTGCTACACCTCAATCCGAGGACACCGCGGGTGCTACGCCTCTTTCCGGGGCCTCCGTGAGTGCTACACCTCAGTCCGGGGCCCCTGTGGCTGCTACTCCTCAGTCTGGAGCCCTTGTGTGTGCTACGCCTCAGTCCGGGGCCTCTGTGGGAGCTACGCCTTAGTCCAGGGCCTCCATGGGTGCTACGCCTCAGTCCAGGGCCTCTGTGGGTGCTACGCTTCAGTCCAAGGCCTCCGTGGGTGCTACGCCTTAGTCCAGGGCCTCCATCGGTGCTATGCCTCAGTCTGGGGTCCCCGTGGGTGCCACGCCCCAGTTCGAGGTTGCTGCCATGGGTGCTTTGCCTCCGCCCGAGGTGATCAAGGGTCTTCCGTCTCTGCTCGAGGTCGTGGAGGGTCCTCTGCCATCTCCTGAGGACATGGATCCCTCGCCTTTATTGGGGCTTGCCAAGGGTCATTGGGTGCAACTAGGGTGCTTCACAAGTCGGGTGCTCCCTTTCCCTGGTGTCCTCGCTGTTTCACTGCCATCGCCGCCAGGCTCCGCTGTTGACCAGCAACCAGCATGGGGAACCAATCGCCCGCAGCCCTGGGTCGGCTCCATCCCCGCGGCAGGCCATGTGGTCTGCCGGGGGGATGGGCTCCAGCTACTGCCTCTAGAAGGGGGCACGGTGTACCCCACAGTTTACTGGCTCCGGGATGGAGGGAGACCACCCGACAGACTGTGGCCTTTGATTGGGTAGCTCAAGAACTCTGGGAGGCCACCCGACACACTTCATCATCTGCTTGGAGAAATTTGGAGATCTGGAAGACCACCCGACTCATTCCAGCAGTTTTGGGACCTTGACAGACTGCCAGAACAGTCTGAATGTGGCTCTCGAATGATCCAGAGTTCTGTTTTCCTTCTTGTTCAGTGTTGTGGGTCATGAGTGTTTTTTTTGTTGTTGTTGTTTTTGTTTTTTTTGTTTTTTGTTTTTTTTGTCTTGCTTCAGTCCCTCCCTGTCTGGGTCCCCCCCCCCCCCCCGGGGTTGGTTGCTTTTCTTGCTTGTGGGTGGGGGTCTTCTTTGTGGGGGGGGGGTTTCTTTCCTTTTTGATGTTGCCTTGGGGTGTCTGGTTTCCCTCCCCTTGAGGGGGGGGGGGGCACTGTCATGATCCTGACCACGGGTGGGGGCCGTGCTCAGTTTCAGCCTTAGTTTAGTCTTTTTCTGTTCGTTTGTCGCTCTGTTTATTATGATCTTTTGTTTTTGGTGTCTGTTTATTGATGAGTTGTTGCATTCTTAGTTGTGTTCTTATAGCCTTCTTTAGTTGTGGCATTGTTTATCTTTTGGGGATTGTGTTATCTTATTTTGTATTATTGAGTTCCAGTCTGTAGTTTTATTTTGTCAATGCTGTGCAGCTTCCGGCTGTCAAACTGTTTCACGGTCTGCACAGCTGTCACTTGTTGTTTTGATTACGTTCTCACTCATGTACCCACACCTGATTGTCATCTGTACAAGTGCTATTTGAGCAGACCGCTGTAGTTGTTTCGTTGCAGCGGTCTTGCGAGTCCAGATGTTGTTGTCATGTCTGTGTTATCTTCCCCAGGTGTTCTCCAGCATTATCTGTAAGTATAGGTGTTTGTGTATTTTGTTTGTTCATCTTTCAGTTAATAAATGTGCAAACTTACTGCCTGAGATTGGTGTCCTCTCTGGCCTTAGTCAAGGTGTTTTTTTTGACATAATTAAAATATAAACAACAAAAAATAAAAGAAACTAAATAATTATTTAAAATGGGATTACTAATTTTACTTTGAAATATATTCTCCTTTTCATCTCCCTTCAAATGTGTGAAGACTGGGTTTCCATTCCAAGGTCCATCCTGCTCTGAGACGTTCTGAAGGGAAGTGGTTGTCAGTGGAGGAACATCCCTGCTTCCTTGTGGATTTCAGCACAAAAAAAGACCTCAAGTTTTTCAGGGTGTTAGTTTTCAAATTCAAGATTCAAGAAGGTGCTGCCAAAATTTTCTCCATACTCTAAAATGCATTCAATGCAATTTAGTTGTTGTAATGACTAATTCTTTTATTTATCTTTTTCATAAATAAAAGAATTTATTATATTAAGAATATATTATATTAAGAATTTATTTATCTTATTTATCTAATTTATTTATCTGCTGACGCAGGCACACTGAGAGAGAAGGACTACACGTTCTACTGGCAGGAAAAGGGCAGTGACGAACACAGGGAACACGGAGTGGGCTTCACAGTGAAGAACACCTTGCTGAAGATGGTGGAACCGGGCAGCAATGGCTCTGCACGACTCCTCACCCTCTGCCTCAACACCACTCAAGGCCCAGTCACCCTCGTCAGTGTGTATGCCCCAACACTGACAGCCACACCAGAGGCAAAAGACGAGTTCTACGAGAATCTCGCAACAACTGTCAGGATCATCCCCAACTCTGAACAACTCATTCTCCTTGGAGACTTCAATGCCAGAGTGGGTGCTGACCATGACTCCTGGCCCTCCTGTCTTGGACCATTTGGCGTGGGCAGAATGAATGACAATGGACAGCGGCTGCTTGAGTTCTGCACAAATCACGATCTGTGCATCACAAACTCATTCTTCAAGACCAAGCCCCAACACAAGGTTTCCTGGCGACATCCGCACTCAAAGCACTGGCACCAGCTGGACTCGATCCTGACCAGGCGCACCTCACTAAAGAACGTGCTAATCACCCGTTCGTTCCAGAGTGCAGATTGCGACACAGACCATTCATTGGTGTGTTGCAAGGTCAAGCTGCAGCTGAAGAAATTCCATCATTCTAGACAGCCTGGAAAGGCACGGATTGACACCAGCAAGATGGCCCAACCAGAACTTGTTGAGCAGTTTGCCTCCACCTTTGAGAAGGAATTTGGTGTACCACAAGAAGGAGAATCTGCAAAGCAGAAGTGGGAAGAGCTGCGAAACACCATCCACCGCACAGCCTTGGCTACCTTTGGGAGGAAGACCTCTAAGTCACAGGATTGGTTTGATGCCAAGTTGACCGAGATGACCCCCGTCATTGAAGCCAAGCACTCAGCACTTGCTGAATACAAGAAGTACCCAAACGAGAAGAATCTCCAGATTCTCAGGGCTGCGAGAAACAAAGTCCAGCAGACTGCTTGGCGCTGTGCCAACGAGTACTGGACTCAGCTCAGCCAAGACATTCAAACCGCTGCCATAACAGGGAACATCCGTGGTATGTACGATGGCATCAAGAAAGCACTTGGTCCGGCTCAGAGCAAGACAGCTCCCCTCAAATCCTCCACTGGGGAGATGATCACAGAAAAGAACAAGCAGATGGAGAGATGGGTGGAACACTACTCCGACCTCTACTCCAGACAGAACACCGTGACACCATTAGCCCTTGATGCCATCGACTGCCTGCCATCCATGGACGAACTTGACGCCGAGCCAACCATCAACGAACTCAGCAAGGCCATTGATAGCTTGGCCGCTGACAAGGCACCCGGCAACGACGGCATACCCCCTGACCTGATCAAGCACTGCAAGATCGCCCTACTGCTGCCATTGCATGACGTCCTCTGCCAGTGCTGGAAGGAAGGTGCCATACCACAGGACATGAGGGACACCAAGATCATCACCCTCTACAAAAACAAAGGGGAGAGAAGCGACTGCAACAACTACAGGGGCATCTCCCTTCTCAGCGTTGTTGGCAAAGTCTACGCACGAGTTGTTCTCGTTTGTCTACAGAAGCTTGCCGATCGTGTCTACCCCGAGTCTGTGTGGCTTCCGCGCTGAGCGATCGACGGTAGACATGATATTCTCCATCCGCCAACTCCAGGAGAAATGCAGAGAACAGAACATGCCCCTGTACGTCGCCTTCATCGACCTCACCAAAGCGTTCGATCTGGTCAGCAGAGAGGGTCTTTTCAAGATTCTGCCAAAGATAGGATGCCCACCAATGTTGCAAAGCCTCATTGAATCGTTTCACACCAACATGCAGGGGATAGTGCAGCACGACGGCAACGTCTCAGAGCCATTCAACATATGCAGCGGAGTGAAACAGGGCTGTGTACTTGCGCCAACCCTCTTTATGATTTTCTTTGCTATGCTCCTGAGGCATGCCTTCAGCACAGCAAGAGAGGGAATCTACCTGCACACAAGATCTGACAGCAGGCTTTTCAACCTCGCCCGCCAGAAAGCCAGAACCAAAGTACGCAAGGCTCTAATCAGAGACATGCTGTTCGCAGACGACGCTGCAGTCGCAACCCACACACAGCAGGACCTTCAGACCCTGATGGACCGCTTGTCCCAGGCATGCAAGGACTTCGGGCTTACCATCAGCCTGAAGAAGACTAACGTCTTGGCGCAAAGCACGGAAGCACCACCAACTATCACCATCGATGACTACGAGCTGGAGGTCGTGAATCAGTTCACGTACCTGGGGTCCATGATCAGCAACAACCTCTTCCTTGATACAGAGATCGACAAGAGGATTGGAAAATCAGCCTTCACACTCGCCCGCCTCACCACACGAGTGTGGGAGAATCCCAAACTCTCTGTCAAGATGAAGATGGCAGTGTACAACGCCTGCGTCATCAGCACACTGCTCTATGGGAGTGAGACATGGACAACATACGCCCGGCAAGAAAAGAGACTGAACTCCTTCCACTTGCGCTGCATTCACCACATCCTGGACATATCCTGGCAGGACAAAGTGCCCAACACAGAAGTTCTGTCCCGCGCCGGCCTTCCCTCCCTGTTCACTCTACTCAGGCAGCGCAGGCTCCGCTGGCTAGGCCACGTTCACCGTATAGAGGATGGCAGAATCCCCAAAGACGTCCTCTACGGAGAACTGGCGACTGGCAGGAGAGACGTTGGCCGCCCACAGCTGCGCTTTAGAGACGTCTGCAAGAGAGACATGAAAGCCCTGGAGATCAACACAGAGCGCTGGGAGGACCTTGCAACGGACCGCTCCAAATGGAGAGGCACCCGGACCAAACAGCTCAAGGCGGGTGAAGAGAGACTGACTGCTGCAGCAGATGAAAAAATGACCCGCAGGAAGAACCGCCACAGACCCAGCAGCACGGAAACCACCCACAAGTGCGACCTGTGTGACAGGGACTGCCATTCGCGCATCGGCCTGTTTAAATTGTTTTAATTGTAACTGATTTGGGGTCAGTTCTTTGTGTGATAATTTATGTATAAACAGGCTGGAGTATTCCTGTTACAATTTGCAGCAATAGGTCTCTAAGATTTTCTTTTCTGGCAAGTAAAATAGCTGTTAAAATTGTAATTTTCCTGATTGAATTGGGATTGGATCGATCCAGAACCTCAAGAATCAGAATCAAATCGATTCTGCAAATTGGTGATGATGCCCAGCCCTACCTATGATTATGGTTTTGGGGTCAGAAGGTCAAAGGTCAAAGTCACAAAGTCATCTGCATTCTAACTCAATAACAAAATATTAAGCTGGGGTCAGAATTTTTTTTACAAAAATTGACCTTGGGACCCTCACAACATAGTTTTGGGGTGAAAAGGACAGAGAACTAGGTCAAAGAGTTATGAGCCTGTAAGGCAACATGAACAGTAGTGGACAGTATGTCACTGATGCATATGCTTGCAAGAGAGGTGTGAGAAACTCAGACTTGCTGCTAGAGAATACTATGGAAGCCCTGAAAGCCCCCCCCCCCAAAAAAAAACAAAAACAAAAAAAAACATTGGAAGCAGAATTTTTTCTAAATATGATAATTAGCTGCAGTACTCAATTCATCCAACAGAGGTCACACTCCATTTCTTTGTCACATTAGTGCAGGGGTCACCAACTAAAATTGCAAAAGGTTCAATAAGTTGGTCCTCCTCCCCAGCCGAGGTTTGAACTAGGTGTGGGAATCTTTAGGCACCTCATGATTTGATTATGATTCAAAACTACGATATCAGAAGGACTTCAAGAACTGCTGTGTCATGGCTTACATGGAGACGCGGCTTACGGCGCATGACCAGGATGTGGACCTGTGTATTGACGGCTTTGGAGCCCCACTTTGCTCGGATCGGCAGGAAGAGGTAACGGGGAAATGTCAGGGGGGTGGCGTATGTTTATATATTAATAAACAGTACTACACATCTGTCACGGTCAGAGAGCACATCTGTACACCCGATGTGGAGCTTCTGTCCGTATCGCTACGCCCCTTTTATCTACCCCGCGAGTTCCCCCAACTTTTCAAAACGACTGTGTACATTCACCCGAGAGCGGATGCTGACTCCGCCTCCAGCACCGTCTTTGATGTGGTACAATGATTGCAGTCGATTTCCCCAGAGGCTCCAAATTTTATCCTAGGGGATTTTAACCCCTTGCACTCAATTTCCCTAAAAACGCCAAAAAATAACGTACCCAAAGTAAATCAAAAGCTGTTCTTTAACCCTTTGCAGCATCTTCATGGGGTTGGTCTCATTTAAAAGAAAACACTTTGAATTTTTTGGCAAAACAGTCATAATCTCTCTAAGTGCTCCTGCCACTGAGTAACAGTCATCTAAACGTACTGAACGTGAAGAAAATAAATTTCGCCTGGGTGTTTTTTTGGATACAAATGCTTGCAAATAACACACAGCTGTCAGATACTGGCTGGAAAATGGAACAGAAATGTAGAACCACGTGTTATCCAGCTGAGGTCAAAATTTTGTAACAATACCACAAAAAATGAATATATTACACAGCTTTTTTCTTAGGTTGTTCCCAGGCGTTTTTGAACTGTGCCAAATTGTGCCAAATGGCACAGTTTGGAAAAATGTCTGTGACTTTTGAATGATTCAATATAGAAGCTTTATCTTGGGCTCTAATGAAAGGTGACACTCAGGGCTGTGTGTGTGGGGGGGGATTGTTTATTCATTCATGAATGAATGAATGAACAAACAACCCCCCACACACAAAGAAGCATGCCACGTAAAAAATGTGTGGCTTTTTTTTTTTACAAGAAAAAATAACCTACAGTGCATTAAAAATTATTCTAAAATATCTGTAATGTAGAAGATAACAACTCCCACCCCCCCCCCCCCGCTACAGAGGACGGACATTGCCCGGTGCGCCGCGGTCACGGTGTGCCGCGGTCTACTACGCACAGTTGTAATTTACCGATCGGTCAAAAGTAATTTTTGATTACAATTTTCAGGGATAAAGAATAATTTAGCTTATAACACTTACCTGTCCACAACAGCAATGTCGCTGGCGAACTTCTCTTCCTCATTGTCAGACGAACATGACGCTGGTCCGCTTGTTACGGACTCGAGGTTCTGGTCACGCGACCTGGTCAAACCATAATTCCATTATTGCAGTTTTGCACTTCCATGATTGCGGTTTTGGTGAACGTTTTTCAAAACAAATAAGAACAGTAGTAAGAAAAAAAGACTGGCAAACGCTTGTGTGTCACCCAGCCTTATACAAAACAGATTTTAGGCAAGGGAGGCAGGCTTTCGAACTTCTTTGCTTCAATTGGCTGGCTGTATTTGCAGCCGTTGGTAGGCGGGTCCTTCTTGCTAGGTTTTCAGTCATTGGTTCTTCAAGGTTTCAGAAACCCAATTCAAGGCTCTTATTAGTCGAATGAGAGGTCAATCACATCTAAACCAATCAAAGCACTCCTTTGGCTTTCTGTTCGTGGCTGTGTCTGTAGTGGAAGAACGGAAATGCAGCTTTTTTTTCCAGTGCGCACTAGGACACACAGTGAGGGCGCCCTCGTGTGCTCTAGGACGCAGAGACGTGTCCGCCCGCGGTACACTGAAGTGCAACAGGTTAACCATGTTTCTTTAAGGAAGACACTTAAAAACTTTTATCAGTATGTCTCCTGCCCAACCAGGCGAAAAAAGACATTGGACTGTACAACCCCTGGCGCCGCGCTCTACGCCAGTTGAGTGGCTTATAACCGGTAACTGTCATTTTCCCCGTGTTTTGTCTACGCCAAAGGTGAAGCTGGAGTGTCCTGTCCAGTGATCTGGTGTTCTACCTTCCAGCGTTGGGCGTTGGTAGGATTCAAGCCTGGGCAGGAAGATATGGAGGACAAGATGTTGCCCATGCAGCATGTCCCCCCTCTCCACGTCACTGATGACTCCAAAGGAACAGCAGGGCTGCTACAGTTTGGCACCAGCGCCGTCGCAGGAGCTGCCAGAACAATGTTGAGCACAACAGAGAACTGCCTTAGGGGCTCCAACTCCTGATTTTTCCTCAGGGTTGACTCCCGAAGCCTTTCCAGTGACCAGGTGTGCCGCAAGGCAGCGGAGGTTTGAAATCAGGGTTTACCTTCCCCTAGATGGGCTACCTTCCCAGGTTGATGAGCCACCATCTACCCGAAGCATCTGGTTTT
The DNA here is from genome assembly GCA_020510985.1 of Pholidichthys leucotaenia. Lineage (NCBI taxonomy): Eukaryota > Metazoa > Chordata > Actinopteri > Cichliformes > Pholidichthyidae > Pholidichthys > Pholidichthys leucotaenia. The sequence goes on from CM035840.1 coordinate 8,431,372, forward strand.
AAGGTGCCAGAGATCCACCCTCGCCCCTTCTCCTATTAGTAAAAGCAGTTCCGCCAGGCTTAGAGACTAAACCACACGGGCAGGCTAGGAGTTGGACTTAGTTGTCAGAGGCTTTTCGAGACGCACGCCATAAGGAGCATTTTATGAGCACTGGGAGCTTAACCCCAGTGTCGCTCCTGGCTATGACAACCTTGGAACCTGATGATGAAAACTACTGCTGAGCAAAAAGAACAGAAAGGCTCGTCTCAGTTTTGCCAGAAAACATCTTGATGAACCCAAGACTTTTGGGAAAACACTCTGTGGACTGACAAGACAAAAGTTGAACTTTTTGGAAGGTGTGTATCCCATTACATCCGGCATAAAAGTAACACAGCATTTCAGAAAAGGAACATCATACCAACAGTAAAATATGGTGGTGGTAGTGTGATGGTCTGGGGCTGTTTTGCTGCTTCAGGACCTGGAAGACTTGCTGTGGTAAATAGAACCATGAATTCTGCTGTCAACCAAAAAATCCTGAAGGAGAATATCTGGCCATCTGTTTGTGACCTCAAGCTGAAGTACACTTGAGTTCTGCAGCAGGACAATGATCCAAAACACACCAGCAAGTCCACCTCTGAATGGCATAAAAAAAAAAGAAAATGAAGACTTTGGAGTGGACTAGTCAAAGTCCTGACCTAAATCCGATTGAGATGCTGTGGCATGACCTTAAAAAGGTGGTTCATGCTGGAAAACCCTCCAATGTGGCTGAATTACAACAATTCTGCAAAGATGAGTGGGCCAAAATTCCTCCACAGCGTTGTAAAAGACTCATTGCCAGTTATCACAAACGCTTGATTGCAGTTGTTGCTGCTAAGGGTGGCCCAACCAGTTATTAGGTTTAGGGGGCAATCACTTTTTCCACACAGGGCTATGTAGGTTTGGATTTTTTTTTTTTGGTTAATAATAAACACCTTCATTTAAAAACTGCATTTTGTGTTTACTTGTGTTATCTTTGTCTAATATTTCAATTTGTTTGATGATCTGAAACATTTAAGTGTGACAAACACAAAAAATGAGAAATCAGGAAGGGGGCAAACATTTTTTCACACCACTGTATGTCATCAGATGCAAGGCTGCATGAAGTAAAATAAATAAAAAAAAATAGTAACAATTTGCTTCCAAAGGCTTAATGATTTTGGCTTAATGATTTTATATATATATATATACTATATATACGTATATATATTGCATTCAGAACAATTCGTACTGGATCTTAGCAGCTTCAGCATGCATTAATTTCTAAATTATCACAAAATATAGATCAATAAAATTTTGAACAATTGTCAGAAAAGGTGTGTACATGGTGAGTTAAATAACAAGCATTCATGACATGACGGCAGCATGAGCATTTTAATGTCGAGGTAAAACGAACAGCTGCAGTTGTCTGTTTTATTCTGACATTAAAACACCAAAGCACGGTGTTGTGGTTCTTTGTGGCTCTGACTAGATTCTACATCTGCTCTGAGGTAAATTAGATTATGTCCAACATATTTTAACAAAATGCAACCAACATTACTGTGGTGGAGACATTGATATATCGCAGAGCTTTTTTTTTTGTTTACAGCGTTAGCATCTTAGCAGCGGACTAACTAATGGAGCTACTGTCTGCCAGGCCACTTTTTAAGGTTGTCTTCCCATCCCTCCATAGTCGTGGGAAGTGGTGTGATTATGTTACTCTTTTTGAGGTGCGAAAGGCCTCGTTCCTGCATTTTAGATGCCAAGGTCATTGTTTTTTAACAAGGAAAAATGTTCCGTTTCCATGGCTACTCCACTTTCTAAACTAGTACCAGAAGTTGTGCACATTATTCACCCAAGGCATCATGGGGGCTAGGAATAAGGTGGATATTAATTTTTAAACAAAAAAAATATTAAAATGATTTCTTTGTTCAATTTCAAACAAAACGTAATATAACATTTTATAACACAGGAGAACATTAAACATGTTTGTTCACTCCAAATAAATAGGTCTAAAATTCCAAAATCTGCAAGTAAAATCCTAAAAATGTTTTACAGGAGAACACAAACTAAATTATATTGCATTTTAAAAAAAAGATTAATATCTAAAAAAAACTAAATTTCACAAAAACTCCTCTATACAACATTTTCAGTGCAGAAAAAGTGTTTCAAACTAATACTATATATACTGTATATATATATAATTCCAAACGATAGACTGCCTCGACATTTTTTTTTTAGCTCAACAGTAAATGTTGTTCCAGCGTGGATGGAGGTGATGGGGGATGCCATCTGTTGGATGGATTGAGTACTGCAATTAACACATTTATAAAAAATTCAGGGGCGGGGGGATGGCCTTTCAGGGCTTCCGTAGAATAGAGGAGAGGCCTTGTTCTGCATCTCTATTGAGTGACAGATAGTTTGTAAATGATGTTTCTTCCACTTTAATTCTACTTACTGGCAATAGTTATATATCTATAAATGCACGGAATCCCTCTGTGTGTGTGTGTGTGTGTGTGTGTGTGTTATTCTGTATGTTCCTGGCATATCTCTCAAACCATTTGTCAGACTGACTTCAGATTTGATATGTGCTTTTCTGAGGTTATGAGAGTGCTCATCCCTGAATTTCTGCCTCTTCGGATATGTGGAAGTTTAGTAGGGGAAGTCTTTAATGAACGTCCTTAGTGGAGCTATTAAATGGCGTTCGCGTTCACTTATATAGCGTTTTTCTCATCTCTAGATGACCAAAGCGCTTTACAGATCCTGCTATCCACCCATTCACACTGATGGCGGAGGAGCTGCCATGCACCGATGCTGGCCTGACCCACCAGGAGCAACTGGGGGTTCAGTGTCTTGCTCAAGGACACTTTGACATGCAGACTGCAGACAGAGCGGGAATTGAACCTCTGACCCTCAGATCAGTAGTCATCCACACTACACCTGCGCCACAGCTGCCCAACACAGAGGTGGAAAAGGTATAATTGCTGAGATTTGGGGGCTGAAAATTTGGATTGTCAGCAATGATATTAAGCCCAATAACCCCTGTAAACTTCAGCCTCCCCGGATATGTGGAAGTTTAGGAGTGGAAATCTTTATTGAACACCCATAGGGGAGTATTAAATGAACACAGAGGTGGAAAAGGTACAACCACTGGGAGTTGGGGGATGAAATTCACAGGGTAGGCTCTGGAGGCCGGTGGAATAAAATGATAAAAATTTGCATCCAATCTGAGCTCTGGAACTGGGTCTTCCTTAGAAAACCTATAAGGAGTTGTTCAGAACTCCTTGCATGAACTCCTTAGGTGTTCTTAAGAGGTGCCATCTATTCTTTGGTGCAAGTATCACTTCTAAGATATCACCAGTCCACATGGGGTCATACGGGCACTGCACTAGTCTACTGAAAAATTAAAAACAGATTGGAAAGAAACTGGGGTTTCTGCTAGGATATGGGATGATTTTTACAACGAGCAGCATGTTTCATGTGTAAAAGCCAATATGTCACATATTATACCATTTTCATACTGTGTCAATTGACATCCTAGGATAGGCTGAGTCTTTTCAAACAGATTACAGTTGATCCAGCCATGGTTAAGAATAAGAATAAGAATATCAATCAGGAAAAAGGGGTAAAATTTCCCCGCTGTGAAAATGATAAGAAGGTGGTAAACCCTTTGTGCCTCTGCAAAAGGCCTTTTTCTGGGTGCACATAGGGCAGACAGCAGGAAGCTTGACCCCAGCGAGTAGATAGTCCACCCTGCCCTTCAAGCACAGACACTGTTGTTACCCTGACCAGGCCGCAGATTAAAGAGAATTTGTAGGGAGTCCTTGGCCCTGCAATTTTGACTTCTAGACTCTGTTTCGTAGTTTGTACCACCTGTGGACTTGCCAGTGGGAATGTGGTCTTTGTGTCTTTGATCCACATGGCATTTTGACCTGGAAGGGCCCCATAGGCTCCACTCTTTATTAGAGAGCCTGCAGCCAGCTTCCACTGAAAGCCCAGAGTATTTCTCTCCAAGTCTCCTGTGTTTCGGCCATTCCTGACATGAATGCTAAGTAACCTCTCTTCAGCCTACTTCATTTATCCACACTTAACCCTTTGACCAATTGACTACTTCACTTGTTTGATAAATCTCCCGTAACAGTGATGCACGTGGCATGCAGCATGCCTCTTGCTGGAGTGTTGCTGTTACAGCCGCGATGCATTTCATAACTTGTCTGTATACAGGCTGCATGTTATGTATCAGAGGCTGCAGTCCTCCCCTCTCACTATCTAGGTTCTAACAAGGCGAGGGTAACAGCCAGATTGACAGCTGCTGGGGCATTTTAACAGGCTTGGTGTTAAACTGCTAAACTCTGAGACGGCAGATGAATGACTGGCTGCCAAACCACACAGAGCACAAACCCACTCCCTTCACTGTTATAATTTTCCAAGCGACCATAAGCTTTTACAAAGAGAGAAAATACAGTCTTGGACTCCTTCTTAGATGCTATTTTTCAGTTGTAATACAACCTCAGTTGAATCTGACATGTACAATTCCGTTGTTCAGTCAAGCTAAAATAATATATATGTATGCAATTTAACCCTTACATACTGTTCATATTGTATGCCATCACAGTACGGTTTGGGTCATACCTATACCAAACACTGAACTACAGATCTACTGTATTTAGAATGTCTAAACAGCCTATCTAACATTAATAACTGTATGAATAATCCTTATTAAATATTTCAGACAGCATGGAGAGCGTATTTTTTTAAATTTTACAACACTCATTTTTGGTGAAAACATCAAATATCACATAGTGTCATGTCCTGTTTTACATAAGACATTAAAACATTAAAGCCACGATGATTGAAATATATTTCACAAATATGAAAATGGTATAAAAAATCTGGAACTTTTGGAATTTATATTATGCAACAGCTAGCTCTGACCGAGCAATTTGATTGGACAATAGGGATTCCAGGAGTTACTAAAATCCACGATAATTGCACGCCAACTTCAATGGATATGCACCACTCCACTTCAGAGGTGTTCATGTAACCGTTAATTACTAATTTACTGTCCAAGTCTGCAGAATAGAATAGAAAAGAATAGGATAGGATAGAACAGAATAGGCTTTTGTAAGATAAGATAAGATAAGATAAGATAAGCCTTTATTAGTCCCACAATGGGGAAATTGCAGGATTGCAACAGCACAGGGATAGCAACACTCAGCATATTGAGCATATGTACATCAGAATATACATATGTACACATAAACATATGAATATACTGTATATACACAGTGCAGAGCATTGTAGCTAGACGGAATAAACAGCATAACCATCTATTTAGTTACCCACATAGTATGAATATGTACCCATACATATTGTCACCCTCCATAGCGATTGATATTGTCCTAGTTTTATACTGGAGGGGACCATTTGTGTAAGTCTGTTGCGTCCTTTGCATTCAATACTATTAGGTCGTCACGTTTTTTTTTTTTTGCTATCTCTGCACGCAACCCTGCTGAGGTTATACAGTCTGACAGCTGTAGGTAGGAAGGACCTGCAAAACCTCTCGGTCACGCACCTAGGGTGATGTAGCCTACTGCTAAATGAGCTCCTCAGTGGGTTCAGTATGTCCTGCATAGGGTGGGACTCGGACTACAGCAGAGATGACAGTTTAGCCACCATCCTTCTCTCTCCTATCTCCTCCTCTGGGTCAAGGTGCTGCCCCAGGACAGAGCTAGCTTTCTTGATCAGTTTGTTCAGTCTCTTCCTATCGACTGCTGTGATGCCCCTGCTCCAGCAGACCACTCCAAAAGTGATGGCTGATGCCACCACCGTGTCGTAGAATGTCTTCAGCAGCGCCCCTCGTACACCAAAAGACCTGAGCCTCCTCAGTAGGAACAGCCTGTGCTGTCCCTTCTTGTAGAGTGCGTCGGTATTGTATGACCAGTCTAGTTTATTGTTCAGATGAACACCCAGGTACTTTCGATGCAGGTGCAGGTGCAGATGTTGTTTACTGAGACGTGGCTCACAGAACTAGCAACAGATGCTAACATCGAACTGGAGGGTTTCCACGCAAAACGGGCAGATCGGACACCAGACAGTGGGAAGGCAAGGGGTGGAGGAGTAATAATGTATGTCAATAACAGCTGGTGCAGACCGGGACATATCACAGTTAAACAACAACACTGCAACAAAGACATTGAGTTGCTAGCTGTTAGCATGTGGCCTACCTATCTCCCGAGGGAATACTCACACGTGATCTGCATTGTTATTTATGCAAATCCGACGGTGAACGCGGGGACAGTGTGTGACGTCATTCACTCAGTAACTGGCAGGCTGCTGACAGAACACCCAGATCCTCTTCTCCTCATCTCAGGTGATTTCAACCATATTTCACTGTCCCCCATTCTGCCCACGTTCACCCACTATGTCACATGCCACACTAGAGACAATAAAACACTGGACTTATTCTATGCAAACATGAAGGAGGCGTACACCTCATCACCACTTCCCCCACTCGGGAGCTCGGATCACAACTTGGTTCATCTCCTGCCGGTGTACAAACCCCTAGTACACAGACAACCTCCGGTCATGTGCAAGGTGAAGTTATGTTCTGAGGAGGCAATGGACGCTCTAAAGGACTGTTTTGTAACCACTGCCTGGGCGCAGCTCTGCGATCCACATGGTGAGGACATCGACGGCCTCACTCACATCATCACATTCCATCTAGCTACATTGCTCCGCACTGTGTGTTCATATATTCATATATTTATTCCATCCAGCTACAATGCTCCGCACTGTGTGTGTTTATATATTTACATATTTATTCCATCTAGCTACAATGCTCTGCACTGTGTGTTCATATATTCATATATTTATTCCATCCAGCTACAATGCTCTGCACTGTGTCTCTGTGTGTGTGTGTGTGTATATATATATTTTATAGTAATATGTACATATGTATATTAGCTGCTCTTGCTTGCTTGTTTTTTTTCTTGCCTTCTGATTGTTGCTCTGAGTGTTGCTATCCCTGTGCTGTTGCAATCCTGGAATTTCCCCGTTGTGAGACTAATAAAGGCTTATCTTATCTTATCTTATCTTATCTTATCATCACGGACTACATCAACTTCTGTGTGGACAACACCGTACCCACCAAGACCATACGGTGTTGCTTGAACAACAAACCCTGGATCAACCCTGAGATTAAAACACTTCTGAAAGAGAAGAAGAGGATCTTCAGGTCGGGGAACAGGGAGATGCTGAAGTCCGTACAGAGGGAGCTGAGGAGAAAGATCAAGAAGGCAAGGACAGCTTCAGGAAGAAGATGGAGGACAAGCTGCAACAAAGCGACATCAGCGGGGTCTGGAGAAACCTCAAAACCATCTCTGGGCTCCAGAATATCTCCTCCCAGGCCACGGGGGGCAGAGAGTGGGCGGAAAATCTGAACCTGTTTTTTCATAGGTTTGACCAACCGCCCTCCCCCCGACTGCACACCAACCACTGCTGCCTCTAAAATCATCGAGACCTGCTGTCCACACCCCACTCCACCAACACCCCCCCACTCCCAGCACACAGCCCCCCAACCTGACCCTCACTAAGACCCAGGTGAGGACGGAGCTGAGGAAGTTCGAGGCGAGGAAGGCCTCGGGACCGGACGGCATCAGTGCAAAGCTCCTCAAGTCCTGTGCAGACCAGCTGTGTGGGATTGTGGAGCACATCTTCAACCTGAGCCCGAAGCTGGGGAGGGTACCACAGTTGTGGAAAACATCTTGTGTGGTACCTATACCAGACTTCCCACCCCAAAGACCTGAACAGCTACAGACCAGTGGCCCTGACGTCTCACAAGATGAAGACACTGGAGAGACTGCTCCTTGCTCATCTCCGCCCCCTGGTGGGACCAGCGATGGATCCACTCCAGTTCTCCTACCAGCATGGCATTGGGGTGGAGGATGCAGTGATCTTCCTTCTTCACCGTTCTCTGCCCACCTGGAGAAGCCCGGGAATGCGGTGAGGATCATGTTCTTTGACTTCTCCAGTGCTTTCAACACCATCCAACCGATGATCCTGAAGGACAAGCTGCTGTGCGCAGAGGTGGACCAGCACCTGTCATCATGGATCCTGGACTACCTCACTAACCGGCCACAGTTTGTGAGAACCCGGGATTGTGTGTCGGACACGATCATCGGCAGCACGGAGGCCCCCAGGGAACGTTTTTGGCTCTCTTCCTGTTCACCCTTTATACTGCGCACTTCCCACACAACACAACACACTGCCATCTACAGAAGTTCTCTGACGACTCTGCGATCGTCGGCCTCATTGCCAAGGGAGATGAAGCTGATTACAGAGGACTTATCCAGGACTTCGTGGACTGGTGCCATCGGAACTGCCTCCAGATCAATGCGAGGAAAACTAAGGAGCTGGTGGTGGACTGCCGCAGGCAAGGACAACCCCTCACAGCACCAGTGAACATCCAGGGAACAGATATTGAGATGGTGACATCCTACAAGTACCTGGGTGTTCATCTGAACAATAAACTAGACTGGTCACACAATACCGACGCACTCTACAAGAAGGGATAGTGCAGGCTGTTCCTACTGAGGAGGCTCAGGTCTTTTGGTGTACAAGGGGCACTGCTGAAGACATTCTATGACACGGTGGTGGCATCAGCCATCACTTTTGGAGTGGTCTGCTGGGGCAGTGGCATTACAGCAGCCGATAGGAAGAGACTGAACAAACTGATCAAGAAAGCTAGCTCTGTCCTGAGGCAGCACCTTGACCCAGTGGAGGAGGTAGGAGAGAGAAGGATGGTGGCTAAACTGTCATCTCTGCTGGAGTCCGAGTCCCACCCTATGCAGGACATACTGAACCCACTGAGGAGCTCATTTAGCAGTAGGCTACATCACCCTAGATGCACGACCCAGAGGTTTCGCAGGTCCTTCCTACCTACAGCTGTCAGACTGTATAACCTAAGCAGGGCTACTCGCAGAGATTGCAAAAAAAAAAAACGTGACGACCTAATAGTATTGAATGCAAAAGATGCAACAGACTTACACAAATGGTCCCCTCCAGTATACAACTAGGGCAATATCAGTCGCTATGGAGGGTGACAGTATGTATGGGTATATATTCATACCATGTAGGGTAACTAAATAGTCGGTTATGCTGTTTATTCCATCTAGCTACAATGCTCGTGTGCTCGCTGTGTGTATATATATTTATATATTTATATATTTATATATTATTTATATATTTATGTGTACATATGTATATTCACTGCTCTTATTTTCTTATCTTCTAAATCATTGCTCTAAGTGTTGCTATCCCTGTGCTGTTGCAATCCTGGAATTTCCCCACTGTGGGACTAATAAAGGCTTATCTTATCTTATCTCATATTAAAAGGATTAAGCAGAAGAAGATGGATGGATATCCATTTTTTTAAATTTTTTTAATTTAACCTTTATTTATACAGGGGAGTTCCATTGAGAGCAAACCTCTCTTTTTCAAGGACACCCTTTTCACACACCAGGAAGATGCCCAGTACAACCACAGACTGACCTGTGGCCACTGAGCAGCTCCACTGGAGCAGTTGGGAAAAGGGTCTTGCTCAAAGGCACCACAGTGAGGTTAAGGAGGGTGGGGCAAACACTGCTATGTTATGTGTTCCACCCAGATCTGATCCTGCGACCCTCTGCTCACCTGTCCATGCTCTCTCCTCTCTTCCTGTGTGAGGCTCACGTTCCAAAAGTTGTGAACTGACCAATCAGGTTTCAGCCCTTCCTTCATACCCTTTTTAGACAATTTTATGACCCCAGCTCAAACAAAGGAACTCAGTGCAATTGGACAAAAGTTTACGTTAAAGAGCAGATCCAGGCCTTATCTTTGAATGTAACTGGTTAGGCTCAATTGTCATTCAAAAATACAGGGACATCTCTCCAAGTTGGAAAACTTTCCCTCAGTTTTTAAAACAGTCTTGAAAAAGTCTGGGGAGAGTCATATTCTTTCTCTCCTACTAAGCCAGGCCTAGAGCACAAGCTCTGTGTTCTGTGTGTAACTTTTCAATTTTTTCTTTAGAATTCATCTTTTTTCCTATTTTTACACCTTTTTCTTAAATTACCGTGCTAAGAAGATTTTGTTTGATTTTCACCAAGCTTAAGTCAACTTTATTCTGACCACGACACATCAGAAGAATCAGAATTTGTGGTTTGTTTTTATTATTACCTCCGCCAGGCCGCAGACCAGGAGGTAATGTTTTTGCTGGGGTTTGTCTGTCTGTTTGTCTGTTGGTTAGCAAGATAACTCAAAAAGTTTTGGACGGATTTTGATGAAACTTTCAGGCATTGTTGGAAATGGTACAAGGAAGAACTGATTAAATTTTGGGGATGATCCGGATCACCGTCTGGATCCAGGAATTTTTTAAAGGATTCTTTAACATTGTGAGATACGGCCATTTTCAACATGTGTGCAGGCGCAATGGAGGGCGCTGGTTGTCGTGTCTGATGAACACGAACTCCGCATTCTTCAAAGTTTTAGGCACAAAAGCACATGGAAAACAGTGGTGGGCCGGGCCCGGCAGCGTGCCTGTGTTTGCACTACGCTGCAAAAGCTGAGACGGGCAGCTGTCCGTCGCGGGATTATTTGGCAGAAATTCCCCGGGCAGCCATAGGGACTGCGCAAAAACAAGCTCTCTGCCGGGGAAGCTTCCAAATCCTCTTTTGGCGCGGAGCGCAACCCCAATTAAACCCACGGCAACCTGTCTACCCAATTTGCATCCGTCAGTGAACCCCTGAGTGCTGCTTTCAGTGATCTATGAAAACGCTCGCATTGTGGAAATGTGAAAATGACGAGGCAGAGTTTATCTCACGAGTCAGGTTTATTCACATCTTCCAACATCAGCAAAGCAGAAAAAGGGAAAAACACAGACATTTGTCCTTTATATATCCAGGACCTTCAAAGCTCACAGTCACATTGCATTTAATCACAAGTAACAATGCATCTTCTCTTAAATCCTATAACATCCTCCTCATAGTCTCTGGCAGACCAGGAAATCCCCCAAGGCCGTCTCTTGCATACCAAAGACTAAATTTTCACATCCTCCTGTTATCTCACAGGAGACTTTGTTCTCTCTGAGATGTGAAGCTTAAAGTGATACACGTGTCCCACAAGACCCCCCCCCCCCAAACATCTAAGATGGAACAACAGAATAACAGTCTGCATGTCATGATAAAACCATTACACATTAACCCACGTGCTGCCTGGGCCTCAGTCTCCTCCCGTATCTGCTGTAAGCGGGCTTCGCCACTTCTGCGGCGCCATCCCGCTGGGGCGCTGCTGTCTTGGGGTGAGAACTGTTTGTCACTCCCTGTGGGTGTTCTGGGGAATGTCCCCGGGGCGGTCTGCCGCGTCGAGGAGCCCTGGCCAACAGCACATCCTCGTCCACCACCACAAAGGCGGGTTTGAGCCTGTTTATGCCAATCTTTTCCTTCCTGCCCCCCAAATCTAGCAAAAAATGTTTGTCCCCTGTTTCCAGCACTCTAAATGGTTCATCATAAGGTGGTTGCAGCGGTGGGCGATGGGCATCGTGTCTGACAAAAACAAATTCCGCATTTTTCAAAGCCTTAGGCACAAAAACGTGCGGAAAACTGTGGTGAACGGGGCCAGGCAGCGTGCCCGATTCCGTGCCACGCTGCAACCACTGAGACGGGGAGCTATCTGGCGCAGGATTATCTGGGAGAAACTCCCCGGGCAGCCGAAGTGGTTGCGCAAAAACTAGCTCAGCCGGGGAGGCTTCTAAGTCCTCTTTAGGTGCAGAACGCAACCCCAATAAAACCCACGGTAGCCTGTCCACCCAATTTGCATCCGTCAGCGACGCTCTGAGAGCCGCTTTCAATGACCTATGAAAACGTTCGCATAACCCATTAGCCTGCGGATTGTACGTGGTTGTGCGGTGGATCGTTACCCCCAGGCTGTGGGCCATTGCTGACCAAAGTTCGGAAACAAGTTGAGGGCCTCTGTCGGACGTAATGTCCGATGGGACTCCAAAGCGCGCTACCCATGCTGTTAAAAACGCGCGCGCCACCTCCTCGGGTGTGGTTGACGCCAGTGGGACCACTTCCGGCCAGCGCGTGGTGCGGTCCACCATTGTCAGAAGGTGTGTGCACCCCTGTGACGGCGGGAGGGGGCCTACGAGGTCCACGTGAACATGATCGAACCTCTTAGCCGGGATGTGAAACGGCTCCAAGGGAGCTCTCGTGTGTTTGTGTACCTTGGCTCGTTGACAAGCCATGCAGGCTGCTGCCCACTCCTTAACTTGTTTGCGCAGGCTCGGCCATACAAATTTCTTTCCTACAATTTTGACCGACGCGCACTCCCGGGTGCGGCAGAGAATGAATCGAGTCAAAAACGCGGCGGCGCCACGCGGCCGGCACCACAGGACGCAGTCGCCCAGTGGAGACATCGCAGATTAGGGGGGGCATACCATCTTGCAGCACCCTGTTCTCCAGCCTTAACCCTGTTGGTCCAGACTGGAGCGCGCGCACGTCCACGTCGCTAACCTGATCCGTGGCCATGGCTGCATAATCTATCCCTACGTGGACTGGGGCCGCCACGGTGCGCGAGAGACAGTCTGCCACTACATTCAGTTTACCCGCCACATGCTGAATATCGGTAATAAACTCTGAGATAGCGGCTAGCTGTCTTTGCTGCCGGCCTGACCACGGTTCTGAAACCTTGGCCATCGCGAATGTCAGCGGCTTGTGGTCAACAAACGCGGTGAAACGGCATCCCTCCAGCCAGAACTGGAAGTGGTGAATAGCCAAGTGGAGAGCTAACAACTCCCTGTCGAATGCGCTGTATTTTCGTTCACTATCATGCAAAGTCCTGCTGAAAAAGGCGAGCGGCTGCTAAGCCCCGGCTACATGCTGCTCCACGACCACCCCTATGGCCACATCTGACGCGTCAGTAGTGATCGCTATGCGGGCCATTGGGTCTGGATGTGCTAACAACGCAGCATTTGCCAGGGCTGTTTTGACCTCCGAGAATGCTCGCTCTCGCTCCGGAGACCATTCGATCTTATTTGTGGGTTTTTGTTTTTTGAGTGCGGCATACAATGGTTGCATGAGCTGCGCTGCGTGGGGGAGGAAACGGTTATAAAAATTCACCATTCCCAAAAACTCCTGTAACGCCTTGACCGTTTGTGGCTGGGGAAAATTTGCTACCGCGTGCACTTTGTCAGGCAGCGGAACTGCTCCTTCTGGAGAGACGCGATGCCCCAAAACAATCAATCTGCGTCACCCCGAACTGACACTTCGCTGGGTTGATTATTAAACCGTGCTCTCCCAACCTCCGGAAAACTGCCGTGAGGTGGTTTTCGTGTTCGTCTTCGGACGCGCTGGCTACTAAGATGTCATCCAGGTAGACGAATACGAAGGGGAGATTGTGCAACACCGCGTCCATCATGCGTTGGAACGTCTGCGCAGCGCCTTTAAGCCCAAATGGCATGCGCAAAAACTCGAATAGACCAAACGGATTTATTACCGCTGTTTTGGGTATGTCCTCAGCATGCACTGGGACTTGGTGGTAACCGCGGACCAAGTCTATCTTAGAAAAAATGCGCGCCCCCGCCAAATGAATGGAAAAATCTTGGATATGCGGGATTGGGTAGCGGTCGTGCGCTGTGGCGTTGTTCAATCTGCGGAAATCTCTGCAAGGTCGCCACGAGCCGTCAGCTTTCGGGACCATGTGAAGCGGGGAAGCCCATGGGCTGTTCGAACGCCTGATGATGCCCAACCTTTCCAGGTTGGCGAACTCCTCACGCGCTATGGTCAGTTTAGCTGAATCCAAGCGCCGAGCTTTTGCAAAAACGGGCGGTCCGGTGGTAGTAATAAAATGTTCCACCCCGTGTTTAGCGACGGCTGCTGAAAATGTGGGAACCGTGAGTGCTGGGAACTGAGTGAGCAGTGTGTGGAACTTACCGCTTGCAGCTGTGACGTTGGCTTGTGCTGTTGGCGGGGCCACTCGGGCTGTACAGGGAATAGAATAAAAAGAAAGTGCATTAACCAGGCGCCTGTTAGCAAGATCAACCAACAAACCATGTGAGCACAGAAAATCAGCCCCCAACATATTGAAATTCACTGCAGCTATGACAAAAGTCCACTCAAATGTATGGCCGTGTAGGGACAGAAGCAGAGTCCTCTCACCAAAGGTCTTAATCTCCGAGCCGTTCGCTGCTGACACCCCGGGACCTCTGGAAACCGCCAGCCGGTCAGCGGAGGAAGGTGTGATGAAACTCAACTGGGAGCCTGTGTCCACGAGGAAATGCCTTCCTGAGCGCGCATCCTTCAAGTAGAGCAGCTTGTTCTCCTCCCCGAGGGCCACAGCTGCTACCGACCCCTGGTCTTGGCGTTTCCCGAGCGCTTGAACTGGCACGGTGGTATACATTTGCGTGCCTTCTCTGCAAAGCGGCGATGGTAGAAACAGAGGATGTCTCCTCCGCGATCCTTGGCCCCCGCCGCCGCCATCGTTGGTGGTTCTGCTACCGCCGTCTCTGGCCCCCCGCCATCTCCGGCCGTCGCGCCGAACTCCGTCACTGCTGCGGTGGCCGCGCGCTGTTTGCTGGCGTTGAGAATCCGGTGCGCCTCCTGGGCCAGCGTGCGGAAGTCCCGCTGGGCCAACAATGGTGAACTGGCCAGGGTCGCTCTCGTGGCCGACGGTAGGGTCCTGAGGAAAATGTGGGTGAAGATGAAGTCATCGTTGTCTGAGCCCCTCAACCACAGCATGTTCTCCATCAGGTCAATGGGCGTGCCATCTCCCAAGTCGTTCAGAGCCAGGAGCCTCTCCGCTCTCTCCTCGACTGAGAGAGTGAAACGCTGGATAAGCGCAGCCTTCAACCCGCCGTATTTGTCGTTGGCCGGTGGCTGCTCCAATAGGCTCTGCACATGCCAAGCCGTGCGGTTGTCGAGCTTTGCAATCACATGGTAGAACTTCGTGTCATCTACCGTTATCCCCCGGAGGGCGAACTGTGCTTCGACCAAGTGGAACCAGGAGCACGGGTTGTCTTGCCAAATGTCCGGTAGCTGGACGGTAGCGGCATACGCTTGGCTGGGAGCTCCTGACTTGGCTGGCCCGGGGGAATTTCTTTCATCCATGATACGTCTTAGGGTCACCAGTGTGGAAATGTGAAAATGACGAGGCAGAGTTTATCTCACGAGTCAGGTTTATTCACATCTTCCAACATCAGCAAAGCAGAAAAAGGGAAAAACACAGACATTCGTCCTTTATATATCCAGGACCTTCAAAGCTCACAGTCACATTGCATTTAATCACAAGTAACAATGCATCTTCTCTTAAATCCTATAACATCCTCCTCATAGTCTCTGGCAGACCAGGAAATCCCCCAAGGCCGTCTCTTGCATACCAAAGACTAAATTTTCACATCCTCCTGTTATCTCACAGGAGACCCAGTTCTTTGTTCTCTCTGAGATGTGAAGCTTGAAGTGATACACGTGTCCCACAGCATAACCCATTGGCCTGTGTTGGGGAAACATTACCCTGTGAAGTCCCCCGCGGTGGTCTACCTCGCCGCGGAGCCTTCGCCAACAGCACCTGCTCATCTGCCACCACAAAAGCGGGTTTGAGTCTGTTTATGCCAATTCTCTCTTTCCTACCCCCCAAATTTATCAAAAACTGCTTGTCCCCTGGTTCTAGCACTCTGAATGGTCCGTCATAAGGCGGTCGCAGCGGTGTTCGATGCGCATCGTGTCTAACAAAAACAAACTCTGCGTTCTTCAAAGTTTTAGGCACAAAAACGCGTGGAAAACTGTGGTGTGCGGGGCCAGGCAGCGTGCTTGATTCTGTGTTACTCCGCAACAGCTGAGACGGGGAGGAGTTTGGCGCAGGGTTATCTGGGAGAAACTCCCCAGGCAGCCGGAGTGGCTGCGCAAACACGAGCTCCGCTGGGGAGGCTTCTAGATCCTCTTTAGGCGCAGAACGCAACCCCAATAACACCCACGGTAACTTGTCAACCCAATTTGTATCCGTCAGTGATGCTCTGAGAGCCGCTTTCAATGACCTATGAAAATGTTTGCATAACCCGTTAGCCTGCGGATTGTACGCGGTTGTGCGGTGAATTGTGACACCCAGGCTGCGGGCCATTGTCGACCAAAGCTCGGACACAAATTGAGGGCCTCTGTCGGACGTAATGTCCGACAGAACACTGAAGCACGCCACCCAAGCTGTTAAAAACGTGCGCGCCACCTCCTCGGCTGTGGTTGATGCCAGCGGGACCACTTCAGGCCAGCGCGTGGTGCGGTCCACCATTGTCAGAAGGTGTGTGCACCCCTGTGACGGTGGGAGGGGGCCCACGAGGTCCACATGAATGTGATCGAACCTCTTGGCCGGAATGTGAAATGGTTCCAAAGAAGCCCTCGTGTGCCTGTGTACTTTGGCTCGTTGACACGCCGTGCATGCTGCTGCCCACTCTTTGACTTGTTTGCGGAGGCTCGGCCACACAAATTTCTCTCCCACCATTTTGACCAACGCGCGCACTCCAGGGTGTGCCAAAGAATGAACCGAGTCAAAGACGCGGCGGCGCCACACGGCCGGTACTACTGGACGCGGCCGTCCAGTGGAGACATCGCAGATTAGGGGGGCATACCGTCTTGCAGCACCCTGCTCTCCAGCCTTAACCCTGTTGGTCCAGACTGGAGCGCACGCACGTCCGCATCATTAACCTGCTCTGCGGCCATGGCTGCATAATCTACCCCTACGCTGACTGGGGCCGCCACGGCGTGCGAGAGGCAATCTGCCACTACATTGAGTTTGCCCGCCACGTGCTGAATATCAGTGGTAAACTCTGATATCACAGCCAGCTGTCTCTGCTGCCGGCCTGTCCACGGTTCAGAGACCTTGGCCATCGCGGATGTTAGCGGTTTGTAGTCAAGGAACGCGGTGAAAGCACGTCCTTCCAGCCAGAACTGAAAGTGGCGGATGGCCAAATGGAGAGCGAGCAGCTCCCTGTTGAACGCGCTGTATTTACGTTCGCTATCGCGCAAGGTCCTGCTGAAAAAGGCGAGGGGCTGCCAAATCCCGGCTACATGTTGCTCCACGACCGCCCCTATGGCCACCTCTGATGCGTCAGTGGTGAGCGCTATGCGGGCCGTTGGGTCTGGGTGTGCCAACAACGCAGCCTTTGCCAAGGCTGCTTTCACCTCCGAGAACGCTTGGTCCCGCTCCAGGAGCCACTCGATCTTATCCGCGGGTTTCTTTTTTTTGAGCACGGCATACAACGGCTGCATGAGTTGCGCCGCGCGGGGGAGAAAACGGTTATAAAAATTCACCATTCCCAAAAACTCCTGCAACGCCCTGACCGTCTGCGGCTGGGGAAAATCTGCCACCGCGCGCACTTTGTCAGGAAGCAGAACTGCTCCTTCGGGGGAGACGCAGTGTCCCAAAAAATCGATCTGCGCCACCCTGAACTGACACTTCGCTGGGTTGATTATTAACCCGTGATCTCCCAACCTTCGGAAAACTGTGGCCAGGTGTTTTTCGTGTTCGTCTTCGGATGCGCTGGCTACTAAAATATCATCCAGGTAGACAAACACGAAAGGGAGATCGCGAAGCACCACGTCCATCATGCGTTGGAACGTCTGAGCAGCCCCTTTAAGTCTGAATGGCATGCATAAAAACTCTAATAGGCCAAACGGAGTTATTACCGCTGTTTTGGGTATGTCTTCAGCGTGCACTGGGACTTGGTGGTAACCGCGGACCAAGTCTATATTAGAAAAAATGCGCGCCCCTGCCAAATGAACGGAAAAATCTTGGATATGTGGGATTGGGTAGCGGTCGTGCGCTGTAGTGTTGTTTAACGTGCGGAAATCCCCGCAAGGGCGCCATGATCCGTCAGCTTTCGGGACCATGTGTAGGGGGGAAGCCCACGGACTGTTTGAACATCGGATAATGCCCAACCTCTCCAGGTTGGCGAACTCCTCAAGTGCTATAGCCAGTTTACCTGCGTCCAAGCGCCGAGCTTTTGCAAAAACGGGTGGTCCGGTAGTGGTAATAAAATGCTCCACCCTGTGCTTAGCGACTGTTGTCGAAAATGTGGGGACCGTGAGTGCTGGGAACTGAGTGAGCAGTGTGTGGAACTTACCGCCTGCTGCTGTGACGTTGGCTTGTGCTGTTGGCAGGGCCACTCGCGCTGTACAGGGGATAGAATCAAAAGAAAGTGCATTAACCAGGCGCCTGTTAGCGAGATCAACCAACAAACCATGTGAGCACAAAAAATCAGCCCCCAACATATTGAAATTTATTGCTGCTACAACAAAAGTCCACTCAAATGTACGGCCGTGTAGAGACAGGAGCAGTCTTCTCACCAAAGGTCTTAATCTCCGAGCCGTTCACTGCCATCACCCGGGGACCTCCGGAACCAGCCAGTCTGTCCGCGTAGGAAGGTGTGATGAAACTCAACTGGGAGCCTGTGTCGACGAGGAACTGCCTCCCCGAGCGTGCGTCCGACAAGTAGAGCAGCTTGTTCTCTTCCCCGAAGGCCGCGGCTGCTACCGACCCCCGGTCTTGGCGTTTCCCGAACGCCTGAACTGGCACTGCGGTACACACTTGCGTGCCCTCTCTGCGAAGCGGTGATGGTAGAAACAAAGGACGTCCGGTCCACGTTCCCTGGCCCCTGCCACCGCCGTCGTCGGTGAGTCTGGCACCGCTGCCTCTGGCCCCCTGTCATCTCCGGTCGTCGCGCCGAGTTCCGCTGCAGCGGCCGTGGCTGCGCGCCGCTTGGTGGTGTTGACAATCCGCTGCGCCTCTCGGTCCAGCGCGCAGTAGTCCCGTAGGGCCAACAGTAGCGAAGTGGCCAGGGTCGCTCTCGCTGCTGACGGTAGAGTTCTGAGGAAGAGGTGGGTGAAAATGAAGTGATCGTCATCAGAGTCTTTCAACCTCAACAACTTCTCCATCAGGCTCGCGGGCATGCCGTTTTCCTCTCTGCTCGCTCCTCCGCCGAGGGGGTGAATTGCTGGATGAGTGCAACCTTCAACGTGCCTTATTTGTCGCTATCCGGCGGCTGGTCGATCGGGCTCTCCACATGCTGGGCCATGTTGTTGTCCAGCTTTGCGACTACGTGGTAGAATTCCGTGGCATCTACCGATATCCCCCGGAAGTTGAACTGTGCCTCAACCGCGTTGAACCAGGAGCGCGGGTTGTTCTGCCAGAAGTCCAGTAGCTGGACTGTAGCGGCATTCGCTTGGCTGGGGGCTCCTGACGCGGCTGGCCCGGGGGAATTTTCTTCTTGCATTATACGTCTCGGGTCACCAGTGTGGTTATGTGAAAATGACAGGGCAGAGTTCTCTCTCAAAGTCAGTTTTATTCACAACACCATCATCTCAAAGCAGAGAAAGAGCATGACACAGTAAACTCTCTCCTTAAATATCAGGAACTTCACACTTCACAGATCACATGTCACACAGACCACCTTGCATTATAAAGACAGTCACAACGCATTTCTCCCCATGATATCACTTCCACTGTCTCCAATGCATCCCTTCCTTAATCCTTTAATTGAACCCCCCACAGTCTCAAGCCTTGCATACCAAGGCTAAGATTCCTGCAGCTTCCTGCCTTTGTTCTGACCTAAAATGTGAGCCACAAAACAGGTCCCATGTGTGTGTCCACCACAACCCTACCATAGCAGGCGCAGCTGTCACTCTCCTCCACGGGTCGGTTTCCTGTCCTGCCCCACTTCACACCACAGCCCAGAAGGAAGAAATGCTGTGGTGGTGGCGACTTCTCATATCGAGCACTGATCAACTGTTCTCCGAGCAATGAGTAGCCCCCAACAGCTCCTACCTCTGTGGTTAAATATGAGGTTTGTTTTGTTTTTTTTAGCAAGAAGCTCGCATTTAATGTCCACAGTTGTTTAAATGTGTAAGCTGTGCAAGTAATTGTGTGTTTTTTTACGCACAGAGAAAAAGTGACTGTGATTTGTTGCAGTAAAAAACAGTTTCTTCTAAGCAGTGAACTTTCATTTATCTGTGCTTTCTGTTTTATTTTATCTCATTCATTTACATGCTGTTGTGATCTGCAACTATTTCATGGAAGTAAATCCTCTAAATATGTGTTTTTAATGGGCTGGTCCAGGAGTGTAAAACATATAGCTCGTGGGCCAAAAACGGCTCACCAGGGGCTCCAAAGTTTTCTCTGTGAATTCACAGCTTCATTTCTAGTAAATTTCTGACTTTCTACTGATTACAGCAGTTTGTGCAAATCTGAGACATTTTTTCTCTGTAAGATGAGACTTTTTTTCTCATTAGTTTTCTTTATCTTCTTTTTTCTGATGAGAACAAGGGGCCCTTGATCTTGCTATGTGTGGAAGATGATTTAAGTATGCATTTAAAAGTAACGTGAAAGTTATTTTTCCAAGTAACTAGTTACTTTAATCATGCAGTAACTCAAAAGTGACTCAGTTACTGTAGAAAAGAAGTGACTAGTAACTGTAACTAGTTACTATTTTTTAGTAACTTGCCCAACACTGGTGATATACTGTATGAGTAGAACTACGAGAGAGCTGTACCAGTGATGCTGAGGAAGGTTTCCAGATGGAAGAAGCGAATGAAGTGGTTGCCTGTATCAAAGGCAGCTGTCATGATCGGGGGCACGGTTAGGACCGTGCCCACGCTTTATGTTCATTTATGAGTTTGTTTTCATTGTATTGTTATTATGAGTATGAGTTTGTTTATGATTTAGTCCCTTGTTTATTGTTATGTCATGTCTTCGTCTGTTGCCTGGTGATCGAGCGTAGACTGGCTTCAACTATGTGGGATCCAGCGACAGTGGTAAGCCGGTCTCCAGCTGCCACACCGGATGAGCTACCTGTGTGGGCCGCTTCACCTGGGGGTTCTGGGACTGCACCTTCCCTCATACTGGCTGTGGGGGCCTCCGCAGCAGAGCCAGAGTTGGACATCCAGAGGGCTGGGTTCGAGACACCTCAGCCTGCATCGATGGAGTCCTGGACGGCGGTGGAGCTGAAGCTCAGGCAAGTGCTCTTTTTTTGTTTTCACTCTGTTTTGGAGAGATCTTGCCTGGCTGTTGGTGGGGAGGGCCAGGTGCAGCCATCAGCTGCACCTAAGCTCACCTTACCAGGCTCCACTGCCACCGGTGACTCTGACCCTGTGTTTATGTCTTCCCTGTCGTAGCTTTCTCCCAGAGTCTCCGTGAGTGCTGCTCCTCAGCCCGAGGCCTCCACAGGGGCTGCGCTTCAGCCTGAGATCTCCATGGGTGCTGCCTCCCTTCTGGTCGAGGTCTCCGTGGATGCTGCTCCCCCTCTGTCCAGGCCATCATGGGTGCTACGCCCCAGCCTGGGGCCGTCATGGATGATGAGCCCCAGTCTGAGTCTATCGTGGGTGCTGTGCCCCAGCTTGGGTCCATGGAGGGTGCTGCCCTGCCATTTATGGCCTCCGAGGGTGCTACTGTCCCACTGTTCATGGTCTCAGAGGGTGCTGCTGGTTTGCTGTCTATCGTCCCGGAGGGAGCTGCTGTCCTGCTTTCTATGACCCCCGCAGGTACAGCTATGCCCAAGCCCGAGGCCGCTGCAGTTGCAGACATGCCTCAGCCCAGGACGCTGCGGGTGCCGCCATACCCCAACCTGGGACCGCCGCGGGTGCCACTATGGCCCAGCCCAGGGCCACCACTCGGGGGGTCAAGTGACTTTTGCGTTATGTTCTTTTATTGGTCTGTTTTCATTGTATTGTTATTATGAGTATGAGCTTGTGTATGATTTATTCTCTTGTTCATTATTATCCTGTCTTCTTCTGTCGCCTGGTGTCTGTGTCTTATGTTTGTCCTTTTGTATTTTATTACATTTTTATCTGGTGCCCTGCATGTTCTGTTTGTCTGTCTACCTGTCTGTGAGTATGTCATTGTGCTGCCCCTCCCATCCTGTGAGTCCACCTGTTGCCCTGATTAACTTCCCAGCTGTTCTTTGTTTCCCCTATTATGAGTTCCCTATTTATGCCTGTCTCCGTTCAGTGTTCTTTGTGAGGGCATCACGTCTGTCTTGTGTGTCGTTCCTATGTCCAGGTCTATGCGACGTTAGTTTTTGCTATGCCTTGCTATGATATGCTAAGTTTACCAAGTTTTAGTTTGTGTAATTTAGTTGTGTTAATAAACCACTGTTTTCACCTTGCCTGCTTGTGCTTCTGAGTCCTCTTCTGCACCCTGATCTCCAGGCAGATCATGACAGCGGCTGTGAGGTTGAGCATGATGAGGATGTTAAGGAGTCCAGAGTCGGCTCAGAGGAGAAGGTCATTTGTCACTTTGAGAAGGGTTGTTTCGGTGCTATGTTGTGAACAGAATCCAGATTGGAATGTCTCAAAGAGGTCATTGGAGGTGAGGTGGGTTTTGAAATGGGTGGCAACAACACTTTCTAGGATTTTTGATAGGAAGGGCAGGATGGAGATGGGACGAAAGTTATTCATGATGTTGGGATTTAGTCCAGGTTTTTTGAGGCTTGGGGTGACAGCGGTGAGTTTCAGGGTGTCAGAAACTGAGCTGGAGCTGAGGGAGGCATTGGTAATGGTGCAGATGAGTAGGGAGACCAATGGGAGACAGGATTTGATAAGTGTGGATGGGAAGAGGTCCAGTACGGATGTGGAACTTCTCATGCCTGTAGTAATTTTAGTGAGTTCTAGAGGGGTCAGTGTAGGAAAATGAGACAGTGACTGAATAGAGATGGGGGGTAGGAGCTAATGGAAGGGATTGGATCAGAGAGGAGGTGGTCAGGTTGCTGTGGATGGTGGTGATCTTTGTTTGGAAAAAGGATAGGAATTCAATTCAATTCAATTCAACTTTATTTATATAGTGCCATTTCACAACAACAGTCATCTCATAGCACTATCAACTGTAGGGGGGGAACCCCCACAGTTGCAGAAAGACCCCAGCAATCAGGCGATCCCCTGTGAGCAAGCACTTGGCGATGGTGGAGAGGAAAAACTCCCTTTGAATTTGGAATGAGTTGCACTTTTCAGCAGTGAACGCTGGGGAGGTATTGTTGATGGGTTTGAGAAGTTTTTTTTTATTATTACCTCCGCCAGGCTGCAGGCCAGGAGATAATGTTTTTTGCCGGGGTTTGTCTGTCTGTTTGTCTGTCTGTTTGTCTGTCTGTCTGTTGGTTAGCAAGATAACTCAAAAAGTTTTGAACGGATTTCGATGAAACTTTCAGGTGTTGTTGGAAATGGTACAAGGAAGAACTGATTAAATTTTGGGAATGATCCGGATCACCGTCTGGATCCAGGAATTTTTTAAATGATTCTTTAACATTGTGAGAAACGGCCATTTTCAACATGTGTGCAGGCGCAATGGAGGGCGCTAGTTGTCGTGTCTGACGAACACGAACTCCACGTTGTTCAAAGTTTTAGGCACAAAAGCACGCGGAAAACAGTGGTGGGCCGGGCCCGGCAGCGTGCCTGTGTTTGCGCTACGCTGCAAAAGCTGAGACGGGAAGCTGTCCGGCGTGGAATTATTTGGCAGAAATTCCCCGGGCAGCCATAGGGGCTGTGCAAAAACAAGCTCTCTGCCGGGGAAGCTTCAAAATCCTCTTTTGGCGTGGAGCACAACCCCAATAAAACCCACAGCAACCTGTCTACCCAATTTGCATTCGTCAGTGAACCCCTGAGTGCTGCTTTCAGTGATCTATGAAAACGCTCGCATAACCCAATGGCCTGTGGGTTGTACGAGGTTGTGCGATGAATTGCAACGCCCGCAGCCTGGGAGTTTGGAGATGGAGGAAATGAACACAACAGCAGGTTTGTCGGCCTCCGTCGGTCTATGATGACCATGGAAGAGAATCCTAAACATCTACTCTGCTGGAACAGCACCGCCTGTGGCTGAACAGGCCGATGCGCGAATGGCAGTCCCTGTCACACAGGTCGCACTTGTGGGTGGTCTCCGTGCTGCTGGGTCTGTGACGGTTCTTCCTGCGGGTCCTTTTTTCATCTGCTGCAGCAGTCAGTCTCTCTTCACCCGCTTTGAGCTGTCTGGTCAGGGTGCCTCTCCATTTGGAGCGGTCCATTGCAAGGTCCTCCCAGTGCTCTGTGTTGATCTCCAGGGCCTTCATGTCTCTCTTGCAGACGTCTCTAAAGCGCAGCTGTGGGCAGCCAACGTCTCTCCTGCCAGTTGCCAGTTCTCCGTAGAGGACGTCTAAGGGGATTCTGCCATTCTCCATACGGTGAACGTGGCCTAGCCAGCGGAGCCTGCGCTGCCTGAGTAGAGTGAACATGGAGGGAAGGCCGGCGTGGGACAGAACTTATATGTGTGGCACTTTGTCCTGCCAGGATATGTCGAGGATGTGGCGAATGCAGCGCAAGTGGAAGGAGTTCAGTCTCTTTTCCTGCCGGGCGTATGTTGTCCACGTCTCACTCCCATAGAGTAGTGTGCTGATAACGCAGCCGTTGTACACTGCCATCTTCGTCTTGACAGAGAGTTTGGGATTCTCCCACACTCGTGTGGTGAGGCGAGCAAGTGTGAAGGCTAATTTTCCAATCTTCTTGTTGATCTCTGTATCAAGGGAGAGGTTGTTGCTGATCGTGGACCCAGGTATGTGAACTGATCCATGACCTCCAGCTCGTGGTCGTCGATGGTGATGGTTGGTGGTGCTTCCGTGCCTTGCGCCAAGACGTTAGTCTTCTTCAGGCTGATGGTAAGACCGAAGTCCTTGCATGCCTGGGACAAGCGGTCCATCAGGGTCTGAAGGTCCTGCTGTGTGTGGGTTGCGACTGCAGCATCGTCTGCGAACAGCATGTCTCTGATTAGAGCCTCGCGTACTTTGGTTCTGGCTTTCAGGCGGGCGAGGTTGAAAAGCGTGCCTTCAGATCTTGTGTGCAGGTAGATTCCCTCTGTTGCTGTGCTGAAGGCATGCCTCAGGAGCATAGCAAAGAAAATCACAAAGAGGGTTGGCGCAAGTACACAGCCCTGTTTCACTCCGCTGCGTATGTTGAATGGCTCTGGGACGTTGCCGTCATGCTGCACTATCCCCTGCATGTTGGTGTGAAACAATTCGATGAGGCTTTGCAACTTTGGTGGGCATCCTATCTTCTGCAGGATCTTGAAAAGGCCCTCTCTGCTGACCCGATCGAACGCTTTGGTGAGGTCGATGAAGGCGACGTACAGGGGCATGTTCTGTTCTCTGCATTTCTCCTGGAGTTGGCGGATGGAGAATATCATGTCTACTGTCGATCGCTCAGCGCGGAAGCCACACTGAGACTTGGGGTAGACACGTTCGGCAAGCTTCTGTAGACGAACGAGAACAACTCGTGCGTAGACTTTGCCAACAACGCTGAGAAGGGAGATGCCCCTGTAGTTGTTGCAGTCACTTCTCTCCCCTTTGTTTTTGTAGAGGGTGATGATCTTGGTGTCCCTCATGTCCTGTGGTACGGCACCTTCCTTCCAACACTGACAGAGGACGTCATGCAATGGCAGCAGTAGGGCAGTCTTCCAGTGCTTGATCAGGTCAGGGGGTATGCCATTGTTGTCGGGTGCCTTGCCAGCGGCCAAGCTATCAATGGCCTTGCTGAGTTCGTCGATGGTCGGCTCAGCGTCAAGTTCGTCCATGGATGGCAGGCAGTCGATGGCATCAAGGACTGACGGTGTCACGGTGTTCTGTCTGGAGTAGAGGTCGGAGTAGTGTTCCACCCATCTCTCCATCTGCTTGTTCTTTTCTGTGATCATCTCCCCAGTGGAGGATTTGAGGGGGGCCGTCTTGCTCTGAGCCGGACCAAGTGCTTTCTTGATGCCATCGTACATACCACGGATGTTCCCTGTTATGGCAGCGGTTTGAATGTCTTGGCTGAGCTGAGTCCAGTACTCGTTGGCACAGCGCCGAGCAGTCTGCTGAACTTTGCTTCTCGCAGCCCTGAGAATCTGGAGATTCTTCTCGTTTGGGTACTTCTTGTACTCTGCAAGTGCTGAGCGCTTGGCTTCAATGACGGGGGTCATCTCGGTCAACGTTGCATCAAACCAGTCCTGTGACTTTGAGGTCTTCCTCCCAAAGGTAGCCAAGGCTGTGCGGTGGATGGTGTTTCACAGCTCTTCCCACTTCTGTTTTGCAGATTCTCCTTCTTGTGGTACACCAAGTTCCTTCTCAAAGGTGGAGGCAAACTGCTCAACAAGTTCTGGTTGGGCCATCTTGCTGGTGTCAATCCGTGCCTTTCCAGGCTGTCTAGAACGATGGAATTTCTTCAGCTGCAGCTTGACCTTGCAACACACCAATGAATGGTCTGTGTCGCAATCTGCACTCTGGAACGAACAGGTGATTAGCCCGTTCTTCAGTGAGGTGCACCTGGTCAGGATCAAGTCCAGCTGGTGCCAGTGCTTGGAGCGAGGATGTTGCCAGGAAACCGTGTGTTGGGGCTTGGTCTTGAAGAACGAGTTTGTGATGCACAGATCGTGATATGTGCAGAACTCAAGCAGCCACTGTCTGTTGTCGTTCATTCTGCCCACGCCAAAAGGTCCAAGACAGGAGGGCCAGGAGTCGTGGTCAGCACCCACTCTGGCATTGAAGTCTCCTAGGAGAATGAGTTGTTCAGAGTTGGGGATGATCCTGAAAGTTGTTGCGAGATTCTCGTACAACTCGTCTTTTGCCTCTGGTGTGGCTGTCAGTGTTGGGGCATACACACTGACGAGGGTGACTGGGCCTTGAGTGGTGTTGAGGCGGAGGGTGAGGAGTCGTGCAGAGCCAGTGCTGCCCGGTTCCACCATCTTCAGCAAGGTGTTCTTCACTGCAAAGCCCACTCCGTGTTCCCTGTGTTCGTCCCTGCCCTTTCCCTGCAAGTAGAACGTGTAGTCCTTCTCTTTCAGTGTGCCTGCGTCAGCCAACCATGTTTCCTGGAGAGTGGCGATATCCACTCCCAGTCTCTTCAGCTCATTATTGATGATGGCAGTCTTCCTGGTGTCGTTGATGTCCTTGAGGTTAACAGCGAGTCCTGTCATCATAGTGCGGACGTTCCAAGTTCCCAATTTTAGAGTTGGTTTCTTTTGTTTTATTGTCTTGCCTGGTGCGAAGGTTCACAGCCTGCTGTTCGGACTTCTCCTCATCCCCATGCACCCAATGAGGAAAGCAAGCTGTGGCGGGACAACACCTTATTGGCTGGGGGCTGCCCAGCTTGAGGCGGGCGGTAGCTGTCCAGTGAGATCCGATGATCCCTCCCACCGTCGGGAACAACCCCTGGTGCCGCGCTCTACGCCAATTGAGTGGTGGCTTATAACTGGTAACTGTCATTCCCCGTGTTTTGTCTACGCCAAAGGCGAAGCTGGAGTGTCCTCTCCAGTGATCCGGTGTTCTACCTTCCAGCGTTGGGCGTTGGTAGGATTCAAGCCTGGGCAGGAAGATATGGAGGACAAGATGTTGCCCATGCAGCATGTCCCCCCTCTCCACGTCATTGATGAATCCAAAGGAACAGCAGGGCTGCTACAGTTTGGCACCAGCGCCGTAGCAGGTGTAGCGTGAAATAGAGAGTATTAATAAATATGAATATGATCAGGTATGAATTATTTAATTTCTATTGATGTATTGGAATCTGAGATCAAATCTCGTTTCATATACATCAGAAAAGTTAATAACACTCGTGGGACACCAGCTCCTATCTCTAAGCAATTTTATTCTTTAATTTCACTTTATACCTGTTTAATCACTCAATAAATTAATCAATAATCAGTCTCAAAAATTTTCCGTGAATTCGATACCTGTGCTTGAACAGACTCAGAATGAAATAAATTCTCAACAACTTCTCTCATTTTTATATATTTATTAAACGAAATGATTAACATACATTGCAGTAATTTCATTAATCATAGAATCAATCTTGTAAATGATAGATTAACAATGTCAATATTTTCGGAACCAGGGTTAACTTGAGAAACCAATTTCTATCAGTTTGAGTTAACAGATTATGGAAACAACGCAAATGTATGGAGAAAGTTTACTAATTATATGAAAAAGTCCTGGATTAATCTTAAGAAAATAAAAACGGAATTTTAATAAATTTTAATAAAAAGAAGAGTTATGTTAAGGGCTTCTTAATTTGCATCTGATTAGATATACAAATTATTACCGAACCTCAGACGTTTAATTCAGCAGATGAATTAAAGTTTGCAGCTCACATGATTCCCGTCGATGATGATGGTTCTGTCGTCGTCCTCAGCCCAAGATTTCGTGGACGTTAATATCTGCCCGCAGATATTTTCAGGGTCCACATTTCGACCTTTAAATTCAAGCAGTCGAAGAGGCTGGATTCTGGGCTGTATGACCCAGAGTTGAAACTGGGTTTGGAGACAGATGGTGACGACGCTTCTTCAGCGCGATGTGGGAGCTGCGTCTTTTCTTCCTGGTAGACAAGCGGCTGCAGAGGTCTTCGGGAATAATTAAAGATATCTAATCTGATCTCAAATTAAGGAGTTTCGGACTTTAGATAAAAGTTATAGCTTCTGGTGTGTGGTTGGTCAAGAAAAATATTATAAAAAAATAAAGTCAAGATTAAAGTTAACATTAAAATTAAACAAACAGTGGTTTTACAGAAAGTTTAACAAAGAAAAAGAGAGAAGTAAAAATTGGAGTTTAACTCTGATTAAAAATTGAGCTCAAAGAAATAGGAATTCCTAGGCATTTAAGAGAAAAAGAAAAAAGCATTAAAATACAAAGTTACATAAACAAATTACGAGTTATCTGCTCTGTGTTCAGAAAAGTGACACGTGGTCGGAGTCTTTATTCATCCTTGCTGTGTGTAGACAATAGACTTCAAAAGAGGCGATCCGGAAAGAGAAGAGAGAGCCAAAAGGGAAAAAGCCGATCCGTGAAGAGAGCCAAAAGGGAAAAAAGAGAGGACGAAGCAGGGGTCCCTCTGTTATTTATAAGTTCTGTTGAGCTTCGCGGGCTTCCGGGATCTCAGCCAATGAGTGTCCTTCGTGGGAGGCCCGATGAACCTTCAGTCCAATAACAAACAGTCTACAAGGGACCAATGGGATGAAGAACTGTTGTCATGCAGAGATTGGCTGCTGGAGTCACATGGTTTTGGAGAATATGTTTTTTATGTTATGTCTTAAACTAAGATAACTTTAGTGATTAGTATAAATTATAAGCGGTGCTTCTAAATCAACATGCAGGAATAAATATTCATTTAAACAATATATACTGTATATATATATATATATATATAAATCACACATTAATGCATTTCACACATATTGATTTTCCACATTAAAACATCAGAGTCCATTTGCTTTTCATAGTTCTGAAAAGAAGGTTTAGAATTGAGTTTGTAATAATGTACTTTAAAGTTCACTGGTTAAATCCAGCGTTTCCCAGAGTTTAAGGAAGTTTTATTAAGTTGTGGGTCTGTGTGGCCAGGTCTGTTGCATGTTTTATGGGGGCAATAAACCAGAGCCGGACATTGGGGAAATTCCTTAGGCTGGTTTTTAACAAAGGAATGGGATTTCAGCTGTGGCCTGGGGGAGAAAATCCATTTCTTTTTCTTACTCCTGGGTGAAACAAAAATGTCTTTAAGCAGAAGAATAATTATTGCTGAGCCAAAGTGAGGTGATGCTACACAGGAGCTGCCAGAACGATGTTGAGCACAACAGAGAACTGCCTTAGGGGCTCTGACTCCGGATTTTTCCTCAGGGTTGACTCCCAAAGCCTTTCCCGTGACCGGGTATGCTGCAAGGCAGCGGAGGTTTGAAATCAGGGTTTACCTTCCCCTAGATGGGCTACCTTCCCAGGTTGACGAGCCACCATCTACCCAAAGCATCTGGTTTTAAGGCGCCAGAGATCCGCCCTCGCCCTTCTCCTATTAGTAAAAGCAGTTCAGCCGGACTTAGAGACTAAACCACACGGGCAGGCTAGGAGTTGGACTTAGTTGTCAGAGGCTTTTCGAGACGCACGCCATAAGGAGCATTTTATGAGCACTGGGAGCTTAACCCCAGTGCCGCTCCTGGCTAGGACAACCTTGGAATCACACACACAACAGCAACACTTCAGTTTATTACCTCTGCCAAGGAGGTAATGCTTTTACTGGCATTTGTCTGTCTGTCTGTCTGTCTGTTACCAACATAACTCAAAAAGTTATGAACGGATTTTGATGAAATTTTCAGGAAACGTGTGTAATGGCACAGGGAACACATGATTAGATTTTGGTGATGATCTGAGAGTGCATACCTCCACCAAGGGCTTTGTTTGTATTTGTGCAGAAGGATTACACAAAAACTACTGGATGGATTTGGATGAAATTTTCACCAGAGGTGGTTCTTGGCCTACAGAGGAACCCATTACACTTTGGGGATGATCTGGGAATGCATACCTCAGCCAAGGCTCTTCTCACAGTGTGTCAGCCACAAAACTCCAAAACTAATGGACACACTTGGATGCAATTTTCACCACAAGTGGCGGTACGCCTACACACAAGCCCATTACATTTTGTAGGTCATCCATGAGAAACGGAAGGAGCCTTGGCGGAGGTATGTGCTCTATGAGTGCTTTTCTAGTTATTATTGTTGTGAAAAAGACTGCTTTGGGGTTGTTGGAGCCAGCATGTATGAGGTGAGAGTAGAAGTTTGACCGGGCTTTGTTGAGGGCAAGCTTGTATTGTTGGAGGTGGTCCATGTAGGCTTGGAGATGAACTGTTTGGTTTGTTTTCTTGTAAAGTCTTTCCAGCTGTTGCTTATGGGATTTCATGGTGTGGAGTTCAGGAGTGAGTGAAGGACTGTTTTAGTTTTGATGGAGGCTTACTGGTTCAACTTACTGGATATTGTGGGCTTTTCTTTAGAGGAGGGGATGGGACGTCGATGTCCACGGTGATTGCCAGGTGGTCAGAGATATGGAGGTTGATGCTGCTGAGTTAGAGCATTGTTAGTCCAGTTGAGCAGACCAGATCCAGAATGTGTCCATGTGAGTGAGTTGGGAAGTCAACGTGTTGAGTAAAAGTGATGCACTGAAGAAGTTCCAGGAAGTTGGTGGCAGATTTGCAGTCAGTCAGATCTGCAGTTATCATTTTCTTCATAAAATTGCACCCAATTTTCCTAACCATTCTCTTTTACAGTTATTTTATTTTTTTTTTCATTACAATGCCAATTTAAGCGAAGCTGGTTGCCATCCGCCAATCAAATCTAAAAGAAGAAAAAGAAGAAGAAGATACATTTTTCTTTGGTTCTACAAATGTCTAATAATACACTTTATGCTCAGTGATTCAGTTTAAAACAGTTTAATGTGCTCATGATACATATTGAATTCACTGTCTTAAAGTCATCTGAATGTATTCATCGATCCTGAAATTTCTTAAACTGTTAAAAAGACATATTGGAGTTATTGTTTAATTTCACATCCATCTTCTCGATTCAAAGCAGAAAGAACCCACATGTTTTTGAGACTGATTCATCACTGGTACAAATATTGAATTATTAATAAAATTGTCTGTTTTTTCTTGATTAGTGCCTCGAACAAATTTGTGTGCTGGTAATGAAAAGAAGTCTTCATTCCTACTCATTTGCATATTTATACTAATATTTGTAGCCACCTAACCACTACAATCTGTGACCCAGACGTCCCACCCATTTGAAAAAAAAAAAAAAAATTAAGGCATTTGCCCTTGTATAAATGCCATTAAGCTATTTCACCTCTGTTTAAAAAATAAGCAGTGCTAGAGTTGGATTTATTGTTTCACTTAACAAACCACAATACCTTTGTGGTGATGGACTTTTTGTTTTATCTGAAAATGCCAAGGAACAGCAAGCGAAATGTGCTAAAACCAAATCACCAGCATGGTAACAAGCAACACATTGGCTACGGTTTGATCTGGGCCTTTTCGGTACTAAGTACTGACTCAACAGGTGAGTGGTACTGTATGTATTAGTAAGCACTGACTTTTGCACCTGTAGAAGAACAGAGACATATGTGTGTGCGCATGTGTCTGTACGCATGTGTATGAGATCATGTGCAAAGTGAGTGTGTGCATGTGAGTGGTTTGTCAGGAAACATACTGTTAGAAAAATTCTTGGAAACCTTCAGTCAAAAACCAGGCTGGATCAGAGTTTCAGCAAATTTAACTGGCCAGTGGAAAACAATACAAAAATAGTCTCAGAGCCTATTCGTGCACCATTCTGACTCAAACACACATCACTCAGTTCTTTAAGCCCTCCGTTATCTGAAAGGTGGCGGGGCAAATTGTCCATTATGATTGGTCCAGTACATCTCGTCAAAACTTGGTTTACAGATTATCTTTTCTCAGGAACCATGATGCTCACTTTGTACCAGTCACACAGGAGCCACACAGGCTGGACTAAAAACAAGATGATAACTAGTGCAGCTGCAACTTTGACACTTTTACACAGACTCTGAGACAGACTCTGAGACAAAGCAAATACAAATATAAGATAAATAGGACATTTTTCTATCATTCTCCCCCCTTTGATGCCATGCAAGTCATCAAAAAAGAACTGTTTATGGCACCTAAAACCCCCATCTGACAGCTATGCTAAGCTCCAATGCATTTGTGTGCAACAGATCCTAACTAGCTATCTACGGGGAAAGTCCGCCATCGGCCCTGCTGCCCCAGGCACCGGCTAAACGTTTTAGTCCTTTAGGAGGGGAAATGAAACAATAAACTCATTGATCAACAAAGAAAACTATTTCACAGTGATAGATATCAGCAATGCTTTTTTCAGAATCCCCATACATCTAGATCATCAGTTTTGGTTTGCATTCGCATTTGAAAGCAATAGGTACACATTCACCAGATTACCATAAGGTTACTGTGAATCACCAACCATTTTTTCACAGGCAATGTCAGCAAACTTGGCACAGTTTATTCCTCCTAATGGGAGCCAGTTGCTCCTTTACGTTGATGACATGCTGGCATCACATGATGAAGAAACATACAAACAAGACACCATTTCCTGACTTAAATTTTTAGCAGAACAAAGTCACAAGGTCAACAAGGAAAAATTACAGTTGTGGAAAAAAATAGTTAAATATTTAGGCCACATTTTGTCAGCAGAAGGCAGACATGTTGACCCAGCTTGCAAACAAGCTATTTTGTCAGCACCAAAGCCCATCACAAAAAGAAACATGATGTCATTTTTGGGTACTCTAAATTATTGTCGTTCTTGGATTGCAAATAATTCATTTGAAGTGCAACCCCTGTCTGATCTTATCTACAAAACACCCATGGCTCGGGTGGACAAAATTTAATGGACACCTGAGGCAGAAGAGGCATTTGTTAAAATGAAAAATGTCTGCTGTATCATTGTCAGTGTCAGTGTCATGTGTTGTACTTAGCTTTGGGTTGGTTAGTCACATGTTGTGGTCCCGTGCATGCTGCGGTGGCGGCTGGGTACAGGGTCCTCCCTCCTCTCCCCAACTCAGCGGGCGCCTGGGACAATCCCTTTGCCAGTGCCCTCACTGCCCACATTGGTGACAAACGTCGTGTCCCCATGGTCGTGGGTAGGCATCTCCGTGACCACACCCCCTCCTCTGCCCTCGTCCTCCTTCCCCACGTGGTGGACTCTGGTAAAAGACAGAGCCTCAGCTCCCCACGGCTGACTCCACGGCTCCCCCCGTGGGGTCAGCAATCACGTAAACAGGGGTTGGTTGTGTCTTTGATTTCTTTTCCTCCTTTTCCACCTTTGCCTCTTCCAATCGCTCTGCATGTTTAGCATATGTTAGCACATAGCCAAATGCACAAGTGCGATATGCAACCAGATGTTTGTAAATGTAGTGTGCCAAATGTGGGTGCATGTTTTGTAAGAAAACACCTTTCAAATGCTGCCAATAAAGTTCTGCCCCTGTATCATTAGCAGGTTTAATTAAACCGGAAGTCTGGGCTTCTCTGTTTGAACTACTGCCTCCGCGACCCGGTCCTCCGGAAAAGTGGTAGAAGATGGATGGATGGATGGATGGATGGATGGATGGATGGATGGTTATCAAAAATGTCTTGCAATCTACTCCTGTAAGCTTCAACACCTTCACCTTTATTTTGAGTTGTATTTTGAATTCTGGTCCAGTCATGCTTCACTGCCGTCCCACCCCACACAACAAGGCAGATTATTCTGCTACCTGTACTAAATGAAAGCCCAATACTAAATTAAAATAACCGCCATGCTCCTAAACTAAAAATAAAGTGTACAAAATAATTTCCAGAACTACATACAACACATATAACAACAAAATACTCTGGACACATGCACTTAGATGAACATATAATACACATGAAAGGAGTGTGTAAAGGAGACACAAAGAGAAAGAAGAAACAAGACTGTGGGCCCCCCTGGACCATCCCTTCATCAGTCCATCCCTGGAGGCGGCCTGCCTCCCGGGCCACAACTGGTAGTATCAGAACTGGTGCACCTCCTCTTCTTCACCGTCGGAAGTTTCACTTGTCCAGGCCCACTTCTCAGTCTCCCCCCGGGAACGCTGCAGCTCATTAGGTTGCGTCTACGAGCCATCCAACAGCTGAAGATAAGCATCATCCCGTCTGGCCACAATGCGCAGCTGTCCCTGCAGCACCTCTATGAGCCATTTGGCCCATATCCGCCATGATTGCGCCTCCTCCTTAGCTCGAATTCGGTCCGCGACTTCCAAAGGGGTTCTGCTCGGCTTCCAGGGTCTCTGCTTTCCCCGCGGTCCCTCCGTGCCTAACGGTCTGGCCTCAACCACTTGTAAATCTGCTGTAGCCATGGTCGTTGTAGCCCCATGTTTGCCAGTCCACATTAGCCGAGCTCTGGGAACAACTGGAGCCAGCTCCGTGGCATCGCTCATCGTTGCCGGTACCCTGTCGTTCTCCCCAGTACCCTCATCCAGGGCAACTTGGGCTCTGGCACAGGGACTTCCCTGCGATGACCCTGAGCGAGACTGGTCCTACTCACCTTCTGGGGTGCTGGGCAATTCCTGATCCCACACTGCACCATCCTTCACTCTCGGAACCAACCAGTCCCATATTCCACAGCCCAACCACTCCTCCCCAGCGCCACTCTTAATGGCAAAACCAAGACCATAAAACAGGTCGCAGCCCACGATGTTATTGCCAACGGCCGTCACGGTTAACATGAGATTAGACGTCTCCGCCAATTTGTACTGGGCTGTCAGTCTCAGTGTTCCCATCGTGGCAAGCCATCCTCCATAGCCGTAAAGCGGCGCTGGGTCACCTTCAAGCCTGTAGTGCAGGAAGAATTTTCTCACTGTAACCCAATTCAGTAGAGAGCCCTCCGCCCCCATATCGATCAGCGATGGTACCACCACATCATCCAACTCCACCGTGCAGAACGTGTACCCATTGGTGTTCAGGAACACAGTATGGACAATCGTTGGAGCGGGAGGGGTCAATTTCTTCTGCGGGCTCCCCTGCTCGAACATGCGGCACACTCTGGCATAATGGTTCAAGAGGCCACACATGCGGAAGCACTTCCCTCTTGCCGGACAGTCCCTGTCCTTGAAGCGGTGCTTTGCGGACCCGCAGCCCAAACACATGGGCTTCCCCAGGGCAGACCTCAACTCCTCAGCGTTGGCATCTCCAGCGTTGTCCTCCACAATCCCATCGCTGTCCGGGTGCACTACTTGTCTGGTCACAGGGGATCCTAGCTGTCGGTGTGACAAACACTCACTCAGGTTCCACGTCAGCCTATCCGCTGCTTCCAGCTGGAGAGCTAAGTCAATGGCCCTGGATAGCGTTAAGTCACCCGGCAAAGTGAGCAGCTTCGACCTTATTGCAGCGCATTTGTTATGTTCTGCCAACTGGTCGCGAACCATCTCTTCCTCCAACGGTCCAAACCGACACTCGCTAGCCAGTAGGCTCAAGTCGGCCACGAACTGCTGAATGGATTCGCCCACTTGTTGGCGGTGCTGCCA
Organism: Pholidichthys leucotaenia; assembly: GCA_020510985.1. NCBI lineage: Eukaryota > Metazoa > Chordata > Actinopteri > Cichliformes > Pholidichthyidae > Pholidichthys > Pholidichthys leucotaenia. The sequence continues at coordinate 8,467,241 of CM035840.1, forward strand.
AAACTTGATCCTCCGAATGATGATGTTGTCTGGGGTGCGAAAATGGTGCTCCATCAGCTCAACCACGTCGTCGAAGCAGTCAGAGTCACCAAGCGTGCTCAAAATTTGTTGTCCCTCCATCCCTAAGTTGTGCACCAACAACGCGTGTGCCCTCAACTTGTCCATTCTTCCCAGGTTTACCACCACCATGTACATCTTGACGGCGGTGTGCCACCTCAGCTAGGGAACAGGTGGCTCGCCCGGGAGCTCCAGGAACAGTCGAATAGGAGACCCACACACTTCCATACCTTGGTTATCCTCGTCGCCAAAATGTTATGTCTGGATATGGAGCCAAAGGACAAGGCCAGGTGTAGAACAGGACGAGTGTTTGTTAACTGGTAGCACACTCACCACACTATGACCACCTAATGGCAAAAGAGACCCGCTCCACCTTCCTGCTACCTTTTATAGGCACAGGTGGTGGTGAGACGGAAGTCAGAGCCACCACACTGTGCCTCACAAATAAAAGCCTAAGAAAAACTATACAACAGTAAACCTACTTTTATTTAGTTATCTTCATCCTAGCTCTCATGTAGGGGGGTTAACCCTTTAACTTTCCGGCTGTCATAAAACATGTGCATCACCTGCTGCCTATGTCACAAGTCCGCTCCTTTCATGTGATGTGTCCCAAAAGCACAGAAAACACAGCTGTAACAAGCATTTCACATCACAAGATGTCAGACACATACACTACCGTTCAAAAGTTTGGTTTCACTTAGAAATTTCCTTATTTTTGAAAGAAAAGCACTTTTTTTCAATGAAGATAACTTTAAACTAATCAGAAATACACTCTATACATTGCTAATGTGGTAAATGACTATTCTAGCTGCAAATGTCTGGTTTTTGGTGCAATATCTATCGAGGTGTATAGAGGCCCATTTCCAGCAACTATCACTCCAGTGTTCTAATGGTACAATGTGTTTGCTCATTGCGTCAGAAGGCTAATGGATGATTAGAAAACCCTTGTGCAATCATGTTAGGTCTGCAATGCTGTAATTGCTGCAAACGGAGAATTCTTTCACGAAAGCAAAGTTTGAAGGAAAAAAAAATATTATTTCAAATACAAATCATTATTTCTAACCTTGTCAATGTCTTGACTATATTTTCTATTCATTTTACAACTCATGGTGGTAAATAAGTGTGACTTTTCATGGAAAACACAAAATAATTGTCTGGGTGACCCCAAACTTTTGAACGGTAGTGTATAGCTTACTGCTCTTTGCTGGAGGACTGGAGGACTTCACCCAAACGAGCAGCCTCAAAACATCATTTCCAGAAACGCAAAGAGAATGCAAACAAAGGGTCCATCTCAACATACAGTATATTTCAACACGGAGGAAGCGTTTGCTCCAAATTTTGCCAACTATGATTCTAAAAAGAGATTATTTAGCTTCTGAAGGGAAATATTTATGTTTTGTGTCAGCAGAAGATGGTCTGGAGTGTGTAGACGATTGAACTGCACGTGATGACAGAGAACAATAGCGCTGGTTCGGCAGCGTAATGTAACAGAAATTGAGGTGGAATAAATCATAAGATAAATGTGAGAGTTTCTGTATGTGGGACAGAAAGCAAAAATGACTGGCAGAAGACGAAATAAGGACCGTGGATGACGAAAATGGATGAATGAAGACATGACGAGTGGTAGGTCTGACCGGTTTTTATTAATTTGTGTACATTCTACTAATTTAATATATTTGGTATATCGTCCAGCCCTATTTCAGTTTAACTGTACTGAAAGATTATAGTAATTTATAAAAGTGCACTATGTATGAAAGTTTTTCACTCAAAAATCATTTTGTTGATAGATCAACCTTTGACCAAGTGAATGTCACTTACAGCTTTGAAATCCAAAGAACTCCCAGAGGACTTCAGAAGGAAGATTGTAGATGTATACGAGTCTGGGAAAGCAAATAAATAGTTATATAAACAAAGCTCTATTAATATTGTATTGAAGTCATTGTATTAGCACAGAATGAAGCATGAGAGAGGAAAATCCTACACTCTAAGTGTCTGTGCAGATTCGGCCTTGATCGGCGCCCCTGGACAACTCACTCCTCCAGAGTTGAGATAAGCAGATGTGTCAGCTGGCTCTGCTAACCCAAACACTGCTGCTGTGCAATAAACAGAACTCTTCAAGGACAGCGTTCATGAGATATGAACTTATAACGTCTATCGTTGCCTAGGAGACTATTTGTTGTACTTCAGTAACTGATACACCCATACACTGCATACACACTGACATCATATACTGATATACATACACTGCTTCCCTCTGCTGCTGTTGTAATGTGTGATCTATTGTCTGCTAATTGTGCATAGAGGGTTTTTTTCTGTGTGATCATAATTTGGCTCATTTGAGCTTATATGAGCTTATACAAGCGATATTCTGATAACTATGTTTTTTTCTCTCTGCCTATTGTGTTTTCCCTGACCCTGACCTTGCCCTCTTTACCCCCCTGTTTGACTGGCGCCTTCGGGCTGCCCCGGCTATGGGATGCGCTTACAAGAAGCGCGCCCAATGTCAAGTCAAATTTCAATTCTCCTGTATGTATTACGTAGGGTAGTATTGACAATAAACCTTTTCATTCATTCATTCATTCATTCATTCATTCATTCATTCATTAGAGGGTTCTTAAGGAAAATTTGAGACCATCTGTCCAGATACTGAAGCAGGGTGGACCATGCAACATGACAGTGACCCAAATCTACTAAGAAATGGCTTAAATATGATACGATAATACTTTATTGTCAGACACATGTCTGAAATTTGTTTTGCATCATTACAGCTTGAAATTACAATATGATATGAGGCGATGCCGTATTATACTATACAATATAAGGAAATTTGACATTCCAGCAGCTCCACAGAAACACAGAGAAACAGGAACATGTAAGAGTACTAAAATAGAAATTATGGATGAGTTGAAAATGAGAAAATACATATTAATTAGAAAAAAAATATACAAACATATATATTATACTCCAGTGGGCTCACCACCCGCAGGAGCGACTATGGGAGTCCAGTGCAAAATGGATCAGGTGACGGTCAAAGGCAGAGATCTTGGCGGTCTGATCCCTGGCTTTCGAAACTGGCTTTTGGGACTTGGAATGTTACCTCTCTGGTGGGGAAGGAGCCTTAGCTGGTGCACGAGGGTTGAGAGATACCAGCTAGATATAGTTGGGCCCACCTCAACGCAGAACTCCGGTTCTGGAACCAGTCTCCTGGAGTGGGGCTGGAGCTTGGCCTACTCTGGAGTTGCCCTGGGCGAGAGGTGACAAGTAGGGGTGTGCATTCTTGTATCCCCCTGCCTTGCTGCCTCAACATTTGAGCTCTCCACGGTGGATGAAAGAGTTGTTTCCCTGTGCCTTCGGGTTGGGAAATGGGTCCTGACCATCATTTGTGAATGCATCATAATGTCCACCTCCATTGCATCATAATGTCCACCTCCATTGTTGAAGCAGCTGTCAAAAGCTGTGGCTGCAAGGTTGTTGGTGAATCTCGTGGTGGCAACCCCCAAACCAAGTGGTGGACATGAGTGGTGAAGGGGGTCATCAAGTTTAAGGAGTCCTATCAAGCATGGTTGGCTTGTGGGACTCCCAAAGCAGCTGAGGTGTTCCGACAGGCCAAACGTATTGCAGCTTGGGTTGTTGCTAAAGCAAAAACTTGGGTGTGGGAGGAGTTTGGTGAGGCCATAGAACAAGACTTGCAGTCGGCCTTAAGGAATTTTCTGGCAAACTGTCTGGTGGCTCAGGAGGGGAAAACAGGTCCCTGACGAGTCTCTGATCCTCGCCTGTGTGCAGCCTGGAAAAACATTGCCTTGCTTGTAAATAGTTTGATTGCTTTCACCCCTTTTGTGTGCTCTTCACAGGAATTCCTACCTGTGCGGCAGGTCGGATTCCTGGTGGACAATTCACCTTCACCAAATTGTAAGTCAACTTACCACTGTTTCACATTGCACTGTTTCTCAATTCATTTAAATGAAGAAAATGTTAGCTTAACCACAACTTAATGTCAGTGGTGCAGTCTAGTAGAACACTTTGTGAATCAGTTCATTCTGGACTGAAAGGTAAATAAAGGTGCAAATTGTTCACAAAACAGTGGAAGGACATGTTTTTCCTAGATATAATTGACCAGAGAGACAGCATATATAATGAAAACAGAGTAGGGCAAAGGATAGAGCCTTGTGGGATGCCACAGGAGAGAGAGGCACTGGCTAAAGACACGTCACCAATCGTTCGAGAAAAATATTGAATAAGTAGGATTCAAACCACTTAAGTGCAGTGCCATAAATGCCAACACGGTGATTCAATCGTGACAGAAGGACAGTATGGTCCACCGTGTCAAAGGCTGCTGTGAGATCTAGCAGCATTAAAACAACGGGGAACTTAGCATTAATTGACATCATAACATCATTGTGTATCTTTAGAATGGCAGACTCAGTGCTGTGACGAGAGCTAAACCCAGATTGAAACTTCTTAAAAATATATTTGGTTACTAAAAAGGATTGCAATTGTATAAAAACAGCTTTTTCTAAAACCTTAGATAAAAAAACACAAATGAGAAACGGGTCTAAAATTAGATAAAACTGAAGGGTTAGAGTGAGGTTTTTAAAGAAGGAGCCTAACCATGGCATGTTTAAAAGCTGTAGTTAGGCTTTTCAGAATCAGAATCAGAATGAGATTTATTGCCATTGTTCATGTAGTACACAAACTAGGAATTTGTCTCGGTGCAATGCTGCAACATTAAACATAGAGTAACACTAAAGATAAAAACTATGCATGCAATAAAAGGTAGAATAAGAATAAGTAATGCTAATCTATGCAATTTTTAAATATATTAACAAGCAGCAGATATTGTGGAGTTCCACATAGTGCAGTCGGCAATGCAAAAAGAAAACAAGTGATAATTGTCATGAGTCTGGTTGAGCTGCTGTACATAGTGCACGAGAGTCTAATAAGTCACTTAGTGTTCAGCAGTCTGATGGCAGAGGGGAAGAAGCTGTTCATGTAGCGGGAGGTTTTTAGTCTGAATGGACCGAAGTCTCCTCCCTGAGGGGAGGGGGGCAAACAGTGCGTGTCCAGGGTGTGAAGGGTTGGCTATGATCCGACCTGCACGCCTCCTGGTCCTGGAGATGTACAGGTCCTGGAGGGATGGGAGCTTGCAGCTGATCACCTTCTCAGCAGCGCGCACAACGCGCTGCAGTCTTAGTCTGTCCTTGGCGGTGGCTCCTTCGTACCACACGGTGATGGAGGTGGTGAGGATGGACTCGATGATGGCCGTGTAGAACTGCACCAACATCTTGGTGGGTAGCTTGAGCTTCCTCAGCTGCCGCAGGAAGAACATCCTCTGCTGGGCCTTTTTGATGAGGGAGCTGATGGTCGGCTCCCACTTGAGGTCCTGGGTGATGGTGGTGCCCAGAAAGCGGAAGGAATCCGCAGTGGTGATGGGAGAGTCTGTGAGGGTAAGGGGGGACAGAGGGGCTGTGACTTTTCTGAAGTCCACGATCATCTCCACTGTCTTCAGAGCGTTCAGCTGCAGGTTGTTGTGGCTGCACCAGGATGCCAGCCGGGCCACCTCTCTCCTGTAGACGGACTCATCACCGTTGGAGATGAGCCCGATGAGGGTGGTGTCGTCCGCAAACTTGATCAGCTTGACAGACTGGTGGCTGGAGGTGCAGGAGTTGGTGTACAGGGAGAAGAGCAGGGGGGAAAGTACACAGCCCTGGGGTGATCCAGTGCTGATGCTTACAGAGTCCGAGACAGTCTTTCCCAGCCGCACATGCTGCCTCCAGTCTGTCAGGAAGTCGGTGATCCACCTGCAGAGGGAGTCAGGCACGTTGAGCAGGGACAGCTTGTCCTGGAGCAGAGCGGGGCGGATGGTATTGAATGCAGAGCTGAAGTCCACAAACAGGATCCTGACGTAGGTTCCCGGAGAGTCCAGGTGCTGCAGGATGGAGTGGAGGGCCAGGTTGACTGCGTCGTCCACAGACCTGTTGGCTCTGTAGGCGAACTGCAGCAGGTCCAGGAGGGGAGTGGTAATGGTCTTTAGGTGGGGCAGGACCTTCTTGGGGACAGGGATGATGGTAGAGGTTTTGAGGCAGGCCAGCACGTGGCATGACTTCAGGGAGGTGTTAAAAATGTCTGTGAAGACAGGAGTCAGCTCCTCCGCACAGTGTCTCAGGGTGGAGGGAGACACGCCGGCCGGACTGGGGGCCTTGCGCGGGTTCAGTCTGGAGAACTGTCTGTGCACGTCCTGCTCACTGATGGCAAGGGCAGAGGGGGAGGGGGGCCGCCTTTGATGAAGTGGGGCCATGGAGGCAGTGACGCTGGGGGGAGGGGGGGAGTTGGGCACAGCTGACGAGGTGTCAAAACGGGCATAGTGTTGGGACAGTCTTTGACAAAGGGCTTTGTCATTCTGTCCCTTAGAAGCCTGAAGCCGATAATTGGTGATTTGCCTCAGTCCTCTCCACACAGAAGCAGAGTCGTTAGCAGTGAACTGCTGTTGGAGTCTCTCAGAATACACAGATTTAGCTCTCCTCAGCTCTCTGCTAAACCGGTATTTGGCCTCCTTCTAGCAGTCCCTGTCTTCACTTTTCAACGCTGCTTCCTTCTCCTTCCTGATCTGTCTGAGCTTAGCTGTGAACCAGGGCTTGTCGTTGGAGTAACTCACCCTGGTGCGCGATGGAAGAATGCCCTCCTCACAAAAGTGGATATATGAGGTCACAGTGTCTGTGTACTCATCCAGATCATGCGTGGCTCCTTTAAACATGTCCCAGTCAGTTGTTTCCAAGCACGTGCGCAGCTCCTCCACAGCTTCACTGGTCCATTTCCTCGTAGTGCTCACAACAGGTTTTGTGAGCTTCAGTCTCTGTCTGTATGTGGGGATCAGGTGGACCATCACGTGATCAGATAGTCCGAGTGCAGCGCGGGGAACAGCGCGATACACGTCCTTAACTGTAGTGTAACAGTGATCCAGCGTGTTCTCTCCTCTGGTGGGGCATTTAATAAACTGTTTGTACCGGGGGAGTTCATGGCTCAGGTTGCTCTGGTTAAAGTCGCCAAGCACAATAACCAGAGAGTCCGGGAAGGTCCGCTCCTCTTGCTGAATGTGATCTGCAAGCGCGCGCTGAGCCTCGCGCACGTCCGTGTCGGGCGGAATGTAAACAGCGGCCAGAATGAATGAAGCGAACTCACGCGGGGAATAAAATGGCTTGCAGTTGATGAATAAATATTCCAGAGCAGGAGAACAGTGTTGGGAGATCACAGTTACATCGGAGCAGTAGCTGCTGTTGATGTAGAAGCAGACTCCTCCACCTGTGGTCTTGCCGGAGAGCCCCGTGTCTCGGTCAGCACGAAACAGCTGAAATCCCTCGAGGAGGAGTGCGCTGTCCAGTGTCTTTTCCTTGAGCCAGGTCTCAGTGAAGCAGAGGGCACACGAGGTGGAGAGGTCCTTAAATCACATCAGCAGTCTCAGCTCATCTACCTTGTTATAAAGTGAGTTGACGTTGGACAGAAAGATCCCAGGCAAAGCCGTGCGCGTGCTTCTCCTGCAAAGCCGCACCAGGGTGCCCGCTCGTCTTCCTCTCTTTCGCCATCTCACTTTTTGGGCTAAAAAGTGAACCAGATCGGCGGCAGGAGCCAAAAAAACTTGGAGTAGGTCCGTGGGAGTGAAAGTCCTGATATTTAGTAGCTCTTCACGGGTGTAAGAGCAGGCAGACACACAATTGACGAACAAAAACAAACAAAACAAAGCACAGCGAAGCACCATGGCGACCACTGTGGGCGCCATCTTCATGCCATCTTCATGCCATCTTCATGCCATTTTAGCTTTATTAGGCTTTTAGCTCCATTAGGTTCGGCTATTAGCTTCATTCTGAGAATAGCGCTAATACTGAGATAATGCATATATCCAGAATGAGAAAAAAAGAACCACTGGCTGGTGGTCAGAGAGCCCTTCTGTGGATTCCAACATTTGTGGCACATGCTTGGCTGATTGTTAACACAAACTTGTGATCACAGCCAAGTCATCCAGATATCCGATGAGTCATATGCCCTCTGCGAAGCACTGTTGTAATATTGGGTTAGGAAGACTATTATGTGTTTATTTGCTGTACATATACTGTTCTTATTGGAGCTCTTCTTTGTATGGTATGGGGTGGTGGCTCCGGCTTCCAGTTCCGCCAGCCCCGGTGGAATAAGAGGGGCGGCAGGTGGGTGGGCAGTCTCTTCCACCTTACCTCTGCTAGCGGCTGCATGCACGACAGGTGCACTGAGATTCAGTAGTATAATAAAGAAGTGTCTAGCTCCACCCCTGGTGTCACCCTTGTCTACGAGTTACAACATAACATTTGGTGACGAGAGGTAAACTCATGGAGGAGTGTGAAACACCTATTTGTCCATTCCTGGAGCTCCCAGGGGAGCCGCCTGTGCTGTGGCCTTGTTGGTACGAAGCTTTCCAGACATACACTGTGGCGTTGGACCTGGGATAAATGGAGAAGCTCAGGACTCGTGCATTGTTGGTACACAACTTAGGAAGGAAGGGACAGAGAATTTGGGGCATGCTTGGAGACGCGGACCATTATGAACAAGTGGTCGAGTTAACCCTTTGAGTGTGAGATTTCGCGTGCCCCTAGTGGCAGAGTGCGGCGCTGCGCCTGTCATCTCACTCTGACATCCCCGGCTGCACAGAGGATTTGTACTGATTTGTACTGATCTTCCATTTTCAGAAGGTGGCAGACACGCGTTGGAGGACTCAATGGATGACACATAATACACCAAAGAAGAACTCCTCATTTCCTTTTCTTGTTTTCATACTTTTAGCCCAAACAGCTAATATGGCTGCCGTCCATCGTCATGCACCGTCACTTAGACGGCTTCGTACACGGAAAATAGCCGCGGGATACAAGCAAAATTTATGTTGGATAATCATAAGACTTTGTAGATGTGATAGAGTGTAAATGACGGACAGAATGCAAAATAACAACCATGATGGACTAAAACGCACTGACCACGGCAGCGAGCAAGTCCCCTTAGCCGCTGGTAAGTGACAAATTTCTTTGTTTTTTTTTACATTGTACTGATTTCTTGTTCATTTACTTTGAAGATAAGATGATAACTTACCCCTGTACAAAAAAAGTTTCAAAAGACTGAACCATTCTTTGTGTAACTATGTCCAAAGTCCGCTTTTGACTGAGTTATGTAATTCAATATAGCAGCCATGGCATTATGTAAATTAGATGCGTAGAATCACTCCTATCTGAAATTTTAGATCATATTTGACATCTTTCTAATTGACAGTAAGCCATTATCTCTTACCTCTTTCAAGTTATAGCCTTGGAAATCTGAAATATTTTATTAACAAAAAATATTTACCACTCTTGACCACTAGGGGTTATGTCGCAATTCGGCGACAGTCACACTCAAAGCCTTAATGGCCCGCCATTTTAGGGCGCCGGACAACGTCATCGTCAGACGGATTAAGTTCAGACAGCGCCGCCAACAGGTAGGTGAACCGACCCTGCGGTTCGTGTCGGACTTAAGGCAGTTGGCTGTTGAGTGCCAGTTTGGGCCATTGGAGGAAGAAATGGTTTGCGACCAGTTGGCGGAACACACCAACTGTGCTGCAATCTGCCCCAGGCTGCATTCATTCCCAGGTGAGTTGATGCTGACTAGGGGTGTCGAGTTGGCGCTACAGCTGGAAGCAGCAAATAAGCTAACTCAGGAGCTAAGCGAGCACCTTTCACCAGAAAATTCAACACCCCCCACCCCGACGGTGATACACACAGGGTCCCCTAGTACCTATGGGCGCACACGCTGCACAGTGGTTCTGGATGGAGTTACAGTACCGATGCTGGTCGACACAGGAGCGGAGAGTTTGGTGCTGAATTTGGCTATGTTTAGAGAATGTTTTCCCCACTACAGGATTGGATGCGTCTCAGTGCCACTTTGCGGCTATGGAGGAGGACGGTTGGCCACGGTAGGTACCATCACACTGATGGCTCAGAACAAATTGGTGGAGATGGCCGATGTGGAGTTTGTCATGATGGCCTACTGTTCTAACAACATGTGCTGCAACCTGTTTTATGGCCTTGGATTTTTTTGGGAAGAGTGGTCGGGCTGTAGACTGTGGGACCGACCAGTTCCGAGAGTTCGGGACGATGCTGTGTGAGATGAACAGTTGCTGGGCATTCCAGAAAGTGGACATGCCATGTTGTGCTCAGGGTCACTGCGAGAGAGCCCTGGTGCCAGTGTCCGACCTGCCCTGGATGTGGGCACCAGGCAGCATGGGGGAGGATCTGTGGCAGTGAGCAATGCCCAAACAATGGTCTCAGGCATTCTCGGAGCACAGCCATGGAGGACGGGTGAACACGAGACCACAGGGGCGGGGTCGGCAGCGGATCTACCAGTGGTCGGAGCAGGACCAAGTGGCACTGGAGGAGCGAGTGCCAGGCGGAAACACTGCAGGCCGTGCAAGGCCCCGCTTGGAGTCGCGGACTGGGTTCAGGTTTGGGCAGAGGCAAGGTCCAAGCGGGTGAAGAAAAAGCAGAAGATGGAGCGGAAGATGGAGTGGAAGATGGAACGGAAGATGGAGCGGTAAAAGGGTCGGTTGCAGGTGATGGATGTGCAGCATGATGGTTATCTTCTGCTGTTGGATGGCTCATGGCGCCATCCTAATGAGTTATGGCGTGCCCTGAAGAGGACAGCTGGGCACGACCCCAGACGGTTGGCAAGCTCGGAGATGTGGAGAAGACGCATTGGGACTAAGGCAACCTGTTGTGGCCCAGGAAGCGAACTACCTCCAGGGGCGGACTGATTGGGAATGGTCTGGGTGGGGGGGCAAGGGTCATCTTCACCGAGTCATGGACATGTTCCAGTTGTTAAATTTCGTTCTGTGTTAATAGTTTTGGGGATTGTTTTAGTACTACATTTTGTGTAGGAGACATGGCAGTAGTTTTTTTTTTTTTTTAATGGACTTTTATAGCATAGGCGGCAGAATAACTTGCCTCGCCGTGTGGGGGGGTAAGGCGGTAGTCTACCCGTCCCGCCTAATTTTAGCTATTTTGAGTGAATGCTATAGGCCCCTTTTGTGATTTGAGTTTAGTTGTTTTTAGCGGATGATTCGGTTTTAAATTGGAGTGGGCTGATTGTGTGTGTGTTTTGGATTTTTTCTGTGGGGGGGTATTATGCATTTATTTGCTTTTCATATACTGTTCTTATTGGAGTTCTTATTTGTGTGGTATGTGGTGGTGGCTCCTGCTTCCGGTCCCGCCAGCCCCACTGGTATTAGAGGGGCTGCAGGTGGGGGGAGGGGGGTTCTCTTCCGCCTTACCTCTGCCAGCGGCTGTATGCACAGCAGGCGCATTGAGATTCAGTAGTATAATGAAGAAGTGTTCAGCTCTACTCCTGGCGTCATCCTTGTCTACGAGTTACAACATAACAGAGACCTCTAGTTTACAAAACTCATTCAGTATGGTTTCCTTTTGTCCCTTTGGTGTTGCCGTTGTGTAGCATTACCATGAGGTGGGGACACCATTGACATCCATCCATCCATCCATCCATCCATCCATCCATCTTCTACCGCTTTTCTGGAGGTCCGGGTCGCGGAGGCAGCAGTTCAAGCAGAGAAGCCCAGACTTCCCTCTCCCCAGCCACCTGCTCCAGCTCTTCAGACAGGATATCAAGGCGTTCCCAGACCAGCTGCAGGAGGGATCATGGGGGTCCGATGCTATGTGGATTAGGTGGTGGTCAAAGGCGGAGAACTTGGCGGACTGATACCATTGACATGTATATGATTATTAATAATTAATAACTGGAACTAGAAAAACACTCGGAGAGCGCAGACCTCCGCCAAGCGCCACAATTCCCCCCATACAGTGTTTGTGTGTACGTTTTCAGATTCCTTGAGCATGTAAACATATGACTAGCAATTGGATTCACAATGATTATTTGTTTATTTGACAGGGACAGTGCAATAAACACACAATTAATCAATGACAATCAATCTGATAGTGATAGGATTAGTGGTTCAGTAGTAAAAGCATTGCCTCCTTGGCGGAGGTAATAAACTGAAGTGTTGCTGTTGTGTCCATCTCCTCCACTGACGGATGCAAATTGGGTAGACAGGTTGCCGTGGGTTTTATATTATATTGTAACGTGCTGCTCGACATGGCGACGTCCCACCGGGAGGTTCGAACTCACACCTCCCGCTCCGGAGTCCCGCACTCTACCTGTGTCGCCAATAGGGTCAACCCACTTGGCAAGCCACGTAGGGTGCTCATATTGAGTTCGCTACAATATTATTTTTTTGGGGGTTGCGCTCCGCGGCAAACGAGAATTTAGAAGCTTCGCCGGCAGAGAGCTGGTTTTTGCGCAGCGCCTATGGCTGGCCGGTGAATTTGTGCCAAATGCGCAGCTCCTATGGCTGGCCGGGGAATTTCTGCCAAAGAATCCGTCGGCGGACAGCTGCCCGTGTGAGGTTTTGCGGCGGGCCCAGGCCAGCAGTGTTTTCCGCGTCCTTTTGTGCCTAAAACGTTGAAGAACGCAGAGTTTGTGTTGCAGACACGACGACCAGCGCCCTCCATTGCGCCTGCGCACATGTTGAAAATGGCTGTATGTCACAGTGTTGAATGAAAAATGCTTTAAAAAATTCCTGTATCCAGACGGTGAACTGGATCACCCCCAAAATTTAATCAGTTCTTCCTTGTACCATTTCCAACAAAGCCTGAAAGTTTTATGGAAATGCGTCCAAGATTTTTTGAGTTATCTTGCTAACCAACAGACAGACAGACAGACAAACAAACACACAGACAAACCCCGGCAAAAACATAACCTCCTCCTGGCCTTTTCGGCCTGGCGGAGGTAATTAATAATTATTAATAACTCTTGCAGTAACTCGTTTGTAACACTAGTTGGGGCACCACCCACGTTTTATAGAGGTGGTGTAGAAGAGCTTGGAATAACGAGGCGATGTGATTTATAAACCAAAGTTTATTATCAGCTTCGCTCCTCTAACAAGTCTCATCTTAGTGCAGAAGCAGAATAAGAGGTCGAACACATTCAGACCTACATACTTATACTTACACATAACAAAAGACATTGCACATCAAAGCTGACATCCCGCATTAGCTTAATCCCCCCTCCTTTGTCTTCCTACTCCTCCACCTGACCCTGGGTGGTCAGGGCGATCGATCTCCTCCATTGTCCTCTGTCTCTTCCACCTGGCCCTGGGAAGTCAGGGCGATCGATCTGGTCTTCACCGCTGCGCCTCGGATGCTCTTTGATCTTCGCTGGCGGTTGAGACCTCTTTTCCTGTTCTGAGGCGTGAGGTCGGCGTACATATGTAATCACTAAACATTCTAACATGCTTATACATATGTAGGTTATGGGATATATGATTAATATAAACCACAGCCCCCCCCCCCCCAAATGACTAAGAAAAGGACAATAAAAGAAAGTCCACAGTTTAAGATAATTTCTATGACATACCAACTGTTAAACCTCTTGACAAGGAAAAAAAAAAACTTTCCAGCAGCTATGCTCCTGTAGAGAATTCAGTGGTAATCATAACAGCGTAGTAATATCACAAATCAGTCTTAAAACTGTCACAGCACAATCTGATAAAATAGTTAACAACTTTAGGTTAATTTGTATCAGTCCCTGTGCTGTCTGGGTTTTAGTCTTCTTCCGAATCTGCTGTGGGTCTGCTTGGGCGTCCCGGCGGGACCTTCGTGTAAGGAATCTGCAGCTTGGGGAGGAGAGTGGTTATTTGTTCCCTGCAGGGGGGCTGAGTCTTTTTTCTTGGGGGGTCTACCCCGCTGAGGTGCTCTCGCCAACCGTGCAGGTTCGTCTCTCAACAAGAAGGCAGGTTTAAGTCTGTCAATGCTGACTGTTTCTTTTCTGTCCCCTAAATCAAGCACAAAATGCTTATGACCAGGTTCCAGCACTCTGAATGGTCCATCGTATGGTGGACGGAGGGTAGATTTTAAAGCTTCATGCCTAACAAAAATGAATTCGGTGTTTTTTAAAGCTTGGGGGACAAAAACCCGTGGAAAAGAGTGGTGTGCCGGTCCGGGGAGAGTGTCCGGTCCGCTGCTGCCCGAAAGCCTCATGGCTGGAAGATGCCCAGGCTCTGGGTTCTCTGGTAAAAATTCACCTGGGAGTCTGAGAGGTTGTGCAAAAACTAATTCTGCTGGGGAGGCGTCTAGATCCTCTTTAGGCGCAGCACGCAACCCCAATAAAACCCAGGGGAGTTTATTTACCCAATTTTTTTTTATTTTTTTTTGTTACCTATTTGTACCCGTAGGTAGACTTGGTTTGCAGTCTGGTGACAAGCCACCAGCTGCTGGTCACTGCGTGCGCGAGCGCCCTAAACCTACATGTTTTTGGTGTGCGGGAGGAAACCGGAGAAATCCCGGAGTAAACCCACGCAACACGGGGAGAACATGCAAACTCCACACAGCTCACTGTTGGTCGGGGGCTGGGATCGAACCCACGATCTCATGATCCCCACGATCCCCCGGCCGAGGGTAAAACTGTGCTGCCACAGTGCTAAACCACTGCGCCACCGTGCAGCCCAATTGTATCCGTTAGTGAGGCTCTGAGGGCGGCCTTTAAAGATTTGTGAAAGCACTCGCATAACCCATTAGCCTGAGGGTGATAAGCGGTGGTGCGGTGAATTGTCGCCCCTAAGCTGCTGGCCATGGCTGACCAAAGCTCTGAGACAAATTAAGGCCCCCTATTGGACGTGATGTCCGATGGGACGCCGAAACGTGCCACCCAGTTTGTCAAAAAAACGCGAGCGACTTCCGCCGCTGTGGTTGACGCCAGAGGGACCGCCTCAGGCCAGCGCGTAGTACGGTCTATCATTGTTAACAGGTGTGTGAAACCCTGAGATGAAGGTAGTGGTCCCACGAGGTCAACATGAACGTGGTCGAACCTTCTAGCTGGGATTCGAAAAGGCTCTAGAGGGGCTTTTGTGTGTTTGTGTATTTTGGCGCGCTGACAAGACATGCAAGTTTTTGCCCATTCCTTTACATTTTTGCGCAGGCCGGACCACACAAACTTTTCGGCGACCATTTTTTTTTTCCACAATATCTTTATTGAACCTTTTTTTTAAACAAACATAACACAAACAATCAAACACTAACACTAAAGTACTACAAAAAAAATGCACTAAAAACACCTACAACCACCAACAAAATCAAGTCTTCAACAATGCTCCTCTGTTTAGTCTAGACAATCCAATACATAAGTATACATATTATGTTCACCAGTTTGGAATTTACAAGGTCCACACACATCATTCTCCTTCTTCTTCAAGAGTTATATTTAATTTTTTTACATAATCAATAAAAGGTCTCCATATATTCTCAAACACACTTTCCTTTGATTTCAGTATATATGTTATTCTTTCTAATGGAAGGTTTGTTAACATCTGTCTTAACCACTGAGTCACATCTGGTCTATGAGTCTTTTTCCACAGTAATGCAATACATTTTTTGGCATTAAGCAAACTGAGGTCTATGAATGTTCTTTCACTTTTATTAAAATTATGCTTTTTTGGGTACAGACCCAACAAAAACAGTTTAGGATTCAATATGATTTGTTTTGAAATTATTTTTTCAATTGTTACCCTCACCTCTTCCCAAAACATTCTAATTATTCTACATTCCCATAAACAATGAAATAGGGCTCCTTTACTTTCCATGCATTTTGTGCATGTATCTGGTATGTTTTTGTTATATCTATTTAACTCCACCGGTGTAACATACATCCACATTAACCATTTAAAATGTATCAATTTAAGACGTACATTTATTGATTTGGTTTGAGCTTCTGTACAAGCCAATTCCCATTGTTCCTCTGAAATTTCAGTTTGCAGATCTTCTTTCCAGTAGTTTAATCTTTTCTGTGAGTTTTCACTTAAGGATAGTGTCAATGAGTTATAAAACTCTGAAATAATACCCTTTCTTTTACTATCTTTCATCAACATTTTTTCCAAGGATGAATAAATAGGTCGAGTGAGAGCATTATTTTGGTTTGATCGAATAAAGTTCCTAAGTTGAAGATATTTAAAAAAATGTGTTCTATTAAGATTAAATTTGATCCTCAGCTCTTCAAAAGACATTATGTTATCTGAACATGACAAATATAAATCTTGAATTTTTTGGATCCCTTTTAAACTCCATACTATATATGGAGTTTAAAAGGTAATATATATAAACACAGCATCTGCTCTCCCTGGTTTAAAATATTGATTACCCCATATTGGACTAAATTGTGACAGTAAGTGTGGTTCTTTTAAATATTTTTTAGTTTCACACCATATTTTAATCATATGTTTTACAAATGGGTTTTTAACTTGTTTCTGTAATTTTTTTGCCGAGTCTGAATATATGAATATGGGAAGAGGTAAAAGCAAATTGTATGATTCCATTTCAGTCCAGTGAGGGAGATCATTTGATGAAAAATAATATGTCATAGACCTCAGTTGTGCCGACCAATAATACAACATAAAATTTGGACATTTCAGACCTCCACAATCAAATGGTAAATATAATAAAGACAAACGTAATCTAGCCCTCCTGTTGTTCCATATAAATTCCACTAACTTTTTTTTTAATTCTTGAGAATAAATCTAAAGGTGGTGGTAAGGGAATGTATTGAAATAAATAAAGTATTTTAGGTAAGATATTACTTTTAAGTATATTGATTCTCCCGATCATCGACATTGGTAGTGACATCCATCTCTGAAGTAACTCATTAATATCTGTCATTAAGGCTTCATAATTGACACTGGAGACTGATTCTAGCTTAGGCACAATTTGGATTCCTAAATATTTAAACTGATTTACAACATTGAATTGATTTACCTCAGGGGCTGGGAAATTTCTCTGGGTCTCATTTAGCATTAATATTGAAGATTTAGTTTTATTTATTTTATATCCTGATATTTCCCCAAAATTCTTTATTAAATTCAACAAGGTCGGAATTGATTTTTTAAGATTCGACATAAACAAAATTATGTCATCGGCATACAGGGAGATTTTATGTTCTGTTGGTCCAACTTTAATTCCATATATTTGTGACTGTAGACGTATCGCCATCGCTAAAGGTTCAATTGCCATAGTAAACAGTAAAGGTGAAAGTGGACAGCCTTGTCGACATCCTCTATTGATTTTTATTGATTTTGAAATATTGTTATTTGTTAGGATTTCTGCTGTAGCATTATTATATATTATCTGAACCCATTTTATGAAATTATTTCCAAGTCCAAACCTTTGTAAGACTTCAAAAAGAAAGGGCCATTCGACTCTATCAAAGGCCTTTTCGGCGTCCAGTGATAGGACAGCTGTATCCGGTGCTTCTTTATTAAAATAAATAATATTAAATAGTCTTCTTACATTATGGAAGCCTTGTCTTCCCTTTATAAAGCCATTCTGATCTCGATTAATAATATTTGGTAAAATTTCTTGTATTCGTCTTGCTAAAATTTTACAGATTATCTTAAGGTCGGCATTTAATAGGCTTATTGGTCTCATATTTTCACATTTATTAGAGGGTTTACCTGGTTTTGGCAACAGTATAATTAAGGCATTATTCATGTATGATGGTAAATTACTATTTTGAAATGCTTCTAAAACCATTTCCAAAAAAGGTTTTATTAATTTATTCTTAAATTTTTTATAAAGGTCAACTGGAAGACCATCTGGTCCTGCACTTTTTCCTGATTTCATATTATCAATGGCTAGCCCAACTTCTTCTTGACTAATTTTAGACTCCAGTATCTCCCTGTTTTCATTTGAAATACACGGTATAGATAGTTCGTTCAAAAACCCATTTAGTTTTGTTAAGTCAGATTCATTTTTGGTATCATATAATTTTTCATAGTAATCTCTAAAGGCTCTATTAATTTCTAAAGGATCTATAACTACCTGTCCGTTACTTATAATATTGGTAATTGGTGTTTTAAATTCTAATTGTTTAATCTGCCATGCCAATAATTTTCCAGATTTTTCACCTTGTTCATAAAAGATTGTTTCAATCTTAGAAGACTCGAGGCAGCTCTATTCGCTGATTTTTTTTCATATTCAGCTCTCAAAATCAGTAATTTGTTCTCCAACCTTGGATCACTTCCTGCATATACCTTTTCTTGAAGAATTTTTATTTTATGTTCCAATTGAACTCTCTCCTCTCGAGTCTTCTTAGATTTTGAACCTGTATAACTAATAATATGTCCCCTAATAAAAGCTTTGAAAGCCTCCCACTTTACACATGCTGATGTTTGTGTAGTATTGATATCAAAGAACTCATCTATCTGTTTTTCTATGTACTTAACAAATTCCTCATCCTGAAGCCATTTATGCTGAAATTGCCATCTACCTGGTTCCTTTGTCAATTTCTTATCTACATATATTAGACAGCAGGGTGCATGATCAGAGATCACGATGTTGTCATAAAAGCAGTTTTGAATCTTGGACCTTAATTCTACGGAGATCAAAAAATAATCAATACGTGAGAAAGTCTTGTAGGTATTGGAATAACAAGAGTAGGCTTTAACTTGTGGATTCATTTCTCTCCATATATCTAGCAATCTCAATTCTTTCATAAAATGAATAATGGTCATCCTACATCCATTGTGCATACAGTCCAGTCCTGTTGATCTATCTATACCGGGATTCAATGTACAATTAAAATCCCCTTTATTGATTATAGCTATTATATGTTGCCCTGTAAGTGATGATAAGATAAGAAATAAATTAGCAAAGAACTTTTGATCATCTATATTGGGACCATATAGGTTTACCAAATTTATATTTTCTAATAACAAAGATCCTTGAATGATTAAATATCTTCCAAATTTGTCTCCAATTACATTTTTCACTTGAAATGGGACTGATTTATGTATGAGAGTCATAACTCCCCTGGCTCGGGATGAAAATGATGAGGTGAAAACACTTCCTTGCCATCTACTCCTCTAATTCTTTTTACATCCTCCTCTATTAGATGAGTTTCTTGTAAAAACACAATTTTTGAACCCATATCTTTTATTTTATTCATAACTTGTTTAAGTTTTTTTTTATTTTTGTAGACCTCTGCAATTCCATGAAGTTAAATTAAGATTAACGCTTTGGTTTATGATCAATAGGGAGTTTAGGATTACCTTGCAGTATAAACATGCTCATACAGAGAAGCAAAAACATGAGTGGTTGAACATTCATCCTACAAACTACACACAAACAAATTCCCCCTTCCCACATTTGTGGTAATCCCCCCAAAATCAAAAAAAAAAATTCCGTCTCCCGATATAGCCATCGACCGTTCCACACCCACGAGGATCAACAAAAGCCACTCCTTCTTCATCCTCCCAATCACCCTAACTCTGCTACTTTTAATGACATAACATTAACTCTCTTCTGTAGTTTTCCAACTTAACTCCAAAATTTTTAGCAGCTTTGTACATCATAGTTTTGCTTTTTTTTATTTTTTTTAATATATAATACAATCTATATTTTGTAAACTTGCTATTTGCTTCAAGTCAGTCAGATGCCTGTGCAAATGCTTAAATATTCTACCTTATATTTTGTTCATGCTTAGCTCCCACCAGTCTCTTCTTGGATCTTCTTGATGAACTCCTGCGCCTCCTCTGGGGTCTTGAAGATGTGGGTTCTGCCCTCATACGTGGTCAACAGTCTCACAGGATAAATTACACCATGACGAATCCCAAGGTTGCGCAGCTCTTTACGTACGGGATCAAACTGCTTCCTCAATTGTTGGATTCCTGTGGCCAAATCTGGGTAGAACCGCACCTGCTGGTCCTGGTGTTTAATCTGGCCTTTAGCTCGCGCAGCGTTGAAGATCTTCATCCTGTCTCTGTTGCTGATAAACTTCATAATAATCGTCCTCGGTGGTCCCTTATCTCTCCGTGGGCCGATACGATATGCGCTTTCCAGAATGACTGCTGATTGCAGCTCCGCGCTGCCCAGCGCCTCCGGAATCCACTTTTCCAAAAAGGAACATGTGTCCCGACTTTCAGATTCCTCCAGTAGACCCACCAGCCTCAAGTTGTTCTGTCTCGACCGGGATTCCAAGTCCAAGACATTATTTTCCAGACTTTTATTTTTTTTTCCAAAGTGCGCACCTTTAATTGAAGACAGGTGACGTCATCTTCAGCACTAGTGACACGAAGCTCTACCTGCGCCATTCGTTCTACACAGTCACCCAATTCTTTTCTCATTCCTTCCAACGCTGCCATAATCCCATCAAACTTAGCGGAAAAGTCCGCTCTCATTGAACTAATGGCGTTAAGCACCGCACCTGTGCCATTTCCCACATTCACCGCACCGCTGCTCGCTTCCTCCGCCATATATAGAGCTTCTTTATCTGCTGCGTCACAGACGTGAAAGTCCATTAATTTAGACTGTTTCGGCGGCTCGCTTTTTCCTCTACCTGATTTTCCAGCCTTAAGCTTCACCAACATATCCTCGTCCAAACGCTGGGATAGGTTCTGTCCCAAATGAGAGAGTTATTTGCTGTTTTTTCATCTCCAGGAGCAGAGCAGAGCGAGACGTGTCCCCCTCACGTGGCCGCCATAACTGGAAGTCTTCGGCGACCATTTTAACCAAGGCGCACACACCTGGGTGCGTGAGGGAGTGAATTGAGTCGAAAATACGGCGGCGCCATGCAGCTGGGACTACCGGGCGAGGCCGGCCGGTTGAAACGTCGCAGATTAGGGTGGGGGTACACCGTCGCGTAAACCCCTTTCCTCCACCCTTAACCCTGTTGGTCCAGACAGGAGTGCGCGCACGTCCGCATCACTGCTTTGCTCCTCTGCCATGGCTGCGTAATCTATCCCTATGTGAATTGGGGCCACGTACGCGTCCGCGTTGGCGAAGAGTTCTGCGGCTGAGGTAGTATAATCTGTCTCCCCGTGCTCTGGCGATGTCACAGCGCGAGAGAGGCAGTCTGCTACCACGTTAAATTTGCCTGCCACATGTCGAATGTCTGTGGTGAACTCTGAAATTGCAGCTAGCTGTCTTTGTTGCCTGCCTGACCATGGTTCTGAAATTTTAACCATCGCAAAGGTGAGCGGTTTGTGGTCTACAAAAGCCGTGAAACGCCGCCCTTCTAACCAGAACTGGAAGTGGCGGATGGATAAATGAAGCGCTAGCAGCTCCCTGTCAAAAGTGCTGTATTTACGCTCCGTTTGGTTTAACGATTTGCTGAAAAACGCCAAAGGTTGCCAGGTTCCGCCAACGTGTTGTTCCACAACCACCCCTATGGCCAGGTCTGAAGCGTCTGTGGTTAGCGCGATGCGGGCCGAGGGATCAGGGTGAACCAACAATGTGGCGTTTGCTAGAGCACTTTTTACTTTGCGCTCCGGGGTCCATTCGACCACGTTGGAAGGCTTTTGTTTTCTGAGCACGGTATACAGGGGCTGCATGAGTTGAGCTGCGCGGGGGAGGAAACGGTTGTAAAAATTAACCATTCCCAAAAATTCTTGCAGCGATTTGACCGTTTGTGGTCGTGGAAAATTTTTTACTGTGCGAACTTTGTCTGGCAATGGGACTGCCCCCCTCTGGTGAAACTCTGTGTCCCAAAAAATCAATTTGTGACACGCCAAATTTGCATTTGGCTGGATTGATTATTAACATGTGCTCTTCTAGTCTCTGAAAAACCGTAGTGAGGTGTTGTTCGTGTTCTTCCTCTGACGGGCTGGCTACCAGCATATCGTCGAGGTAGACGAACACGAAAGGGAGATCGCGTAATACCGCGTCCATCATCCGCTGAAAGGTTTGAGCAGCGCATTTGAGGCCAAACGGCATCCGCAAAAATTCAAAAAGACCGAAAGGGGTTATTACAGCCGTTTTAGGAATGTCTTCCGCTTGAACGGGGACTTGGTGATAGCCGCGGACCAGGTCCATTTTAGAAAAAATGCGCGCACCCGCCAGATGTAGTGAGAAATCTTGGATGTGAGGAATTGGGTAGCGGTCATGTGCTGTCGCATTGTTTAATCTGCGGTAATCGCCGCACGGTCTCCAAGAACCGTCGGTTTTCGGGACCATGTGGAGTGGCGATGCCCAGGGGCTTTTCGAGCGTCTAATAATGCCTAATTTTTCCAGGGTGGCAAACTCGTCCCGTGCTATGGCGAGCTTGGTCGCGTCTAAGCTCCGAGCTTTGACGAACACGGGTGGGCCTGTTGTGGGAATGAAGTGTTCAACCCCGTGTTTCGCTACTGTTGCTGAAAATTTTGGACCTGTGAGTGCTGGAAATTGGGTGAGGAGTTGGTCAAACTTACCTCCTGCTGTAGTGACGCTGGCCTGCACGGGTGGTGGAGAGACTCGAGCTGAGCAGGGAATAGAATAAAATGACAGTGCATTAACTAAGCGTCTATTTGCTAGATCGACTAACAACCCATGTGCACACAAAAAATCAGCACCCAACAAGTTAAAACTCACCGCCGCTACAATAAATGTCCATCTATAGTTGCGGCCGTGAATGCAAAGAGGCAGGCTCCTTTCACCGTAAGTGTCGATGATAGAGCCGTTGGCTGCCATCGCCCCATTTCCCCGGGGACCCATGGCCCGATCTGCGTGGGAAGGGGTGATAAAGCTCAGTTGAGCTCCGGTGTCGATCAGGAACTGTCTCCCGGTGTGTCCGTCAGTCACATAAAGAAGTTTATTTTTTTTGCCAAGAACCGCAGCCGTTAACGGTTCTCGGTTTTGGCGTTTTCCCGAACTTTTGAACTTGCAGGGGGGAACGCATTTGTACGCCCCCTCGGCAAAACGGTGGTGGTAATAGCAGATGTCGTTCCGCCTGCTGCGTCTTGGTCGTGTTGCTGCCATGGTGGGCGGGCTCTGCTCGGTTGTCTGTGGTTCTCCGCTGCTCTGGGCATCTGCGGATGCTGCTGTGGCCACCTGTTCCCCGCAGGCATTGGTGAGTCGCTGCGCTTCTCGGGCCAGCGCGCGGAAGTCCTGCTGGGTGCTGCACTGCATGTTGATCAGCGTCCCTCTCATGTGTGGCGGCAGAGTGCTGAGGAAGATGTGTTGGAAGAGGAAGTTGTCGTTGTCCTCCTCCTTGAGCTGCAGCATGTCCTCCATGAGGGCCTTGGGTCTGCATCCTCTGTGGCCGTAGATCGCCAGGATCCTCTCTGCTCTCTCCTCGGCTGAGGGGACGAAGTTCTCGACGATGGTCGCCTTCAGCTCTCTGTATTTGTCATGGGCGGGAGGCTGTCGGATTATGCTCCGCGCACATCTTGACGTGGCAGCGTCGAGTTTGGCGACGATGTGATAAAATTTCATCTCGTCCGCCGTTATGCCCGCCAGTGCAAACTGAGCCTCAGCTTGCTGGAACCACGAGCTCGGGTCTTCTTGCCAGAATTCTGGCAGCTTGACGGTGATGGCGCTTGTGTGGGCCGTCCTTGATGTGTCCGCCGGGTGAGAGCGCCTTTCTTCTGCTCTCACGGCGGGGCTGGGGATGGTGCTTGGTTGAGCCCTCTCTTCTGCCGTGGGGGAACGTCTTCCATCCATTCCCCTGTCTGCATGGGCGCCGGCGCTTGCCTGGGTCGCCTCCGATGAGTCAATCGCGGGAGAACGTCTCTGTTCCATCCTCACGTCTGGTCACCAGTGTAGAAGAGCTTGGAATAACGAGGCGATGTGATTTATAAACCAAAGTTTATTATCAGCTTCGCTCCTCTAACAAGTCTCATCTCAGTGCAGAAGCAGAATAAGAGGATGAACACATTCAGACCTACATACTTATACCTACACATCACAAAAGACATTGCACATCAAAGCTGACATCCCACATTAGCTTAATTCCCCCTCCTTTGTCTTCCTACTCCTCCACCTGGCCCTGGGAAGTCAGGGCGATCGATCTGGTCTCCACCGCTGCGCCTCGGATGCTCTTTGATCTTCGCTGGTGGTTGAGACCTCTTGTCCTGTTCTGAGGCGTGAGGTCGTTGTACATATGTAATCACTAAACATTCTAACATGCTTATACATATGTAGGTTATGGGATATATGATTAATATAAACCACAGTGGAAACTTTTATGAACAAAGACTTAAGTTTAAGAATTTGGCAATTGGTAAGTTAAGCCTTAGTTAATAACACTGGTCAACACCAAATTTATTGTCTACTTTTTTTTTTAGCTTATTTAGGACAATATTAATGTGCTGAATCTAAAAATCACATTGGTTTTGCTCAATCAGGTCAACTTTTTGAACTATGGCCACATAATGTTTTTTACATTTTGTTTACATGTACGGGTATTTTCGCTTTGTATAATGCAAAATTCTTTTTTATTTCTTGAAATTTCTCGAACTCTGAAGAGTTTGCATGCACCAATTTATGACATGATGTCATAAATTGTCATGATGGCTGATTACTGTTGGACTCTGAAGAGAGACATCCCTGCTGCTGAGCATTCTAGAGGTTCCAATAAACGGAAGTTGAAGCTCTGAATTTTAAATAATGATGATATAACATTCAATTTACATGTACTTACCTTTATCAGTGTCTACTATCCAATTTACAGTAATCAAAGTCTGTAACATTTAATCAATAAACTGTTTTAGAAAATGATTTTTTCTCTTAAAAATCCATTTCGGATGAGAAATATTAACAAAAATTAATCGATAATGTCACAAAAATGTAATCAATTTTGTCAGAAGATCAGATTTTTTAAAAATCAACTTAGCATAAAAACTTGACCTGATCAAAAGAAACGGATGTCATTTTTGGATTCAGCGGTGCAAAATTGTCTTAATTCAGTTGAAAAAACACAGACAACTCACAAAAAAATTATTTTTGCAACCCTGTGTAATTCTATTGACAATATTTGATCAGTCTCATAATCTGGGAATCAGTTCTTGACACTGTGTGGTTCTTAAAATCTGGACAGAGAGGACACAGATGAAGAGGTTAGTAAATTTATTACAGAAAAAACAAAAAATGACAATAGACATCTGCATAGCTTGTAGAATGGGAAGATAACCAAATTAGCATGAACAGTGGTAATTTTGCATATATGAAGAAACAACAATTTTTAAACATTTATAGGTCTCGCATATATGGAGTAAGGGTGAAGTGAATATAGTGGTAAAAATTAAGTGGAAAGCAAAGTTGAAAAAGGAATTTGGAAAAAAAAATTGTTATGAAAAAGAAAACAGATTAACTTTACCTTGGATTCAAAGAGGGACAGTTGTTACAGAAAAAGTTTATGGCTTTCCTTGAAGCTAATGCTGTTAACTGCCTTACGCTCTTGGCGTTGCTTGGTTCCCAAGAGGCTCGGAACAGGACAAAATGGTCGAGCCTTAGAAGGGGTCACAGGCGTGGGAGGAATGACCCTGGGTAGCCCGGCATTGGTCCAACCTGGGCTGGAGATGAGCCTTGGCGGCAATGGTTCTCCCTTCTGTCCGGTGCCCCGGGGTCTTGACCTGGAAATCTTCGGTGAGGTGGGGCCTTGTTCAGGCCCGGCGCTTGCATCTGCTGGAGGTGGCTGAAACAATGGATCTCCTCTAGGCCTGCATTTTGCAGTGTAGGATAGCCAGAAGGAAACCTTAAAAGTGGAATGAGCTTTAAAAAGTGTGATCATGCTTGACTTACAGAAAAATTAAGATAAGATTAAAGAAGAAAATCATGGCTTGGTTGGCCTTAGAAAAGATAAAAAATTGAAGATTACTTCCACTAGTTATGAATTGCTAGAGAAGGTGATGAAGTTTTAAAGAAAAATCCAAAAAGTATCAAAGTTTATGTAGTTAAGGCATGCTAGAAAAGGGAAAGCTTCAAGTGTTACTTTCAGTCAGATAAGAGCTGGATTAGAGGCCTTCATGCCTCTGAGGAGAGAGGGAGGGCCGATGACTTCTCTCCTCAGAAAACAGCAGCAAAAAAGAGCAAATTCTTGTCTTGACATGTGATAAAGGCACATACCCACAGGGCGGTCCTAAGGGGTTGGCCAATCAGGGCTTTGCATGACTATCTCACTGCCCCTTTGGTAAACTTACTCGTCCCTGTGGAGAAGTGAAATGCTCAGAAACTTATCACAAACTAGACACACATTAACAAAATACTTCCATCTGAATTTTCTAATCTATGAGGGTTCATAAGTAAGAAAAGCATGCATAAATGAAACATTTATGACAACAGATAATGCAACAAAATTGTAAGCACATTTAGGGAGTCTTTAGGTAAAATTCCTGTTCTGCAGGAATTTTACTGCAGTGGTCATAAAATAATATCTAAGTGGGGGAGTTTGTTTCCTGTTTCTCTCTTCTCCATGTCAGGGATCTGTGTTGAAAGGAAGGAAGAGAGGGGGCAGGGGTGCTGCATATGATCCTCCATCACAGCTGGATCCTGTTGAGGGTGATGAAACTGGGCAGAAGTTAGACAGTTTGTTCATACATACAGACGTGGACAAAATTGTTGGTACCCCTCTGTTAATTAAACAAAAACCCACAATAGTCACAGAAATAACTTGAATCTGGCAAAAGTGGTAATAAATAAAAATTCTATGAAAATTAACCAATGGAAATCAGACAATGCTTTTGAATTAGGGCTCAACAGAATTATTTTAAAAAACAAACTCATGAAACAGGCCTGGACAAAAATGATGGTACCCTTAACTTAATATTTTGTTGCACAACATTTTGAGGCAATCACTGCAATCAAACAATTTCTGTAACTGTCAATGAGACTTCTGCACCTCTCAGCAGGTATTTTGGCCCACTCCTCATGAGCAAACTGCTCCAGTTGTCTCAGGTTTGAAGGGTGCCTTCTCCAGACGGCATGTTTCAGCTCCTTCCACATATGTCCAATAGGAATTAGATCAGGGCTCATAGAAGGCCACTTTAGAATAGTCCAATGTTTTGCTTTTAGCCATTCTTGGGTGTTTTCAGCTGTGTGTTTTAGGTCATTATCTTGTTGCAAGACCCATGACCTGCGACTGAGACCAAGCTGTCTGACACTGGGCAGCACATTTCTCTCTAGAATACCTTGATAGTCTTGAGATTTCATTGTACCCTGGACAGATTCAAGACACCCTGTGCCAGATGCAGCAAAGCAGCCTCAGAACATAACAGAACCTCCTCCATGTTTCACAGTAGGGACAGTGTTCTTTTCTTGGTGTGCTTCATTTTTGCATCTGTGAACATAGAGCCTATGTGCCTTGCCAGGACATTCTCCCAGAAGCTTTGTGGCTTGTCAACATGCAGTTTGGCAAATTCCAGTCTGGCTTTTTTATGATTTGTTTTCAACAGTGCTGTCCTCCTTGGTCGTCTCCCATGAAGTCCACTTTGGCTCAAACAATGACGGATGGTGCGATCTGACACTGATGTACCTTGACCTTGGAGTTCACCATGAATGTGTTTAGAGGTTGTTCTGGGCTCTTTTGTTACCATTCGCATTATCCGTCTCCTTCTGCAGCCACGGCCAGGGAGGTTGGCTACAGTCCTGTGGACCTTAAATTTCTGAATAATATGTGCAACTGTAGTCACAGGAACATCAAGCTGCTTGGAGATGGTCTTATAGCCTTTTACCTTTAACATGCTTGTCTATAATTTTCTTTCTAATCTCCTGAGACAACTCTCTCCTTTGCTTCCTCTGGTCCATGTTTAGTGTGGTACACACCATGTCACCAACCAGCACAGTGACTACTTGTCACCCTTTAAATAGGCTGACTGACTGATTACAAGTTTGTAGACACCTGTGATGTTAATTAGAGGACACATCTTGGTTGAACATGTCCCTATGGTCACATTATTTTTCAATCTTTTCTAGGGGTACCATCATTTTTGTCCAGGCCTGTTTCATGAGTTTGTTTTTTAAAATAATTCTGTTGAACCACAATTCAAAAGCATTGTCTGATTTTCAATGGTTAATTTTCATAGAAGTTTTATTTATTACCACTTTTGTCAGATTCAAGTTATTTCTGTGACCACTGTGGGTTTTTCTTTCATTAACAGAGGGGTACCAACAATTTTGTCCACGTCTGTAAAGCAAAGTTCCAATTTTAGTGTTCTATCCAGCTTGAGTCTGCTACAGTAGACAGTTCAGAAGTAATGGAGGAAAGTGAGCAGCCACATTTCACTTAGTCTGTTTGTTGTGGCCAGAAAATGTTTGCCTGTGAGCATTTTTATGTTGAATTTATTTGAGACTGTATTGAAGTATATTTTAGATGTACAACCTGTCTTTAAAGATGAAAAATTTGCTCTTAAACGTGTTAATTTGTACATGGTAATCATTAGCATCTCTATGGCATTTTCCATAGAAATTTTTTTCCATTAAGTTTAAATGCATAATGCAACATAATTTTTTTCATGAATAGCCAATGTAATATGATAACAGATGATGTGTATTTTCTGTGTCTGTTTAGTTTTACAGTCAATCCTAAGTAAAGTTTTGAAAAGACCGTCAGCTTCAGACTTTTCTTGGGAAACTGTTATCTATCTGTCAAATTGAGGTAGCAGGCTGCCAGGCCATACCACACATGTTAGCAGGGGCAGAATAGTAAAAAGGCAGCTCTTCCAATTGCCATCAATCCATTGTCCTGTAAGTGAAAAAACTCAGATCAATCGTCATGACACAGAATAAAGAAGAAATGGATTTTGAAGAGTTAGAGACAAGGTCACAAATATCCAGCAGACTCTCAGTAACTAGCTCCCTTGCCTTAAAAGCATGGGCTAAAGCAGAGGCCGCACGTGCCGAGATGGCATTTACTAAACGTAAAGCAGAGATATTAAAACAACAAGCTATTATAGAAGCCAATTTGCATGAACTGAAAATGGAAAAGGCAGTTCCAGTTTCAGATGCTGAAGCAAAAATATTAGAGGCAGCTGCTGAAGAAGAATGTGAATACAAAAGTTCACTTCAGCAAATTAAAATAAACACGTTGCCGCAAAACCCAGCTGAATTTCCCAGTGAAACAGCTACAGTGCAGACTGCTGTTGAACATCCGGGTCACCAGTCCTGTCAGAGTGTAAATACGGTCAAAACACTGAATTCATTCACAGCCCCAACAACTGATGTACATCCAACTAATACCCCATGTTCACCGACGCACCAGCCTAACATGAACAGCGGTAAAGTAAAGAATTATGGGAATCAGAGTGGCGTACCATCAAGTGAAATCAGTGACTATGAATTCATGGAGTTTCCTCCGCACCACCCATCCAGAGGACAAGCTACTTTGGTTGCAAATCAGACTGTTAGCATTGCAAATGCACAGGAAAAAAACATACAGCTACAGAAGAACTCCCCCACAACAAAAACACAGCGGTGATGATCTCAAGCCTCCCCAGCCATCTGAAGCACATTCATTAACGAGGTAGAACATTTGTCCACCCATCACAGCAGCTACAACAGACCTGTGGAAGTATCTAATGAGATGTGAGTTGCTAAGTTTAGGCCTCCTGAAGTTCGATGACGAGCCCGAGAATTATTGGGCCTGGAAGGCATTCTTTTTGGCTCTACTGATGACTTAAGACTCTGGGCTAGAGAGGAGCTTCATCTGCTATGTAAATGGCTTGGGCCATCGTCATCTGAGTAAGCCTAGTATTAAATTAGCGTAGTAAATATTCATGATGCATCAACAGGCTTCAGGATGTTGTGGCAAAGACAGGAAGAAGTTTATGGCTCACCAGAAGTGATTGAGAATGCCCTCCTGAAAAAAGTTGAAGATTTTCCCAAACTTTCATCTAAAGATAATCAAGAGCTAAGAGAACTTGGAGATATTCTTATAGAGCTTGAAGCAACTAGGGCAGATGGGTACTTACCTGGCCTCTCATATCTCAGCACCTCCCATGGAGTCAGCCCAATAGTCCAGAAACTCCCATACAACCTACAAGAAAAGTGGGTCACATTACAAAGAATACCACAAAGTACCATATCCACCATTTTCAGTCTTCGGTAACTTTGTTTGTGAAGAGGCAAAAACATGTAACCATCCTAGCTTTGCCAGCATAATGGGAGCATGGTGTGCAGCTAAGACAGAAAAGGGTAGTCTCCAGTCCCCCACACATCACACAAGAATATGGCTGTGTAGTTGTGCATGCACATGTTGGACATAGGCATATGTGACTTGGCTAGTTGTATGTATATGTGGGTCACAGGCATATTTGATTTAACCTCACGATGAAGGAGAGCCGGACCCCCGGGGTTCCGTCGGTTCCGTCGGACATTACGTCCGATAGAGGACCTCAATTCATCTCTGAGCTGTGGTCAGCGATGGCCAACGGCTTAGGAGCCAAAATTCACCGCACTACAGCTTACCACCCTCAGGCTAATGGTTTATGTGAACGTTTTCATAGGTCTTTGAAGGCAGCGCTCAGAGCGTCGCTCACGGATGCAGATTGGGTAAATAAACTGCCATGGGTTTTATTAGGGTTGCATTCTGCGCCCAAAGAGGACTTAGACGCCTCCCCAGCGGAGCTGGTATTCGCACAAACTCTTAGGCTGCCAGGCGAGTTTTTACCAGAGCACCCGGAGCCACCACCTCTCTCTGCTCTGGGACCGTTAGTTCGCACGGGAGCAGACACGCTTCCGGGTCCGGTTCATCACGCTTTTCCACGAGTTTTCGTCCCCAGGGCTTTGAAAAATGCCGATTTCGTTTTTGTCAGGCGCGAAGCCCTAAAAGCAACGCTCAAACCTCCTTACGAAGGGCCATTTCGAGTGCTGGAGGCAGGTGATAAGCAATTTGTGCTAGATTTGGGAGACAGAAAAGAGACAGTCAGTATTGACAGACTAAAACCTGCTTTTGTCATGAAGGACGGATCTGTGCCGGTCGCAGTGGCGCCTCGACGAGGCAGGCCCCTGCAAGGGGCACATAATCACTCTCTTCCTCAGTCAACAGAGCCGAAGCAGGACGGCGCCGCAGGCAAGGCGGGGCCAACTCACAGCAGATTCGGCAGACGGTTGAAGCCCAAGCGGCGCACAGACTGAATGTTGGTATTGATTATACAGTAGTCAGTAATGTGTTATTGAATTTTAGGGAATAGTCCTTTCTTCATCGTTTGGGGGGGGGGGTATATGGCTGTGTAGTTGTGCATGCACATGTTGGACATAGGCATATGTGACTTGGCTAGTTGTATGTATATGTGGGTCACAGGCATATTTGATTTAACCTCACGATGAAGGAGAGCCGGACCCCCTGTGGAGGACAGAGAGAGAAGACATTAGTGTGGACAGAAGACTTCCTGACCTCTGAGGCCCGAACATAGGTGTGAACAGAAGGCTTCCTGACCTCTGAGGCTCGAGAGGAGAGAGGGGGGGAGTTATGTAAATAAAAGGTTGATGTAGGGGAATAAAGGGAGATTCTTTGATGTGAGATGCTTTGATGTGAGAATGTTTAAAGGTGAGGACTGGGGTGTGTGCCCCCCTCTTGGTTCTCTGCTCAAGAATGAGAGCAGACTGTGGGAATGTTTGCTTGAAATAAACTTGAATTAAATGCAATTCAGTTTCGTTATTCAAGGCTCCCCACAAAGAACACCAATTGCTGTGAGAAAGACTGACATCTCAATGGGTAGCGGCAGGACAGACACCACCACAGCAGGGAGAACAGATGATAATCCCAACAAGCAGTGTCCAATACATAATAAGCCTCATCCCCTGAGAAAGTGCTGCAGCTTCAGAAACAAAACACTGGGTGAAAGGAAAGCATACCTGAAAGAAAAACACATCTTTTTAAGGTGCTGTGCCTGATCTTCCCATATTACTAAAGACTGTGACAAGCCTGTGGAATGCAAAGAGTGCAGTTGTAATAAAAACCCATCAGCACTACATTTAGGGCCTGCCCCATGGCAAATAGAGATCCAAGCAAGTACTACAGACCATGGCAGGGAGCAGCAGCAGCTGGAAGACACTCTATCTTTGACATCTAAATGCACAGAAATCTGTGGGACTATGAACACTTCAAAATCATGCTCCAAAATCTGCCTTGTTCTAGCTTATCCTGCTGGTCAAAGAGGTTGTGCTATAAAGACCTGTGCTGTCCTTGATGACCACAGCAACAAGTCACTGGCTAGAACAGAGTTTTTTGAGCATTTTGGGATCAAAGGAGCAAGATCAAAATTCACTCTGAAGACTTGCTCAAGGGTGGTTGAGATGGCAGGCCGATGCGCCAACAACTTCATTGTGGAATTATTGGATTGCAACGCCTACATTCCCGTACCTGCTCTGATCGAATGTGAAATGCTTCCAGATAATAGGTTGGAAATACCCTCACCAGAAGCAGCCTAACTCAATCCTCATCATAGAAATCTTGTGGAGAAAATACCAGCTTTAGACCCACTTCTCCTGGGGTGAGACTTAATCCAAGTGCAGAAAGTAAGAGAGCAGTGTAATTGGCCCCACAATGCACCATTTGCCCAATGGCTCAATCTTGGATGGGTGATAATTAGTGATGTATGTCTGGGAAGAACACACAAACCCGCTTACATCACTATATTCAGGACAAGTGTGCTAATGAGTGAATGTCATTCCAGCCTGTCCATGCACTAGCACCTTGGTTGTGAGAGAGAAAATTGATAATCTTGTACCACCTCACACCTCTCAAAGTGTCTCCCATGTCACCAGTTCCAGCTATGAGACAGACAGCCTGGGTTGAAATGTCTTTCAAAGAACACCACATGACGACAAGTTTAGCATGTCCATCGAACATCAGTTGTTTCTTGACCTCATGATCAAAGAGGTCTACATGGATGAAGCAAATTGCTGGGTAGCACCTTTGCCTTTCAGACCAAACAGGCTGCATCTGCCAAACCCTGACACAGACGTAGATGTGCGTCCTCAAGTCACAGCCTTTATAACCACAGCCTCCGCAAGTAAGCTGGGATCACACAGATTCATTTGCTTCTCCAGCTGGAAGACACTCATCTGGGCCATGGTAAAGCTCCTACACAAGGATCAGATCCTCCAAAAAAGGCTCAAACAGAACAGTGAGATGATGTGTGCACTGACACAAGCAAAGATAGTGATCATAAGAAGTGCTCAACATGATGCATTCGCTGAAGAAATGGAAAGCCTTTCCAGAGGTGATGTCATCTCAATGTCAAGTCCTCTGAGGAAACTAAACCCCATTGTTGATGCAGATGGCCTGCTAGGAATTGGAGGTCGTATTTTTCTGGCCGACATACCCTGGGAAGAAAAACACCCAATCATTGTCCCCCAAAAACACCACATAGCCACATTACTAGTGAGATATTACCGGAGCAGGTTGCACATCAGGGCAGACATTTTACTGAAGGTACTGTTCACTCTGCTGGTCTCTGGCTAATTGGAGGCAAGAGGCTGTTTTCAAACATCATACATAAATGTGTGACCTGCAAGAAACTGAGAGGAAGAATGGAGGGACAACAAATGTCCAACTTGCCCCAGAACGACTCAACCCAGGTCCTCCATTCACAAACGTAGTGGTTGACGTATTTGGTCCATGGACAGTTAGCTCAAGACGAAACCGAGGTGGCTTGGTTGAGAACAAGTGTTGGGCAGCCATCTTCACATGCATGGTGACAAGAGCTGTGCACATTGAAGTTCTCGAGCCTCTGTCATCATCGAGCTTTATAAATGCATTGAGAGGATTCACAGCTGTCCATGGCCTAGTCTGTCTCTTCCATTCCAATCGTGGAACAAACTTCATTGGGGCATGCAAGAAACTTAAGTTCCAAATCTGAAGACCCAGAATTGAGATCTTACCTCCAAGACCAAGGAAGCACTTGGACATTCAACCCTTCCCGTTCCTCCCACATGGGTGGAGTGTGGGAGCGGATGATAGGTGTCGCTTGCAGGATACTGTATGGACTGCTGTTAAAGACAAACACTCATCATCTGACCCATGAGGTTCTGGTCACACTTATGTCCAAAGTCATGGCCATTACGAACGCTAGATCCCTCGTTCCTGTGTTGTCAGACCCAGACATGCCCACTGTCTTAACACCTGCTATGCTGCTAACACAGAAGCTTGAACCAGTGTCACCACCACCAGGAGAGTTCAGCCTTAAAGACCTCTACAACAAGCAATGGAAGCATGTTCAGTCTTTGGCTGATGTATTCTAGAAATGGTGGTGTCAAGAGTATTTGGTGTCACTCCAACCAAGAAGAAAGTGACATGTGGACAAGCCAAATCTGAGTGAAGGAGATGTTGTGCTTCTTAAAGATGGACAAGTCAAGAGGAATGAATGGCCCGTTGGAGTTGGTGGTGAATGCGATTCCCAGCAAATATTCTAAAACTCGAAAAGTGGATGTGAAGGTGGTGAAGCAGGGTTCTCCTAAGGTGTACTCTAGGCCTGTTTCAGAAGTTGTTGTATTGGTAAAAGGGAAATAGTGTTATAAAGCATTATAACAGGCGGGGAGTGTGAAGCTCTGTTGTAATATTTGGTTAGGGAGACCTCTACTGGACAAAACTCCTTCAGTATGGCTTCATTTTGTCCCTTTGGTGTTGCCGTAGACAGTTCAGAAGTAATAGAGGGAAGTGAGCAGCCACGTTTTACTTTGTTGTCGCCAGAAAGCGTATTTTTATGTTGCACTGATTTGAGACTGTATTGAAGTATATTTTAGATGTACAACCTGTCTTTAGGGCGGTGGTGGCTCAGGAGGTAGACCAGGTTGTCCAATAACTGGATGGTTGGCGGTTCAAATCCCGCTCTCCCCAGATATCCTGCCGTTGTGTCCCTGGGCAAGACACTTTACCCACCTTGCCTCCAGTGTCCATAACACTGGGTATGAATGTGTATAAATGTTCGGTGGTAGCCGGAGAGGCCATTGACATAATGCACGGCTCAGGAGACACACACGCAGGCTCAGAGTAGCTCAAATAGCTTTATTAACAACAAGGGTGTATGAATGTGTGTCTGCGAGATGTAAATGTGTTGGTGGTGGCGTCTGCTTCGGGCACAGAGGCAGGAGACCGTACAGCCGGACAACCCTATGGGAAAAGCACAGGGAAAAGGGTGACGGGCACACACCAACACAGGAGATGTAAAAGTTGGAGAGGAGCTTACTTGGAGTGAGCAGGTGGCTGGCACAGCAAGGACGAGGTCCGGTAGACAGCAACCTGGAGAGCCCGGTGCAGCAGCAAGGGAATGGAGACGGAGAGGAATGGTCCGCCGCCGGGAAATCCACCTGTGCACAGGGGAGCAGACTTGGAAAGGGAAAAAGGTAAGGGCTTCTTACCGCGATGCTTGCTGAGGTGTAGGAGGTAACTCACAGCAATCCGACGAGTGAAGTCTGACGGCTTCAGGCCGAAGCCCAGGGCGAGGCGGCTTAAATCCCTCGCCGCTGATGATGTGCAGGTGTGCGTGCAGCTGGCGCCACTGATGAACGGCGCGGCGTGACAGTACTTCCCCCTCTAGCAGTGCCTCCTGGCGATGGTTTCTCCGGGTGCGCTCGGTGGAACTCAGTAATGAGGGATGGGTCCAACACAAACGACGAGGGTACCCACTGCCGATGTTCAGGCTCATAGCCCTCCCAGTCCACCAAGTACTGCAACCCACGACCCCGGCACCGGGAGTCAAGGATGGAGGAGACAGGCCAGGCCGGATGGCCATCAATCATCCGGGGCGCGGGTTGCGCAGCAGGAGGAGGGCAAAGGGGGTCAGAGACTGCCAGCTTCACCTTGGATACGTGGAAGGTGGGATGGATGCGGAGGGAGGGGGGAATAGCTACACGCACACCCACCGGGTTGATAATCCTGGTGATGGGGTATGGGCCCATAAAACGCTGTGCCAGCTTCCTCCTCTCGCCCTTTAAAATCACGTCCTGGGTCGACACATAGACACGCTGACCAACTTGGTACGCTGGGGCAGGTCTTCTGTGCCAGTCCGCCACGGCTCTGTTGCGCTCCGCCGTGCGTAAAAGCGCATTGCGCGCTGATGCCCAGATGGAGCGGAACTGCCTGAGATGCGCCCGAACTGAGGGGACAGTTACCTCACTCTCCTGCGCCGGGAACAGCGGGGGGTCGTAGCCCAGGGACGCTTTAAAGGGGGACATCCCTGTAGCAGAAGAGCGAGCGGTGTTGTGGGCGTATTCAACCCAGGCGAGGTGGTTACTCCAGGACGTAGGTTTGGACGCCGTGACGCAGCGGAGCGCAGCCTCCAGCTCCTGGTTGGTCCGCTCGCACTGCCCGTTGGTTTGGGGGTGATGGCCGGAGGAGAGGCTCACCTTGGCTCCCAGGGCGTTGCAGAATGACCTCCAAACCTCTGAGGAAAATTGGGGCCCCCGGTCCGAGACCATGTCCACCGGAATCCCGTGCAGCCTGACCGCGTGCTGGACTAGGAGGTCCGCCGTCTCCAGGGCGGTTGGAAGACCTCGTAGGGGGATGAAGTGTGCCGCCTTGGAGAAGCGATCCACGATGGTCAGGACGGTGTCGAAGGTGTTTGAGACTGGGAGTCCGGTGACGAAATCCAGGGCGATATGCGACCAGGGCCTGCCAGGGACGGGCAGAGGCTGGAGCAAACCCGCTGGAGGGGCATTACCTGATTTGCTGGTGGCACACACTGGGCAGGCCCGGGCGTAGCGGACAGCGTCCCTCCGCAGGCCCGGCCACCAGAAGGACCGTTGGAGGAGGTCGATCATCCAGGAGGAACCAGGGTGGCAGGTGAGCTTGGACGTATGCAACCAGTTGTAGGATGAAGTGCCTATAAAAATATTTGTCATAAGGTACAGGAATTATTTATTTTATTTAATAGTGGGTGTGAAAGGGGGCGGAGTTGAACCGTCACTTCTACACCCGCTAAATTAAATAAAAGCACTCGTAAAAGGGGCACCAGTCCTAACGGACAATAAAATTAACTTTAATTTTATTTAATTTTGTACCTTAAATTACTCAATGAATTAGTTTCAAAGTTTCAGTGAGTTTTTGTCCTGCCGTGATTAGGAAACCTGTATATGCGAAAGGAAAACACTTTCAACTGCTCTCATTCACTCTTTATTAAAATCATTCAGGTTACATGGCATGGCGTTCAAATGATGAATAAACAGATTCAGATGATAACAGCGTAATATATCACATCAACTGATATTGGGTTCCTGAACATAAAATCCAGCTTTACACCTCTGCAGAACCAAGGAGAAACTAGACTTATGTTTCAACGGTAAATGAGGCTGGAATGTTTTAACAAAACATCGCAATTTTATGGGGAAAATTCATAAGCTAATTATCTAAAAATGACTCCTGAATTAATCTACAAAATTTAAGGGCAGTTACTTAAAAATGACTAAGAGTTTTTGCTTCAGTTTACAGCTCTATCCTGCGGCTGAGAGACTAATTGAGCCCTGAAATACGGGCCATATTCAATTGTAATTTAATTGTTAGGACATCATGTTTTAACCCAGGAAATAGGAGAAATAAGAGTCTCACTCACACAACGGCCGTTGGTCCAAGTTCCGCGGGTCGGTACCGCTGGGTTTTGAAGTTAGGACGTCGGGAGGAAGCGGCTGCAAGATGCCTCCTCACAGCCGTGGAAGTGTAAACTCAGCTGGGGGCTCTCCAGACAATGGCAGCGGTGGGTGGTCTGTCACAGAGCGGCGTGAAAAGTCCTTTGAAAAAGAGTCCCAATTTGGGGTATCTTGTAGTGGGATCGACCCGAAAACTGAAGAAAAATCTTTTCAGTCTCTGTTCACTTTAAACTAGGCAAATTAAAGGTCCACTTTAATGGCGTGAAAAGTCATAAAAAAAGTGTTAGAAAAACATTTACTAGGATAAGAATGGCTTCTGAGGTGAAGGAAAAAGTTTGAGAATTTGATTCTCTAAAAAGGGACGAGCTCTAAAGAAAAATGGTTCCTCCTCAGTTTCCAGAATATAAGAAAAGACTTGACAAACACACAGAGAATAAAATAAAACTTCACAGGGCCTTGAAACGGTGGAATAAAATCTTCTTCTGAGATCTAGATTACTATTCTGTTTCTTTAATCTTAATTTAGTTCCTAATCTTTCTCAAAATCTCTTTCTTCTTTCTGTGTTTCTAATTCTTAATTCTATTTCTAGCTAATCTTCCTGCCTGTTCTTTGTTTACCCTTTTTCTTCTTCTGTTTCTGATCTCTCTTTTCTTTTTCTAACTCTGCTGATCTCTGACTTTTTCTTTTCTCTTAACTAAACTCAAATCTAACTTCTCTTTTAAAGTTACCTCGCCGGGTCATAAAACTGATGATGTAGTCGCAAGACTGACCAATCGGCTTTTTCAGAAGCAGTTTAAAATGGCTGCTATCCAATGTGAGAACACTTCTTTGTTTGAGAGCAGCCAATCAAATGAAGACACCATCCCATGAAATTTCAGAGGGAAAATCAACACTCAGTCAGTTCTTATGAGATAAATGCTCAATATAAAATCTAACTAAATTAAATGACTTGGCTAATATATGGTGATCATGCA
This sequence comes from Pholidichthys leucotaenia, assembly GCA_020510985.1. Classification (NCBI taxonomy): domain Eukaryota; kingdom Metazoa; phylum Chordata; class Actinopteri; order Cichliformes; family Pholidichthyidae; genus Pholidichthys; species Pholidichthys leucotaenia. The sequence goes on from CM035840.1 coordinate 8,505,639, forward strand.
TTTATACCATTACTCCAATAACACTCATGAATATAACATTTCTTATACATAATTATAATACATGCATTCACATTTAGATCAAGATTAGAACAGCAGAACATGCAGCAAACCATGGTTGGTGATAAGAGGGATGACTTTCAGTGTCCTTAGGATCCAGAGGATAAGCTGAAAGAAACTTAATATTTAGAACAAATTAAAAGTCATCCTACGTACTGAAAACACATTCCGTAGGTATCCGCTAGGAGGTACTGTTGAGCTGTAGATGATTTCCTTTAGTATCTGGCGAAGGTACCTGGACAGCATAGGCTATAAAACCGTCAGATTAAGTGGTTTATGACTCTTTTAAAAACATTGGTTTCCTGTGAAAAGGTACGTTATCAAATGCAGTGTTCATGTTGAGAGGTCTGGTCTCCTGAGTTTTATGTTCCTTTGAGCCTTTAAAAGTAAATTGTTTACATTGGGGTCCTGGGAAAGCAAGCATCTTTGGTCAGGCCTGGAAGAAGCCTGCATGAGTCAACATAAAAGCCAGTGATATTCCTGAAAAGGCAGAAAGGTGATATTCCTGTGTAATGAAAAAAAAATGAAATTCCTGTAAACTGGAGAGCAGTGATCTTCTGTCTCGTTTGTGAGGAGACGATGATGCTACACAGTGGATGACCTCCCCCCGAACCGTGGATGGCACGAACAGCCTCCCCTCCGGTCCGCCGCCAGGGTCAGGTTCCACTTCCTGCGCCTTCCGGATCTTGCTTTCTATGTCCCAGGTGACGGCTCCCACGACGCACGACCTGGGTAGGATGGTGTGGACCGTGTCCTCCGACTCCTCAGGGGCAAATTGCCTAGAGAGGGCGTCGGGCAGGCCGTTCTTGGAGCCAGGCCTGAAGGTGATGTTGAATCGGAACCTGGCAAAGAACAAGGACCAGCGCGCCTGGCGGGCATTCAGACGCTTGGCAGATCTCAGGTACTCCAAGTTCTTGTGGTCAGTCAGGACCACGAACGGCAGGTCCGCCCCCTCTAGCCAGTGACGCCACTCCTGCAGCGCGAGCTTGATGGCGAGGAGCTCTCTGTCCCCCACGTCGTAATTCCGTTCCGCCGGGGACAAGCGCTGAGAGAAGAAGGCGCAGGGCCGTTTGACTCCATCATCTGGCGACCGCTGGGATAGAACCGCCCCCACTCCTGTGTCCGAAGCGTCCACTTCCACGATGCACTGCAGCGCAGGGTTGACTTGGCTAAGGACCCGGGAGGAGGAGAACTCCGCCTTCAGCGCCTGAAAAGCAGCCGCGGCCTCTTCGGTCCACCGGAACGGGACCTTAAGGGACCTGAGGTGTGTCAACGGGCCGACGATGGTGCCAAAATTAGGGACGAAGTGGCGGTAGAAATTTGCGAACCCGATGAATTGCTGCACCTGTTTTCTCAATGCAGGTGTGGGCCATTCCACCACCGCCTTCACCTTCACTGGGTCCGGAAGCACCTGGTCGTGGGAGATGATGAACCCGAGGAAGGATGCTGTCTTAGCGTAGAATTCGCATTTTTCGGCCTTCACATACAACCGGTTCTCCAGCAGTCTTTGGAGGACCCGCCTCACATGGACCCGGTGCTCGTCCCTGGATTTGGAGAAGATGAGGATGTCATCCAGGTAGACGAACACAAAAAGGCCAATGAAGTCCCGGAGGACGTCATTAATTAGGCGCTGAAAGACGGCTGGAGCGTTGGTCAACCCGAACGGCATCACCAGGTACTCGAAGTGGCTGTTCGGGGTACGGAAGGCTGTCTTCCACTCATCTCCCTCCCGGATCCGGACGAGGTGGTATGCGCTGCGTAGATCCAGCTTGGTGAACCAAGTCGCCCCCTGGAGGGAGTGGAAGGCGGTGTTCATGAGGTGCAGGGTGTAGCGATCCTTCTCCGTAATGTCATTTAGGGCGCGATAGTCGATGCAAGGACGGAGGGAACCTTGCCCACGAAGAAGAATCCTTCCCCAATGGTGATGACGAGGGACGGATAATCCTAGCACTCAGCGACTCCTTGAGATAGGCGTTCATGGTCTCCTTCTCCGGCGCCGACAGGCTGTAGAGTCGCCCAGAGGGTAAGGGTGCCCCCTGGCGGATGTTTATAGCACAGTCGTAGGGTCTGTGTGGAGGAAGAGACATCGCCTCGGACTTGCTGAATACCATACCCAGGTCATGAAATTCCGATGGCACCAGGGATAGGTCCGGGGGCGCAGCGTCCGTAGGTGTTGGGGAAGAGGATGGAGAGCAGGCAGCGGACTGTAAACAGGTGCTCATACAAAATGTGCTCCATGCCGACACCCTGGCGGACTTCCAATCCAAGACGGGGTTGTGGAGGCGTAGCCAGGGGTACCCCAGGATGACGGGCGACACAGAGTTGGGAAGGTCGTAGAAAGTTATCTCCTCCCGGTGGTTCCCAGAGATTATAACAGGAACGGGGACGGTCTGATGTGTTACTCTCCCCAGGGAGGCACGGGAGAGGTTGACCAGGGAGAGAGGAGTTTTTAGTGCCTGGCAGCGGATGCCCAATCGGGTTGCCAGGCTTTGTGAAATAAAACTGCCCTCCGCGCCCGAATCCACCAGTGCGTGAGTGAGATGCCCAGTGGAGTTGTGACAAAATCGGACGGGCAGCTTCAATTGGGTGAGGGGACTTAACCGATTGATGTCCGCGAGGCCCCCTACAGTGACTCACGGACCCCGCCGTTTGGCTTCTGTGGACAAAGCTCCACCGTGTGTTGACTGTCCCCGCAATACATGCAGAGATTCAACTCATGGCGGCGTTGTCTCTCCGCAGGGGAAAGCTTTGTCCAGCCCGTCACCATTGGCTCCGACTCCTCGGGGCGCGATGGTGGCGGCGTCGCCAGGGGGCGAGCTTGGAACTGGCGCGACGAGGCTCCACGAGGGCGAGAAGAAGATGACTTCCGCCCCGATGAGCACTCGCGCAGCCTGTTATCCAAACTGATAGCTAGAGACGTTAGCTCCGCTAGAGTCTCCGGGATGTCCCGCCCAGCCAGTTCATCCTTCAGATCATCGTTGAGACTGCGGAGGAACAGGCCGCAGAATGAGCGTTCATCCCAGCCTAATTCCTCCGCCGCTACCCGGAAGTCGATCGCATAGTCCGCTGCCGACCGGCTTCCCTGCTGGAGGCTGAGAAGCCGATCGACCTGGACTGTCTCGGTACGAGAATGATCAAAGACCTCCAGGAATCGTCTCACGAATTGGTCATAAGTGAGGGTGGCATAACTGGGCCTCGCCATTACGGCGTAAGTCCAGGTTAGTGCTCGCCCCTCTAGGAGATTCCCAATATAACCAATTCGGCTATGATCTGAAGGAAAGTCTCCGGGCACACGGTGAAACACGGACTCACACTGCATTATGAACCCCCGCGCTCCGCCGAGCTTACCGCTAAAGCGGGCGGGGGTCGGAATGGGCGTGAGCCGAGTCGGTGCTCCCGGAGCCTGCTGGATGGCTGCTGGAGCAGCAGGAGCCGCGCCACCCTGACGAGCCGGGGGGGAACGGCTGTTGGGGGTCCAAGCGGTCCAATCGGTTAGTTATGCTGATCAACTGGTTTAGAATCACCTGTTGCTGGTAAGCTATTTGGTCCACTCGAGCCTCGAGAGTGGTAAGTCGGCGTGTGAGCCCGCCGTCTGCCGAGCCTCTCTGCTGAAGCCGTACTGACATAATGCACGGCTCAGGAGACACACACGCAGGCTCAGAGTAGCTCAAATAGCTTTATTAACAACAAGGGTGTATGAATGTGTGTCTGCGAGATGTAAATGTGTTGGTGGTGGCGTCTGCTTCGGGCACAGAGGCAGGAGACCGTACAGCCGGACAACCCTATGGGAAAAGCACAGGGAGAAGGGTGACGGGCACACACCAACACAGGAGATGTAAAAGTTGGAGAGGAGCTTACTTGGAGTGAGCAGGTGGCTGGCACAGCAAGGACGAGGTCCGGTAGACAGCAACCTGGAGAGCCCGGTGCAGCAGCGAAGGAATGGAGACGGAGAGGAATGGTCCGCCGCCGGGAAATCCACCTGTGCACAGGGGAGCAGACTTGGAAAGGGAAAAAGGTAAGGGCTTCTTACCGCGATGCTTGCTGAGGTGTAGGAGGTAACTCACAGCAATCCAACGAGTGAAGTCTGACGGCTTTAGGCCGAAGCCCAGGGCAAGGCGGCTTAAATCCCTCGCCGCTGATGATGTGCAGGTGTGCGTGCAGCTGGCGCCGCTGATGAACGGCATGGCGTGACAGCCATTGGCAGCAACGTTTCCATCAGCCTGCCCCAGGGCAGCTGTGGCTACAGTAGTAGCTTGCCACTACCATTGTCTGTCTGGAGTGAATGAATAATGTATCTATTTGTAAAGCGTCTTTGAGACTTAGACTAAGACTTAACTTTATTAATCCCTTTGGGATAACTCCCTCTGGGAAATTTAAAATTTCCAGCAGCACATAAAAGGAGCATACAGATCAGAAAAGCAAAAAAGAAAAAAATAAACACTTAACATAATATACACAATATAAATACAGGGCTGAATATGGCTTGTACAAATATGGTTAAGTTAAAATTATTACACTATGAATGCCCTACTGTCCTCTGTACTCTATGCCACCCCACCCCCCACCCCCCAAGTGAGGAGTTATAGAGTGTGATGGCATGGTGGACAAAAGAGTTCTTAAGCATGCTGGTCCGACACTTGGGAAGGAGCAGTCTTTCACTAAACAGTCTCCTCTGGTCACTGATGACGGTGTGCAGAGGGTGGCTGACATTGTCCATTATATCCAACAGTTTATCCAGAGTCCTCATCTCTGCCACCGTTACCAGGGTATCCAGCTTCGCGCCGACCACAGAGCTGGCCCGCCTGATCAGTTTATCCAGTCTGGACGCATCCTTCTTGGATATACTGCCCCCCCCCCCCAGCACACCACGGAGTAAAAGAGGACGCTGGCAACCACAGACTGGTAAAACATCCGCAGAAGTTTGCTGCAGATGTTGAAGGACAGCAATCTCCGTAGGAAGTACATCCTACTTTGTGTCTTCCCATACAATTGGCTAATGTATGTTGTCCAATCCAATTTATTGTCCAACCACAACCCAAGATATTTGTATGAATCCACAACCTCCACCTCAGCTCCCTCTAACAGGACTGGTTGAGGTCTTGGTCTGGACCTCCCAAAATCAATAACCAGCTCCTTCGTCTTAGAGGTGTTGAGCTGTAGGTGGTTGGTGTGGCACCATGCAGCAAAGTCCCCTACCAGTCTCCGATACTCCTCCTCTCTATCATCCCTGATACACCCAACAATGGCTGTGTCATCGGCATACTTCTGGATATGACACAGCTCCGAGTTGTAGCAAAAGTCCGAGGTGTACAGGGTGAAGAGAAGAGGGGCCAATACTGTGCCCTGGGGGGCTCCAGTGCTGCAGACAAGTGTGTCAGACGTAATGTTCTTCAGCCCAAACATATTGTGGTCTGCCAGTGAGGTAGTCAGAGATCCAGTCCACCAGGTGGGAGTCCACTACCATCTTGCTCAGTTTATCCCAAAGCAAAGGGGGCTGAATGGTATTGAAGGCACTGGAGAAATCCAAAAAGAGGATCCTCACTGTGCCACTTCCCTTATCCAGATGGGAGTGGGCTCGATGAAGCAGGTAGAGGATGGCATCCTCCACACCAATACCTGGTTGGTACACAAACTGCAGGCGATCCTGGGCATGTTGCACCTGGGGTCTGAGGAGGCTGAGGAAGAGCCGCTCCAACGTCTTCATTAGATGTGAGGTGAGTGCCACTGGTCGGAAGTCATTCAGCTCGCTAGGCCGGTTCTTTTTCGGAACTGAAACGATGCGGGATGTCTTCCAGAGAGTGGGCACTCTCCCAGTCTGCAGGCTGAGGTTGAAGATCCGTTGTAGTGGTTCCCCCAGTTCTGCAGCGCAGGTCTTCAATACTCTTGGACACACTTTGTCCGGGCCTGCAGCTTTCCTGGGTCGGAGCTTCCTCAGCTGCCCTCTGACCTGTTCTGTGGTAATAAATGGCAAGGGTTGTACTGATGTGGGGGGGGGTTTGCAATATTTGGGGGGAGGTGTGTGGAGGGGAGGGGGGGCATGGCTGTAATGAGGGTGGGGGTGGGAGTGGGAGGGGCAAGGGCAAAGGCTGGTTGAACCTGTTGAAAAAATCGTTCAGTTCATTTGCCCTCTCTATTGTCCCCTCAACAACTCTGATCTTTGTGTTGAGACCTGTAATGGTCCTCACACCTTCCCAGACCTCCCTCATGTTGTTTTCCCTCAGTTTCTGCTCCAGCTTTCTCCTGTAGCTGTCCTTGGCTTCCTTCACACAGTGTTTCACCTGAGTGTCTATGATAAAGAGCTATATAAATCTGATGCATTTAAAGATGAAAAATTTGCTCTTAATCTTGTTAATGTGTACATGCTAATCATTAGCATCTCTGGCGTTTTCCATAGAAATTAGCCTTGAGCTAGCATATTGGTTTCCATTGAGTTTAAATGCATAATGCAACATAATTTTTCTTGAATAGCAAGTGTAATAGGATAACAACTGATGTGTATTTTCTGTGTCTGTTTAGTTTTACGGTCAATCCTAAGTAAAGTTTTGAAAAGGCCATCAGCTTCAGAACTTTTCTTGGGAAGTTGTTATTTATCTGTTGAGCTGAGGTAGCAGGCTGCTAGACCATGCCACACACGTCAGCAGGGGCAGAATACCCTTTTTCCTCCACTGTGCAAGCACACCCTCAACACATTTTGAGAAGGTGCAAGGTGTGATTACGACGCACATGATATTCATAAACCACCCTCTTGAAGGCAAACCTGAGACACTTTCTATGATATGGATGGATGACAATGTCAAAAAACATCTGCTAGATTGACATGCCAAACCCAGTCCGTGGAGCACACTCTATTCATCAGCTGCTTGAGCTTCAGCATGTTAAACCTGAATTTTCCTTGGGTATTTGTTCAAACTTCTTAGGTCTAAAATGGAACAGAGTCCCCCACCTTTCTTTGTTGACACAAAAAATTTGGGAACACCCTTCGGCTTTCACCCGGTGAGTATGGCCTTTTTAGATAACAGGACATTTATTATGCCTCAGTGCAACAGAGGCATACAGTAATCACAGTATATCTGTGTGTGGTTGGGTGTACCTGTCTGTCTGTTACCAGCTTTTCAGCTTGCCTGGTCAAAATTAAGTGGAACGAAAGCCTTGTATCATTATATTGCCATATTTGCTTGACTTTTAATTTGCCAGAATTTTGTGATAAGCCTTTGATTTCAAAATAAACACAAATTTAACTCACCATTATACCCTCAATGGGGCTGCGAAAAAAGGTATTGTAATAATGAGGCTGGGCCAGTAGAGGCTGCACTGAGGCAGCTGCACCTTGGTGCTTTTATTTCTTCTGAGAATTGCAGCAGCTTAGCATAACATTGTGGTGTAGAGCAAGGGAAGAAGTACACTACAGGCTGACACTGAAATTTAGCTTCTGTAGGCTTGGGGTTTGCGTGTGTGTGTGGGTGTGTGTATTATCATCTGGCTCATATTTTGTTTGCATTTTTATTGGGGCAAAGGGTGTACATCGAACACAAGATTTTGAACAAGCAAAACATCTGTGACATATTTTGAGAAATTTTTTTGTGTTTTTAAATTGTTTTTACACATTGAATGGGCAAAAAGTACCACTTACCCATGAAACTTGTAAAATGCTGGATAATCAATAATGTTAAAGCCAAATTCACTTTTACTCCTAAGCTTTCAGTCTGTGAGACCTTTATCAGAGCATACAAGAGCAGCAATGAACAAGTAGGATTAAATGAATGTCTCATAGACCAAAAGCCTAGCAGTATTAGTGAATTTTGCACTAAGTGTGCAGATTTACTTATATGTGCACACTGAGTGGGCAAATGTTGGAGTTCTGACATGGGATGTCCTGGGTTAGGTTTGTGTGGCTTCAATTGGACAGTGCCTCGGAGAGTACATCAGGGTGACCAGGCTGATGCCTGTTTCAGTGCTGGGAAGACTGCATTTTCTTCCTGTGATGTATGTCTTCCTCATTTTTTTTTCCTTGGAGTGGAGGCTTGGGGGTGGGCCAAGCGGAAGTCAGACTGGAATCACCCCTGGTGATAATGCAGTGGATAACCTGTTTCCTTCTTCTTTTAAAACTTCTCCTGAATGGCCTCAGTAGACTCCCCGAAGACACCTGCAGAGGATATGCAGGGGACATGGGCTTGTTCTGACACATGGAGCAGTCCTCGTCTAGACCACCACTCTGGAGGTGTGAGGAACACAGCCCACTGTCACTCATACCTTGTTTAGGAACACAGCATGAGGGTTGTCTTGAGCAAAGTGGAGATGAGCTCAGCAAGATTTATCACCTGGCTGGTGTGGAGTATAAGACTGTGAGTCCACCAAATGCACTTTTTGTCACTGGACCACCCTGGACCTTTTTCAGCGCTTGTGTGCTGCGCTATGGAAAAAAAAAAAAAGTCTCTGCCCTGTATCCTAGCAACAGCTTCTCACTCACAGTTCAGCACTTCTGCTTTTCCCATGGTCAGACTTTCTACTTATTTTTTAATAGCAGTCTCTAAATAACAATGGACAGAAAACCTATTCTGGGATTGACAGATAGATACAAAATTTGATGACACGAAAAAGAAAACAACAGTCTGGATACAGACATCAACCGGTCAAGGAAACAGCTGGAAGAGTAGCACCGAACTTGTACAGAAGTTGCACCTTGATGGTGCCCGTTTCAAGGAGTATTTTGTATTTACTAGGAGTCAGTTTGAACTTGTTTTGGGGAAGATTGGTCCGTCAATTTCTCAGATGCAGACTAATTACAGACAGCTCTTCTGAAGTGAGGAGTCTATGGTCAAAATTTTGTTTATTTTTACATCTATTTTTGTAAGACTCACAGTGAGATAAGATCAGCCTTTATTAGTCCCACAATGGGGAAATTCCAGGATTACAGCAGCAAAGGGATAGCAGCACTCAGATCAATAGTTAATAAGATAACAAGAACTGGATAGCCAAAGCAGTAAATGAATATACATATGTACACAGATACTGTATATACCCAGTGGAGGAGCATTGCAGCTAGATGGAATAAACAGCATTACGGTTTGTTAAATTACCCTGCAGAATATGAATATGTACCCAGACAGTATATTTCGCATTTGAATCACATTGTTGTTGCCACCCTCAGTAATGATGGTTATTGTCCTAGTTGTGTATAATGAAGGAGACAATTTCTATTGTGCAAAGTTGTTACGTTTAGTACATTCAGTACAACTTCTACAAGCAGCCCTGGTTAAGTTATAAAATCTGACAGGTATGCTGAAGATATGCTTAACGCACGGTTTCCTAAACTCATACATGACTGTCAGTAAATGATCACATTTCACTGTAGATTATCATGAGGTGGGGACACCATTGATATGTATATGATTAATAATAATTAATAACTGGAATTAATAATTATTAATAACTCTTGCATTACCTCATTTGTAAAACTAGTTGGGGCACCATCCACGTTTTATAGAGGTGGAAACTCTTATGAACAAAGACTTAAGCTTAAGAATTTGGCAACTGGTAAGTTAAGCCTTAGTTAATAATTCTATTGACAATATTTGATCAGTCTCATAATCTGGGCATCAGTTCTTGACACTGTGATTCATAAAATCTGGACAGAGAGGACACAGATGAAGAGGTTAGTAAATTTATTATTACAGAAAAACCAAAAATGACAATAGACATCTGTATAGCTTGTAGAATGGGAAGATAACCAAATTAACATGAACAGTGGTAATTTTGCATATATGAGAGAAACAGCAATAATTACATATTTACAGGTCTTCCATATGTGGAATAAGGGTGAAGTGAAAATAGTGGCAAAAATTAAGTGGATCACAAAGTTAAGGAAAAAGGAATTTGGAAAATAATCGTTATGAAAAAGAAAACAGATTAACTTTACCTTGTGTTCAAAAAGGGATGGTTGTTACAGAAAAGGGTTATGGCTTTCCATGAAGCTAATACGTTTAACTGCCTTACTCTCTTGGCGTTGCTTGGTCCCAAGAGGCTTGGAACAGGAAAATGGTCGAGCCTTAGGAGGGGTCACAGGTGTGGGAGGAATGACTCTGGGTAGCCCGGCATTGGTTCAACCTGGGCTGGAGATGAGTCTTGGCGGCAATGGTTCTCCCTTCTGTCCGGTGCTCCAGGGTCTCGGCCTGGAAATCCTTGGTGAGGTGGGGCCTGGTTCAGGCCCGGCGCTTGTGTCTGCTGAAGGTGGCTGGAATAATGGATCTCCTCTAGGCCTGCATTTGGCAGTGCAGGATAGCCAGAAGGAAGCCTTCAGTCAGATAAGAGCTGGATTAGGGGCCTTCAGGCCTTTGAGGAGAGAGAGAGGGCCTCTCTCCTCAGAAAAAAACAGCAGCAAAAGGGAGAGAACTCTGGATAGAGAGATGTGATAAAGGGGTATTGGCCCCTACCCCAGGACGGTCCTGAGGGGTCAGCCAGTCAGGGCTTAGCATGACTGTCTCACTGCCCCTTTGGTAAACTCGCTCGTCCCAATGGAGAAGTGAAATGCTCAGACATTTATCACAAACTAGACACACATTATCAAAATACTTCCATCTGAATTTTCTAATCTATGGGGGTTCATAAATAAGAAAAGCATGCATAAACAAAATATTTATGACAACAGATAATGCAGCAACATTGTAAGCACATTTAGGAAGTCTTTAGGCAAAATTCCTGTTCTGCAGGAGTTTTACTGCCATGGTCGTAAAATAATGTCTCAGTGAGGGAGTTTGTTTCCTGCTTTTCTCTTCTCCATCTCAGGGATCTGTGTTGAAAGGAAGGAAGAGAGGGGGCAGGGCTGCTGCATATGGTCCTCCATCAAAGCTGGATCCTGTTGAGGGTGATGAAACTGGTCAGAGGTTAGATAGTTCCTTCATACATGAAGCAAAGTTTCATTTTTAGTGTCCAATCCAGCTTGGGTCTGCTACATCACATTGGAGCTATTTCCATTTTTTGCACTTATCAACTACAAATTCGCACAGTATCCATATTATCTACTGCAACACACTTGTCAGAAATATGGCCGTGACAAAGTCACAAACACTCACCTGGCATACCAACAGATGTGCACACATTCCTCCAAGCCTTTGCTTTCAAATTTTGATCATGGTATCCTTTTAATGTCAGATCAAAGAGTACCGGGTCATTTGATGCGGCAAAGTTCAGCCTCTCCACCATCATCCTACTATTCTCTTCTTCCTGTACCTGCAACCTATCTCCCACCTTTCCTTAATTCTGATTGACTGCTTAGAAAGGTTTGACATTGATGAGTGCAACTGCACTCTAAAAAGTTGAACTTTTTTCAGACTTGAGTGCTGTGACAAAAAGCGGTCACCCCCAAGAACTTTTCAGCGTTGAAGGCCCTCAGCACTGTAAACACTGGACTGCCTAGAGAATGAATAGAAAATGGTCACACACAGCAGAAAAAAACACATTTGGTGGACATGCCCCCAATAGAGTTGTTCAGCCCACTGGGTCGACACAAGCATTTTCTGGTCCTCTTCCCCCAAGAATCCATGGACAATGGGGCTGATATCCAGCATGTCATTGTCAGTGGGACCCCCTCTTCACCGAGGAGGTTAAGCCTCACAGGCTGGCAACTGCCCATGCTTTTTCCATGTGGTTCACTCATTTTCCATGGAGCATTTCACAGACGGGGGAAGCTTCATTACAGTGGCCTTCACTGTTCACAGGGTCTTTTCAACAAACAACATTTGCCTCTCTGCCGTAGCTCCCTACTTAAGGAGCATCACACCCCTGGCAATCCCACTTGGAAACTGTTGAAGCTGCAACCCACTGCTCATGCTGCAAAGCTGAGCAACTACCTGGCCTTCGTGGGTAGCCATGCTGATGCCAACAGATGAGCCATTTAGTAAGCTAGTCACAGAGGGACAGGCTGGTTTAGCTGGAGCCAAACCCACAGAGGTCTATGTGAAGTGAAGAGTTAAACGTCATCCCCGCACACCTCACCAATAGGAGTGATTGGACGTCTCTTTGGTGAAATGCATGTGTATGCTTGTGTCCCAGACTTATTTTGCACTGAGCGTACTGAGTGGTGAGGAACCTGGAATTTGACAGTTCAAACAGTAAGTATAACTGGTTAAAGGAGATTAAATGACAATGCAATGTAAACCCAAATACCATGTGTTTGACAAACTAAAGTCTGTTTTATCAAACGTCACTGGAACCATGTGCCCCTCCCCACATTTTTAGTTCCATGTTTTGAAAATGTTTTGTCATTTAAGGTGTCATGTCAGCATATATATCTGGACTTTTACAAGACTTTTAAATGCATTTAAAGCTCAACATTTGTCTAACACATGTAGCCACAGTGCATGCAGAGTAGACTCAGAGGGGGGAGCAAAATGTGAGCACAAGCGCTACACTGGAATTTGCCAGTTCTCTTTTCTGTCACCTCCCTTTCTCTCCAAAACAGAGGGGAAGTCAAAAACACCATTTGTCAGCGCACATTACATCTCTGCTGTTATATTCCCAAATGAAAACCCAGTATGTGGCTCTTTTCAACAGAAGATGGTAACAGGCTTTGTTAATTGGACTTGGCTTGGTTGTCCATGAAGCCCTATTGTCAGCATGACTGACTGTGAGGATTACTGGGCCAGAATTGCATCACACTTATGGAGACACAAACTGCACACTTTGTGTGCATAGCAATTGCCTGCTTTACACTCAGACTTTAATTATTAAAAATATATTTTTAAAACTTTTGAAATAATCCAGGATTAAAGAGAATGGCCACACAACTGTCTCAATATTTATACCACGTCCCTTTATAAACCCTTGAAGAGAAAGCAATAGGTTACCTCATGTGTGGGATACCATCTATTTCTTTTACATTGAAATCATACTCTTTACAGAGGAGTTTTTTTTAAAAAATATGCATACACCTCAACTTGGAACAGCAGTGAATCATCACGTTAGGAACATACAGACATGGACAAAATTGTTGGTACCCCTCTGTTAATGAAAGAAAAACCCACAATGGTCACAGAAATAACTTGAATCTGACAAAAGTGGTAATAAATAAAAATTCTATGAAAATTAACCAATGAAAATCAGACAATGCTTTTGAATTGTGGTTCAATAGAATTATTTTAAAAAACAAACTCATGAAACAGGCCTGGACAAAAATGATGGTACCCCTAGAAAAGATTGAAAATAATGTGACCATAGGGACATGTTCCACCAAGATGTGTCCTCTAATTAACATCACAGGTGTCTACAAACTTGTAATCAGTCAGTCGGCCTATTTAAAGGGTGACAAGTAGTCACTGTGCTATCCCACCTGTTTGACCTGCTTACCTCTGGACGATGGTTAAGATCGATCAGGTCCCACACCTCCAGACTGACCGTTTCTTCCCCTGGACCATCTGGACTGCAAACAATCAGAGGCCCCACCTCCCCTCCCTCCGAACACTCACAAGCACAGAACTGAGGACGTTTTCAACTATCACAATTACACACCTGTCTTTGCACTCCGCACTTTGATGTATGCTGACCCATCTGTGGAATCACTACTATGTATATTTTCCATAATCCTTGGGCCATTTTACTCAGTTGTGTGTTCTGCACGCTGCACTCTTATGTACATAGTTCCGTCCGTGAAGCCACTACCATAGCTGTGTATATTTCCAGAATCATGGGCTATTTTTTTATTTCAGCCGTGTGTTTAATCATTTGTTCTGTAACCATGCTTTATCTAATTCAAGGGTGTCCAATCATGTAAAATGGAGGGCCAAGATCCTGTAGGCTTTACCTCCAACCAGTGTCTTCAACAACAGATTCCACTGAATTTCTTCCCATTGATTGCTGATAAGTGAAAACACCTGCTGAACAGACTGGATAGAACAGAAAACCTGCACGGTCTTGGCCCTCCATGGCACTTGATTGGACACCCCTGATCTAATCCTTCTGTCTTACTTTATTGTGCAGTAGCCTGGTGGAGCACCCACAATTTCGTTGTGCTGTACAAGTGTAGAATGACAATAAAGCCTATTCTGTTCTATTCTATTCTATAGCTATAACAAGCGTGAGTTGTATGAGATCCTGGACACTAAGGAAGGAGAAAAAGACACCTATTGACTGGCTAGATGGAGAGATGGAGCTTGAAAGGATGTGCAGCAGGTTTGGTTGATTAAGGACAGAAATGGTAATGTACTAACAAATGACGAGAGTGTGTTGAGAAGGTCGAAGGAGAACTTTGAAGAGCTGATGAATAAAGAAAATGAGCGAGAGAGGAGGATGGATGAAGGAGAGATGGTGAACAAGGAAGTTCTGAGGATTATCAAGGTGGAAGTGAGGGCAGCTATGAAGAGGATGAAGAGTGGAAAGGCGGTTGGTCCAGATATCCTTTATTTACAGATGCTTTTTCAGCAGTGACAAAAAAATCTGAAAGCTGTCATTTTGACATATTACACTGAGGGTGATCTAATTAAAATAGATTAAAATGACTCCACAACATAACAAAAATATTTTTTTTGTAAGTTGTCTGTGTTTTTTCAACTGATTTAAGACAGTTTTGCAAAATGACATCTGTTTCTCTCGATCATGTCAGGTTTTTATGATAAGTTGTAAGCAGTTGTACAGCAGTTGTACTGTAAATTGAATAGTAGACAATGATAAAGGTAAGTACATGTAAATTGAATGTTACATCATCATTGTTCAAAATTCAGAGAATTTCAAGAAATAAAAGAATTTTGCATCATATAAAGCGAAAACACCCGTACATGTAAACAAAAGCGTAAAAAACATGTGGCCATAGTTCAAGAAGTTGATCTGATTGAGCAAAACCAATGAGATTTTTGGATTCAGCACATCAAAATTGTCCTAAATGAGCTAAAAAGAACTTAGACAATAAATTTGGTGTTGACCAGTGTTCTAATATATCATGACAAATTTTTTTACAACCGTGAAAGGTAGCAAAAGAATCCTCTACTGTGAAGGTATAAAGATGTTTAGGAGAGATGGCTGGGGACTTTTTAACCAGATTGTTTAGCACAGTCTTGTACAGTTAGAGGATGCCTGAGGAGTGGAGAAGTATCGTGGTACCAATTTTCAAGAACAAGGAGAGCAAGCTGTTACCACAACCTTTACAATTCAAATGGTAATAGTGAGCACTCCTACACAGATATAGAGCTAAGTCTCTTAGTTTGTCTGACTGTAATGTAATATTATTTAAGTAAGAAATATGTTAATGTGGAGGAACGATATATACAGACAAATAATAGTGCCATTCTCGTCACTTAAGCTGCTAAGGAAAATGAACTGCATAATTTGCAACCTTCTAATGTGTGTATGCTGAGTAGCTTCCCTGTTAATAGATGAGGAATTTTGACTATAGTCATTAAGGGCACTTTTAAATTGTTTCTATTTATTGTTATTTATTTAGGTTCAGGTTCAGGTTACTTTATTTGTACCCGTAGGTAGATTTGTTTTGCAGTCTGGTGACATCCATATTTACAAGCCACAAATTACATTCAACATAGACACAAACACAGGCACACATGAAGCTGACTATAAACATGATAAGAATACTCAAGGCTCCATCAATCAGGGTATAAAAAGACAAAGAGATGGGAGAAAAACCAGAGGTAAGAGAGGAGGGTCATATTAAAAGTTAAAGACTAGTCAAAGAGGTTAAAAACTCAAAGGTCTAAAACCCAATAAAATATTTAGAACCCAAGTAACATCCTACAAAAATAAGTAAATATAAAATGGAGTTAATAAATAGGTACCTAAAATATGTGCAATATATTGTTACAGCTTGTCCAACTCTTTGACAGCAGCAGGAACAAAGCTGTTTTTGTAGCGCTGGGTTCTACTTTTTGGGACAGCAAACCTCCGTCTGGAGGGAAGAAGCTGAAAGTTGCAGTGCAAAGGGTGGGAGTCATCATTTAAAATGGAGGTAGCCATCCTCTGTACCTGTCTGGTGTACAGGGATGTCAGGCTCAGCTGTGGCTCACCAAGCAAACGACTGGACCATCTAACTACCTGATCCAAGGATTTCCTCCGTTTCAGTTTTATCTGACCAAACCATGACACTAAAGAAAAGGATAAAACAGATTCAATAAAAGCCCAATAAAACATTGTCATTATGGTTCGGTCAATTTGGAAGCGTGCAAGTTTTCTCAAGCAATGCAAATGTTGCTGACCCTTTTTGCACACCCTTTCACAGTTCTCTTCAAAGTTTAAATTACTATCAATAATCGTCCCAGGATATTTGTAGGATTGTACACATTCGGTGGTCTGGCCTTTTAGTACGGTGACTTTGTGCCTGGGAGTTTTCCTCCTAAAGTCAATAATCATGTCTTTAGTTTTTGTCGTATTCAGCTGCAGGTAGGAATCCTCACACCAGTGAACAAAATCATCAACTACTGGGCCGTGGCCACTCTCACCATCCTGGAGGAGACTGACAATAACTGAATCATCAGCATACTTTATAATGTGTCTGTTGTCATGTCTGCTCCAACACATGTTTGTGCACAGGATGAAGAGCAGTGGTGACAACACACACCCCTGAGGAGAGCCAGTAGAAGAGCACTTTAGGTCAGACAATGTACCATTGACCCTTACTCTCTGTGTCCTGTTGGTTAAGAAATCCAGAATCCAACCCACCAGATTACTGCTCAAATCAAATTGCTGCAGGAGCCTTTCAACTAAGATATGAGGTTGGATTGTATTAAAGGCAGAGGAAAAGTCCACAAATAAAAGTCTGGTGTGTGTCCCATTAAAATCCAGATGTTTAAAAAGCATGTTAAACAGAGTGACAGTGGCATCCTCCACTCCTCTGTGAGGCCTATAGGCAAACTGCAGAGGATCCAATGCATGCTCAGTCTGCTTTAGGACCTCACATCTGACCAGTTTTTCAAAAATTTTCATTAAAATTGAAGTCAAAAGGAAGCGGTTACTTGTGGGTAGATGTCTAGGGGGCGGAGGATGTGTGTATGGGTAGGAGAGCTTTGTTGGGTGGCAGGGATTGGGCAGTCCATCCAGTGGCATGGGGGCTGGCGTTTCGGGGCTTGTTTGTCCCGGCCGCCCTGCTGTTGTGTTGGGGGGTGAGGCACTTTGCTACATCGGCCCTGATGTCACTGGCAGCGGGTGTGCGTTGGTGCTTGGGGGTGGCTGGGGGGGGTCATTGGTGCAGGTTATTGGCTGTGTTTCCATTGGGTTGTTCCGGGGTCGCTGTGGTTGCAGGGTGGCCTGCAGCTGTCGGTGTGTGTCTGGGGTGGGTGGTCGTGGGCCTGCGTGGGCACTTGGGTGTGTCACCTGGCGTGTTGGGCGCTGTGTGGGTCCGGCCCATTGTTCACTATTGTGACTGTTGTTGTCCATGTTCGTGTGTGTAAGATGAGTGGTAGTATGTTTGGCTGCCCCGTCATGTTAGTGGTGCTGGAGTGCCGGGACGTGATGCTGGTGGGTCCTGGGTTGTTTCCACTGGCGGCCCTCGCCCTGGGTTGGGATTTGGGGGCAGTGGGTGGCCTCACATGCCAGTCTGCAAGCTGGCTTCTGGGGGGGGGGGGGGGGGGGGGGGCTTGTTTTTGGACCGCCTACCTCCCAGTCTTATTTCCCACCCTCCTCCTCCCCCTGATCTTTTTTGTTACATTTAGGGCTTTGGGGTGGGGGTGTGCCGCACTGTGTCGGTGAAGGGGATACCTTTGCCGCGTGGTGGGGCTGCACTCACCTCAATTTTAATTGCATTTTAGACACTGAGGGCTTGGGGGGATGGGGGCTCTGCTGCCCATCACAGTGGCTAACAATGCTTCAATTACTATCCCCCCAATTTTAATTGCACTTTAGTAGTCCACACATTTATACACAATTATATCATATAACCGACACACATCCACCATGTTCTGTGTGGGGGAAGGAGGTGGGGGTCTTCCCCCACCCCTGTTGCCCTGTCTTGCTGGGGGCGTGGGGGCCTGGTGGGGAGCCTGGAACCTATAATGTTGTAAAAATCCCTGGATGCCACTAATGTATAGATATAACCAAGGAAGTGACGGGGGGCTGAATATGAGTTTAAGTGTGAGTGAGAGGGTGATGAATGGAGGTGGTGATGGCGGGTCGGTTTTGTGTGGCGCTTTGCATGCCGGGTGGCATCTTGGGGCGCCTGCAGTGGTCTGCTGATTGTTCGCTCAGATGGGCACCGGGGGGTGGGGGTCTGCTTCTGTGGCCTGCGCCGGTGGCCTCCCTGGTCACTGCCGGGCACTGGTGCATGTTCAGGCTCACTGCATCTGCCCACTGCACAGCCGGCTTTTGAAATAAAGGTGAATGAGGAATGAGGAGGTGAATAATAAAGGTGAATGAGGAGGTGAATTTAAGTGGGTACTGGAGTGAGAGAGAATGGGTCGGTCTCGCTGAGTGAGAGGGGTGTGCATGGGAACATGTGGGTGTGAAGGTATGGGGAGGGGTGTGCCTGCGAGTCGGGAGGGGCTGGATTGGGGGGTAGTGCCTCTCGGCAATGTGGGCTCACCTGGGCGAGGGGACTTCTTTGGACCTGGGGGTCCCCGGGGTGTGTGGCCAAGGTGCTGGGGCGGGACCGCTGTGGGGGTACCTGGGGGGGCTCGCGCCGGGGGGCGCTGGCTGGTCTCTGTCCTGGGGGGTGGGGTCGATGGCCTCCTGGTGCCTGGGGCCCGAGGGCGGATGTTGGCCCCGCTGGGGGGGGTGGGGGTCGGGCAGGTCCAGGGGTGTGGGCTCACCGCGCCGGCCGCCGGGCAGCCTGCCCTCCCTTGATCGTCTCTCCGGGGGTGGATGCTTGGCTTTCCTGGGGCTTGCTGACCTCGGGGCTGGGGGTTGGTGGCGCTGCCTTGCCTGCTCGGGGTCCTTGGGGGGAGGGCTGCTGCGACCGGCCCTCCGCTCGTATGTTTCCTGACAAACCACTTACATGCACACACTTATTTTGCGCGCGTTCTCATATATAGGCACACAGACATACATGTACAAGTGTCTCTCCTTTAACAGGTGCAGAAACCAGACTCGTGTTGAGACATCTCCGGTGGAAGAAGCAGTTTGTCTTTTGTTTGTTTTAGTTGTCTTTTTTTTTGTCTGTTCCCCTCCCTTTTCTTTCCCCCCTTCACACACTTCCTTTCCCTCTTCCCCATCCTGTTGGGTCTTCCATGGGTAAAACAATTAAAATAAAGTATTAAAAGTTATTACAGGAGGAGTTACAACAATATACAGTGCAAAGTTAGGCACTGTATAGGCTCCTCTTGGCAAAGTAAATCTGTTTTGGCACAGTAGGGTGACAGATCCCTGTTCTGTTTGCCTAGCTGCCTGACAGGACAAAAAAAAAAAAAAAATCCAGATGTTTAAAAAGCATGTTAAACAGAGTGACAGTGGCATCCTCCACTCCTCTGTGAGGCCTATAGGCAAACTGCAGAGGATCCTATGCATGCTCAGTCTGCTTTAGGACCTCATATCTGACCAGTTTTTCAAAAATTTTCATTAAAATTGAAGTCAAAGCAACTGGTCTAAAGTCGTTTACCATTTTAGGACAGCTGGATTTTGGAACGGGAACAACCACGGCTTCTTTCCAGATCTTAGGCACATGTTGTGTCTGTAAGGACTCATTGAAAATGTAATGAAATATAGGACTCAGTTCATGTGCTCAGGACTTTACCAAGCGCCCACATATATTATCAGGGCCCTGACTTTTTGTTCACTTTTACAGCGCAGAACTCCCTTTTAACTTCCTGCACCTCAATATTAAAGTGCTGATTGTCTTTGAGTTTCTGTTTCAAATCTTGGGTTTCAGTGCTAAAATCAAAGGAGTCAAAACGACCATAAAAACAATTAAGAGCATTAGCCAGCTCTGTGTCTGAATTAAAACCATCTAAAAACACACGATTACTGCGCTCTGAAGGCCTGCAATAGTTTTCATACTGGCCCAGGCTGAACCAAGTTTCTTTGGTGCAATCTTGCTTTCCAGTTCTGATTTATAATTATCTCCGCCAAGGAGGTTATGTGATCATCGACGTTGGTTTGTCTGTCTGTCTGTTTGTCTGTTTGTTTGTTAGCAAGATAACTCAAAAACTTATGGACGGATTTTCATGAAATTTTCACAGATTGTCAGAAATGGGGTATCCTACAGATGATTACATTTTGGTGGTGATCCGGATCACCGTCCAGAAGAAAACCGCCATTATGGAAAATGCCATTTTCGTGAATAACTACTGAACCACTAATCCTATCATTGTCAATCCAATTGCTAGTCATATGTTTCCATGGTCAAGGAATCTGAAAACGTACACACAAACACTGTATGGGGGGAACTGTGGCCGCCATTACGGAAAATGTCATTTTCGTGAATAACTACTGAACCACTAATCCTATCATTGTCAATCCAATAGCTAGTCATATGTTTTCATGGTCAAGGAATCTGAAAACGTACACACAAACACTGTATGGGGGGAACTGTGGCGCTTGGCGGAGGTCTGCCCTCTCCCAGTGCTTTTCTAGTTCTGTTTTGCTCTTAAAATTTCGGACTTCAGCTCTTTTGTGGCAACCTGTAGCTCAGAAACAGACCCCTGTTTAAAGGCAAGTGCTTTCCTCTGTAAGCAAGATTTAACTGATTTTGTAACCCATGGTTTGTTGTTGGGATATATTTTGACACGTTTACGTGGAACGATCTTATTTTTACAGAAAGCCATGTATGAGCATGTGACATCCACCAAAGAGTCCAAATCATCCCCGCAGGCCAGTGTGAACATCTCCCAGTCTGTAGAGTCAAAGCATTCCTGGAGGCTGTGCACTGAATCTTCTGTCCACACATCAATGTCTCTTGTCTCCACCTTGCCTCTTCTGAGAGCAGTTTTATATGTGGGCAGCAAATGTACACAGTTGTGATCTGAGGATCCTACAGGAGGAAGGGGAAGTGATTTATAGGCCCTCTCTATGGATCCATAGCACAAGTCCAATGTCTTTTTTCGCCTGGTTGGGCAGGAGACATACTGATAAAAGTTTTTAAGTGTCTTCTTTAAAGAAACATGGTTAAAATCCCCAAGAATGAAGTTTGGCGCCTCTGGAGAAATTGATTGCAGCCGCTGGATCACATCAAAGATGGTGCTGGAGGCGGAGTCAACGTCTGCCCTCGGGTGAATGTACACAGTTGTGATGAAAAGCTGGGGGAACTCGCGAGGCAAATAAAAGGGGCGTAGTGACACAGACAGCAGCTCCACATCAGGTGTACAGATGTGCTCTCTGACCGTGACAGATGTGCAGTACTGTTTATTAATGTATAAACATACGCCGCCCCCCTGACGTTTTCCCGTTACCTCTTCCTGCCGATCCGAGTGCAGTGGGGCTCCAAAGCCGTCAATCCACAGGTCTGCATCTCGGTCATGCGCATTAAGCCAAGATTCGATGAAAGCCATGACACAGCAGTTCTTAAAGTCCTTCTGGTAGCGTACATTCCCTTGAATTTCATCCACCTTGTTTCTCAGAGACTGTACGTTCCCAAAAATCATAGAAGGAAGAGGAATGTTACCAAACTGACGTCTTCTCAGGCGCAATTTCACACCTCCACGCTTTCCGTGTTTCCTTCTGCCGTCTCTCCCATCTCTCTTTTCACCGCTGTGTCCGTGTCTCAAAATAAAGTCTGGCAGTTGCGGCTTAGGCTCAATCACAGCCACTGCATCAACCGTGTTTAAATACAGCAACATGTCCCTGGAATAATGTATTCTGCCCGCCGTGATGCTGGTCGTGTTTACCTCATAGACAAAGAGCCGGAGGAAAAGTAGCAGCAGTGCAAGAAAGGGGAGGAAGTCTATGTTGTTGGAACCAGGGAGCTCTTCGCCATACAGTCCACAAACATTCCAGGGCAGAAACGACACAGAGGATTTCGTAAAAACACATAAAAGTACATAAAAACAGACACACAGATGATGGACTTTTTCACCAGCTGCCAGTCGCTGCGTGCGCATGCGCCCTATTTATGTTTTTAACCTAGTTTCTTTTTGTTTTTATGCAGTGTTTAAGTGTGAGTATCGTCTATATAGGCTACTGGACACCTGGGCCCGTATGCACAACATGACCTCGTGCCAAGAATTACTTCTACTGACTTAATCACTCAGACTTTAATTGAAGGAGCTGCTTAAGGCTCCCACAGTGTCATGCAGTGGGTGAGAGGTGTTGTTCATCATCAGTGTCAGCGTAAAACATCCTCTTCCCACCTTCCTCCACAGTGTTTAAAGGGCAGTCCTGGACAAAGCTGACACTTCAGGGTCCATATTCATAGTTTCCTAGTGCTAAGAATTACTCTAATGATGAAACTATTAGACAATTTTCAGAATTATTATTTTTTAATATTTCCCCCTAAATTTAGCAGAACCTCCTAGTAAAGGAATTTTTAAGCTAAGATAGGAGCTCTCCGAGAGAATTTTCCAATTGTTTGTGAATACAGGCCCTGAATTTCCGCTAAGAGATTTCCATCTCTTTCCATTGACTTTTCTGTCTGTAAAAGAATACATTTGAAAATTCCCCTGTTGGTTTATAAAGCTCTGAATGGTTTAGGGCCAAAATACATCTCAGATCTTCTGGTCCATTTCGAACAACACAGAGCCCTCAGGTCATCAGTGTCAGGCCTACTATCTGTGCTCAGTTAGAAAACATGGTGAGGCAGCATTCAGTTTTATGCTCTTCAAATGTGAAACAGACTCCTAGAAAGCATCAGGGCTGCTGAACCTCTCAGCTGCTTTACGAGAATCAAGGTTGAAAATGGTATTGTATTAACTATGCCGGGCCACTAGATGCGGCAGTGTGACTTTTTACAGCACATGGATGACTTCCTGTCACAGTCAATCTCTAGCTGAGAGATAAATAGCGGTTATAAAATAGCGGTTACTGAAAAAAAAGCATGTTAAGCAACTCCACCATTTATTCATCACATCGATTGTTTTCACACACTGGTTTTGCTGTTTAGTTTTGCAGAGGAAGGATGAGGTATTTTCTTCCTGCAGTTTTCAGTTCACTAAAAACTACAAGTCCCAACATTCCTCACCTCAAAAATATGGCGGACCACAACAGACCACTGTAACAGACACCTGCATGGAATAAGTTTTGTGCTTACATTTTGCAGCAATTTGAATATTAAAACACCAATAACTCCTACAACTGCAATATTTGATTCTTAAAGGTAAAGTTACATCACTTTTTTTTTCTTCCAATGTTTGACTTTTTTTCCCATGGGGACTGCTTGGCTCCATTAATTTAACCTGTTAACCCCTTGCACTCTGGTCAATTTCCCTAAAAACGCCAAAAAATAATGTGCCCAAAGGAAATCATAAGCTGTTCTTCAACCCAAGGGCGGTTGGTCTCATTAAAAAGAAAACACTTTGAATTTTTTGGCAAAACAGTCAAAATCTCTCTAAGTGCTCCGGCCACTGAGTAACAGTCATCTAAACATACTAAACTTGAAGAAAATAAATTTCGCCTGGGCGTTTTTTTGGATACAAATGCTTGCAAATAACACACAGCTTCAGATCCGGGCTGGAAAATGCAACAGAAATGTAGAACCAAGTGTTATCCAGCTGAGGTCAAAATTTTGTAACAATACCACAAAAAATGAATATATTACACAGCTTTGTTCTCGGGTAGTTCCCAGGCGTTTTTGAACTGTGCCAAATGGCACAGTTTGGAAAAACGTCTGTAACTTTTGAATGATTCAATATAGAAGCTTCATCTTGTGCTCTAATGAAAGGTGACACTCAAGGCTGTGTGTGTGTGTGTGTGGGGGGGTTGTTTATTCATTCATTCATGAATGAATGAACAAACAAGCCCCCACACACAAAGAAGCATGCCACATAAAAAATGTGTGGCTTTTTTTTACAAGAAAAAATAACCTACAGTGCACTAAAACTTATTCTAAAATATTTGTAATGTAGAAGATAACAACTCCCACCCACCCCCCACCACCCCGCTACAGAGGACGGACATCGGCCATCGCTACATGACGGAATAGTCAAGTGGCGATGTGGCGACCGCGGCGCACAGTCACCGCGGTCACCGCCCCCCCCCACCTTGCTACAGAAGAGTAGCGGTGGGGGGGGCGTTCACGGTCCGGACGCGGCGCACAAACCGTGTACCACGGCGCACGGACTTCGGACTTCGTGCACTGCACAGTTGTAATTTACCGATCGGTCAAAAGTCATTTTTGATTACAATTTTCAGGGATAAAGAATAATTTAGCTTATAACACTTACCTGTTCACAGCAGCAGTGTAGCTGGCGAACTTCTCTTCCTCATTGTCAGACGAACATGAAGCTGGTCCGCTTATTACGGACTCGTGGTTCTGGTCTCGCGACCCGGTCAAAACATAATTCCATTATTGCAGTTTTGCGCTTCCATGATTGCGGTTTTGGCAAACAATTTTTCAAAACAAATAACAGTAGTAAGAAAAAAAGACTGGCGAACGCGTGTGTCACCCAGCTTTTGTCGTCAGCCTCCGCCGGTCTATGATGACCATGGAAGAGAATCCTAAACGTCTATTCTGCTGGAATAAAAAAAAAAAAAGCACCGCCTCTGGCTGAACAGGCGGATGCGCGAATGGCAGTCCCTGTCACACAGGTCGCACTTGTGGGTGGTCTCCATGCTGCTGGGTCTGTGGCGGTTCTTCCTGCGGGTCCTTTTTTCATCTGCTGCAGCAGTCTTTCTTCACCCAGCCTTACACAAAACAGCTTTCGAACTTCTGTGCTTCAATTGGCTCGCTGCATTCGCAGCGTTAGTAGGCTGGTCCTTCTTGCTAGGTTTTCAGTCATTGGTTCTTCAAGGCTTCAGAAACCCAATTCAAGGCTCTTATTAGTCGAATGAGAGGTCAATCATATCTAATCTATTCGCGGCTGTGTCTGTAGTGGAAGAACGGAAATGCAGCTTTTTTTTTCAGTGCGCTCTTGGACGCAGCGCCCTCGTGCGCCCTCATGCGCCCTAGGACACAGAGACGTGCCCGTCCACGGTACACCAGAGTGCAAGAGGTTAAATAGTTTTCTCTAAAGTTCAGCTGATTTTTTTAAGTCTTAATACTAATGCCAGTAATATAAAACACCACTGTGTGTCATGCTTCATTCACTCACTTTAAAATGATTCATTCACTAAATCAAGTAATTTATTAAGCTGAGGAGAAATATGACATCTGTATTTTTATATATATCACATCTGTAACAATAATCACATTTTTATGCTGTTTTTCTTTCCTCTTTGTCTCTCTGAGGTACTGTTTATATGAGAAACTGCTACTGTATTTCAATAAATTAATGTTTGGACAAACTTTGTTTTTTGCTAGATTATTTAATAAACTTTCAATTTCCATTATATACACTACCGTTCAAAAGTTTGGGGTCACTTAGAAATTTCCTAATTTTTGAAAGAAAAGCACTTTTTTTAAATGAGGATAACTTTAAACTAATCAGAAATACACTCTATACATTGCTAATGTGGTAAATGACTATTCTAGCTGCAAATGTCTGGTTTTTGGTGCAATATCTACATAGGTGTATAGAGGCCCATTTCCAGCAACTATCACTCCAGTGTTCTAATGGTACAATGTGTTTGCTCATTGCGTCAGAAGGCTAATGGATGATTAGAAAACCCTTGTGCAATCATGTTAGGTCTGCAATGCTGTAATTGCTGCAAATGGAGGATTCTCAAATCTCCTTGGTGGCCGGGCCCCGGGGGTGGACGAGATTCGCCCCGAGTACCTCAAGGCCCTGGATGTTGTTGGGCTGTCATGGTTGACACGCCTCTGCAACATTGCGTGGAGGTCGGGGGCAGTGCCTTTGGCATGGCAAACCGGGGTGGTGGTTCCTCTCTTCAAAAAAGGGGACCGGAGGGTGTGCTCCAACTTTAGAGGGATCACACTCCTCAGCCTCCCTGGGAAGGTCTATGCCAAGGTACTGGAGAGGAGAGTCCGGCCGTTGGTCGAACCTCGGATTCAGGAGGAGCAATGTGGTTTTCGTCCTGGCCGTGGCACATCGGACCAGCTCTTTACCCTCTCGAGAATTCTTGAGGGTTCGTGGGAGTTTGCCCAACCAGTTTACATGTGTTTTGTGGACTTGGAGAAGGCATTTGACCGCGTCCCTCGTGGATTTTTGTGGGGGGTGCTTCGGGAGTATGGGGTATCGGGCTTGTTGTTACGAGCTATTCGGTCTCTGTACGACCGTTGTGAGAGTTTAGTTCGTATTGCCAACACTCGGTCGGAGTCATTCCCAGTGAGAGTTGGACTCCGCCAGGGCTGCCCTTTGTCACCGGTCCTGTTCATAATTTTTATGGACAGGATTTCTAGGCGCAGCCAGGGAATGGAGGGTGTCATACTTGGTGACCACAGGATCTCATCTCTGTTGTTTGCAGATGATGTTGTCCTGTTGGCTTCATCCAGCAATGACCTACAGCTCTTGCTGGGACGGTTTGCCGCTGAGTGTGAAGCGGCTGGGATGAGAATCAGCACCTCCAAGTCCGAGTCCATGGTCCTCAGCCGGAAAAAGGTGGATTGTCCTCTCCGGGTTGGGGACAGGCTCCTGCCCCAAGTGGAGGAGTTTAAGTATCTTGGGGTCTTGTTCACGAGTGAGGGGAAAATGGAGCGAGAGATCGACAGACGGATTGGAGCAGCATCTGCAGTGATGCGGACGTTGTACCGGTCTGTTGTGGTGAAGAGGGAGCTTAGTTCTAAGGCAAAGCTGTCGATTTACCAGTCAATCTACGTTCCTACTCTCACCTATGGTCACGAGCTTTGGGTAATGACCGAAAGAACGAGATCGCGGATACAAGCGGCTGAAATGAGCTTTCTCCGTAGGATTGCTGGACTCACCCTCAGAGATAGGGTGAGGAGCTCAGTCATCCGGGAGAGGCTCAGAGTAGAACCGCTGCTCCTCCACATTGAAAGGAGTCAGTTGAGGTGGTATGGGCATCTGATTAGGATGCCTCCTGGACGTCTCCCACTTGAGGTGTTTCAGGCACGTCCCACTGGGAGGAGACCCCGGGGCAGACCCAGGACTCGGTGGAGAGACTATGTCTCCCAGCTAGTCTGGGAACGCCTTGGTATCCCCTCTGAAGAGCTGGAGCAGGTGGCTGGGGAGAGGGAAGTCTGGGCTTCTCTGCTTGAACTGCTGCCTCCGCGACCCGGACCTCCGGAAAAGCGGTAGAAGATGGATGGATGGATGGATGGATGGATGGAGGATTCTTTGACGAAAGCAAAGTTTGAAGGAAAAAATTATTATTTCAAATACAAATCATTATTTCTAACCTTGTCAATGTCTTGACTATATTTTCTATTCATTTTACAACTCATGGTGGTAAATAAGTGTGACTTTTCATGGAAAACACAAAGTAATTGTCTGGGTGACCCCAAACTTTTGAACGGTAGTATAAGTGTGAAACATTCCGGCCACTCCAGCCATTCCGGCCACTCCGGATCAGCCACTTCTTGTGTAGGTGGTTGGACCTGCCTCACAGCCTCAGCAGCATTGCCTTATATGGGAGAAACAACAAGCTTCAACTTCCATTCAGTAGTCTGTCAGAAGAATTCATAGTTTCCCGGGCAAGAGAAGTGATGCTGTACAGAGACTCTAGTGACATCAAAGTCTCACTGGCTGGTATTCAGGTGAGGACGGACAGGAAATTTAAAGTCCACGAAGTTGTTGAACAGGCTGAGGCACGGCTGCAGTTCAAAGAGTTGGTGGGGACAGTTGCAGCAGGGCGGGCAGGCTTTGGGAACAACCCAAGACCTCAGTACAGCAAGGTCCAGGGAAAGGAAAGACGTCAGTTGGTTCAGGATGAAATCAGAGTGGGAATGGAGGAAACACGAACCAGCAGGATAGTTTGAATGCATCAGCAGGGGGCATGGACCAGGTGGGAGGAGGCAATGGAACGTAAAGTCTCCTGGTCAGAGCTCTGGAGAGCGGAGCCACACCGGATCAAATTCTTGATTCGGTCGGTGTATGATGTTCTTCCAAGCCCAGCCAACCTCTTCTCTTGGGGCCTGATAGAAGCCCCTTCATGCTCTCTATGCCAGCAAAGAGGTTCCCTGGAACACATCCTAAGTAGTTGCCCGAGAGCCCTCAGTGAGGGGCACTATCGGTGGAGGCATGACCAGGTACTGAAGGCTATAGCAGAGTCAATCAGTGCAGGGATCTCTTTCAGCAGGCAGCAACACCCAGCAAAGCATGCCATACCCTTCATCAAAGCTGGTGAGAAGCCACAGCATTGCACAAACCCAATGGGGGGGGGGCTTCTGGCAACTGCACAAGACTGGCAACTGAAGGTTGACCTGGGAAGACAGTTGAGATTCCCTGACAACATCATAATGACCACACTCAGACCAGACATGGTTCTTGTGTCAGAATCTTCCAAGCAGGTGATCTTGTTGGAAATGACTGTGCCCTGGGAAGACCGGATGGAGGAGGCCTTTGAAAGGAAGAGGGCCAAGTATGGGGAGCTTGTTGGTGATTGCCGTAGTAGGGGATGGAAGACCTGGCTCTACCCCATAGAGGTTGGCTGTCGAGGTTTTGCCAGTCAATCACTCTGCAGGGCCCTCAAGCAGTTGGAGATCAGAGGGAGATTCAACAAGAAAGCCATCAAGAACATCACTGATGATGCTGAAAGAGCATCACGATGGCTGTGGATCAGAAGGAGTGATCCGTGGAGGTCTCGAGCCACCTAGACACAAGTCGGGGTTTGATCAACCCTGCCTGGGTCACCTGTGAGAGGGTGTATGATGTATAATGACCTGAAACACCCGATGACCGCAGGTTACATCACTGATGATGTGTCTAGGGAGCACCGTAAGGTGTGTGTTAGAATCAATGAAACATTCCAAACTGTTCAGATTTAATATTCATAATTATGCTTTTACTTCTGGAAATTTTTATGTTTACCTGCTATTGCATGCCATCGTGTAACGATCATTAATTAATAAAATCTGTTACTCCAGCTTTTTTCTTTGTGATCCTAATTTTATTCATGTGCTTCTGTATTTTTATGCCTTAGTCCAAAGGCAGTGTAGGCATATGGTAATCACTCCATGTGTCTGTGCCTGTCTGTCTGTCTGTTACCAGCTTTTCAGCTCACCCACTCAAAATCAACTGGACCTAAAGACTTGTTTCATTGTATCACCATATTTTCTCAACTTTTAACCTGCCACAATTTCCAGATAAGGCTTTGTTTCAAACACAAATCTAACTCACATTTACCATTAATGCAGCTGGGAAAAAAGGTATTTTAATAGCTATGGCCTCCCACTAGAAGTGGCAGTGTGACTTCTGTACAGGCCCCATGCTACCACACCACAGGCAGTGAGGCATCAGCACCTTGGTGCTTTCATTTTTTAGTTTACTTTTAAATTTTTATGTATTTCTTTGCAACTTGCTGTAATGCTTTAATGTTTTATGTAAAGCACGCTGAATTGTCTTGTACATGAAATGTGCTATACAAAAAACTTCTTACCTAAGGCAAGATATCTATCTACAGTATCTGTTATGATCTGAGCACAGGGGATTCTGCCATGCTCAGTCGCATGTTTTTTTTTTCTCAGATTTGTATATTTGTTGTACTTTGTGTTCTTTGGTTCCTGTATTTTTATTGCATGGTTGATTTTCATTTATCTTGTATTGTTTCTGATTCTTCTTATTCCCCTTGTTTATATCATCATAGTTTTGCTACTTCTTTATTTGGTATTTGTTTGTATTTATTCCTCAGTCCTTATTTTTGGGCATTTAGTTCTTTATATTGTACTGTTGTGTTTTCTCTCTCTCTCCCTCTCCAGAACTGCAGCTGTCGGTGGCACTTCTGGGTTTTTTGCTCTGTCGTGGGAGGTGCTCCTGTTAGCTGTCAGTCCCGTCTTCTCCCTCTCATTACTCCAAGCTGGCCCCAATTGTAATCATTGTTACCTCCTGCCCTCTCATGTGAACCACACCTGCTATCACTTGTTGTCATTTGTTTCTGGCCCTATTTAAGGTCTGCTAATTCTCTTCTTTGTTGCTGGAGTCTCCACCAGAGCCCTTCCCCTCTTCTGGGGAGGTCTGTATCCTCAACTTATTCCTCCACTTCTTAGTTTGCTTTGTTTTCAGTTTGGACTTTTGTGTTGGTGTACCGTTTGGACTTGTTTTTTGTCAATAAATATCACAAACTACAGTTCAATGTGTGGGTCTCTGTTCCTGCCTCGAGGGGCAAATCATGACACTATCTATCTATCTATCTGTCTATCTATCGACACACACCCAGAGATAATGCTGTGATAAAAGTCTGATAATTTCTTGGCTTGTTTTTTTTTTTTTAAACAATCTGTAATTACAGTCTGTAGGTTTAAAACATTTTGTGAGGTCTGGGACAGGATCATTTGTGGTGTAGAGCCCAAATCAGTGCCAAAAGATTCAAGATTCAAAGATTGGTATTTGTCAATACTTTTATATGTACAGGACATACAGGTGAATCAAAATATTGTTTCTCTGTCTCTTAGTAAAGTGTGTAAATATATAAGACAAGAAGGAATAAGGATTAAAACAACAGCACTCTATGTACAATAATACTATAATAATGGTAGTGCAAGTTCAGTGCGGTAGACGAGGTGCAAACAGTGACATTTTGGAATGTGCATGATCAGTAGTGCAATAACAGACAGCAGCAGGTATGGCATTTGTGCAAATGGTTGTAGTAAAGTGTAAAGACACACAGCAGCAGATGTAGCAACGTTGGTGCGCCGTGACTTTCTGTGCAAACAGCTGAGGTAGAGTTATTGTGTGGGTGAGTGTATTACCGTTCAGAGGAAGGGGGTGGGGTGGGGGGAAGTGGGCAGAGTTCAGGGTCTTTATAGCCTGGTGAACAAAGCTGTTGAGCAGTTTTGTGGAGCGGACCCAAAGGCTCCAGTACCTTCTTCCTGAGGGCAGGAGGCTGAAGAGGGAGTGTGAGGGATGGGAGGTGTCTCCTGCGATGGTGATGGCTCTGTAGGTGAGGCAGGTGAGGTAGATGTCTGAGATAGAGGGCAGAGGGGCACCGATGATCTTGCTGGCTGTGTTCACTGTGCGTTGTAGAGTCTTCCGGCAGGAGGCGGTGCAGCTTTAGTACCACACAGTGATGCAGCTGGAAAGGATGCTCTCAATGGTGCCCTGGTAGAATGAGCACATGATGGGGGTGGAACTCGTGCTGTCCTTAGTTTGCAGAGGAAATAGAGGCAAGTTTGATTCTTCTTGGCCAGTGATGTAGTGTTGTTGGACTAGGAGAGGTCCTCAGAGATGTGCATTCCAAGGAACTTGGTGCTGCTCACCCTCTCCACAGCTACTCCTTCGATGATCAGAGGGGGATGCTATGTGTGTCCCCTCCTGAAGTTAACCACAAGCTCCTTGGTTTTTCCTACGTTCAGGAATAGATTATTGGGTTTACACCACTGGACCAGTTGGCTCACCTCACTTCTGTAGTTGGCATCTTCATTGTTTGTCATGAGGCCCACCACCGTCATGTCATCCACAAACTTAATGATGTGGTTGGAGCTGTAGGCTGGTACGCAGTCATGGGTCAGCAGGGTGAAGAGCAGCGGGCTGAGCATGCACCCTTGTGGGGCCACGGTGCTGTGTGATAGTCTTGGAGGTGTTGCTGCCTACCTGCACGTTCTGTGGTCTCCCTGTGAGAAAGTCTAGCACCCAGTTAAAGAGAGTGGTTTTGAGTCCCAAATGTCTGGGTTTTTGAATTAGGTGCTTGGGGATGATTGTGTTGAATGCTGAACTGAAGTCCAAGAACAGCATTCCCACATAGGAGTTCTTTGAGTCCAGGTGGATGAGGCCTGGATGGAGAGCAGCAGCGATGGCATCTTCTGTGGATCTGTTTGGCCTGTATGCAAATTAAGATGGGTCATGGTAGCCAGGGAGGATGGACTTCATGTTCTGCATGACCAGCCGGTTGAAGCACTTCATGATGATGGGGGTTAGTGCTATTATGGTGTTATGGTAGCAAACTCCACCATGGCCTGTCCCAAGCCCGGATGAGAAAGGAGGAGGGTTGGGCGTGGGGCTAGCAACCCCACCCTGTAAAATCCCTGCATGCTACAGAAATGCCAACAACAGACCAAGAGACTACTGCCCTGGGAGAGGAAGGGTCCTCATCAAGAGGACATATGACGCCGTGTGGTGAAAGCCATGAGTCTACGGAAGCTACAAGGCCAACCCCCCTTCTATTGACTAGGACCATCAACGTAGGAACATGAAATGTGAGGACCATGTATGAGACGGGAAAAACAGCACAAGTAGCCACAGAGATGAAGAGCTACAACCTCACACTGCTTGGAATCAGCGAGACCCATTGAACACAGTTAGGACAAAGAAGACTGCTCACCAGAGAGATGTTGCTGTATTCTAGCCATGAAGAAGACAGCGCTCCACACACAGAAGGCACCGCACTTATGTTGTAAGGGCCTGCACAGCAAGCGCTGATAGGATGGGAAGCACATGGATCAAGAATAATCGCAGCATCCTTCAGAACGAAGAAGAAGAAGATCAAGATGAAAGTTATCCAGTGCTATGCCCCAACCAACGACAGTTATGAAGAAGTCAAGGACCGATTTTACGACAGACTGCAAAACGTCATGGCCAAGTACCCAGAGAAAGACGTCAACATCCTCATGGGTGACCTCAACGCCAAGATCAGACAAGACAACACCGAATATAAGGAAGTGATGAGACTGGGAGTGATAAACGAGAACGGCGAGAGATTTGCAGACTTCTGTGCAATGAACAACCTGGTCATCAGTGGCAGCACTTTCCCCCACAGAAGAGTACATAAGGCCACCTGGGTATCAACGGACTTAGTGACTGAGAATCAGATTGACCACATCTGCATGGCCAAGAAATTCAGGAGGTCCCTACAGGATGTAAGGGTGAGAAGAGGAGCAGACGTCGCATCTGACCACCACCTGCTGGCAGCCAGGCTGAAGCTGAAGCTGAAGAAGAACTGGATGGGGGCAACAACGAAGAGGCTGAAGTACAATGTCAGCATGCTGAAAGATACCAAGACCAGAGAAGAATTCAGACTGTCTCTCACCAACAAGTACCAAGTGCTACAAGAACTGCTTGAAGAAGAGATCACCACCGAGAACCAGTGGCAGAAAGTGAAGAAGATACTTGTGTCAACCTGTCAGGAAGTAGTAGGCCCCAAGAGACACCAACAGAAGGAGTAGATATCGGCAGACACTCTACGCAAGATCCAGAAGAGAAAGCAGAAGAAGGCAGCAGTAAACAACAGCCGAACAAGAGCAGCAAAGGCCAAGGCACAAGAAGACTTCACAGAAGTCAACAGAGAAGTGAAGAGGAGCGCAAGAGCAGACAAGCGCAAGTACATCGACAGCCTGGCAGAGAAGGCCGAGGAATCAGCAGCCAATAACAACATGAAACAGCTGTACGACACCACCAAGAAACTGTCAGGGAAGTACAGCAGGCCCGAGCGCCCAGTCAAGGACAAGGAAGGAAACACCGTCCTGGGAACAGAGCGACAACTGCATAGATGGGCAGAGCACTTTGAAGAGCTCCTGAACAGACCTGTCCCTCCGAATCCCCCGGACATCGACCCTGCTGACATTGACCTAGACATCAACTGTGAGAAGCCGACCAGGGAGGAGATTAGGAAAGCCATTAAGCTACTGAGGAATGGCAAGGCGGCAGGACCAGACAACATCCCTGCAGAAGCACTCAAGGCAGACCTGGAGACGACCGTGGAGATGCTGTACCCTCTCTTCAAGAAGATATGGGAAGAAAAAGAAGTACCAGCAGACTGGAAGGAGGGCTACCTCATCAAGCTACCCAAGAAAGGAGACCTCAGCAACTGTGCCAACTACAGAAGAATAACGCTTCTGTCAGTGCCAGGGAAGGTCTTCAACAGGATCCTACTTGAGAGAATGAAAGGTGCCGTCGACCCCCTCCTCCGAGACCAGCAGGCCGGCTCCCGCCAGAACAGATCGTGCATTGACCAGATCGCTACCTTGTGCATCATCGTTGAGCAGTCTTTAGAGTGGAACTCCTCGCTGTACATCAACTTCGTTAACTACGAGAAGGCTTTTGACAGCGTAGACAGCGAAACCCCCTGGAAGCTGCTTCGCCACTACGGAGTGCCAACCAAACTGGTCAACTTGATCAAGAACTCCTATGAAGGAATGACCTGTCGAGTAGTCCATGAAGGACAGCTAACAGACAGCTTCAGGGTGAAGACCAGAGTCAGACAAGACTGCCTCCTGTCACCTTTCCTCTTCCTCCTGGCGATCGACTGGACCATGAAGACGTCAACAGCAGACAGAAGAAACGGAATCCAGTGGACACAGTTTGACCAGCTAGATGATCTGGACTTTGCAGACGACCTGGCCCTGCTCTCCCACAGCCACCAGCAGATGCAGGACAAGACAACAGAGTTGGCAGCCACCTCAGCACAAGTTGGCCTCAAGATCCACGAGGGCAAGACCAAGATCCTCAAGATCAATACAGCAAATGAGGATCCAGTCACACTGCACGGGAGTGAGCTGGAAGAAGTAGAGGCCTTCACATACCTGGGCAGCGTCATTGACAAGCAGGGCGGCACAGACGCAGACATCACAGCAAGAATCGGCAAGGCGAGGGCAGCATACTTGCAGCTGAGGAACATCTGGAGCTCCAAGGTGGTGTCAACAGGCACAAAGATCCGGCTGTTCAATTCTATCGTCAAGTCAGTCCTACTGTATGGAGTAGAGACATGGAGGACAACGAAGACCACTATCAAGAAAGTGCAGATGTTCATCAACAGCTGCCTGAGAAGGATCCTCCAGATACGCTGGCCGGATACCATCAGCAACATAGACCTGTGGCAGCGTACCAACCAGCTGCCAGCCGAGGACGAGATCCGGCGTAGAAGATGGGGATGGATTGGGCACACTCTGAGGAAGCCAGCCAGTAACACCACAAGGTAAACACTCAAGTGGAACCCCCAAGGGAAGCGGAAGAGAGGAAGGTCAAGAAACACCTGGCAACAAGACCTCGATGCTGACATCAAGAAGATGGGAAAGACCTGGAGACAGCTGGAGAGAGCAGCCCAGGACAAAGCACTCTGGCGTACTGTTGTCGGCGGCCTATGCTCCAGGAGGAGCGATGGGCCTAACTAACTAACTAATTATGGTAGCAGTTTTGAAACATGAGGGGACAACAGCTTGACTCAGGGAGATGTTGAAGATGTCGGCAAGGACATTCTTGAGCTCCTCCGCACAGTCCTACAGACTGCAACCTGGTATGTTGTCTGGTCCAGCTGCCTTGCATGGGTCGATCCTGGAGAGGGTCATCCTCACACTGGTCGAATCCGGACTTATAGCCTACTCTTCTGGGGAGGAGTGGTCTCCTGTGCTGATGTGCTGTTGTATGCTTAAAAGCGACAAAAGAAATCATTTAGATTATTTAGCAGTGTGCTGTCACTCATGCAGGTCTGAGGTGGAGGTTTGTGGTTGGTGAGGATCTGTATGCCACGCCAGAGAGAATGTGCATTTCTGGTGTTGCTAAAGTGTCCGAATA
This sequence comes from Pholidichthys leucotaenia, assembly GCA_020510985.1. Lineage (NCBI taxonomy): Eukaryota > Metazoa > Chordata > Actinopteri > Cichliformes > Pholidichthyidae > Pholidichthys > Pholidichthys leucotaenia. The sequence continues at coordinate 8,541,221 of CM035840.1, forward strand.
TTTACTGTAATTTTGCCTCCATGATACCACGGGACAGCTTGGCCCTAGCTGCTGTTAGTCCTGCGGTGTCACCAGCCCTGAAGACTGCGTCCTGAGCCCTCAGGAGCCTGTGAACCTCTGCTGTCATTCATGGCTTTTGGTTAGCACGGACAGTGATGGTTTTGCAGTGAGTGACATCATCAATGCATTTAGCTATGCATGCTACAACATCCTCAGTGTACTCCTCTATGTTTGTGTGTTCATTGTGAGTGGCTGCATGCTTGAAAATGTCCCCGTCTGTAGTGCTAAAGCAGTTTTTCAGAGCATAGGAGGCCCCCTCTGGCCACACATGGACCTGCTTTTTTGTTGGTGTGATGGCTTTCACTCTGGGTCTGTATTCAGGCCTTAGCAAGATGGTGATGTGATCAGAGAGACCAAGGTGAGAGAGGGGGAAGGCTTTATATGCTGTCTTGTGAGTCCTGTACACCAAGTCCAACAGGTTGTCTCCTCTTGTTGGAAAGTCCACATGTTGGTGTAGTTTTGGCAGAAGGGCCTTTAAATCTGTGTTGTTGAAGTCTCCTACTGTGATGAGGAATCCATCCGGGTGTGCTGTTTTTGTCTCACTGATGGCCTGATAAAGTTCATTTAGTGCCTTGTTCCTGTCGCTGCTGGTGGTGGGCGGGATGTAAATAGCGTCGAGCAGGATGGATGTAAATTCTCTTGGTAAGTAGAAGGGTCGGCACTTAACAATCATAAACTCCACTAGCAGACAACAGTGTCTGCGCACCACAGTAGCGTCCTGGCACCAAGCGTCACTGATGTAACCCCACCCCCGTGGGTTTTTCCTCCTTCCATGAGCACCCAGTCCAAGTGGTGGCATGTTAATCCTGCTAACTGAATAGCAGAATCTGGGATATTGTCATTTAGCCATGATTTCGTAAAGAAAAACACAGCAGTTCTGCGCATCATGTTGTGTAGATGTCAGGAGCTGTATGTGGTCTATTTTGTTTTCTAGTGAGCGTACATTGGCCAGAATGAGGGATGGAATCAGAACTCTGTGCGGGCTTGGGGCTAGCTTAGCTCAGATGTCTCCACGTTTACCGCTCTTCCACTTCCTCTTACACCGCTTTTGGCATCTCATCATGGTGTGAGATGCCACAGGCAAGTCCAGGGATTTGGGGGTCTGGTGAAGAAGTCCTAGGCCAAGAAGTTCCTCTGTAATGCTCTGGTCCAAGACGTAACGTTTGGTCATATTCCTTACTTCTAGAAGGCTGTGGCAACTGTAACTTATGCACAACATCGTTGGTGAACAATGTCCATCCGTATGTGGACATGAAGCAAATGAATATACACTTAAAGCTAATTTATATGACAACACGAAATCTCTCATGGATCATCACCTTATTGTGGTGGGGGTTTGCGTGCCCTAGTGATCCCAGGAGCTATGTTGTCTGGGGCAATTTGCCTCTGGTAGAGTTACCCGAGACAAACTGGTCCTGGGTGAAGGGCCAGACTAAGAACGATCCAACAGATTCTCATGATGAATGCTAAAACAAGAATTCAGTGAACCCCGCCCAGTATGGGGTTACCAGGGCCACACCATGGAGCCAGGCCTGGGGGACAGGCTCGATGGCTAGCGCCTAGTGGCAGGGCTCAGCCCGAAGGAGTTACATGGGTCCACCCTCCAGTGGGCTCACAATCTACAGGAGGGACCATGGGGGTCCAGTGCTATGTGGATCAGGTGGCGGTAGGAGGTGGAGACCTTGGGGGTCTGATCCCAGGCTTCCAAAACTGGCTTTTGGGATGTGGAATGTTACCTTTCTGGTGGGGAAGGAGCCTGAGCTGGTGCATGAGGTTGAGAGATACCGGCTAGATATAGTTGGCCTCACCTTAACACACAGCTCAGATCCCGGAACCAGTCTCCTGGAGAGGAGCTGGAGCTTGGCCTACTCTGGAGTTGCCCCAGCTGAGAGGTGGCGAGCAGGGGTGAGTATTCTTGTATCCACCCACCTTGCAGACTGGATTGTTTCCTTTTGCCTTCAGGTTGGGAAACGGGTCCTTACCATCTTTTGTGCCTAGGCACCAAATGATGGTTCAGAGTATCCACCCTTTTTGAAGTCTCTGACTCGGGTGCTGGATGGTGCTCCTCTTGGAGACTCCATTGTCCTACTGGAGTACCTCAATGTGCATGCGGGCAACAACAGTGAAACATGGAGGGGTGCTTTGGAGGAACGGCCTACCCAATCTTAACCTGAGTGGTGTTCAGTTATTGGACTTCTGTGCTAACCACAGTTTGTCCATAACGAACACCATGTTCAAGCATAAGTGTGTCCACATGTGCACCTGGCACCAGGACATCCTAGGTCGCAGGTCGATGATTGATTTTGCTATAGTGTCATCAGACCTGTGACTGTATGTCTTGGACATTTGGGTAAAGAGAGGTGTAGAGTTGTCAACAGATCACCACCTGATGGTGGGTTGGACCCGATGGCAGGGGAGGATGCCATTCAGACCTGGTAGACTCAAACGCATAGTGAGGGTGTGCTGGGAACATCTGGCTGGTGTCCCTGTCTAGGTTTAAACTCCCACCTCCGTAAGAACTTGGACCACATTCCAAGGGAGTCTGCAGACATGGAGTTTGATTGGGCCGTGTAGATAGATAGATAGAGCCTTTATTGTCATTGCATAAAAAAAACACAATGAAACTGCACATGCCCCCACCCACATAAAAACTACAAACAACACTCAATCCATACACATCAACAACCATAGCAAAACACACAGAACATAACATATCAGCATTAAAAAGAGCTTAAAAAAGTGAAAAGTGCAGTCATTTTTGTGTCTAGTTAACAGAAGGCATTAGAAAGACACATTTAAGAATAAAGATAAAAATTTCTTTCCCTGTCAGATGTAATGTGCTAGAGACTATGATGTGTATTGGTGATTTAAAAAAGTAAATGGCTTTTGGAAAGAAACTATTAATGAATCTAGTGGAGTGCGATTTAGATTAGATTAGATTAGATTAGATTCAACTTTATTGTCATTACACATGTATGAACACAAGGTAACGAAACACAGTTTAGCATCCAATCAGAAGTGCAAAGGACAGCAGTGCAGTATATACAGTAATTAACAGGTATGTGCAATTTAAGCAAATATATGCAAATATATGCAGCAGTGCAGAAAGTTAAAAGTACTGGTATGTGCAAATAATGTGCAATAAGTTAGATGTAGTTATGTAGTTATGCAGTTATGTACAGGTGAGGATGGTAAAAGATGATTGTAAGAGAGTCAGCGGGGAACTAAGTTCAATAACGTGACAGCTGTTGGAAAGAAACTGTTCCTAAACCTGCTGGTTCTAGTCCGAAGGCTTCTGAAACGTCTTCTGGAGGGGAGAAGCTGGAACAGTCCATGAGCAGGATGGTTGGAGTCCCTAAGAATGCTGCGTGCCCGGCGCAGACATCTTTTCCTGTAGACGTCCTCTATAGCTGGAAGTGGAGTCCCTGTGATGCGTTGGGCGGTTTTCACCACCCGCTGCAGTGCCTTGCGGTCAGCTACAGAGCAGCTCCCATACCAGAGTGTGATACAGTTGGTCAGGGTGCTCTCTATCACGCAGCGGTAGAAGTTGCCCAGGATGTCAGTTGACAGATGGTTCTTCTTCAATGTCCTCAAGAAGAAGAGGCGCTGATGGGCCTTCTTGATCAGGCCGGTGGTGTTAACTGACCAGGACAGGTCCTCCGAGATGTGGGTCCCCAGGAATTTGAAGCTGGGGACACGTTCAACAGCTATGCCATTGATATGGGTGGGGTCATGTGTCTCTTCCCTCTCCTTCCTGTAGTCCACTATGAGCTCCTTGGTTTTGCTGGTGTTAAGGAGCAGGTTATTGTCAGCGCACCAAGTAGCCAAGTGCTCAACCTCTGCCCTGTAATCTGACTCGTCGTTGTCCCTGATGAGTCCAATCACCATGGTGTCATCTGCGAACTTTATGATGGAATTGGATCCATACATAGGCCTCCAGTCATGGGTGTAGAGGGAGTAGAGGAATGGGCTGAGCACACAGCCCTGTGGTACACCAGTGTTGAGTGTGATGACAGAAGAACGGTTGGGGCCTGACCTAACATGCTGGGGTCTGTTGGTCAGAAAATCCATGATCCAGTTGCAGGTGGAGGTACTGATTCCCAGGTCCCCAAGTTTGGTGAGCAACTTGGAGGGGATAACTGTGTTGAATGCTGAGCTGAAGTCAATAAACAGCATTCTTGCGTAGGTGTTCTTGTCATCCAGGTGTGAGAGTACATAGTGCAGCGCTGTAGAAACCGCATCCTCTGTACTCCTGTTGCTCCGGTAGGCGAACTGATGAGGGTCCAGTGTAGGAGGCAGGCCTTTTTTGAGCTGTGCCAAGACCAGTCGCTCAAAGCACTTCATGACTATGGGCGTCAGTGCCACAGGGCGATAGTCATTTAGGCACGATGGTGTTGAATGTTTCGGCACTGGTACTATTGAAGTGGTCTTGAAGCACGCTGGTACCACGGCCTGGGCCAGGGACAGATTGAAGATGTCTGTGAAGACCCCTGCCAGCTGCTCAGCGCATGCCCTCAACACATGCCCAGGAATGCCATCAGGGCCAGCAGCCTTACGTACGTTGACATGACTCAGTGCATTACGGACGTCGGTGTGGGTGAGTGTGAGGTGGTGGAGGTCATCAGAGGGTGGGAAATTGATGTTCTTTTCATTGTTGTCCTTGTCAAAACGAGCATAGAAGTTATTTAGCTCATTGAGAAAGGGCACAGTCATGGCTATAGGTATGGAGTTGCTGGGCTTATAATCAGAGATAGCTTGAATGCCCTGCCACATACGTCGGGGATCAGAGTCCCCAAAATGTTCCTCCAGCTTCAGCTTGTAGCTGTGCTTGCCCCCACTTGATGCCCCTCTTCAGATCTGCCTTGGATGAACTGTAGGCCTGTGCATCACCAGATCTAAAGGCATTGTAACGTGCTTTTAGCAGAAGTCACACTTCTCTGTTCATCCATGGCTTCTGATTTGGGTACGTGGTGATCTGTCTTTCCGTGGTGACACTGTCAATAGTGGTGTTGATATGGTCCAGGACTGAGTGGGTGTAAGAGTTGATGTTTATGTGGGAGCCACAGGTAGCCTGAGAGGTGAACATACTCCAGTCTGTGTTCCTAAACTTCTCCTGGAGTACAGAGTCAACCCCCTCTGGCCACACTTTGATGGTCCTCACTGATGGCTTCACCCGATTGATGAGCGGTACATACTTGGGGGTAAGGAACAAGGATAAATGATCAGACTGACCTAGGTGGGGGAGGGGAGTTGCTGTGTAGGCTCCCACAATATTGGTGTAAACATGGTCCAATGTTTTGTCCCCTCTTGTGTGACAGGAGACATGCTGGTAGAATTTAGGAAGCACTGTCTTGAGGTTAGAGTGGTTAAAATCACCCGCCACAATAAATCCTGCCTCTGGATGTGCAGTTTGTTGTTTGCTAATAGCTGCATGCAGTTCTTTCATAGCAAGCTTAGCATTAGCATTCGGAGAAATGTAAGCGGCTCTTATGATGGTACAAGTGAACTCACGTGGCAGATAGAAAGGTCTACATTTAACCATGAGAAACTCCAGGTTAGCTGAGCAGTGTCTCTCAACAGTGACAGAGTTCGTGCACCAAGCCTTGTTAATATAAATGCACAATCCCCCCCCTCTTGTCTTACCGGAGTCAACTGCTGCTCTGTCTGCCCGGAGCGTGTGTAGGCCGGCTAGCTCGATAGCATTGTCGGGTATTCCACTGTGAAGCCATGTTTCCGTAAAAATCATGATATTGCAGTTCATAAGTTTCTTATTGTTGGTGATCCGAAGCCGTAGTTCACTCATTTTGCTCGCCAGAGACCGTACATTAGCAAGGAAAATACTGGGTAGCGATAGCCGGTGCAGTGTTAGCTTTAGCTTAGCTCTTAGCCCACCGCGTTTACCCCTCCTTTGTTTACGGTCCTTACGCCGCCTGCGAGCACTTCCGGTCGGCCGGGAAGCCTGCCGAGCGTCGGGAGTTCTCCAGAGCTCCGGGATGAGACGTAGATTCAGACGTAGGTTGCTGATAAAAAGGTCGTTATCGTTGTTTTGTAAACCAATATTCAAAAGCTCATCTCGGGTGTAAGATGTAAAAGCAGAGCTGTTCTGAACGAACATACCCGAAATGAGCAGAAATAACACTGCTAGTCCCCAGAATCTGGTAGGACGCTGAGCCTCGCGTTGTGCACGTGCCGCCATCTTGCGTTGTATCTTGCGTTGTTGATTTAATTGACCTGTATCGCCTCCCTGAGGGCAAAAGAGTAAAAAGGTGATGACCGGGGTGAGAAATGTCTGTACTGATGGTCCTGGCTCTTGTATGATAACGGGTGTTAGCAATATCCTGGAGTGATGGAAGAGGGCAGCCAATGACTTTTCCCACAGTTCTTACAACTCTCTGAAGTGCTGTTTTGTCCGCAACAGAGCAGCCTGCATACCAAGACGTAATGCAGTATGTTAAGATGCTTTCAACAGTAGAGCGGTACAAGGTCATCAACAGCCTCTTACAAAGGTTGTTTCTTATTAAAATCCCGAGGAAGTGGATACGTTGCCGGGCCTTCTTAACAATAGCTGTGGTGTTTGTGGTCCAGGAAAGGGTGTCTGTGATATGTATACCAAGAAATTTATAGCTATGCACTATTTCCACACAGTCACCATTGATAAAAAATGGGGGATGGGTCAGCTCTGCGTTTCCTGAAGTCCAATATGAGTTCCTTAGTTTTCTTAGTATTTAAAATCAGATTGTTTGCAGAGCACCACAGAGACAGATTTTGGACCTCATCACGGTAGGCGGACTCATCCTCCCCTGAGATGAGTCCCACCACAGTTGTGTCATCTGCAAACTTAATGATGCGGTTGGACGAATGAATAGGTGTGCAATCAGAGGTGTACAGACAATACAAAAGTGGGCTCAGCACACAGCCCTGCGGGGAGCCGGTGCTGAGAGTAATGGTAGAGGAAAGGTGAGGGCCAAGTCTAACAGTATGGGGGCGGTTTGAGAGAAAGTCCATAATCCAGGAGCAGAGCTGTGTGTGAAGACCGAGGTGAACCAGTTTCCTAATCAGAATATGTGGTGTAATAGTATTAAATGCAGAGCTATAATCAACGAAGAGCATCTGGACGTATGAGTTCTTGTGTTCTACATGTTCCAGAGCTCAGTGGAGAGCAATGGTGATGGCATCCTCCGTTGACATGTTTTCTCTGTGGGCGAACTGAAAGGGGTCAAAGGTCGCGGGTAGTCTGGTTTTGATGTGCTTCAGTACAAGTCTCTCCAAGCATTTTGTGACAATAGAGGTGAGAGCAATGGGTCTGTAATCATTTAAACAGTCCACAGCATGCTTTTTGGTTCTTCACCTCCATTGCTGAAGTGGCTGGCAAGAGTTACGGCCTCAAGGTTGTCGGTGCATCTTGTGGTGGCAACCCCCGAACCAAGTCGTGGACACCAGTGGTGAGGGGCGCCATTAAGCCGAAGAAGGAGTCCTATCAAGCTTGGTTGGCTTGTCGGACCCGAGAAGCAGCTGAGGTGTATTGGCAGGCCAAGCAGAGTGCGGCTTGGGTGGTTGCTGAAGCAAAAACTCAGGTGTGGGAGGAATTTGGTGAGGCCATGGAACAAGACTTTCAGTTTACCTCAAAGAGATTCTCGCAAACTGTCCGGTGGCTCAGGTGGGGGAAGAAGCTCCCCGTTCACACTGTGTATGGTGCAAATGGGGCGCTGCTGACTTCAACTGGGGATATCGTCGGGTAGTGAAAAGAATACTTCAAGGATTTCCTCAAACCCACTGACACGCCTTCCACAGAGGAAGCAGGGCTTGTGGACAAGGGGGACGACTCACCCATCACAGGGGCTGAGGTTGCCAAGGTGGTTAAAAATCTCATTGGTGGCCGTGCCCCAGGGGTGGATGAGATTCGCCCTGAATACCTCAATTCCCTGGATGTTGTAGGGCTGTCATGGTTGACACGCCTCTGCAACATTGCTTGGAGGTTGGGGACAGTGCCTTTAGCATGGCAAACTGGGGTGGTAGTTCCCCTTTTTCATAAGGGGGACTGGAGGGTGTGCTCCAACTTTAGAGGAATCATACTCCTCAGCCTCCATGTACAGGTCTATACCAAGGTACTGGAGAGGAGAATCCGGCCGTTGGTTGAACCTCAGCTTCACGAGGAGCAGTGTGGTTTTTGTTCTGGCCGTGGCACATTGGACAAACTCTTTACCCTCTCGAGAATCCTCGAGGGTTTGTGGGAGCTTGCCCAACCAGTTTACATGTGTTTTGTGGACTTGGAGAAGACAATCAGTCGCGTCCCTCGTGTTTTTTTGTGGGGGGTGCTTCGGGAGTATGGGGTATCAGGCTTGTTATTATGAGCTATTGAGCCTCGATACGACCATTGCTAGAGTTTGGGTCGTATTGCCAACACTCGGTTGGACTCATTCCCAGTGAGAGTTGGATCCCACCAGGGCTGCTCTTTGTCACCGTTCCTGTTGTAGTGAAATTAAAGGGTTTTATAGGTAATTTAATGTTGGTACACGTATTAGTGTAAATATGAATGTGAGTAGGAATGAAGATTTACTTTCATCACACTCAGTTTCTCGTTAGGGCACCATCCACCTTTTAGAGAGGTGGAAACTCTTATGCACAAAGACTTAAGCTTAAGAATTTAGCAACTGGTAAGTTAAGCCTTAGTTAATAATCCTGTTGAAAATATTTGATCAGTCTCATAATAAACCCTTGTGTGAGTTCTTGTCTCTGATAATCAAGAAGATGGACATGAAATCAAACAATAACTTCCATATGTCTTTTAATGGTTTAATAAGAAATGTCAGAATAGGTTAACATATTTGCATAACTTTAAAACAGAGAATTTACATGTATCATGGGCATCACAGACTGTAACTAAGTTACTTATGAATCAAGCATTTGTGGAACCACATGAAGAATAGTTTAATTTGTCAGTATACTGCAAATTGGAAAACCATAAAATAGCATTGGTTGAGAAAAGTGGATGTGATTTTTATGAAGAAAATGATAATTAACTTTATAAAAAAAATTAGAAAATTTGTTTTACTCTGAAAAAGAATGTAGATTAATAAGATAAGATAAGATAAGATAAGATAAGCCTTTATTAGTCCCACAACGGGGAAATTCCAGGATTGCAACAGCACAGGGATAGCAACACTCAGAGCAACAATCAGAAGGCAAGAAAAAAAAAAACAAGCAAGCAAGAGCAGCTAATATACATATGTACGTATTACTATAAAATATATATATACACACACACAGACACACAGTGCAGAGCATTGTAGCTGGATGGAATAAATATATGAATATGTAAACACACAGTGCGGAGCAATGTAGCTAGATGGAATAATATGTAGATATATAAACACACAGTGCGGAGCATTGTAGCTAGATGGAATAAATATGTAAATATATAAACACACACAGTGCAGAGCATTGTTGTTAGATGGGATGAAACAGCACAACCGTCTACTTAGTTATCCTACATGGTATGATTATGTGCCCATACATATTCTCACTCTCCATAGCGACCGGTATTTTCCTAGTTGTATGCCGGAGGGGGACCATTGTGTAAGTCTACTGCATCTTTTGCATTCAAAAAACTATTAGTTTGTTACATCTTTTTGCTATCTCTGCGAGCAGCCCTGCTTAGGTTGTACAGTCTGACAGCCGTTGGTAGGAAGGACCTGCGAAACCTCTCGGTTGTGCACCTGGGATGATGTAGTCTGCTGCTAAATGAGCTCCTCAGTGCATTCAGTATGTCCTGCATAGGGTGGAACTCGGACTCCAGCAGAGATGACAGTTTAGCCACCGTCCTTCTCTCTCCTATCTCCTCCACCGGATCAAGGCGCTGCCCCAGGACAGAGCTAGCTTTCTTGATCAGTTTGTTCAGTCTCTTCCTATCGGCTGCAGTAATGCCACTGCCCCAGCAGACCACTCCAAAAGTGATGGCTGATGCCACCACCGTGTCATAGAATGTCTTCAGCAGCACGCCTTGTACACCAAAAGACCTGAGTCTCCTCAGCAGGAACAGCCTGCGCTGTCCCTTCTTGTAGAGTGCATCAGTATTGTGTGACCAGTCTAGTTTATTGTTCAAATGAACACCCAGGTACTTATAGGCTGTCACCATCTCGATGTCTGTTCCCTGTATATTTACTGGTGCTGTGAGGGGTTGTCCTTGCCTGCGGCAGTCCACCACCAGCTCCTTAGTTTTTCTCGCGTTGATCTGGAGGCAGTTCCGATGGCACCAGTGCATGAAGTCCTGGATAAGCCCTCTGTACTCAGCTTCATCTCCATTGGAGATGAGGCCAACGATCGCAGAGTCATCAGAGAACTTCTGTAGATGGCAGTGTGTTGTGTTGTGTGAGAAGTCCGCAGTATAAAGAGTGAACAGGAAGGGAGCCAGCACCGTTCCCTGGGGGGCCCCCGTGCTACTGATGATCGTGTCGGACACACAGTCCCGGGTTCTCACAAACTGAGGCCGGTTCGTGAGGTAGTCCAGGATCCATGATGACAGCTGCTGGTCCACCCCTGCGCGCAGCAGCTTGTCCTTCAGGATCATCGGTTGGATGGTGTTGAAAGCACTGGAGAAGTCAAAGAACATGATCCTCACCATATTCCCGGGCTTCTCCAGGTGGGACAGAGAACGGTGAAGGAGGAAGATCACCGCATCCTCCACCCCAATGCCATGCTGGTAGGCGAACTGGAGTGGATCCATCACTGGTTCCACCAGGGGGCGGAGGTGAGCAAGGAGCAGTCTCTCCAGGGTCTTCATCAAGTGGGACGTCAAGGCCACCGGTCTGTAGCTGTTCAGGTCTTTGGGGTGGGAAGTTTTTGGTACAGGTACCACACAAGATGTTTTCCACAGCTGTGGTACCCTCCCCAGTTTCAGGCTCAGGTTGAAGATATGCATCACAATCCCACACAGCTGGTCTGCACAGGACTTGAGGAGCTTTGCGCTGATGCCGTCCGGTCCCGACGCCTTCCTCGCCTTGATCTTCCTCAGCTCTGTCCTCACCTGGGTCCTGGTCAGGGTCAGGATGGGGGGCTGTGTGTTTGGAGTGGGGGGTGTTGGTGGAGTGGGGAGTGGGCAGCAGGACTTGATTTCTTTAGAGGCAGCAGTGGTTGTTGTGCAGACAGGGGGGAGGGCGGTTGGTCAAACCTATTGAAAAACAGATTCAGGTTGTTCGCCCACTCCCTGCCCCCCGTGGCCTGGGGGGAGGTATTCTGGAGCCCAGAGATGGTTTTGAGGTTTCTCCAGACCCCGCTGATGTCGCTCTGTTGCAGCTTGTCCTCCATCTTCTACCTGAAGCTGTCCTTGCCTTCTCTGATCTTTCTCCTCAGCTCCCTCTGTACGGACTTCAACATCTCCCTGTTCCCCGACCTGAAGATCCTCTTCTTCTCTCTCAGAAGTGTTTTTATCTCAGGGTTGATCCAGGGTTTGTTGTTTGAGTGACGCCGTATGGTCTTGGTGGGAACGGATTTGTCCACACAGAAGCTGAGGTAGTCCGTGAAGGTGTGAATGAGGCCATCGATGTCCTCACCATGTGGATCGCAGAGCTGCTTCCAGGCTGTGGCTTCAAAACAGCCCTTTAGAGTGTCCATTGTCTCCTCAGACCATAACTCCACAGTGTGCATGGCCGGAGGTTGTCTGTGTACTAGGGGTTTGTACACCGGCCGTAGATGAACCAAGTTGTGATCCGATCTCCCGAGTGGGGGGAGTTGTGATGAGGTGTACGCCTCCTTAGTGTTTGCGTAGAATAAGTCCAGTGTTTTATTGTCTCTAGTGTGGCATGTGACATACTGGGTGAACGTGGGTAGAATGGGAGACAGTGAAACATGGTTGAAATCGCCTGAGATGAGGAGAAGAGCATCTGGGTGTTCTGTCTGCAGCCTGCTGGTTACTGAATGGATGACGTCACGCGCTGTCCCAGCGTTCGCCGTCGGATTTGCATAAACAACAATGCAGATCACGTGTGAGTGTTCTCTCGGGAGATATGTAGGCCTCATGCTAACAGCTAGCAACTCAATGTCTTTGCTGCAGTGTCGTTGTTTAACAGTGATATGTCCCGGTCTGCACCAGTTGTTGTTAACATACATTATCACTCCACCGCCCCTTGCTTTGCCACTGTCTGGTGTTCGGTCAGCCCGTATCATGTGAAAACCCTCCAGCTCAATGTTAGCATCTGCTGCCAGTTCAGTTAGCCACGTCTCAGTAAACAAAAGGAGAGAGCACTCCCGGTAAGTGCTATCGAAATGGGAGATAGCCGCTAGCTCATCTACCTTTCCCAGTATCGACCGTACATTTCCCATGACAACTTTCTGCTGCACATCCACCAGCCATAATGCTCTGCACTGTGTGTCTATATATATACATTTATAGTAATATGGACATATGTTTGCTAGATGTAGTTTTTTCTTGCCTTCTGATTGTTGCTCTGAGTGTTGCTGTCCCTGTGCTGTTGCAATCCTGGAATTTCCCCATTGTGGGACTAATAAAGGCTTATCTTATCTTATCTTATCTTATCTTATCTTATCTTAATAGATGGAAGGGAGGGTCTGTAACTTATATTTTTTGTCCTCCGCCTTACTCCAGCCCGGCAGCCGCGGCGTTTTCACCTCAGTTCTCTCGGTATGTCGAGTTTTTCCAATGGGACCGGGTGGCGGTTGAATGCTAGCAGCTCTTCCCTGCTGTATGAAAGACAACATGCATTTTGAGATTCTGATGGGTGTTTGCGTAAAATTAGGTTCAAAGAACTTATACCAGGAATATTCTGAAGACAAGTGTAAATTACATAACAGACCGTCAGCCGCAGAAACTCTGCGTCCCAATGGGTAGCAGGCGGATCCACTGGATTCTGTATCACTGGACCAGTGTGGGTCTGTGGGGAGACTCCATACCACTGTTAGGGTCTCCTCCCGGGATCACAAAGGCTGGTCTCCAGCAGTCTGGGTGAGGTCTTCTCTGATGCACTGAAGAAGGAATTAGTTTACAGTGCAAAGTCTCATCAGAAAGTCAAATTACATCACAAACTCATTTCTTCCGATGTTGGTGGTTGAAATGAGCTGGTTTAAGCTTTAAAAAAAAAATTAAACAAAATCTTCTTGCACGATAATTTAAAGAAAAAGAAGAATAAAATAAGAAAAATGAATTTTAAAGAAAAGAAACAGGATTTACACAGAGCATGACAGGCTCTAGGCCCTTTTTTTTAAAAAGATAGGAGAAAAATTGGAGAAGCAGAGAAAGCTGCTAACAGCTTTGGCCAACCACACCCGAGCAGACTCTGAAAAAAGAGCAATAAAACTTAAGTTTTCTCTAGTATTGCAGGGTGGTCCCAAAACTTCATGAGGCCTGAGGTGGCCCAATTATATTTGAACTTCTTCCAACAAGGATCATAAATTTGACCTAAAAAGGGAAATGCAATTAAGCTTTGAACTCTATTGGTCAGTTAAAGTGCAGCTATGGTCTCCTGAAGAATAAGGAGGGGAATAGACATTTGATCTGACAAGTGAGACCCCCTTTTAAGACACATGTTGCTGAAAAAAGCATAAATTCCTTAAACTTTAGTGACTAAGATATTCCACCCAATAAAAGGAATATAAAATGCATCTAAATCTACTGTAATTAACTTGTGATAATAAGCATGCAAACATTAATTTCTTCCTGAAAATAGCAGAACATATCACAATCATATCAAATCGAATCATATCAATAAAAGCATTTGAATCCCATTGTCCGTCCTAGAGTTCAATCAGGTCTTTGTGGGCAGATACTGTCTTAAGAGAAAGAATATGAATTAGTTCATAGTCCATAAGGCATAAATTCCACTGCAAAGGAAAAGTTTAAATATTCCTGATTCGTCCACCAGATGGCACAGTGAAAAAGGTTGTTTATTGGAGAGTCTTGGCTTCCAAAGTCTTGACTATGTCGATCATAAAACTGTCAGTTAGAACATTCCTTTGTCAAAGAGTCTTGGAGAAAGGGATTAACTTCCACTTTATGGCCGATGGATAGGGTTACAGCTCTAGTTCTTGAGTGAGAGAAGCAGTCTCAAAAGCCAGACTTTTGAGATGAAAAAAAAAAAAATTCTTCAGCAAAGAATAATTTATAAATTGGAACAGAAGGTCACACTACACTGTTCATAATTTTTATGGACAGGATTTCTAAGCAAAGCCAGGGAAAGGAGGGTGTCATGCTCGGTGACCACAGGATCTCCTCTCTGTTGTTTGCAGACGATGCCCTTTTGGCTTCATCCAACAATGACCTACAGATCTTACTGGGACAGTTTGCCACTGAGTGTGAAGCAACTGGGATGAGAATCAGCACCTCCAAGTCTGAGTCCATGGTCCTCAGCTGAAAAAAGGTGGATATTCCTCTCCGGGTTGGGGACAAGCTCCTGCCCCAAGTGGAGGAGTTTAAATATCTCGGGGTCTTATTCACAAGTGAGGGGAGACTGGAGTAAGAGATTGACAGATGGATCGGAGCAGCATCTGCAGTGATGTGGACGTTGTACCGGTCTATTGTGATGAAGGGGGAGCTAAGCTTTAAGGCAAAGCTGTTGATTTACTGGTCAATCTATGTTCCTACCCTCACCTATGGTCATGAGCTTTTGGTAATGCCCGAAAGAATAAGATAGCGGATACAAGCGGCTGAAATGAGCTTCCTTCATAGGTTTGCTGGACATACCCTTAGAGACAGAGTGAGGTGCTCAGTCATCCGGGAGAGGCTCAGAGTAGAACCGCTGCTCCTTCACATTGAAAGGAGCCATTTGAGGTGGTATGGGCATCCGATAAGAATTCCTCCTGGACGTCTCCCACTTGAGGTGTTCCGGGCACGTCCCACTGGACTGAGACCCCAGGGTAGACCCAGGACTCGCTGGAGAGACTATGTTTCCCAACTTGTCTGGGAATGTCTTGGTATCCTCTCTGAAGAGCTGAAGCAGGTGGCTGGGGAGAGGAAAGTGCTAGCTTCTCTGCTTGAACTGCTGCCTTGGCGATGGATGGATCAACAAAAAAGAGAGAGTGAGGCCTCTGCATATTCATGCACCACCTAGTGGCACAGTGGCACTCAACTCCTCATCCAGAGGTGGATGGGGGATGGTTGGTGGTATAACAAGCTGCCTTCATTCAAGATGCTTGAGTTTGCATAGAGCTTCATCTGTCTTTCACTTCCACCTTTGCATTTCACTTTCTTTAGTAATTACATATACATTCTGTGTTAGTAAGGTTAGGTTCAGTCATTTGCTACAGCGATAGTTAGGATTAATGTAGGGGTGAAGGACTCAGTTTTCAAAGTTTTAAAAAATTGTGTAATTTCTCTCTGTCTCCCCCTCTTTGCATATACTTTTCACTACCACTACTACAGTCCAACCAATAAATGATTAATTAATAAATAAATTAATAATAAGACAAATATATGAATGAATGAATCTTTATTTCGGATAGATTAATGTAAAGATTAAAAGAAAGGAACAGAATAATATAACAAAGGGGAAAAAAGTCTAACAAGGTCAAATTAAACAATAGCTCCTCGGATTATACAATTCAACATAAGTTATCCAAAATGGGTGATGGCTGAAGCCGCAGCTTGTATTGCTCACCCATATTCCATCTCCAATTTTTTTTTGTTTTTTTTAATGGTGCCAGAGGCAGGGCGGCCGTCCCAGCAGCAACTCTCTCGTGTCTTTGTGTTTCTATCTGTTTATACCTGTATATAGTGTGTCTCTTATTAACCAGGGCTCTGTAGGAATATTCAGACTAAAACTGGCCAACTTTTTTTCTCTATTTTAGTCGGTCTTTTTCTAGTTTTCGTCGCTTTTTCTCTTCCTCGGGAAATGGAGATCAACAGAGGTGGGGGCGGATGCATTGTTTACACACACGAACAGCTGATTGCGCTGAGGAGGTCGGAGCCTGGAGCACTGCGGCCGGCAGTGAAGACCCTCATCCCGGATGAGCTGAAGAGGAGACACCGCGGGCGAAGGGCTGGAGGGAAGGTGAGGAGGAGGAGGAGGAAGCATAAGACGGCTGTCCCAATTATCATCACCGGGAACGTGCGATCGCTGGGAAATAAAACAGACGAGCTTACAGCGCTGGTCAGGACGCAAAAGGAGTATCGTGAGTGTAGTTTCAAGTGTTTTACGGAGACGTGGTAACACTCACAGATCCCAGATGTAAACGTAGTGATACCTGGCTTCAGGACTATACGAGGGAACAGAGACATGATAAGGAGCAGGAAAAAGAGAGGAGGAGGAGTGGCACTTCCTGTTAATGAGCGGTGGTGTCACCCCAGACACATTTATGTGAAGGAAAAATGCTGCAGCCCGGACATTGAACTGCTTTAGCTTTTTGAAGCATCCTTTGAGTTAGTGCTGCTCGCCGGATGTGTGGGTGGGCTATGTTTGACAGTACAGGGAGCCAGGGGAGTGGTATTGAGCAGATTGTCCCAGTTATGGTTCTCATGGTTGTGTTGAGCTGGGTGTCTACGTGGTGTGTGTAGGATGACCTGGACCAGACAGGGGCACAATATTCTGCTACAGAGTATGAAAGGGCCAGTGCTGAGGTGCGCAGGGTGGAGGCTGTCGCCCCCCATTTTGCACCAGCGAGCTTGCAGAGCAGGTTGTTTTGTGCCTTCACCTTAGCAGCCGTCCCCTTTAAATGTTCCTTGAAGATTAGGGTCCCGTCAAGGGTCACGTCAAGGTAGGTTGGATTCGAGGCATGCTTAAGCTTAAGTCCGCTCAGGTGGATGTTTAGTTCTCTGGCAGCTTTTACATTGTGGAGATGGAATACACTGGAGATGGTTTTTGCTGGGCTTGGTTTTAGGTGCCAGGTTTTGCAGAACTGGTCCAGTTTGGCAAGATCTTCTGTGAGCACCCGTTCCAGTGGCTCAAAGTCTGGTGCTTGGAGTGCCAAACAGATGTCTGCATAGATGAATTTGCAGGATTTTGTAGTGGGCAGGTCGTTTATGTAAAGGTTGAACAGGGTTGGAGCTAGAACTGAGCCTTGTGGGAGTCCGTTTTTCTGCGTTCTCCATGCGCTTGTGTTCTGACCGAGGTGGACTCTGAACCTTCGGTTGGTCAGCAGGGTTTTTATAATTGCTGTTGCCCAGGCAGGGATCGCCTTTGTAAGTTTCAGGAGGAGGCCTTTGTGCCAGACCGTATCATAGGCGGCTGTAAGATCGAGAAACACAGCCCCTGTCTTCAGTCTGCTCTCAAAACCATTTTCGATGAAGGTGGTTAGGGCCAGTACCTGTTCTCCTGTGCTGCGGTCCTTGCGGAAACCTGCTTGATCCACACTTAGAATTTCCTCTATTCCTGGGGAAATACGTTGCAGTATTAGGCGCTCCATGATTTTATAAGGAACGCTGAGTAGGGAGATTGGGCGGTAGCTTGCTGGTAGTTTGTGGTCTTTGCCAGGTTTTGGTATGGCAATGACCTTTGTTGTCCGCCATTTCTTTGGGATCGAGTTTGTTTGTATGATCCTTGTGTAGAGTTGTGTCAACCAGGTTAGGGCTCGGGGGCCAAGACTTTTCATGAATTCTGGGAAGATGTTGTCGTATCCTGCTGCCTTTCCACATTTCAGGCCCTGTAGGACTTTCTCCAGTTCACCAGCCTTGAAAGGTTCAGGGTTCGTTTCCTCTACGGGCATTTTTTTGTGTTTTTTTTAGCTCAGTTGTAATTGCTCTTCTGGTGTCTTTGTCTTGGGGTGCATTGGCGATGGTCAGTAGGTGGGATGCAACTTGGTTGGGTGTGACAGATGCTCGGCTTTGGCTAGGGGGCTTCTGTGCAGCTTCTAGGTGATGGATGAGGCTCCAACATTTCCTGCTAGAGTGGGTAAAGCTCCGGTCAGCAGCTGTCTCCTCCCATTTCTTTCGCCAGGCTGTGCTTAGCGATTCAATGAGATGGTCTGCTATCTCTGGGTCCCCTGATGTTTGATAGGATTGTAGGAGGGCAGCGCTTTCTCCGTCCAGGCATGGGACATAGAGGGGTTGGTAGCCACGTGGGATTGCAATGTGAGCAGCCTTGAAGATTGCAAAGCAGAAGCGGTTGTATGCTTCATCTACAGTGATGGTGTGGAGTGGGATGGTAACAGCACTCCGATCCAGGGTTTCACTGAATTTCTTCCAGTTGGCTTTGCGGACGTTCCAGCGCATCTTCCTTGGGTTGTTTATGACTGGAAGTTGTAGGCCAATGTGTACAAGCAGGGGCCGGTGTTGGCTGTGTGGAAAATCATCAAGAATGAGGATCTGTGTAGGATATGGCATCCCATTCAAAGAGCTGACCCAGCACAGGTCAGGAGAATAGTCCTTCTTCCACCTAGCAGAGTGGAAGGTTCCTCTTTGTTTGGGGTCGTGTATCAGAGCGAGATCATTTCTAGATGCCCAGTCTGAAAGTACCTCCCCGTCACTATCCACTGCTGGGTACCCCCAGTCAGGGTGATGGCTGTTAAAGTCCCCCACATAGATGGCAGGCTGGGGTAGGGTGGGTAAGACCTGCAGATCCCAGTTGGCACTAGGGGCTTGTACACATTGACAATATGGAAGCCACCAATGGTTATGGTGTCTGAGAAATGTGTTGTTGTCAGGTGGTTTACTTCAACTATGTCAGAACGCACATAGGTGGCATGTCCATGTTTAGCATGTGGAACATAGCACAGGAGGTCACAGGTTGATGGTGTAGCGGCCAGCTACCTCTGTGCCAATATGAGTCTCTTGGAGGCAGATTACATCAATCGAGTGTTGGAAGGTGAGGACTTCGATAAGGCTTCGCTTGGCTGCAGATAGGCCTTCAACGTTTAGTTGTAGTATGCGAAGGGCAGGTCCTACCGCAAGGTGCTCTCGGCGCTGTTTGCTTTCGGCTTTGGGACTGTGACTAGGATTCTTCTTTGACTTGGCACTGAGGCGTCGTCTCTTCGAATTTAGTCTGCTGGTAGGATCATTAGCTTCCCCGGGCAAGCCCGGGTACTGGCGGAGGGCGTGACGAGAACGCTGAGCCATTGCCCTCCAAAAAGCCAAAGATTCTCCTCACTTACCAATCCATGCAGATATCTACACCCCACCCACTGCCCGACTTCCATCCAGACGGCCAATTTGGAAAAACCCTCCCCCAGCTGACTTCACCATCCAGACAGTTTGGCAAGAGGAATGGGAGACCAAGGAGGTCCCAAACAAACACCTGGTGACAAACCCCAACCAACAGGTCCCGGGCACCAACCTCCCAAGGAGACAATGGTCTACACCTGGCCTGGCCAACCCGCGACTCGCGAGCCTCATGCGGCTCTTTAACTAGTTTCATGCGGCTCTTCAGGAGCTGTCACATGACATGCGTCAAAAATGTTTGGCTGGCGCTGTCATTCACTCCCCCTACAGCTAGATGGCACACTGACCACGTAAGCCTGTTTGAGTGACGTCAAACGAGCGACGAGAGAATCTTTGGTGTGACATCGTTTGTGTTGTAAACAATTTCCGTCAAGTTACCTCTTGAAATGGCAGGGAAAAAAAGCACAGCCAAACGAAAATATGAAGAAGAACACAGGACGTTTTTGCCAGAGTGGGAGAGTTTATATTTTTTTGTTAAACGTAATGGCAAGCCGATCTGCCTTATATGTCACGCAGCATTAGCGCATTTCAAAGCTTCAAATCTTCAGCGTCACTTCAGCTCACTCCACCCTAACATCGAACAGGAATTTCCAAAAGGGACTGAACTTCGCAAGAACAAGTTGGTCGCTTTGAAAAGCCAGGCAGAAAAGCAGGTGCAGTTTTTCCAAAAATTTACGATACACTCGGAGACCGTAACGCTTGCATCATATCAGCTGGCTTGGAACATAGCACGGGCTAAAACGCCATACAACGAAGGGGACTTCATTAAAAAATGCCTCATTGACGCCTTTGAAATCTTGGCTCCTGGAGACGACAAACTAAAACGGAGCGTATCAGACGTTCAACTGTCCCGCCACAGTGTTAAACGCAGAATATCGGATATTAATACAGCTGTTGAATCACAGTTGCACTCTGACCTTCAAGCATGTGAGTATTTTAGTGTGGCATTGGATGAGAGTTGTGACATACAACACAAGCCTCAGTTGGCAATATTTGCACGGTCTGTGTCAAATGAATGTATGATCAAAGAAGAACTCCTTGATATTGTGCCATTAAAAGACAGAACCCGTGGCATAGATGTGAAAGAAGCAATGATGGCTGCGTTTGCAAAAGCAAATCTGCCCATACTGAAACTAACTGCAATAGCCACGGATGGAGCGCCAGCCATGATCGGATCCGTGAACGGGCTTGTGGGGCTGTGCAAAGCTGATCAAACATTTCCCGACTTTTGGAATTTCCACTGCATCATCCACAGGGAGCAACTCGTGTCTAAATCATTGAATTTAGACAACGTCATGAAGCCTGAGATGGAAATCGTCAACTACATCCGCACACATGCGCTTAACCACAGGCAATTCAGGAATCTCATCGCTGAGCTGGACCAAGGGCTTCTAGGTGACCTGCCGCTGCACTGCACTGTGAGGTGGCTGTCAAAAAGCAAGGTACTCTCTCGCTTCTTTGAGCTTTTGGATGCTGTGAAACTGTTCATGGAAGAGAAGGACAAGGACTATCCCGAGCTCTCAGACCTCGAGTGGATTATGGATCTGGCATTTTCAGTCGACATGCTGTGTCACTTGGACAGACTGAACCTGACCCTGCAGGGTAAGTTAAAAATGCTGCCTGACCTGGTGCAAAGTGTGTTTGCGTTTGTCAACAAACTAAAGCTGTTCGAGGCGCATATTCAAAAGGGAGATTTAACACATTTTCATACTCTGCTAAAAGCCAGTGAGCAAGTCACCAGCGCCGCCCTGAAAAAGAAAAGAGACAGATATGCAACGCTGGTTGCAAACCTGCACGAAAGCTTTGTGACCCGGTTCTGTGATCTACAACTGAAAAGACCACAGATTACGTTCCTCGTCGACCCATTTAATGTGGAGACAGACTGTTTGAAAGCCCCGCTCGTCACAGATGAGGCTGCGGCTGAGTTGGAGATGATCGACCTTTGTGAGGAGGATCAACTGAAAGCTGTTTTAAGGGAAGGGACCGTTGAGTTCTGGAAAAGTGTGCCAATTGAAAAATACCCCAACATCAAACGAGCTGCGCTTAAGATACTGTCCATGTTTGGGTCAACGTACGTCTGCGAGTCTGTGTTTTCTACCCTGTCGTCGTCGTCGGCCTCCGTCGGTCTATGATGACCATGGAAGAGAATCCTAAACGTCTACTCTGCTGGAACAGCACCGCCTGTGGCTGAACAGGCCGATGCGCGAATGACAGTCCCTGTCACACAGGTCACACTTGTGGGTGGTCTCCGTGCTGCTGGGTCTGTGGCGGTTCTTCCTGCGGGTCCTTTTTTCATCTGCTGCAGCAGTCAGTCTCTCTTCACCCGCCTTGAGCTGTCTGGTCAGGGTGCCTCTCCATTTGGAGCGGTCCATTGCAAGGTCCTCCCAGCGCTCTGTGTTGATATCCAGGGCCTTCATGTCTCTCTTGCAGACATCTCTAAAGCGCAGCTGTGGGCGGCCAACGTCTCTCCTGCCAGTTGCCAGTTCTCCATAGAGGACGTCTTTGGGGATTCTGCCATCCTCCATACGGTGAACGTGGCCTAGCCAGCGGAGCCTGCGCTGCCTGAGTAGAGGGAACATGGAGGGAAGGCCGGCGCAGGACAGAACTTCTGTGTTGGGCACTTTGTCCTGCCAGGATATGTCCAGGATGTGGCGAATGCAGCACAAGTGGAAGGAGTTCAGTCTCTTTTCCTGCCGGGCGTATGTTGTCCACGTCTCACTCCCATAGAGCAGTGTGCTGATGACGCAGGCGTTGTACACTGCCATCTTCGTCTTGACAGAGAGTTTGGGATTCTCCCACACTCGTGTGGTGAGGCGAGCGAGTGTGAAGGCTGATTTTCCAATCCTCTTGTTGATCTCTGTATCAAGGGAGAGGTTGTTGCTGATCGTGGACCCCAGGTACGTGAACTGATTCACGACCTCCAGCTTGTAGTCATCAATGGTGATGGTTGGTGGTGCTTCCGTGCCTTGCGCCAAGACGTTAGTCTTCTTCAGGCTGATGGTAAGCCCGAAGTCCTTGCATGCCTGGGAGAAGCGGTCCATCAGGGTCTGAAGCTCCTGCTGTGTGTGGGTTGCGACTGCAGCGTCGTCTGCGAACAGCATGTCTCTGATTAGAGCCTCGCGTACTTTGGTTCTGGCTTTCAGGCGGGCGAGGTTGAAAAGCCTGCCGTCAGATCTTGTGTGCAGGTAGATTCCCTCTGTTACTGTGCTGAAGGCATGCCTCAGGAGCATAGCAAAGAAAATCCCAAAAAGGGTTGGTGCAAGTACACAGCCCTGTTTCACTCCGCTGCGTATGTTGAATGGCTCTGAGACGTTGCCATCGTGCTGCACTATCCCCTGCATGTTGGTGTGAAACGATTCGATGAGGCTTTGCAACTTTGGTGGGCATCCTATCTTTGGCAGGATCTTGAAAAGGCCCTCTCTGCTGACCAGATCGAACGCTTTGGTGAGGTCGATGAAGGCGACGTACAGAGGCATGTTCTGTTCTCTGCATTTCTCCTGGAGTTGGCGGATGGAGAATATCATGTCTACCATCAATCGCTCAGCGCAGAAGCCACACTGAGACTCGGGGTAGACACGTTCGGCAAGCTTCTGTAGACGAACGAGAACAACTCGTGCGTAGACTTTGCCAACAACGCTGAGGAGGGAAATGCCCCTGTAGTTGTTGCAGTCGCTTCTCTCCCCTTTGTTTTTGTAGAGGGTGATGATCTTGGCGTCCCTCATGTCCTGTGGTACGGCACCTTCCTTCCAGCACTGGCAGAGGACGTCATGCAATGGCAGCAGTAGGGCGGTCTTGCAGTGCTTGATCAGGTCAGGGGGTATGCCGTCGTTGCCGGGTGCCTTGCCAGCGGCCAAGCTATCAATGGCCTTACTGAGTTCGTCGATGGTTGGCTCGGCGTCAAGTTCATCCATGGATGGCAGGCAGTCGATGGCATCAAGGGCTGATGGTGTCACGGTGTTCTGTCTAGAGTAGAGGTCGGAGTAGTGTTCCACCCATCTCTCCATCTGCTTGTTCTTCTCTGTGATCATCTCCCCAGTGGAAGATTTGAGGGGGGGCGTCTTGCTCTGAGCCGGACCAAGTGCTTTCTTGATGCCATCGTACATACCACGGATGTTCCCTGTTATGGCAGCGGTTTGAATGTCTTGGCTGAGCTGAGTCCAGTACTCGTTGGCACAGCGCCGAGCAGTCTGCTGAACTTTGCTTCTCGCAGCCCTGAGAATCTGGAGATTCTTCTCGTTTGGGTACTTCTTGTACTCAGCAAGTGCTGAGCGCTTGGCTTCAATGACGGGGGTCATCTCGGTCAACTTGGCATCAAACCAGTCCTGTGACTTCGAGGTCTTCCTCCCAAAGGTAGCCAAGGCTGTGCGGTAGATGGTGTTTCGCAGCTCTTCCCACTTCTGCTTTGCAGATTCTCCTCCTTGTGGTACACCAAGTTCCTTCTCAAAGGTGGAGGCAAACTGCTCAACAAGTTCTGGTTGGACCATCTTGCTGGTGTCAATCCCTGCCTTTCCAGGTTGTCTAGCACGATGGAATTTCTTCAGCTGCAGCTTGACCTTGCAACACACCAATGAATGGTCTGTGTCGCAATCTGCACTCTGGAACGAACGGGTGATTAACACGTTCTTCAGTGAGGTGCGCCTGGTCAGGATCAAGTCTAGCTGGTGCCAGTGCTTTGAGCGCGGATGTTGCCAGGAAACCTTGTGTTGGGGCTTGGTCTTGAAGAACGAGTTTGTGATGCACAGATCGTGATATGTGCAGAACTCGAGCAGCCGCTGTCCGTTGTCGTTCATTCTGCCCACGCCAAAAGGTCCAAGACAGGAGGGCCAGGAGTCGTGGTCAGCACCCACTCTGGCATTGAAGTCTCCAAGGAGAATGAGTTGTTCAGAGTTGGGGATGATCCTGACAGTTGTTGCGAGATTCTCGTAGAACTCGTCTTTTGCCTCTGGTGTGGCTGTCTGTGTTGGGGCATACACACTGACGAGGGTGACTGGGCCTTCAGTGGTGTTCAGGCAGAGGGTGAGGAGTCGTGCAGAGCCAGTGCTGCCCGGTTCCACCATCTTCAGCAAGGTGTTCTTCACTGCGAAGCCCACTCCGTGTTCCCTGTGTTCGTCACTGCCCTTTCCCTGCCAGTAGAACGTGTAGTCCTTCTCTCTCAGTGTGCCTGCATCAGCTAACCGTGTTTCCTGGAGAGTGGCGATATCCACTCCCAGTCTCTTCAGCTCATTATTGATGATGGCAGTCTTCCTGGTGTCGTTGATGTCCTTTAGGTTAGCAGCGAGTCCTGTCATCATAGTGCGGACGTTCCAAGTTCCCAGTTTTAGAGTTGGTCTCTTTTGTTTTATTGTCTTGCCTGGTGCGAAGGTTCTCAGCCTGCTGTTTGGATTTCTCCTTATCCCCATGCACCCAATGAGGAAAGCAAGCTGTGGCGGGACAACACCTTATTGGCTGGGGGCTGCCCAGCTTGAGGCGGGCGGTAGCTGTCCAGTGAGATCTGATGATCCCTCCCACCGTCGGGAACAACCCCTGGCGCCACGCTCTACGCCAGTTGAGCAGTGGCTTATAACCGGTAACTGTCATTCCCCGTGTTTTGTCTTCGCCAAAGGCGAAGCTGGAGTGGCCTCTCCAGTGATCCGGTGTTCTACCTTCCAGCGTTGGGCGTTGGTAGGATTCAAGCCTGGGCAGGAAGATATGGAGGACAAGATGTTGCCCATGCAGCATGTCCCCCCTCTCCACGTCACTGATGAATCCAAAGGAACAGCAGGGCTGCTACATTTTGGCACCAGCGCCGTTGCAGGAGCTGCCAGAACGATGTTGAGCACAACATAGAACTGCCTTAGGGCTGCACGGTGGCGCAGTGGTTAGCACTGCGGCAGCACAGTTTACCCTTGGCCGGGGGATTGTGGGGATCGTGGGATCGTGGGTTCGATCCCAGCCCCCGACCAACGGTGATCTGTGTGGAGTTTGCATGTTCTCCCCGTGTTGCGTGGGTTTACTCCGGGATTTCTCCGGTTTCCTCCCACATGCCAAAAACATGCATGTTAGGTTAATTGGCTGTTCTAAATTGTCCCTAGATATTTGTTTCCTATAGGCCCTTAGAATAGAGGGTTAGTATTAATGAAAGCGCTTTGAGTGGTCTTTGTGACTAGAAAAGCGCTATATAAGTGCAGGTTAGTTAGTTAGGGGCTCCGACTCCAGATTTTTCCTCAGGGTTGACTCCCGAAGCCTTTCCCGTGACCGGGTATGCCGCAAGGCAGCAGAGGTTTGAAATCAGGGTTTACCTTCCCCTAGATGGGCTACCTTCCCAGGTTGATGAGCCACCATCTACCCGAAGCATCTGGTTTTAAGGCGCCAGAGATCCGCCCTCGCCCCTTCTCCTATTAGTAAAAGCAGTTCCGCCGGGCTTAGAGACTAAACCACACGGGCAGGCTAGGAGTTGGACTTAGTTGTCAGAGGCTTTTCGAGACGCACGCCATAAAGAGCATTTTATGAGCACTGGGAGCTTAACCCCAGTGCCGCTCCTGGCTATGACAACCTTGGAACCCTGAAACATGTGAAATCAAAGCATCGATCTGTTCTGACTGACACTCATTTGAAAGAATTGCTTAGAGTGGCAACAACAGAATACAAGCCAGATTTGAAGAGGATTGTTCAAGATAAGGAATGCCAGAAGTCTCACTAAGCAGCATAGTAAGAGAAAGATGTTATTGAAAATTATTCTATTATTGTTTGTGGACTTGCTTGAACTGAGAGTTTGTGTGTGTGTGAGACAGTGCACACAATGTTAACTGTTGAAAATTACTGATATTATCATGTTGGTGTGGTTATTTTCATTAGATCTGGCTGAGCAGAGGTCTGTGTATGCGTGCATACATGATTAAAAGATGATGTTCATGTGTACCCATGTGTATGATGTGGCTCTTTGCAGTAACACAGAAAAAAAAGTGGCTCTTAGTCTCTGACTAGTTGGCCACCCCTGGTCTACACTCATTCGCTTCAGGACTGGACATGACCCTTGCTTGGCCAGCCTTCACAGATGGGGCAGTAGCCCTAGCCCACTGTGCGCATGTGGAGAGGGGCAAACAATGGAACACATCATAGAGGCTTGCCCGCTCCAAAGACTGGAAGGAGGATTACACACCCTCCATACAGCAAACCGGGAGGCAACTGCTTGTCTTGAGGACTTTGCATTCGCTAAATAAATAATAAATTGAACTGCTGGCTGTGAGTATGAGACCCTATTATATGCCGCGAGAAATGAAGTACGCTTTAATTGTTATCGTCTACGTCCCTCCATCAGCTGACGCAGCGGTGGCCTGTGACGTCATCAGCTCCACTGCGGCCACATTACTGGAGAAGCACCTGGATGCATTCATGGCCATCACAGGTGATTTTAACCATGTCACAGTGAGAAAAACACTACCAAACTTTCACCAGTTTGTTGACTGTCCCACCAGAGAGAACAAAACACTGGATTTACTGTATGCCAATGTCAGGGATGCATATAGTGCAACAGCTCTACCCCCCATTGGTAAATCAGATCACTGCATGGTCATGTTATCACCCAAGTACATCCCCCTTGTGCAAAGGCAGCCTGCTTATACACGGACTGTGAGGAGGTGGACACAGGAGGCTGCTGATGCACTACAGGACTGCTTCGAGACGACGGACTGGAGCGTACTCTGTGAACCACATGGGGTGGACATAGACAATATGACCGACTGCATCACAGAATACGTTAGATTCTTTGAAGACATGACCATGCCAGCTCAGACTGTACGCTGCTTCTCCAACAACAGACCATGGGTCACCAGTGACCTGAAAGCACTTCTGAACAAAAAGAAGAGAGCTTTTAGGGCTGGAGACAAGGAGAAGCTTAGGGGAGTGCAGCATGAGCTGAGAGAGATGCTGAGGATGTGCAAGGACATTTATAGGAGGAAGTTGGAAGAGAAACTCAAGCAAAACAACACTAAAGATGTGTGGGAGGGAATGAAACAAATAACTGGGTACAAGGGGAGAGTCCGGCAGCCAACTGGGAGCCAGGAGAGAGCTGAGGAACTGAATCTGTTTTTTAATAGGTTCAACTCACATCCTGTCACCTGGGCAACACAACCGGACCCCACGCACCCCTCCCCACCCATGCTCCCGTGCAGAACCTCTCTCCATCTCCTTCCTCCTCATGGGGCACTAGGACCCTCCCTCACTTCACGGTGACTACAGATCAGGTGGAGAAACAGCTGGAGAGGCTCCATCAGCGGAAGGCTTTGGGCCCTGACAGCATCTCTGCAAGGACCCTGAGGACCTGTGCCAACCAACTAGCTCCGGTACTGAAACACCTGTACAACCTGAGCCTGAGTCTGAAGAAAGTACCGGTGCTGTGGAAGACATTCTGCCTGGTTCCTGTCCCCAAGAAGTCATCTCCATCGGATTTGAATGACTACCGACCAGTTGCCCTCACATCTCATGTGATGAAGGTCCTGGAGAGACTGGTCTTAGCCCACCTGAGGCCGCAGGTGAAGATGTGGCTGGACCCTCTGCAGTTTGCATATCAGCCCCATTTAGGAGTTGAAGATGCTGTCATCTACCTGCTTCAACGAGCCCATCTGTACCTGGATGGTGGAGGAGATACTGTAAGAATCACTTTTTTTGATTTCTCCAGTGCCTTTAACACCATCCAGCAACTGCTGCTGGGTGAGAAGCTGCAGGTGATGGGGGTTGAAAGCTCTGTGATCTCCTGGATTACTGACTACCTGACAGGCAGACCACAATTTGTCCGGCTGGGCAGTGTCTTGTCTGGAGTGGTGGCTAGTGATACGGGAGCGCCACAGGGGACTGTGCTCTCTCCTTTTCTTTTTACCTTGTACACCACTGACTTTCAGTACAACACTGAGTCATGCCACCTGCAAAAATTTTCTGATGACTCAGCTGTTGTGGGGTGTATAAGAGGAGGAGAGGAGGGGGAGTACAGGGCACTGGTAGACAGATTTGTGGAGTGGACAGAGCAGAATCATCTAAGGTTGAATGTCAGCAAGACCAGAGAGATGGTGATTGACTTCAGGAAGAGGAAGGGTCCTTTTCAGCCACTGCAGATTAAGGGGGGGGGGGGATGTGGGAGTGGTTGAGGACTACAAATATCTGGGTGTCAGGATCAGCAGCGGGTTGGACTGGAGATCCAACACCGATGCTGTGCACAAGAAGGGGATGAGCAGACTCTACTTCCTGAGAAAGCTGAGATCCTTCAACGTGTGCAGCAGGATGCTGGAGCTTTTCTACCAGACCATTGTCGCCAGCGCCATCTTCTTTGCTGCGGTCTGTTGGGGTAGCAGTATTAGGGCCAGAGATACCAACAGACTTGACAATCAAATCAAGAGGGCTGGCTCTGTAATTGGTCTCAGACCGGAGACCTTTGAGACAGTGATGGAGAGGAGAACACTAAATAAACTGCGATCCATCATGGACAATCCTGATCACC
Source organism: Pholidichthys leucotaenia (assembly GCA_020510985.1). NCBI lineage: Eukaryota > Metazoa > Chordata > Actinopteri > Cichliformes > Pholidichthyidae > Pholidichthys > Pholidichthys leucotaenia. Next base: position 8,569,849 of record CM035840.1, read on the forward strand.
CCCTCCACCACACACTAGATAGACAGTGAAGCACTTTCTCCAGTAGACTACTACAGCTTCGTTGTCGAACAGCCAGGTACAGGAAATCTTTCCTGCCACATGCAATTTCACTGTACAATAACTCACTATGATGTTGTATTCTGGTCATAGCTATGTTGCCACAATGCATCTTACAAACTAACTGGTACATCACTTTTGAGTCTGCTCCTGATAGTCCTTCTTTGTGCAATGGGATGATTCATGTGTTTATACCGGTCATCATCATACCTGTCAAGTGATACGGTTTCGCCGTATTTTAATACGGGGAAAATGCAATTTTAGCAAATACGGGCGTATTGCCATTTCTGTATGCCAAAAAGAAAAATATACAGCGAAAAAAAAAATATTGAGAGAACCTAAAATCAACTGAACAGTAATTCAATGCCTGGCGAAATTGAGCGCACCTAAGCAGTCTTTTTGTGATTTTCAAAATGGCTTCATGCAGTGCGCCGTCGGCGAAGAAAACAAAGCTTGAAGAAAAGGGAAATCGAGGGACTGGACGTCACCGAAAAGAATGGGAGAGTCCGAGCTTAAAGAAATTGGCATAGACAGACTCAAACCCGCCTTTGTAGCGGCGGACGAGCATACGCATACGCTCATCTGCATCAGATCGTACCTGACAGCCAGACCCACACTGCAGGTCGGCGCCTTTTTAGTCCTTCATGCTTCCTAGACACACTGGATATAAAGTATCAAACTTCAGCTTTCAGTAGATCAAACCCAATGAAGGTGATGATTTACAGTAGGTGAGAATAGAGAAACACCATCTTTGACTGACAGTGCTGTTCAGATTCAGCAGGGCATATGCTGCTCCATGATAGCTATGGCACTAAAAAACAGGCTTTTCAATTTTATATAATTTAGCTAAAATATAGAAATGTTACACATTTATGAGGGCTGTTCATAAGAGATTTCCCCTGAGTCATCTTCCATGGACTGAGAAGACTCAACCTTGGCACATTTATTAGTCTTTCTCTGCATAGTTACCACCAAGGGTTACACATTTCTCCTATTGCTTTATGCAGCTGCGGAGACCTCACCTGTAGAAGTCTGCAGGCTGTGCCAGAAGCCACAACTTGACCATGGAAATCAGCATTTCATTGTCTTGGAAGGGCTTGCCCTTCAAAAATGACTTCATTGTTGAAAAAAGGTGGAAGTCAATGGTGTAAGGTAGGGAGGGGAAGTGGGGTGAGGAAGGATTAAATAGCCACAGGACTGTGCTTCCCTCTGGGCAACGTAAGTTGTGAACCCGGCATTATCTTGCAGGAAGCGGACACCTTTGGTCAGCATGATGATTGCTTTTGATGACCTTCTGCAATTTCTGCAGCAGTGAAGTGTAATAAGTCCCGGTAATTGTGGTACCCTTTACCAGGCAATCCATCATCACTACTCCATGCTGGTCCCAAAAGACCGTGAGCATGACCTTGCCTGCCAAGGGTTGGACATGTGCCTTCTTCAGAGGTGGTGAGTCATAACGCTTCCATTGCTTCAACTGGGCTTTAGTTTCTGTATCATAGTACGTATGTTTCATTCTATGTGATTAGTCTGTCAAAGAAGTTGTCTTGTTTTTTTTGTTTTTTTTGGTACATGGCCAAAAGAGCGTGACAGTATGTGACTTGTTCCTGCTTCTCAAGTTCATCCTGCCTATCATCAACAACTTCAACATCATCTTTCAAGCAGACGAGAGCAAGATAGGCAGTCTCCTCCCTGAAATGAATCGTCTCTTGAGAAAACTATTGGTCAAATTTGATCAAATGAAGTATGTAAAGGCGACCAATGACCTAAGAAGGCTGGATTTCCTGGACAGTGACCTGCAGCACTCTGAGGAGTTTATCGCCCTTGGACTGGAAACCAGAGAAGCCCTACAAACCCATGAACTTGACCCAGGCACAGAGCTGAAGTTCTTTGAGGCAGTAAGAGGCTTCTATGAAGCTGTAGTGAGAAAGATGCTCAACAAGTTCCCCTTTGACAACAAAATTCTGCCAGACCTCTCTGTCCTCAACCCCAGGAAAACAGAGTCCCTGACCTATGGCCCCATTGTAGAGCTTGCTGCTGCATTTTGCCCCACTGTTGATACAAAAGAGCTGAAAGAAGAATGGGAGGACCTGCAACTGCTGCCAGAAAACACAGTGCCTCTACAAGACAAGGATGGCAAGCCTGTCCGTGTTGATGTCTACTGGGGTCAAGTGATGGCCTTGAAGACAGCCCTTGATGTGCCCCGCTTCCCCCAGCTCCTCAAAGTGTACTCAGCACTGCTTTGCCTTCCTCACAGCAATACTGACAGTGAGAGGGCTTTCAGCATGGTCAGGAAAATTCACACCGACTTCAGAAAAAGTATGCTCCCAGAAACTCTGACTTCTTTCATGCAAGTGAAAATGAATTGTGACACTCCATGCTTCAAGGTCAAGCCTTCAAAAAAAATGCTAGAGTCAGCAAAGGCTGCTACTTGGAACTATAACAAGCAGCATCAGTGAACATTTTCTTGTTTCAAGTTCATCCAAGTGCATTAGTGTAACAAAGCTGACAATTAAAAACTCTTTAATTCCAAGTGTATATATCTAGCTGACAATTAAGAACTATATTCAGAATTATTCTTATTGTGTACTTTCAAATTAAGCAATCTACCTTGTGCTAATGTAAATTTGAAAAATATTGTTTTTTATTTATTTTTATTTATTTATTATTAATATTATCATTTATTTTTTTTATTTAATTATTTTTTATTTATTTTTTTTTTGTGCTACTTGGCTTATTATTTTCACATTACCAAAAAGTTATGGCTCAAGATTGTGTCCATATATGTGTACATTTGAATAAATATGTTTGAAATAGTTCATGTTGCAATTGTTGTTGTTTGTTTGGTTTTTGCTTTTTTTTTTTTGCTTCAGTTTTCTTTCATCTGCCGATAAATACAGTTTTTAAGTACTCAATACAGGTGTGAAAGCCCTCCCAATAAGGGAGGCATGAGGCATGCCTTGACAGGTATGCATCATATATTAAGCTATGATGTATATAGGTTTTATAGTCGTGTTAGTTTTTTTTTACTTTCCATGGGTAATCCCTTTGTCTATCATGTGTGTGTTTCTGTTGTTTGGTTGTCAACTGTCATGCTGCTGTTACACTGTAATTTCCCAGTTTGGGATCAATAAACTACATCTATCTATCTATCTATCTATCTATCTATCTATCTATCTATCTATCTATCTATCTATCTATCTATCTATCTATCTAAGAATTCAAAAGGAAAATAAAATGAGTGATTACAATTCAGAACAAAGCTAAGACAAAACGTGACAAAAAACTAAGCAACAGCACAACACAGACTGAATATGATAATACTTATGTGATTTTACATGTCCTCTTGTGTACAGTATATGTTTGGAGTATTTCTTCCTTTAGTTTTTGTTTAAATTGTCCAAGCGTTGTACATGATTTTAATTCAGGTCCAAAAGTGTTCCATAATCTGATTCCTTGCACTGAGACACAGTGTTGCTTGGTGGTAGTTCTCACTGAAGGTTTTTGAAATATACATGTTCCTCTGAAATTATATTGTTTCTCCCTTATTTGGAACAACTTCTGGATATTTGCGGGCAGTGATAGATTCTTCACTTTAAACATTATTACTGCAGTTTTAAAGTCAACCAGATCTTTCAACTTGAGAGCTTTTAATTTAAGAAAAAGTGGGTTTGTTGGTTCCCTGTAAGCAGCTTTGTTTATTATTCTAATAGCTCTCTTCTGAAGCTGCACGGTGGCGCGGTGGTTTAGCACTGTGGCAGCACAGTTTACCCTCGGCCGGGGGGATCGCGGGGATCATGAGATCGTGGGTTCGATCCCAGCCCCCGACCAACAGTGAGCTGTGTGGAGTTTGCATGTTCTCCTCGTGTTGTGCGGGTTTACTCCGGGATTTCTCCGGTTTCCTCCCGCATGCCAAAAACATGTAGGTTTAGGGCGCTCGCGCACGCAGTGACCGGCAGCCGGTGGCTTGTCACCAGACTGCAAACCAAATCTACCTACGGGTACAAATAAGTAGCAAAAAAAAAAAAAATAAAGACTGGATATATGTTTGTTTTATATGTATTTCCCCATACTTCAGTACAATAATGTCATGTATGGGAGTATTAATGAATGATACAAGGTATATAGTGTGGGTTGATTCAGCAAATATTTCACTCTGTGTAGTATTGCGATTGATTTAGATATTTTACCTTTAATATTAATATGTGACTTGCAACACAGTTTATTATCAATTATTACTCCAAGAAATTTAATTTCGGATACCATTTCAATCTCTACACCATTTACACTGAGTTTAGATACTAAGTTGTTGTGATGGTTGTTAAAAATTATAAATTTTGTCTTACTTAAACTGAGCATTAATTTGTTTGAATCAAACCACAGTTTAAGCTTTCCTAATTCCTTTCCAAGTGTATCCAGAATTTGTTCCAAATTGCTTCTACTGCATAATAAATTAGTGTCATCGGCAAACAATATTAATTTTTTTTCCCAAAAATGTACATATATCATTTATATACAAATTGAATAACAATGGCCGCAAAACTGAACCCTGTGGGACTCCACAAGCAACCTTCAGTAACTGCGGGTTTTTGCTACCAGCACATACATACTGATATCTGTTTTTTAAGTAACTACATAACCAGCACAGTGCTACCCCCCAATACCATAATTTGTAGTTTCTTTAATAATAATTTATGATCCACTGTATCAAATGCTTTTTTAAGATCCAGGAATACCCCAACTGAATGCTCTTTATTTTCAAAAGGGGTTGATATTTTTTTCTATAAATTCCATTAGAGCAAATGCAGTTGTCCTCTTGTGTCTGAACCCGTATTGCTGCTCACACAATAAATTATTCTTCATTATAAAGTTGTCAATTCTCTCCCAGAATATTTTTTCGAGTATCTTAGAAAGTTGCGGCAATAATGAAATAGGTCTATAGTTTGAAAATTCCCCTCTGTCACTCGTCTTGTATATCAGAATTACTTTGGATATTTTCATTGCACTGGGAAATATACCTGTTTGGAGAGACAGGTTACAGATATACGTCAGTGGCTTCATTAAGCATTCAGTGATAGTTTTGACTAAAACCATCTCAATACCATCACAATCCATAGATGTTTTACTTTTAAACGATTTAACAATTTCAATGACCTCTCTCGTGTCTGTGTTCTTTATGAAGATGGAGTCTTTTATAGCAATGTTTTTGCTTATTGCATCACCTGTAGATTACGTAATTGGTGTTTCTTGAGCCAAATTAGGACTAATGTTAACAAAAAAATTATTAAATTCATCTGCAGATGAGACTGCATTCACACTCTGAATCATTTTTTTTTGTTTGTTTGTTTGGGTTTTTTTTTTGAAAGATTGGTTGGGTAGCTTGTATTTCTGTTTTTATTTCCAAGAGAAAGTATTGTCCATGTATTTTTTAGTGTTATCTGTGTTTTTCTCCAGTTCTTTACTGTAATAGTCTCTTTTACTACATCTTATTATATATATATATATATATATATATATATATTAACTTATTTTTGTATGTTTTATACCGCTGCTCTGCTTCTTTTGTCCTTTTCTTTAGAAAAGCTTTATATAATGATTTTTTTCTTTTTACACGCTTTTTGTAATCCTTTGTTTAACCATGACTTGTCAACAAATTTCTGTTTAAGCTTTTTCTTTACTAATGGACAATTTTTTTCATAAAGAGTGGTTACAATGTTCATGAATGTGTCATAGGCTTCATTTACATTTGATACATAGACTTTTGTCCAGTCTTGCTTCAGCAAGTCTTCTTTAAAAGAACTGATTGCATTTTGTGATTTGTATCTGAAAGATTTTAAAGTTTTTTTCTGTATTGGCCCCCGTGTGGCCATGGATAAGTGCAAAGACTGGCAAATGGTCACTTATGTCATTTATCAATAATCCATTTTCTATTTTCTTATCAATAACATACCTGTCAAGGCATACCTCATGCCTGCCTTATTTGGTGGGGGGGGGGGGGTTCACACCTGTACTGAGTACTTAAAAACTGTATTTATCAGCAAATGAAAGAACACTGAAGCAAAAAACAAAACAAAACAAACAAACAAAAACCAAACAAACAACAACAATTGCAACATGAACTATTTCAAACATATTTATTCAAATGTACACTTATATGGACACAATCTTGAGCCATAACTTTTTGGTAATGTGAAAATAATAAGACAAGTAGAACAAAAAAAATAAAAAATAAAAAAAATAAAAAATAAATAAATTTTAAAAAATGATAATATTAATAATAAATAAATAAAAATAAATAAAAAACAATATTTTTCAAATTTACATTAGCACAAGGTAGATTGCTTAATTTGAAAGTACACAATAAGAATAATTCTGAATATAGTTCTCAATTGTCAGCTAGATATATACACTTGGAATTAAAGAGTTTTTAATTGTCAGCTTTGTTACACTAATGCACTTGGATGAACTTGAAACAAGAAAATATTCACTGAAGCTGCTTGTTATAGTTCCAAGTAGCAGCCTTTGCTGATTCTCGCATTTCTTTTGAAGGCTTGACCTTGAAGCATGGAGTGTCACAATTCATTTTCACTTGCATGAAAGAAGTCAGAGTTTCTGGAAGCATACTTTTTCTGAAGTCGGTGTGAATTTTCCTGACCATGCTGAAAGCCCTCTCAGTGTCAGCATTGCTGTGAGGAAGGCAAAGCAGTGCTGAGTACACTTTGAGGAGCTGGGGGAAGCGGGGCACATCAAGGGTTGTCTTCAAGGCCATCACTTGACCCCAGTAGACATCAACACAGACAGGCTTGCCATCCTTGTCTTGTAGAGGCACTGTGTTTTCTGGCAGCAGTTGCAGGTCCTCCCATTCTTCTTTCAGCTCTTCTGTATCAACAGTGGGGCAAAATGCAGCAGCAAGCTCTACAATGGGGCCATAGAATCAGAATCAGAATCAGAATCAGATTTATTGCCATTGTTCATGTAGTACACAAACTAGGAATTTGTCTCAGTGCAATGCTGCAACATTAAACATGATAAAATAAAAGAAATAAACTATACATGCAATAAAGTGTAGAATAAGAGTAAGTGATACTGGTCAGCAGTTAAAATATATTAGCGAGCAGCAGATACTGTGGAGAACCATATAGTGCAGTCGGTAATGCAGGAAGAAAACAGTGATGATTGACATGAGTCTGGTTGAGCTGTTGTACATAGTGCACGAGAGTCAATAAGTCACTTAGTGTTCAGCAGTCTGATGGCAGAGGGGAAGAAGCTGTTCATGTGACGGGAGGTTTTAGTCTGGATGGACCGAAGTCTTCTACCTGAGGGGAGGGGGGCAAACAGTACGTGACCAGGGTGTTAGGGATCGGCTATGATCCGGCCAGCACGCCTCCGGGTCCTGGAGATGTACAGATCCTGGAGAGATGGGAGCTTGCAGCCGATCACCTTCTCAGCAGTGCGCACGACGCACTGCAGCCTTAGTCTGTCCCTGACAGTGGCTCCTGCATACCACACGGTTATGGAGGTGGTGAGGATGGACTCGATGATGGCTGTGTAGAACTGCACTAACATCTTGGTGGGTAGCTTGAGCTTCCTCAGCTGCCGCAGGAAGAACATCCTCTGCTGGGCTTTTTTGATGAGTGAGCTGATGGTCGGCTCCCATTTGAGGTCTCTGGTGATGGTAGTGCCTAGGAAGCGGAAGGAATCAGCAGTGGTGATGGGAGAGCCTGTGAGGGTGAGGGGGGGCAGAGGGGTTGTGACTTTCCTGAAGTCCACAATCATCTCCACTGTCTTCAGAGCGTTCAGCTGCAGGTTGTTGTTGTTGCACCAGGACGCCAGCTGGGCCACCTCTCTCCTGTAGGCGGACTCGTCGCCGTTGGAGATGAGCCCGATGAGGGTGGTGTCGTCCGCAAACTTGATCAACTTGACAGACTGGTGGCTGGAGGTGCAGGAGTTGGTATAAAGGGAGAAGAGTAGGGGGGAAAGTACACAGCCCTGGGGTGATCCGGTGCTGATGCTAGTAGAGTCTGAGACAGTCTTTCCCAGCCGCACATGCTGCCTCCGGTCCGTCAGGAAGTCGGTGATCCATCTGCAGAGGGAGTCAGGCACGTTGAGCAGGGACAGCTTGTCCCGGAGCAGAGCGGGGCGGATGGTGTTGAATGCGGAGCTGAAGTCTACAAACAGGATCCTGGCGTAGGTTCCCGGGGAGTCCAGGTGCTGCAGGATGGAGTGGAGGGCCAGGTTGACTGCGTCATCTACAGACCTGTTGGCTCAGTAGGCAAACTGCAGCGGGTCCAGGAGAGGGGTGGTGATGGACTTGAGGTGGGGCAGGACCAGGCGCTCAAAGGACTTCATGACTACAGAGGTGAGCGCTACAGGTCTGTAGTCATTAAGTCTAGTGATCCGTGGCTTCTTGGGGACAGGGATGATGGTGGAGGATTTGAGGTAGGTCGGCACGTGGCATAGCTTAAGGGAGGAGTTAAAAATGTCTGTGAAGACAGGAGCCAGCTGTTTCGCACAGTGTCTCAGGGTGGAGGGAGACACGTCGTCCGGACCGGGGGCCTTGCGCGGGTTCAGTCTGGAGAACTGTTTGAGCACGTCCTGCTCACTGATGATAAGGGCAGGGGGGGAGGACGGGGGGTGCCTTTAATGAAGTAGGGATTGTGGAGGCTGTGGAGCTGGAGGGAGGGGGGGAGTTGGACACAGATGACGAGGTGTCAAAACGGGCATAGTGTTGGGACAGTCTTTGACAAAGGGCTTTGTCATCCTGACCTTTAGGAGCCTGAGGCCGATAGTTGGTGATCTGCCTCAGTCCTCTCCACACAGAAGCCGAATCATTAGCAGTGAACTGCTGCTGGAGTCTCTCAGAATACCCAGATTTAGCTCTCTTCAGCTCTCTGTTAAACCGATATTTAACCTCCCTGTAGCAGTCCCTGTCTCCACTTTTCAGCGCTGCTTCCTTCTCCTTCCTGATCTGTCTGAGCTTAGCTGTGAACCAGGGTTTGTCATTAGAGTACCTCACCCTGGTGCGTGATGGAAGAATGTCCTCCTCACAAAAGTGGATATATGAGTTCACAGTGTCCGTATATTCATCCAGATCATGCGTGGCTCGTTTAAACATGCCCCAGTCAGTTATTTCCATGCACGTTTCCAGCTTCTCCTCAGCTTCACTGGTCCGTTTCTTCGTAGTGCTCACGACAGGTTTAGTGAGCTTCAATCTCTGTCTGTATGTGGGAATGAAGTGAACCATCACGTGATCAGATAATCCCAGCGCAGCGCAGGGAACAGCGCGATATGCGTCTTTCACTGTGGTGTAACAGTGATCCAGTGTGTTTAATCCTCTGGTGGGGCATTTAATAAACTGTTTGTAGCGGGGGAGATCGTGGCTCAGATTGCTCTGATTAAAGTCGCCAGCCACAATAACCAGAGAGTCTGGGAAAATCCGCTCTGTGTGTTGGATGTGGTCCGCGAGCACGCGTCGGGAGGGACGTACACAGCGATGAGGATGAAAGAAGCGAACTCCCGCGGGGAATAAAAAGGCTTGCAGTTAATAACAAGAAATTCCAGGGCGGGAGAACAGTGTTTGGAAATCACCTTTACATCAGAGCACCAGCTGCTGTTGATGTAGAAGCAGACTCCGCCTCCTGTGGTCTTGCCGGAAAGCTCTGTGTCACGATAAGCACGAAACAGCTGGAAACCCTCGAGGTGCAGCGCGCTGTCCGGTATATTTTCCCTGAGCCAGGTCTCAGTAAAACAGAGGGCAGCCGAGGAGGAGAGGTCCTTAAAACGCATCAGCAGTCTCAGTTCATCTACCTTGTTAGAGAGAGAGTTGGTATTGGACAGAAATATGCCAGGCAGCGCCGTGCGAGTGCCTCTCCTGCGAAGCCGCACGAGAGCGCCCGCTCGTCTTCCTCTCTTTCGCCGTCTCACTTTTCGAGCCAAGCAATGAACCAGATCGGTGGCAGGAGCTAAAAAAACTGGGAGAAGGTCCGTGGGAGTGAAAGTCCTGATATTTAGAAGTTCTTCACGGGTATAAGTGCAAGCAGACACACAATTGACAAACAAAAACAAACAAAGGGCGCAGCGAAGCACCATGTCGACCACTGTGGGCGCCATCTTGCATAGGTCAGGGACTCTGTTTTCCTGGGGTCGAGGACAGAGAGGTGTGGCAGAATTTTGTCGTCAAAGGGGAACTTGTTGAGCATCTTTCTCACTACAGCTTCATAGAAGCATTCGAGCAACAAGTGGCGGCTTTCATGCAGTCCAAAGGAATTCAGCTGGACTGCAACACCATAGAGACCTGCCACCCTCTGCCCAGGAAAAACGGCGACAAACCGGCTGTGATCATGAGGTTTGTGAACAGAAAACACAAGACTGCGCTGTTGAAACAAGGTAGGAAACTGAAAGGAACGAACATTTACATAAACGAGCACCTCACAAAAGAAAACGCAGAAATAGCCAGAAAAGCAAGATACCTGAAAAAGCAGAAAAAGATTCAAAACACCTGGACATCAAACTGTAAAATATAGTACATCAAATTAAACGGATCACCTGAAGAAGCCAAGGTCATTAACATCCGTAATATTATGGAACTGGACAAATATCAATGAATGTTATGAACTGGAGTCACAGCAACAAAAAGACAATTGTAGGACACTGAAGGATTATACTCATCTGCTACAAGACATTTAACAACATGAAACAAAAGATCAACAAACAGGAACAACAGGAACTGAAAGTTTTTGAATATACAGATCATAACCCACAGGACGTAGAATATAACACAGACCCTGATAATAATTTATTTAGCTCCATCAATAATGACTGTAGTTACTACACAGATGATCAGTTTAAGACAATGGTCACATCTGATTTCAATATTTCTATGATCCACTTCAACAGCAGAAGTCTCTATGCCAACTTTAATAACATTAAAGATTATTTACATCAGTTTAAAGAGCCGTTCAATATTGTGGCAATATCAGAGACATGGCTCAGTGAAGAGAAAGGAATGGATTTTACCATGGATGGCTATGAATTAAATTATATAAATAGAAAAGTGAAAAAAGGAGGAGTTGCAATTTATGTTGACAAGAGCTTGAAATACAAGGTTGTTGAAAATCTGTCAGTAACTGTGGATGATTTATTTGAATGTATTACAATAGAAATCTGTCTAGACAATGTGAAGAATGTAGTAGTGAGCTGTGTATATAGAACACCTGGATCAAACATTGACTTATTTAACTAACTAACTAACTAACTAACCTGCACTTATATAGCGCTTTTCTAGTCACAAAGACCACTCAAAGCGCTTTCACTAATACTAACCCTCTATTCTAAGGGCCTATAGGAAACAGATATCTAGGGACAATTTAGAACAGCCAATTAACCTAACATGCATGTTTTTGGCATGTGGGAGGAAACCGGAGAAATCCCGGAGTAAACCCACGCAACACGGGGAGAACATGCAAACTCCACACAGATCACTGTTGGTCGGGGGCTGGGATCGAACCCACGATCCCACGATCCCCACAATCCCCCGGCCAAGGGTAAACTGTGCTGCCGCAGTGCTAACCACTGCGCCACCGTGCAGCCCGGTGGACTGGGCTGCACGGGCTGCACGGGCTGCACTTATTTAAGGACTGGATGGAAAAAATGTACGCAAAACTAACTCATAAAGTTATGTTCATCTGTGGGGATTTCAATATAGATCTGATGAACTCAAAACAACATAGTTTGACAGAAGAATTTATCAACACAATGTACAGTATGGGCTTACATCCAACAATTACCGGACCTAGCAGAATCACGTCACACAGTGCCACACTAATAAATAACATATTCACAAACATTATGGAAAATAATATCAGGAGTGGGCTTTTATTGAATGATATCAGTGACCACCTGCCAATTTTTGTTGTCTATCAATGTGATTATAGGAAGAAAAAGTATACCAAAAATATATAAAAGAATAAGAACCAAAGAATCTATGTATTTACTGACAAAGGAATTATTAATACAAGATTGGAAGATAGTTTATGATGAAAATGACATAAATAAAGCATAAATAAAGCATATGATAATTTTTTTTATAAATTAATCAATCATTGTGCAATAAAAAATGTCCTATAAAACAACACAGTGACAGACAACAACAACAACAAAAAAAAAATCCTTGGGTCACCAAGGGGTTAATAAATGCATGTTAAAAGAAGAATACATTATATAAACAATTCATTAAATGCAGAACAGTGGAAGCTGAGATCAAATATAAAAGATATTAAAATAAGCTTACTAATATAATGAGGACTTGTAAGAAAGAATATTACAACAGAATATTAGAGGATAACAAAAATAACTATGGAATAATGATAATAACAATGGAATTATTAGTAATCGACCTAAGAATGCTAATTATCCAGAATATTTTATTGAAAATGGCAATTTGATAAATAATATGGAGGATGTGGTCAGTGGTTTCAATAAATTTTTTGTAAACGTTGGTCCTGAATTAGCAAAATCAATAGTGACACCAGAAACAAACAACAGTGGTTCTGTAAATGAAATAGAAGATAGAACTCCAAACACAATCTTTTTGGGTGCAATTACTGAAAAGGAAATTATCGAGACTGTGAGTAAATTCAAGAACAAAAAATCAACGGACTGGAATGAAATTGACATGACAATAGTGAAAAAAGTAATTGAAGGAACTGTTAAGCCACTCACCCACATCTGTAACCTGTCATTTCAAACTGTTAAATTTCCAGACAAAATGAAAATAGCAAAAGTAATACCTCTATACAAAACAGGAGACAGTCATTGTTTCACAAATTACAGGCCAGTCTCTTTACTCTCACAATTCTCCAAAATACTTGAAAAAATATTCACTAAGAGACTGGATGATTTCATTGAAAAACACAACCTCCTTACAGATAGCCAATATGGTTTTAGAGCAGATAAATCTACATCTTTGGCACTGATCGAACTTATAGAAGAAATTACTAGTTGTATAGATAAAAAAAAAGTTTGCTGTAGGAGTATTTATAGATTTAAAGAAAGCTTTTGACACCACTGACCACAGAATACTACTAAGGAAACTGGAAAGGTATGGGATAAGAGGGGTCGGACTGAGTTGGGTGGAAAGTTATTTAAGTAACAGACAACAATTTGTACAAATTGGTGAGCACAAATCGCCCTTCATGGACATCACTTGTGGTGTGCCCCAGGGGTCAGTTGTGGGACCAAAACTCTTTATTTTGTATATAAATGACATATGCCAAGTATCAAAAATTCTGAAATTTATTTTGTTTGCGGATGACACAAATATCCTTTGCACTGGTGAGAATTTGCAGCAGGTTTTAGAGGTGGTCACAACTGAAATGAAAAAGTTAACGCAGTGGTTCAACAAAAATAAATTATCTCTAAATCTAAAAAAAACAAAGATTATGTTGTTTGGAAATTATAAAATAAATCATGAAATAATGGTAACGATAGATGATACCAGAATAGAAACAGTACAGGAAAATAAGTTTCTGGGGGTGACGCTAGACAATAAAATCTGCTGGAAACCTCATATCAGTCACATCCGGGCCAAGTTAGCAAAATGTATAGGCATACTGGGGAAGACAAGACACATCATGGACTATAAATCATTGGTCTTACTGTACAATTCACTGTTTTTACCTTATCTTAACTACTGCGTAGAAGTCTGGGGAAACACCTACAAGACCAACCTACAGTCAATATGCACATTACAAAAAAGAACTATAAGGATGATAAGCAATGTAGGATATAGAGACCATACCAATTCGTTGTTTTTAAAGTCACATGTCATAAAGTTCATCGATTTAGTTAAATTTAAGACAGCACAAGTAATGTACAGGACAATTAATAATCAACTCCCAACTAATATACAAAAAATATTTTAAAAAAAGAGACAATGATCATAATTTGAGAGGAGACTTAAACTTTACAAAACCCAAGATACGAACAACCAAGAAAAGTCTGTGCATATCTGTCTGTGGGGTGGATTTGTGGAACAGTCTGGAGCCGGAACTGAAACTATGTACAAACAGAAATCAATTCAAAAAGAGGTATAAACATTATTTGCTGAAAGGATATATGTTAGAAGGGTAGTATTTATATGTACAATTCACTATGCTCACTCTGGGACATTATGGGACACTATGGAATGGTGGGTGGGACAGCACTGTGTATATCTGTGTTGTTTGAGGCTGGTTTTGATGTATGGACATCAATGTATATTAGGATGGATGAGTGTTAATGTTGATATGTAAAAAATACAGTAAATTGTTTACTTGGGGTCTTAAAGGTGGTAATTTGTATATAATTCACATGGGTGTATTTATGGAAAAGAGGAGATGGAATTAATAAGTGTTCACTTCTTCCTTCTCCCTTTCGAACACTGTATACTGTTACTTTATTGCATTTGTCATTTGTTTTGTTTTTGTTTTACTTTTTTGTTCAAAATAAAGTATCTATCTGTCTATCTATCTAGAAGCCTCTTACTGCTTCAAAGAACTTCTGCTCTGTGCCTGGGTCAAGTTCATGGGTTTGTAGGGCTTCTCTGGTTTCCAGTCCAATGGCGATAAACTCATCAGAGTGCTGCAGGTCACTGTCCAGGAAATCCAGCCTTCTTAGGTCATTGGTCGCCTTTACATACTTCATTTGAACAAATGTGACCAATAATTTTCTCAAGAGACGATCCATTTCAGGGAGGAGACTGCCTATCTTGCTCTCGTCTGCTTGAAAGATGGTGTTGAAGTTGTTGATGATAGGCAGGATGAACTTGAGAAGCAGGAACAAGTCACATACTGTCAGGCTCTTTTGGCCATGTACCAAAAAAAACAAAACAAGACGACTTCTCTGACAGACTAATCACATAGAATGAAACATACTGTATGTCCATCACTATGATACAGAAACTAAAGCCCAGCTGAAGCAATGGAAGCGTTATGACTCACCACCTCTGAAGAAGGCACATGTCCAGCCCTTGGCAAGCAAGGTCATGCTCACGGTCTTTTGGGACCAGCATGGAGTAGTGATGATGGATTGCCTGGTAAAGGGTACCACAATTACCGGGACTTATTGCACTTCACTGCTGCAGAAATTGCAGAAGGTCATCAACAGCAATTATCATGCTGACCAAAGGTGTTCGCTTCCTGCAAGATAATGCCGGGTTCACAACTTACACGTTGCCCAGAGGGAAGCACAGTCCTGCAGCTATTTAATCCTTCCTCACCCCACTTCCCCTCCCTACCTTACACCATTGACTTCCACCTTTTTCCAACAATGAAGTCATTTTTGAAGGGCAAGCCCTTCCAAGACAATGAAATGCTGATTTCCATGGTCAAGTTGTGGCTTTGGCACAGCCTGCAGACTTCTACAGGTGAGGTCTCCGCAGCTGCATAAAGCAATAGGAGAAATGTGTAACCCTTGGTGGTAACTATGCAGAGAAAGACTAATAAATGTGCCAAGGTTGAGTCTTCTCAGTCCATGGAAGATGACTCAGGGGAAATCTCTTATGAACAGCCCTCATAAATGTGTAACATTTCTATATTTTAGCTAAATTATATAAAATTGAAAAGCCTGTTTTTCAGTGCCATAGCGATCATGGAGCAGCATATGCCCTGCTGAATCTGAACAGCGCTGTCAGTCAAAGATGGTGTTTCCCTATTCTCACCTACTGTAAATCATCACCTTCATTGGGTTTGATCTACTGAAAGCTGAAGTTTGATACTTTATATCCAGTGTGTCTAGGAAGCATGAAGGACTAAAAAGGCGCCGACCTGCAGTGTGGGTCTGGATGTCAGGTACGATCTCATGCAGATGAGCGTATTTTCCCTTCTCGAAGTTCGGACTCTCCCATTCTTTTCGGTGACGTCCAGTCCCTCTATTTCCCTTTTCTTCAAGCTTTGTTTTCTTCGCCGGCGGTGCGCTGCATGAAGCCATTTTGAAAATCTCAAAAAGACTGCTTAGGTGTGTTCAATTTCGCCAGGCATGGAATTACTGTTCAGTTGATTTTAGGTTCTCTCAATAATTTTTTTTTTTTCGCTGTATATTTTTCTTTTTGGCGTACAGAAATGGCAATATGCCCGTATTTGCTAAAATTGCATTTTCCCCGTATTAAAATACGGCGAAACCGTATCACTTGATGGGTATGCAATAATATTAACAAACAGGTTGTCAATAAGTGTAGCAGTGTGAACTGTGATTCTACTGGGATGTGTTATTGTGGGATATAGACTCATACTATACATAGAATTCATGAACTCTGTAATTACATTTTGTTGAAATGGATTTAGTAAATCAATATTGAAGTCTCCACAGATTACAACCATTTTCTTACTAGTTATATTATTGTACAGCTCGACTAATTTATCTCTGATTGTCTCAACGCAAGTTCCCGGCATTCTATATATACAACTTATAATTAGATTTTTTGTTTTATCTTTTTCAGTCTTCAACAGTATCACATTCCAGAATCCCTGGTAGTTCAAAGGACATTCCATTTACAAGCTTACACCTATACAGGTCATCAATATACAGTGCAACACCACCACCCTTTTTTTGAGCTCTATTAATATAAAACATCTGATATCCCTCTATTGCCATCAAAGGAGTCTGCTCTTCACTGAGCCAAATTTCAGAGACTGCGATAGCTGTAAATTTTCTATCTAGCTGTTTTAAATAGTCCTGAATCTGTGGAACGTTTTTGTTAAGACTTCTGCTGTTGAAGTGTATTACTGATAGTTTACCATCTAATTGCACTTGACTTTTGAATTGCTTTTCAGTGTAATATTCACAGTGATTAAGAATATTATTGAAGAAGTGTTTATCAGGATCAGTATCATTGTAATCTCTTGTAGTTTATGTTCAGCATAATGACACATTTTCAGAGTCTGAGTTTCCTCACTCTGTATCAAATGACTTCCTCCAACTAGGGATGACTGATGTCTACTAAAGTCAGTCATACGTTTTTTGTTTTGTTTTTTAAAGTACATTATCATGTTATGTCAAAAAAAGGACTGTTCTTGCCATGTCAAAATCAAATCAAATCAACCTTTATTGTCATATTGCTGTATATACAACTGTAGTGCAGGCAAGATGAAATTGTGTTTCTCCCAGCATCCATATAAGTAAAAAGAACATAATTTAAGACACACTCACACACACCCTCACCCCCACAACACCCCAACACAGCCATTCACACTTCCCTGAGACATACTTGCAAACTAACCAGAACTATAATTTACAAATAATATGCATAATGTCCATAAGGTGCAGTAGTATGCATGAAAGAATCCGGATCAACTGTTCAGCATCCTAACAGCTTGTGGAAGGAAGCTGTTAATCAGTCTGGTGGTTCTGCCTCTGATGCTCCGGAATCGTTTGCCAGATGGCAGAAGTTCAAAGTGTTTATGCAGAGGGTGAGAGTGTTCCTTGACAATGTTCAGTGCCCTGCTTCTACAACGGTTCTGAAAAAGTTCTTGGACAGAGGGGAGGGAAACTCCAATTACCCTCTCAGCTCCCTTAACTATCCTATGCAGGGCTTTTTTGTCTGACATACTGCAGCTGGAGTACCATGTTGCAATGCAGTATGTCAGAACACTCTCCACCACACCTCTGTAGAAGGTCCTGAGGTTGCAGATGGGGAGAGAGGCCTGTTTGAGTTTCCTCAAGAAGTGTAGTCTCTGCTGGGCCCGCTTCCTGATCCCCAAGGAATTCTTGCTCCAGGTCAGGTCCTGCGAGATCTGCATTCCGAGGAACTTGATGTTCTCCACTCTCTCCACCAAACGGCCGCCGATGGTGAAGGGGACGTGTTCAGGCTGTGACCGCCGGAAGTCGATAATCATCTCCTTCATTTTGTCCACGTTGAGCACCAGATTGTTCTCCCTGCACCAGCCCTCCAGGTCTCTTACGTCTTCCCTGTACATTGATTCTTCATCCCTCTGAATAAGTCCCACCACTGTGGTGTCATCTGCAGACTTAATAATCTGGTTCCCCTCGTGTGTGGATACACAGTCATATGTTAGAAGTGTAAACAACAGTGGACTGAGTACGCAGCCTTGAGGGGATCTGGTGCTCTGCGTGATAGAGCTGGAGATGTTATTTCCAACCTGGACAGACTGAGGTCTCTCAGTCAGGAAATCCAGGATCCAGAGACATGTGGCGGTGTTCAGACCGAGAAGGAGTAATTTCTCCATCAGTCTCTGGGGAATAATGGTGTTGAATGCTGAACTGAAATCAATGTCAAGAAGTCTGGCGTAGGTGTCTTTCTGATCCAGGTGGGTGATGACAGAGTGCAGGGTGGTGACTATCCACTATCCATGTGTGTGGATTTGGATTATTGTAGTCTCTTAATTTTCTTAATCAGTATTCATCTATATTTATTTAAGTCAGTGAGATCTCTGATTATTATTGCCTTTGCTTCCTCAGGTGTTCCATTTAATTTGATCCAAACGCTAGTTTCTTGTCCATGTTGCCTGTATCTTGTTTTGTCTTTTTTAGCATCCGTGCTTGCCATGCTATTTCAGCATTAATCCATTTAGGTTCCCCGTAGCTTTCTGACCTGCCGCGGTACGTCATTTTTTACCCTTCTGTTCACAAGGTGCATCACAATTGATTTCTTTGTTTTATTATCCTTTCTGGGTAAAGTACGGCAGACTGAAATTCCATTTACTTCAATCTTTATGTTTCTACTTTCAAGGAACTGAAGCACCTGGTTTTCCAGAGAGACTGATTCACTTGGGGGAGCCTCCTCACCTTTCATCCCTGCTGTAACATGAGCATATGATTGGTATTTAATGTCTAGTCCACTAATGATTAAATCATCCATACGAGAATATTGTTCAAGATCATCGATGCTTCGCTCCAAGTCTGCAATTTTTTTGTCTCTTTCCTTAATTGTTAACTTCAATTCTCGGACTTCCTCCATTAGCCCTGATAATTTTGTCTGTTGATTGGCCACTTTGGTCAGTTCTTCTGACATGAAGTTTAGAGATTTTTTTAATCTCTTCCATTTCCTCCTTCTTTGGTGGCATTTTTTACTGACCTGTTGATAGTACGACAATCTCTGTTGGTGTTGCCGGTATCCGATCCGGGGGGGGGGGGGTCCCTTGGCTCTAATTTCCCCCTATTCGCTCACCTTTTTGGGCTGGACTGAGTACCGTGCAGCATGTTCCCAACATTCCAGAGAAGGAAGGCAGCCAGTGGCCCCAGTATGGATTAGCAATGGGCAGCTGAATTTCTCCGGCGCCACATTGCCGAAGCTCTCTCGTCCCGCGGCCCGAATAAGCTTCTGAAGAGGGTGGTGGCAGCAGTCCGGGTTGTCGAGACATATCCCAGCCTTGGTAATTATCCTGAATTCGCTGAGCTGCTGTTGACCATCACCGCTCTTCAGCAGCATTTTCCGGATTTGGTGATTGGCTCGTCTCCAGCTCAAAGACGACGCCTCCCAGTGCAGAACCCAGCTCCTCCCCGTGACACGGCTGTACCAAGACAGATGGAGGAGAATCACCGGGTGAAGACGCCACGAGCTTTGCACCATTTCCCCGTTACGGATGGCCAGAAGAATTCTCCAGTCTCTCAGCCAAAAAATTATTCCTCGCCATGGCAGAGAGGAAAATCAGCAGCTGCAGCCCTTGGGTTTCCCTCGTTGGCTGTTTCGCCAGCCTCCCATTCCTGGGTATTTGCGGCTGTTACCCACTCCTCCATGAGGTCTTCCTTCACTGCCGGGTGCAGAACTCTGGCCAGTCGCCTGAAAGACTGAGCCACCGGGTCGGGTGGTCCATGTTCTCAGGCAGGCCACCCGACTCATTCCATCCGGCCATTCAGCGGTCCTGAGATTTCGGTCGGCCCCCCAAACTTTTGTCATCTAACTGGGGTCTCTGGGGACTTGGTTGGCCACCTGGCCTTTTCCATTTGATGGTTGGGTGGAGCCAGGACGCCGGGAGGCCACCTGAACTCATTCTTCATTCATTATGTATGACCCGGTTCTCTTCATATTCTGTTTATTAGATCATGGTTCTGGGTTTTTGAGTGTGTTGTTTTTGTGTCTCTCCTGCCGGGCCTGGATCCCCCCACCATCCTCCCGGGGTTGTTTTTTGTGTCTGTTACTGTTTGGGGGGGGGGGTCTCCTTTCCCTTTTTGATGTTACTGTGGGGTGTCTGGGCATCCACTCCTTAAGGGAGGGGCACTGTAATGATGCCGAGCACAGATCTGTTCCGCGCTCAGGTTTTTGTTATTCTTTTTTCTGTGTATATATTTAGTTCTGTTCCTCTGTTTGGGTTGTGCTTTTATTTTGACAGCGTCGTGACAGGACTTCCGGCTGTCAGTCTGTTCACGGCTGGTCACAGCTGTCAATGGTTTACTGATTGCTTTCATTCATCACCTGTTTGTCCTTTATGTTAGTAGTATTATTTAAGCTGGTGAGCGAGACTTATTCCTTGCTGCGTCCTCGCTTCACTCAGGCTGGAGTCCCCTACCCTGACTCCAGTCCATTTTTCGGCAGAAGGTTTCATCCTTGCCAGTATATGTAAGTGTTGTATTGACTCTGTGCTCTTACTGTATGTACTTGTTATCACTCTACTGGGTTTCATCTTTTGTTTTTATATATCCACCCCTCGAGGAGAGTGTTTGTATTTACTACTATTTCTCATTAAATCACCGAACTCACTGCAGGTGAGTGGTGCCTCATTTATACCCTGAAGGGGCCAAACATAACAGATAGAGGTATTATCAGTGGCAAGGACAGGCCAAGACAAACTGACTCCAGTATCTGTTGCAGTGACTGACCAGATGATAGGTTTGTTTATCTCTGCTCTTTGTGTAGTGCATGTCACGATGCACTGACTGGAAAAAGTCCACCACAGACCTTGCGACAAATGTGCTTATCTGCCAGGATGTCCAGTCTCACCCCGTGTAACTGGGAGTGTTCCACCACAGACCTGTGACAGATATTGTTTAGTTCTGCCAGGTTGCCCAGTTTCACCCTCCACACCCTCGGAAAGGTGGGGTTGCCAGTTGAGTCGCCGATGGCCCGACCCATGAGACAGGTAGTACTGGTTTTCATGATTATCAGGTAGCAAGCAAACCAATGCCTGACCTGACATGAATAGAGATATATGAACTCTGTAAATAAATGCTGCGTACTGTAAATAAATACTGCATGCTCGCTCTCATGCATTTAAATCAGGCTGTGAGATTGAGTACAAAGCTGCAAAGTATGGACTGAGAAAGGCTATGACAACAGCCAAGAGGCAGTACAGAGAAAAGCTGGACAGCCTCTACTCCGCGCATGTGGCAAGGCGTGCACCACATCACAGACTACAAGAGGACCAAGAGCAGCAGCACTTGATCTACAGACAGCCTGCCGAACAATCTCAACATCTTTTACATCCGCTTCGAGACCACCAGCCACAGTACAGAGAAGAGACACACAGTCATGCACCCCCCCCCCCCCCCACTAAGAGTCTCATCAGGCCAGGTAAACAAAGCACTGAGGAATATCAACCCCCTCAAGGCAGCAGGACCAGACAACATACCTGGGCGGGCCCTAAGAGCATGTGCTGCAGAGCTGACCAACATTCTCACAGCAATTTTCAACCTCTCCCTCAACTGGAACACAGTCCCCTGCTTCAAAATGACAACCATCCTCCCCCTCCTCAAAAGGAGCCCGCCGACCTGTCTGAATGATTACAGACCGGTAGCACTCACTCCAATCATCATGAAGTGCTTCGAGAGAGTGGTACTGCCACTCATTCAGGACAGCATACCGGGAAACCTGGACCCCCTGCAGTACACCTACCGGCCCAACAGGTCCACCTCAGATGCCATTGCTGCAGCACTCCATTATTCTCTTTCCCACCTGGAAAATAAAGATTCCTACATTAGGATGCTCGTTGTAGACTACAGCTCCACCTTCAACACGGTCATCCCACACAAACTCACCAACAACCTGTCTTCACTTGGCCTGCACCCCACCCTGTGACTGACTACTGGACTTTCTAACTGGAAGGCCCCAGTCTGTCAGGATGTCTAACAGGACCTCAGCCAGCATCATCACAAACACAGGTGTCCCACAGGGTTGTGTTCTCAGCCCCATCCTCTACAGCCTCTTCACCCATGACTGTGTTGCCTCCCACAAGGACAATAGCATCCTAAATTTTGCAGATGACACAGCAGTGATAGGAACATCACTGGTGATGACGATGCATCCTACAAGAGGGAGGTGGCCAAACTGGTGTCATGGTGTGAGGACAACAACCTCACCCTTAACACGGACAAGACAAAGGAGATTATAGTGGACATGAGGAAAGAGAGGAGGAGACCCCATCTGCCACTATTCATCCGGAAGCTTTAGGTGGAGAGGGTGAGCAGCTTTAAATACCTGGGCATCCACATCAGTGAGGACCTTAAGTGGACACACAACACCACAGAGCTGGTTAAGAGAACTCAACAGCGACTGTACTTTCTGAGGAGGCTGAAGAAGTTTGGCATGTCCTCCAGGATCCTCAACAATTTTTACAGCTGCATCATCGAGAGCATCCTGACCAACTACATCACTGCGTGGTACGGCAGCACCACTGCCCTGGACCACAAACGCCTGCAGAGAGTGGTGAAGACATCGGAGAAGATCATCAGGACTCCACTCCGCTCTCTGCAGAGTATCTACCACCGCAGAGTCCAAAGAAGAGCTGACGCCATCCTCAAAGACCCCCACCCCAGCACAGACTGTTCACACTTCTACCCTCTGTCATATCCCGAGCGCTTTGTCCGCGCTCGGGTTATTCCTCATCCCTGTCAGGTTTTGACAGCTGGTGTCGTCACACGGGTTTCCCGGGCTCTGATTGGCCAGACGCTCGGGAGCTCTCAGCTGTCAGAACCTGGGCAGCTGTGCCGCGTTTCCAATCATGAGCAGCTGGCTTTAAATGTCAGTGCGAGTGAACTGGACGGCGCGGCTGTCTCGTCAGAAGTTCAATGACTTTCCCCTGTCTCCTTACCACATGCTCCCTGGGTTCCTCGACGTATCCCGCTGCATGTAAGTGATTTATTTGGAACTGTCTTCTCCCTCGCTGACGTTCCTTCCTAATTACGGCAGACGAGAGCTCCTCGTCACTGCCATAACTCTCTATTGTGAATTTATGTTGTGTTGTGTAACGAAGCCTGCGTGGCAAAGTTATGTTGTACACCTAAGTCCTGTGCTTTATAAATAAAAGAACTGAACTGCAATTTACTGAACTGAGGCGTCTTATGCTGGCTCGTGAGGGCCAGCCGTGACCTTAGACAGCCGCCAGAAGGAGACGCCGTTCTCAGTAAGTTGCGTTCTGGGAACTTTATCCTTCCTGTCCAGGTACGCGGCGTTGGAAATATGCCATCTCAGCGGAGTCATTCTCGGGGTTCCCACGTCCTGCTGACCAAGGCGCTGGAGGAGGTAGATGAAATCCTCATTATCGCCTCCGACCTCGATGGGCATCCAGACACCTCCCTCGCCCCTCCTCTCCTCGGTTATCAGCCCGATGAACAGTGGTATTTAGACCGGGCTGAGGAGGTGCTTGACCGTCTGCCTTCCCGCTACAACGGTCACCCCGAGGTCGACGCGAGGAGACTCGACATCGCTGCCCAACACCAGACAATTCTGATGTACGAAGAGGAGGAGGCTGCAAGTTGGAGTGATCTCTGGCTCCAGCTGCCTGAGGCGCTGGAGGAGGTGGATGACTTCATCAGCGCTTCCGCCAGCCTTGACGACTCATCCGAAGCGCACTACTACCTGGACTGCGCTGAGAGAACGCTCGACCGGTTGTCTTCCCGCTACACCGACCACTTGGACGTCCAAGCGAGGAGACAAGAGATCGCCGTCCACCGCGAGGCGCTCCAGGAGATCGAGGAGGAACGAGGCCAAAGGCGGAGTAACCGGAGCTCCCGCTGCCCGCTCTGGAATCCGGATCCTTCCCTCGATCCAGTCCTGGAGTTCGCACCATCCGGGGCCCGTCGTAGACGTCGACACCGTGGCCAGAGACGTTCTCAGCGTGACTCCCCTCCGGAATCCGCTCCGGTTCACTGAGCTGACCCCATTCATCCCACTGCTGTCTCTTCGGCGTCTCACCTGGAGGAGACCCCAGCAGCCTTTCCCCCCGGGCCTGCTTTCCCCGCTGAGCTGTCAGCGCGTCACGCCCGGCCTGACTTGGCTGTTGCCCCCTCCGCTTCGATGCCTTCTCCAGCGGCTGGGAGTTTGAGAAGTTTTGCTCCAGTGGACAGCGCGGCTACACCATCCCGAGTGGCCCCCTCCCCTCCAAGAGAGTCTCCGGCCACCACCCGGTGGGAGGAGGATGGAATGACGTTCCCAACGGCAGGTTCCACCGCTCCTCCGGGAGCCAGGCAAGTTCAAGTTCACTTTTTTCCATCTAATAGTGATTTGTTCTGTCTGACTCCTGGGGGTGAGGCTCGGGGTTTGCAGCCCCCCGAGCCTCAACTCCCTGCTGATATGTTAATTAAACCCGCTGCCTCTGTGTCTCCCCCTGCTGAGCACGCTTCGACCTCTGAGGAGCGTCACCAGACGAGGAGTGAGCCTGCGGCCCTCGGGCAGAAGACCCCAGCCCCGCAGCCATTTTCTGGGCAGGGGAGGTCGGACGATTGGTTGGAGTCTGTGCCGACAATGGAGCGTCCCCGGGACTCCGCAGATGAACAGTCCGGTCCAGCGGGCCGAGAGCCCCTCACCTCCACGCCACATGAACAACTAGCGTGGACGATGACGTCGGGGGGTCCTCGAGCTGCAAGAGCCCCTCTTCCAGGGGCGGATGACGTCGCGACGGAGTGGGAACCGGACGACGACCTCCTCCCGTTTGAACCCGGAGCATCGAAGTCCTGGATGGCGGCAGAACCCGAGATCAGGCAAGTGCTCTATTTTCTATCCCTCCTCTTCTTTCTGGAGCATTATTGCCTGTCTCTCGGGGGGGCGAGCCGGGTGCAGCCGTCTGCTGCGCTCGAGCCTGTCTCGCCGGGCCCTGCCGCTGCCGGTGATCCTGATCCCGGTTCCTTTTGTCCCTCTGAGCCTCTCCCCAGGGTCACTGGAGGCGAACCTGCTCTTGGTGCCACCTTGGAGGGTCCGGCTCTCGGCATGGGGTCCACCAGGAGTGCTCCGCCGGTTCAAGCGGAGCTTGACGTCATGGAGGTTCCGGCCCAATCGGGGTCCGACGCGGATGCTGCTCTCGCCCGATCGGAGCTTGACGTCATGGGGGTTCCCGCCCAATCGGGGTCCGACGCGGGTGCTGCTCTCGCCCGATCGGAGCTTGACGTCATGGGGGTTCCGGCCCAATCGGGGTCCGACGCGGGTGCTGCTCTCGCTCGATCAGAGCTTGACGTCATGGGGGTTCCGGCCCAATCGGGGTCCGACGCGGGTGCCGCTCTCGCTCAATCGGAGCTCGGCACCATGGTCGTTTTGACCCAGGTGGGTTCTGGAGACTGTGTAGCTGACACGCCGCTGAGCGCTTTCCAGGCCACGCCCCGTCCTCGCCGTGGCCCCTTTTTCCCCGCCTTTGAGACTGCGGGGGTAAATTCCGGCTGGCCCGGTTCGCCGACCTTCCCCCAGCCATTCTGTTGGCAGGCCGATACTGCCCGACCACCCGGTGCCCGGCTCTTTCCTTTTGGCGTCCGGGTCCGGCCTCCTGACAAGCTGGATGGTTCTTTTGGCGCCCTGGTCCGCCCACCGGAGACATGGTTTCCCTCGGCCCGGGGTTTGGCTGGGCCGTTAGGGCACGTTCCGCTGCTTTTGCTGGCGGCCTGGATGCTGGGTGCTGGGAGGCCTCCTGAGCGGAGTTGTTTTACTCTATTCCCCAATGGGTTTTTTTTCCTCTCCTTCTCTTGCCCCACCACTGACTTGTGACTGAAATACCCCACTGGGGATTGGACTTCATGTTTAAGGTGACTGTTTTCCGTGGATGGACATATGTTCTCTTGCCATGGCTATCATGAGTATTGTATGTTTCTTTAGGGTGTTGTTATTTATTTCCTATGTTACTCCCTTACTCGGGTCTAGTTCCTTTTTTTTTTTTTTTTGGCACCTGTGTTGTCTTTTGGTTTTGACGGTTTTCTGTACACATTAACTTGGAGAAGGTATTATCTGTCCTTTTATTTCCTTGATCCTGCCTTGTGGTATTGACTAGTGTTCCTTGTACCCTCATCTTGGCTTTCTTTTTGTGGTTATGTGTGAGTGATGTCCATCTAGCATTGACTTTTCTTTTTATTCATCTTTGTCCCCGTTTATGTACGGTTTCTGCCTTTTTTTTCTCTCTCCCTCCCTTCCCCGATGTTTTTGTCCCCTTGTTGTGAGTTGGCCCTGCTCTCCCTCCACCTGCTTCCCCCTCCACCTTCCCTGGGGTGGGGTGGGGGGGTCTGGATGTTGCGCGCGACCAGGAGTTCGCGTAGAGGGAGGGGCCCTGTCATATCCCGAGCGCTTTGTCCGCGCTCGGGTTATTCCTCATCCCTGTCAGGTTTTGACAGCTGGTGTCGTCACACGGGTTTCCCGGGCTCTGATTGGCCAGACGCTCGGGAGCTCTCAGCTGTCAGAACCTGGGCAGCTGTGCCGCGTTTCCAATCATGAGCAGCTGGCTTTAAATGTCAGTGCGAGTGAACTGGACGGCGCGGCTGTCTCGTCAGAAGTTCAATGACTTTCCCCTGTCTCCTTACCACATGCTCCCTGGGTTCCTCGACGTATCCCGCTGCATGTAAGTGATTTATTTGGAACTGTCTTCTCCCTCGCTGACGTTCCTTCCTAATTACGGCAGACGAGAGCTCCTCGTCACTGCCATAACTCTCTATTGTGAATTTATGTTGTGTTGTGTAACGAAGCCTGCGTGGCAAAGTTATGTTGTACACCTAAGTCCTGTGCTTTATAAATAAAAGAACTGAACTGCAATTTACTGAACTGAGGCGTCTTATGCTGGCTCGTGAGGGCCAGCCGTGACACCCTCAGGCCGGAGGTACAGAAGTGTGAAATGCAGGACAACCAAACTGAAGAACTCCTTTCCCACTGCCATCAGACTCCTGAACAGATAACAACTCCCAAAACTCCATAACACAGCTTTGCATATAGGAACTCACACACCGGTTGCTAAATTTGCACGCTGTTCACCTGTACAGTAGATATAGTGTCACCCGTCTGATGTCCATATTATCTCTGCCGGTAATTATCATCTCTGCTGCTACTTATCATGCACAGTCTCCTGGTACTACCGGTACAGAAATTAGCACTGGGTGCTAATTTGTAATCATACACTGCTCGTTGCACAATGCTCATTTGCACACTGTACATAGGTCTATGCCATCTCAGGTTCTTATCAGGTTGCACAATCCTCGTTTGCACACTACATAGGTTCATGCCATCTCAGGTTCACATCATCTCTGATATCAATATACCACAATCACTTTATTCATCCAGTGAATTTTCAGTTTCATTCTTCTTGTCTGACTGCTTTAACCATCCAAACTGCCTTGTATGTGTTATTAGTACTCCTTAGTTTTAGTATTTAGTATCAAGGTGTGCTTTAGGAGTCCTAACTGCCTAACTGTGTGTTGGTGTGTGTGTGTTATTAGCATCCATTAGTATTAGGATTGAGTTACCGTGTTAGTGTGTCATGACCTTATTAGAATTGTTGTTTCTGTACCTATTACCTTGGCATTCATTCGGAGAGCAAAGTAAAAAATTCATTGCTCAGGAAATGTAGCCTTTCTTAACTGTGCATGTGATAAAGCCTTTGAATCTTTGAATCTTGAATCTTGAATCTTAAATAACTGAGCTTTAGAATTTTGTAATTAATAAGCAAAGCTGAACAGTGTTAGTCTCTGATAGGATATTTTCATGTTTATTGATTATTCTATATGATTTTAATGCTGTATTATTCTATTATAATTGTATCTGGTGCATACAATGAGCCACTGTCTGATTCTCTGTGATTTTCCATTGCCTCAGAGCCTGAAAAGAATGTTTGTGACATGATTGCTTAACCCAGGAGACAGACGCTGACACGAGTAGAGTGATTTGACAATTATTTATTAACTCAGAGTGGTTTGATGAGTGTGTGAATGTGTGGGTGAGTGCGGTGTAGCCTGGCAGCTGGATCTGAGCGGGTCTTGCTGCGACCTGGCAACCCTGGAACACACAAGCACAAGAGATTAATGCAGCTCGTTGGAAAGGAGAACTGAGACTTGTGCTGCTTACTTGCAGGTGCCGCTGCGAGACTCCTGTCGGCTCCGTGACTTGGCTTGGCTTGGTGCAGGTGGCGCTTGGCACTGTGAGGGTGAGGAGGAGATCCGAGGAAGAGGTGACGTCCCGTTATCTGGGGAGATGAGTCCGCCGCCAGGGAGGTCCACCTGTGCACAGGGGAGAATACTTTGACAGGGTAAGTTTTGCTGTGGCTTACGTGTCGTGGCTTGACGAGACGACTTGGAATTAGCTCTGGCTTGAGGTCGTGTCCTTGACGCGATGCGTGGCGAAGACGACAGACGACTCCATGCCTAACAGTCAGAAGCACCGGCTTTTAAAGCCTGCTGATTACTGGTGGCAGGTGTATGCGCAGCTGGGGCTAATGACGGCCCAGCAGCCTCCATGACAGTTTGCTCTTCACTGTGAGATTAGGCTGAGCAAGGTTGTAAATAATGACGAAGGTTTTATTGTTTTATCATACCAAGCTGTTCCATTCAGGATGCCCAAGTTAGGATGACTTAGGTTGACCAGGTCATGTAAAGATCAAAGCAGAATGTTCAGTGCTGTCCAAAGATTGGAGCAGTCTCAGGGGAGATGGCTCCAGCTGTCTTCAGGCTAGTGATAGACTCAAGGTTTGTTTTGCCTGGGGTATAAGAAGCCCCATCTTTGTAATGCATGTTAGGAAGTTAGTGTGAGCAGGCTCTGAGACACATCTTGCTGTGACTAATTGCCTCCTTTTTCTGATCAGAAAGAGAATAAATGGCTCAGAACTTGGAAACCGCCTATTGATTATTGATTCAGTCTCAATCAATTCATTTTTGACCTAACAGGCTCTTCACACTGAGTGATTCTGAATCCTGGGCACATGAACCACACTTTTAACTCAGTTGAATGAAAGAACCAAATGAAGAAATAACCAGGTGTTAAAGTAGCAACAGTAATTTTGCATATAAGGAAAGAACAATATTTACATATTTGCTGGTCGTGCATGTGTAAAATAAGGCTCGAGTCTGACTGTATATCTTACTCGGGAATTAGTGTAACCACTGGAGGAAAACTGAGGATAATGCAAGGTTAATGAAAAGGGGAGTTTTGGAAGAATGTTTTGAAAAGAAGCAAATTAACTTCACATTAGGCTCATTAATTCTTCTATGTGAATAAAAGTTTATTCTTAAAAAGATGCTATTGGCTCTCTTACATTCATGGAAGCTATACAGGAGTTCCTATGTTGTGTAACATGGCGGCGCATGCATACGCTGCAGTTACTCTGCCCTGATAGAACGGTGTTTTTGTGTTTTTCATCTTGTGAGTCATTGTGTTTTTGTTCGTGTTCATCGCATCCACGCACATATAGCCGTGAGTTTCTCCTCAACATCGGTAGAACCACGTACATAGAGTTAGACTCTGCACACGCTGAAGCGCTACAGGATTGCGGACTGCTCCGGACACTCACCTCTGCATCTCGCCGCCAGTGGAGGTGCCATAAGCAGTAGGATAGAAAGCAGAAAAGGGATAAACACGGAGGTACCCAAACTAGGTTAGCGGCTAACCCACACAAGCCAACTATCCCCACCATACTGGCCAAGTATACTCTTCAGACAATAAGCTGGACCACATCTGTTTCCTACACTCAGCCTCAAGGATTGTGCGAGAGTCCCGTGTTTTTGTGTTTGTGGAAACATGGCTCAACAACAACACGCTGGACTTTGTCATCCAGCTAGACTGGCTAAAATGCTACCGAGCAGACAAAGTTGTCATTGAGGGAGGTAAGATCCATGGCGGTGGGCTCTGTGTTTACATCACTGATGCCTGGTGCCATGATGCTGCTGTGGTCTGTTAACACTGCTCACCATTGTTGGAGCTTATGGTTATCAGACGGCGGCCATTCTATCTTCTGAGGGAATTTACGGCTACACTTGTAGCTGCTGTTCATTTCCCTCCCAGCTCCTACAGCAACAGGAGTGAGGCATTGAATGAACTATAGCAAGACATCAGTGAGCAGCAGACAGCCCACCCTGATGCTTTTCTCACTTTGGCTGGAGTTTTCAACCACATAGACCCAAAGACTGGGTTTCCTGAAATAAACCAACACATCAACTTTCCTACATGGGAAAACAACACATTGGACCACGTTTTCACCAACCAGAGAGGAGCGTATAAGGTCCGCCCTCTCCCTCACCTTGGTGCCTCTGACCACATCACTGTTATGTGAATTCCAGCATACAGACCACTGGTCAAAGTCACCAAACCAGTTCAGAATTAGGTACATGTGTGGCCAGAAGGGTCCTTAGAGGCACTTCAAGACTGCTTCACCACCACTAACTGGAACATATTAAAGCAGGCCGCCACCTACAACCACACCATAGATCTGCAGGAGTACAGAGACTGTTAAGTTGCGTGTCCACCAAACGCATTTTTTGTCACCCGACTGCCCTGAACATCTTTTTTTCAGCGCTTGTGCCCAACGCTCTTGAAGAAAAAGTGTGCCCTGTATCCCAGCAACAGCTTGTCACTCACAGCTCAGCACTTCCGCTATCCTATGGTCAGACTTTCTACTTATTTTTTAATAGCAGTCTCTAAATATCAATGGACAGAATACATATTTGAGCACTGGTAGCAGCTCTGGATGCAAAATATGACATGGAAAACAGAAGTCTGAGTACAGACTTTACCGGCATCCTATGTCCCACCCTTCCTTATTCTGATTGGCTGCTTAGAAAGTTCTAACATTGACGAGCTCAGCTATAGTCTGAAAAGTTGAAATTTTTTCAACTCTGAGTGCCCTGAGCTCCATGACAAAAAGTGGCCACCGCCGAGAGCATTAGACATTAGACTCCATTGAGAATGAATAGAAAACAGTTGCCCACAGGGGAAAAAAAACAAAAACAAAACATGTCTGGTGGACACACAGCCATACTGCCTACATTGCAAAGTGCATTGATGATGTCACAAACAACAAGACCATCACTGTTTAGGCCAATCAGAAACCATGGCTCAGAGGGGAGGTCTACAAGCTCCTGAAAGCTCAGAATGCTTCCTTCAGAGCTGGGGACGAGGTGGGCCTGAGGACAGCTAGGGCCAACCTGTCCTGAGGCATCAAAGAAGCCAAGAGGCAGTACTACAGGAGGATAGCCCGCAGTTTCAGCGACAGCAGAGACACTTGGAGTCTGTGGCGGGGGATACAGACCCTCATGGACTGCCCACACTGCCCACACTGCAGACCTGCGACAGCACCACCTTTTTGCTGAACGAGCTGAACAACTTATTCGCTCACTTCGAGGCACTCAACAGTACCCCTGCATAGAAGTCACCACCTCCTCTTGGCGTCCAGGTAATTACACTGTCCCTGGACAGCGTGAGGAGATCCCTTGGCAGGGTCAATGCATGCAAAGCTCAAGGTCCTGACGACATACCTGGTTGCGTACTGAGAATCTGTGCAGAGAAACTCACGGGTGTCTTCATGGACATCTTCCCACCTTTAACTTAAATGCAGTAACTACTACAACTCCTTCAACTGATACCTGTTTGGATGAGATTACTCCAATTGACCTTTTAGAGTTAGATAAAATAATGTCTTCATCCAAGCCTTTGACTTGTTTTAGACCCTAGTCCTACCAGGTTTTTTAAAGAAGTCTTCCCATTTATTTGTAGCTCTATTCTTCAAATGATCATTTCTTCATTAACATTAGGCCATGCACCGTAGACTTTTAAAACTGCTGTAATTAAACCCTTACTCAAAAAGCCAACACTGGATCCAGGAGTTTTAGCTAACTATAGACCAATCTCTAATCTGCCTTTCCTTTCAAAAATCTTAGAAAGAGTTGTTGCTATGCAATTATTTGACCACTTGCAGGGAAACGGTTAATTTGAAGAGTTTCAATCTGGGTTTAGAATCCATCAAAGTACTGAAACAGCTTTAGCGAAGGTCACTAATGTAGCATCATCGTCTCCTCAAACCAAGACAGAAGATCACTTCTCTTCATTTTACAGGAATTTCACTTTATTCCTTATACAGGAATATTACTTTTCTGCATGTTACAGGAATATCACTGGCTTTCATGACGACTCATCTAGGCGTCTTCCAGGCCTGACCAAAGATGTTTGCTTTCCCAGGACCCCAATGTAAACAGTTGCCTCTTGCAGAGATTGTAAGGATCAGAATTTGCTTTTAAAGGCTCAAAGGAACATAAACTCAAGAGACCAGACCTCCAACGTGAACACTGCATTTGGATAACGTATCTTTTCACAGGAAACCAATGTTCTTAAATGAGTCGTAAACGGCTTAATCCGACGGGTTTATAGCCCCACGATACTATCCAGATTTCCTCCCAGATACCATGGACTTAAAGGAAATCATCTACAGCTCAACAGTACCTCCTAGCAGATACCTACGGAATGTGTTTTCAGTATGTAGGATGACTTTTAATTTGTTCTAAACATTAAGTTTCTTTCAGCTTATCCTCTGGATCCTAAGGACACTGAAAATCCTCCCTCTTTTATCACCAACCATGGTTTGCTGCATGGTTTGCTGCATTTTGATCTAAATGTGAATGCATGTATTATAATTATGTATAAGAAATGTTATATTCATGAGTGTTATTCAAACAAATGTAATATTGGAGTAATGGTATAAATGCATGATCACCAAATATTAACCAAGTTATTTAATCTAGTTAGATTTTATATTGAGCACCTAATGTCATAAGAACTGACTGAGTGTTGATTTTTCTCTGCGATTTCATGGGATGGTGTCTTCGTTTGATTGGTTGCTCTCAAACAAAGAAATGTTCTCCCATTGGATGTCAGCCATTTCAAACTGCTTCTGAAAAAGTCGATTGGTCAGTCTTGCGATTGACATCATCATTTTACGACCCGGCGAGGTAACTTTAAAAGAGAGAAGTTAGATTTGAGTTTTAGTAGGGCAAGAAGTTAAGCAAAGAAGTTAGTAACAATGTAACAAGTAGCAAGAAAAAGAGAACGGTGAGAAAATTAAGAATTAGAAACACAGAAGAAGAAAGAGATTTTGAGAAAGATTAGGAACTAAATTAAGATTAAAGAAGCAGAATAGTAATCTAGATCTCAGAAGAAGATTTTATTCCACCGTTTCAAAGTCCTGTGAAGTTTTATTCTGTTCTTTGTGAAGTTTGTCATGTCTTTCGTTATTTTCTGGTTACTGAGGAGAAACCATTTTTTTTCTTTAGAGCTCGTTCTTTTAGAGAATCAAATTCTCAAACTTTATCCTTCACCTCAGAAGCCATTCTTATCCTAGTAAATGTTTTTCTCATTTTTTTCATGACTTTTCACGCCATTAGAGTGGACCTTTAATTTGCCTAATTTAAAGTGAACAGAGACTGAGAAGTTCCTCCTTCAGTTTTTTTGGTCTATCCCGCTACAAGAGACCTCAAATTTGGACTCGTTTCCAAGGACTTTTCATGCCGCTCGGGGACGATCACTCTGCTGCTGACATCCTGAACGAGTCCCCGGCTGGGTCAACACTCCTGACTGCTGTAAGGAAGCATTGCAGCAGCCGCTTACTCCCAATGTCCCGATCCTGAACTCAGCCGGCATCGACCCGCTGAACACGTGGACCTTCAGCTGTCTTGTGAGTGAAGCTCATTTTACTATCTGCTGGGTTAAAACGTGATGTCCTAACAATTAAATTACAATTGAATATGGCCCGTATTTCAGGGCTCAATTAGTCTCTCAGCCACAGGGTAAAGCTATAAACTGAAGGAAAACTCTTAGTCATTTTTTAGTAACTGCCCTTAAATTTTTGTAGATTAATTCAGAAGTAATTTTTAGATAATTAGCTTATGAATTTTCCCCATAAAATTGCGTTGTTTTGTTAAAACATTTCAGCCTCATTTACCGTTGAAACATTAAGTCTGGTTCCTCCTTGGTTCTACAGAGGTGTAACGCTGGATTTTATGTTCAGGAATCCAATATCAGTTGATGTGATATATTACGCTGTGATCATTTAAATCTGTTTATCCATCATTTGAACGCCATGCCATATAACCTGAATGAGTTTAATAAAAGGGTGAATAAGAGAAGTTGAAGCGTTTTTCTTTTGCATATATCTGTTTCCTAATCACGACAGGACAAGAACTCACTGAAATTTTGAGACTGATTCATTAAGTAATTGAAGGTACAAAATTAATTATAATTAAAGTTAATATTATTGTCCGTTAGGACTGGTGCCCATTTTACGAGTGCTTTTATTTATTTTAGCGGGTGTAGAAGTGACGGTTTAACTCTGCCCCCTTTCACACCCACTATTAAATAAAATAAATAATTCCTGTACCTTATGACAAATAAATTTTTATAGGCAATTCACGCAACACTAATGACCTCCTTATCACATCTGATAATGGACTTGTTTCTGTACTTGTCCTTTTAGACCTTAGTGCAGCTTTTGATACTCCATCCATAGATTAGAACATGGGCAGCGTGGTGGCGGAGTGGTTAGCACTGCGGCAGCACAGCAACTCACCCTTGGCCGGGGGATCTTGGGTTCGATCCCAGCCCCCAACGAACAGTGATCTGTGTGGAGTTTGCATGTTCTCCCCGTGTCTGCGTGGGTTTACTCCGGGATTTCTCCGGTTTCCTCTCACATGCCAAAAACATGCAAGTTAGGTTAATTGGCATCAAACTGGGGATTCTAAATTGTCCTTAGGTCTGACTGTGAGAGTGAATGGTTGTCTGTCTCTCTGTGCTGGCCCTGCGATGGGCTGGTGATCTGTCCAGGGTGTACCCTGCCTCTTGCCGAAAAGATGCTGGGATAGGCTCCAGCACCCCCGCGACCCAAAAAGGATTAAGCGGAAGAAGATGGATGGATTAAAACACCATGTTGGACTTAATGGAACTTCGTTGCAGTGGCTTAGAGCTTATTTATCTGATAGGTTCCAGTTTGTTCATGTCAGTAATGAGTTTTCTTCCAACTCAAAGCTCAGTAACGGAGTGCCACAGGGATCTGTGCTAGTGCAGCGGTTCGGTTAACCCCCACAACAGATAAAGACACTCAGCCCTCTTGTCTCTGTTTTTCCCGTTGCACTACTGAGATGCAATGTGCCATTCATGTATTTGTGATGCAAACATGCATGTATTGTGATGTAATGCACCATTCTGTATAGTGTTCATGCGTCTTGTCCTTACTGTGCTTTTTCTGAGCATCTTACATATGTAGATGTGCTTTGAGGTAAATCTCCACAAAAAGACTGGTCAAACACAGCGCTCGGCTAGAGCAAATAGCAGAACAGTGTAATGTGTATTAATGTCTACAGGCAGACGCGTTTCGTCTGGCGCACCTCTGTGATGTTAATGATTGCCTTTCATCCATTGTACTCATGCGTCCTGTCCTCACTGTGACCTAGGGACTGAGATCAATATGTCTCTCAAATGCAAATGTCTTATGCCTGTTCTGTTATCTCTTTGATCATACTAACTGCTGGGGTATGTTCCTTTGATGTATTGTTATGGTCAAGTATATAAGCTGCAACTCTGTAACGCAAACTCTCTCTCTCACTTCAGCCTCTGCTGCAGGACACAAACTTGTGTGTCCTCCTCTCCTTCTCTGAGAGCCGTGGGCTCGCTCTCGGCGCTCATGCACGGCGCCGGGAGCGGAGCTCGAGACGGCGGTATGATAATAAAACTTCTACTTAAAACCTCCAACAACGCCGCTTTATTTCATGCCGCTGCACTGGTGACCCCTCGAACACGCACATGTTTTGTGCGAAAGCAACCTTCTGAGCTGGACAGCCGCACAGCTGCGTTGGTGACCTGTTTTTCAGGATGAGATCTGCACGTCTGAGATCTGCTCATCCACGCTGGACCGGCCGCACTCGCAGTTCCTCCACACCACGAGCGCATGCACCTCGTCCCTTCTCCACGACGGCGTCCTCCAGGGCCGGCGGAGAACGCAACGCGTGGACCTGAACGCACCACGCCCGAGCCTGAGGAACAAAAGATCGTCTATTCCCTCCCGCCGCTCCAACGCATCTGCACGAGCCTGAGGGACAAAAGATCGTCTATTTCCTCTCACCGCTCCAACGCACCATGGCCAATCTACAGCCACAGCTCAACCTGGATTTTTATCGGCGCCGTCTGCGCCGATCTCCACCAAGTTTCTGCACCCTGGTTCTCCTCTCTCCAGCGGCCCACCCACGCACGGAATCCCCACGCACGCATCGGGGAGTTATGAGGATGGCGCATCACGCACGGGACAAGTAACGGCTCCAGAGACCGCCATCGTCCTCCGCCGCTGCTCACAGGACCTTCAGGGCTGCTCGTTCACCTGAAGCAAGCACGCAGCTCGCCACTGGATTTTTTTTTTAACGGTCTCAGCCACGGCACAAAGGGATTTCAGCCGTCAGCTGTTCCCAGGGGGTTTTGGGGTTGCTTCTGCACCTAAAACCAACACGCCAGTCCCTCTGCTTTTGTTTAATTTTTTCTTACAGCCGCTCCTGCTTTTCTTCATGGCCACGAGAGGAGCCAGAGACTAATTTTTCTTCTTCTGATCTCTGCATGTTCAGATGGGACATCGCGGAGCAGCAAACACTTTTGGCGCGACTACCCCCCCCCTCCTCCTGCACAGAGCTTTTCCCTGCTCGCTGCCCAGACTGCAACATCGAGGTCTCGGCCCCCTGCCGCGTCCTCTGGGGGGGGGGGCGTGTGGCGGTTCGGTTAACCCCCACAACAGATAAAGACACTCAGCCCTCTTGTCTCTGTTTTTCCCGCTGCACTACTGAGATGCAATGTGCCATTCATGTATTTGTGATGCAAACATGCATGTATTGTGATGTAATGCGCCATTCTGTATAGTGTTCATGCGTCTTGTCCTTACTGTGCTTTTTCTGAGCATCTTACATATGTAGATGTGCTTTGAGGTAAATCTCCACAAAAAGACTGGTCAAACACAGCGCTCGGCTAGAGCAAATAGCAGAACAGTGTAATGTGTATTAATGTCTACAGGCAGACGCGTTTCGTCTGGCGCACCTCTGTGATGTTAATGATTGCCTTTCATCCATTGTACTCATGCGTCCTGTCCTCACTGTGACCTAGGAACTGAGATCAATATGTCTCTCAAATGCAAATGTCTTATGCCTGTTCTGTTATCTCTTTGATCATACTAACTGCTGGGGTATGTTCCTTTGATGTATTGTTATGGTCAAGTATATAAGCTGCAACTCTGTAACGCAAACTCTCTCTCACTTCAGCCTCTGCTGCAGGACACAAACTTGTGTGTCCTTCTCTGAGAGCCGTGGGCTCGCTCTCGGCGCTCATGCATGGCGCCGGGAGCGGAGCTCGTGACGGCGGTATGATAATAAAACTTCTACTTAAAACCTCCAACAACGCCGCTTTATTTCATGCCGCCGCACTAGGCCCTATTCTTTTTAGTTTATATGTTTCCACTAGGCAACATTATTAGAAAGCACTGTATACATTTTCATTGTTATGCAGATGACACACATACCCGTCAATGAAGCCAGATGATAGTAATCAATTAGCCAAGTTAGAGGCCTGTCTTTAAGAAATCAAAGCTTGGATGACTTGTAATTTCCTGCTATTTAATTCAGATAAGACTGAAGTCATTCTAGTTGGTCCAAAAAAACCTTAGAAATACCTTTCCAAATCAAGCTCTTTGTTTGGATGCGGTTACTCTTTCTCTTAATAGTTCTGTGAGGAACCTTGGAGTTATTTTTGATCAAAATCAGTTTTTTAATTCACATATTAAACATGTTTCTAAGACTGCCTTCTATCATTTGAATAATATTGCCAAGATTAGGAGCATCTTGTCTCAGAGTGATGCTGAGAAACTGATCCACGCTTTTGTTAGCTCTAGGTTAGATTATTGTGACTCTTTATTATCAGTTTATCCTAAAACATCTTTAAAAAGTCTTCAGCTGATCCAAAATGCTGCAGCAAGAGTTTTAACGGGTACTGAAAAGAGAGATCATATCTCTCTGGTTCTGAGCTCCCTTCATTTGCTTCCCATAGAGTTTAGAATTAAGCTTAAAATCCTTCTTCTTACTTACAGAGCTCTAAATAATCAGGCTCCTTTTTATTTAAAAGACCTGATACTACCCTATTATCCTAACAAAGGACTACGCTCCCAAAATGCTAGATTACTTGTAAATACCTAGAATCTCCAAAAGTACAATGGGAGGCAGAGCCTTCAGTTATCAAGCTCCTCTCCTGTGGAACCAGCTGCTAATCTGGATTTGGGAGTCAGACTCAATCTCTGTTTTTAAGAAGAAGGTTAAAACATTCCTTTTTGACATAGCCTATAGTTAGGGTGGTGATCGGGTGCCCCGAACCCTCCCTTAGTTATGCTGCTAATAGGTTTAGACAGCCGGGGGACCTCCAACAATGCACTGGGGTTCACTCCTTTCTTCACTCTCAATGAAATAGTTTTGCTGGTCATTAACATCTGTTTGTTCTCTCCCATATATTGAGTCCCCGTCATGCTGTTTGCTCTTTACATGTCTGTTCTTTTCTTCTTCTTCTCTATCCCCTCACCCCCAGCCAGTTGCAGCAGATGGCTGCCCCTTCCTGAGCCTGGTTCTACTGGAGGTTTCTTCCTGTTAAAAAGGAGTTTTTCCTCTCCACCATCACCAAGTGCTTGCTCAGAGGGGATCACTTGATTGCTGGGGTCTTTCTGCAATTTTGAAGGTTTTCCCTACAGTTGAAAGTGCTATGGGATGACTGTTGTTGTGAAATGGCGCTATATACACTACCGTTCAAAAGTTTGGGGTCACTTAGAAATTTCTTTATTTTTGAAAGAAAAGCACTGTTTTTTTCAATGAAGATAACTTTAAACTAATCAGAAATACACTCTAATATCTAATATACATTGCTAATGTGGTAAATGACTATTCTAGCTGCAAATGTCTGGTTTTTGGTGCAATATCTACATAGGTGTATAGAGGCTCATTTCCAGCAACTATCACTCCAGTGTTCTAATGGTACAATGTGTTTGCTCATTGCGTCAGAAGGCTAATGGATGATTAGAAAACCCTTGTGCAATCATGTTAGCACAGCTGAAAACAGTTTAGCTGGTTAGAGAAGCTATAAAACTGACCTTCCTTTGAGCAGGTTGAGTATCTGGAAAAAATTATTTCAAATACAAATCATTATTTCTAACCTTGTCAATGTATTGACTATATTTTCTATTCATTTTACAACTCATGGTGGTAAATAAGTGTGACTTTTCATGGAAAACACAAAATAATTGTCTGGGTGACCCCAAACTTTTGAACGGTAGTGTAAATAAAGTTGAATTGAATTGAACATCTTCAACATCTCGCTGGCTGTTGGGCCCACAAATGCTTCAAAGCCACCACCATCATTCCAGTCCCAAAGATGTCATCTCCCTCCTCCTACATTGACTACTGTCCAGTTGCACTCGCTACCATCATCATGAACTGCTTTTAGAGGGTAGTCATGCAGCACATCAGGTCTGCCCTGTCCCCCTCCCTGGACCCATTCCAGCTTGCATACCAGTCCAATCCCTTGACTGATCATGCCATCTCTACTGCCCTCCACTCAGCCCTCACACACCTGGACACAAAGGACTCCTACGTCATAATGCTGTTCATAGACTTTAGCTCAGCATTCAACACAATCATC
The DNA here is from genome assembly GCA_020510985.1 of Pholidichthys leucotaenia. Taxonomy (NCBI): domain Eukaryota; kingdom Metazoa; phylum Chordata; class Actinopteri; order Cichliformes; family Pholidichthyidae; genus Pholidichthys; species Pholidichthys leucotaenia. The sequence continues at coordinate 8,609,747 of CM035840.1, forward strand.
CCCCAACAGATCATTCACAACTGGACCAGCTGCACCCCAAGGATGTGTCCTGAGCCCCCCCCCCCCCCACACTCTGCTGACCCATGACTGTACACCAACACACAGCTTCAACCTCTTCATCAAGTTTGCGGACGACAACTGTGGTGGGTCTCATCAACAACAGAGACAAGACAAACTACAGGAGTGAGGTGAGCCACCTGGCCATGTGGTGCGGAGACATCAATCTCTCTCTGAATGTAGAGAAGACAAAGAAGATTGCTGTGGACTTCAGAAGAGCGCACACCCAGCAGGCTCCCCTGACCATCAATGGTACTGCTATGGAGAGGGTGAGCAACACCAAGTTCCTGGGTTGTGCACATTACAGAGGACCTCTCCTGGCCTACCAACACTGTATCACTGACCAAGAAAGCTCAGCAGCGTCTCTACTTCCTCCGCAAACCGAGAAGAGCAAAAGCCCCGGCCCCATAAGATAAGATAAGATAAGCTAAGCCTTTATTAGTCCCACAATGGGGAAATTCCAGGATTGCAACAGCATAGGGACAGCAACACTCAGAGCAACAATCAGAAGGCAAGAAAAAACATCTAGTAAACATATGTCCATATTACTATAAATGTACTGTATATATATATATATATATATATATAGACACACAGTGCAGAGCATTATGGCTGGTGAATGTGCAGCAGAAAGTCTAAGCTCTCTCTCCGCGGATGCAGCGGGCCAGCTGGAAGTCTTTGGGCATGATGGTGACCCCCTTAGCGAAGAAGAGACCACCAGGTGGGCCTCGCTGGTCTCCTGCAGAGCCATGACGGCGAAGCTCAGGAAACGCAGGACGGTCTTGAAGTCCTGAGCGATCTCCCTCACCAGGCGCTGGACGGGCAGCTTACGGATGAGCAGCTCCGTGGATTTCTGGCAGTGACAGATCTCTCTCAGAGCCACGGGCCTGTGACGGTGAGGCCTCTTCACTCTGCCGGTGGCCGGAGAGCCTCTCCGAGCAGCCCTGGTGGCTAGCTGTCTCCTGGGGGGGGGGGGGGGCGGCTTCTTCCTCCAGTAGATTTTACGGGCGGTCTGCTTGGTTCTTGCCATCGCTCTTTATTATTCTGTCTTATATTTCTTTCACGCCGCCTAAACTCCAGCCCGGTACCCGCGTCATTTTCGCTACAGCTCCCGGTATGTCGAGTTTCCCATTAGCACCGGGCGGCGGCCAAGTGCTAGCTAGCACTAGCTCCTCCCCACTGTAACGTCTCCCGCTGCAAACCGTGGCTCCGTCCGCCGACCCGGGAGACCCCCGGGGTGATCCGTGCGTCCGTGATATATATACAGAGTGAAAGGTGTAGAAAGAAGAAGGAGGATAAAAAAAAGGCTGTTGCAACAGGCAGCCGACTCGTGTGGCGCCGCCGGTCCGGCGGAACCGGAACCGGGAAAAAAAAAAAAAAAAAAATCATGTGTACCTTCTACAGAGGCACCATCAAGAGCATCCTGGCCAGCTGCATCACCGTGTGGTATGATGCCTACACCATCTCCTGCTGCAAGACCCTCCAGCGCATAGTGAGAACAGTTGAGAAAATTGTCGGCACCGCTCTCCCCTCCCTTGAGGCCATCTACAGCACCTGCCTCACCTGCAAAGCCCTCTGCATTGCAGGTGATCCCACTCACCAATCACATAGCTTCTTCAGTCTGCTGCCATCAGGGAGAAGACTGCGGAGTCTCTGGGCCAGGACCAGCAGACTCAAGGACAGCTTCAAGGACAGCATACTCTCCTCTCGGCGCCACACCAGTCGGCTGCCTTTTGCAACAGCGGCTCGATTCCGAGTTTTTTTTCCCTTCCTCTCTCTTTTGATCACTTTTTTTTTTTCACCCCACTTATATCACGGACACACAGATCGTCCCAAATGTCTCCTGAGCCGGTGGACGGAGCCACTGTTTATAGCAGGATACGATATAACAGGGAAGAGCTGCTAGCATTTAACCGCCACCCGGTCCCACTGGAAAAACTCGACATACCGAGAGAACTGAGGCGAAAACGCCGCGGCTGCCGGGCTGGAGTAAGGCGGAGGACAAAAAATATAAGGTACAGACCCTCCCTTCCATCTGTTGTCATGGGAAATGTACGGTCGATACTGGGAAAGTTAGATGAGCTAGCGGCTATCTCCCGTTATGATAGCACTTACCGGGAGTGCTCTCTCCTTTTGTTTACTGAGACGTGGCTAACTGAACTAGCAGCAGATGCTAACATTGAGCTGGAGGGTTTTCACATGATACGAGCTGACCGAACACCAGAGAGTGGCAAAACTAGGGGCGGTGGAGTGATAATGTATGTTAACAACAACTGGTGCAGACCGGGACATATCACTGTTAAACAACGACACTGCAGCAAAGACATTGAGTTGCTAGCTGTTAGCATGAGGCCTACATATCTCCCGAGAGAACACTCACACGTGATCTGCATTGTTGTTTATGCAAATCCGACGGCGAACGCTGGGACAGCGCGTGACGTCATCCATTCAGTAACCAGCAGGCTGCAGACAGAACACCCAGATGCTCTTCTCCTCATCTCAGGCGATTTCAACCACGTTTCACTGTCTCCCATTCTGCCCACTTTCACCCAGTATGTCACATGCCACACTAGAGACGATAAAACACTGGATTTGTTCTACGCAAACACTAAGGAGGCGTACACCTCATCACAACTCCCCCCACTTGGGAGATCGGATCACAACTTGGTTCATCTCCGACCGGTGTACAAACCCCTAGTGCACAGACAACCTCCGGCCATGCACACTGTGGAGTTATGGTCTGAGGAGACAATGGACACTCTAAAGGACTGTTTTGAAGCCACTGCCTGGAAGCAGCTCTGCGATCCACATGGTGAGGACATCGATGGCCTCATTCACACCTTCACGGGCTACCTCAGCTTCTGTGTGGACAAATCCATTCCCACCAAGACCATACGGCATCACTCAAACAACAAACCCTGGATCAACCCTGAGATAAAAACACTTCTGAGAGAGAAGAAGAGGATCTTCAGGTCGGGGAACAGGGAGATGCTGAAGTCCGTACAGAGGGAGCTGAGGAGAAAGATCAGAGAAGGCAAGGACAGCTTCAGGAAGAAGATGGAGGACAAGCTGCAACAGAGCGACATCAGCGGGGTCTGGAGAAACCTCAAAACCATCTCGGGGCTCCAGAATACCTCCCCCCAGGCCACGGGGGGCAGGGAGTGGGCGAACAACCTGAATCTGTTTTTCAATAGATTTGACCAACCGCCCTCCCCCCTGTCTGCTCAACAACCACTGCTGCCTCTAAGAAATCAAGTCCTGCTACCCACTCCCCACTCCACCGACACCCCCCCCACTCCCAACACACAGCCCCCCATCCTGACCCTGACCAAGACCCAGGTGAGGACGGAGCTGAGGAAGATCAAGGCGAGGAAGGCGTCGGGACCGGACGGCATCAGCGCAAAGCTCCTCAAGTCCTGTGCAGACCAGCTGTGTGGGATTGTGACGTATATCTTCAACATGAGCCTGAAACTGGGGAGGGTACCACAGCTGTGGAAAACATCTTGTGTGGTACCTGTACCAAAAACTTCCCACCCCAAAGACCTGAACAGCTTCAGACCGGTGGCCTTGACGTCCCACTTGATGAAGACCCTGGAGAGACTGCTCCTTGCTCATCTCCGCCCCCTGGTGGAACCAGCGATGGATCCACTCCAGTTCGCCTACCAGCATGGCATTGGGGTGGAGGATGCGGTGATCTTTCTCCTTCACCGTTCTCTGTCCCACCTGGAGAAGCCCGGGAATATGGTGAGGATCATGTTCTTTGACTTCTCCAGTGCTTTCAACACCATCCAACCGATGATCCTGAAGGACAAGCTGCTGCGCGCAGGGGTGGACCAGCACCTGTCATCATGGATCCTGGACTACCTCACGAACCGGCCTCAGTTTGTGAGAACCCGGGACTGTGTTTCCGACACGATCATCAGTAGCACGGGGGCCCCCCAGGGAACGGTGCTGGCTCCCTTCCTGTTCACTCTTTATACTGCGGACTTCTCACACAACACAACACATTGCCATCTACAGAAGTTCTCTGATGACTCTGCGATCGTTGGTCTCATCTCCAGCGGAGATGAAGCTGAGTACAGAGGGCTTATCCAGAACTTTGTGGACTGGTGCCATCGGAACTGCCTCCAGATCAACGCGAGGAAAACTAAGGAGCTGGTGGTGGACTGCCGCAGGCATGGGCAGCCCCTCACAGCACCAGTAAATATACAGGGAACAGACATCGAGATGGTGACATCCTACAAGTACCTGGGTATTCATCTGAACAATAAACTAGACTGGTCACACAATACTGACGCACTCTACAAGAAGGGACAGCGCAGGCTGTTCCTGCTGAGGAGACTCAGGTCTTTTGGTGTACAAGGGGCGCTGCTGAAGTCATTCTATGACACGGTGGTGGCATCAGCCATCACTTTTGGAGTGGTCTGCTGGGGCAGTGGCATTACTGCAGCCGATAGGAAGAGACTGAACAAACTGATTAAGAAAGCTAGCTCTGTCCTGGGGCAATGTCTTGATCCGATGGAGGAGATAGGAGAGAGAAGGACGGTGGCTAAACTGTCATCTCTGCTGGAGTCAGAGTTCCACCCTATGCAGGACATACTGGATGCACTGAGGAGCTCATTTAGCAGCAGACTACATCATCCCAGGTGCACAACCGAGAGGTTTCGTAGGTCCTTCCTACCAACGGCTGTCAGACTGTACAACCTAAGCAGGGCTGCTCGCAGAGATAGCAAAAAGACGTAACAAACTAATAGGTTTTTTTTGAATGCAAAAGATGCAATAGACTTACACAATGGTTCTCTCCGGCATACAACTAGGAACATACCGGTCGCTATGGAGGGTGAGAATATGTATGGGCACATAATCATACCATGTAGGATAACTAAATAGACGGTTATGCTGTTTCATCCCACCTAGCAACAATGCTCTGCACTGTGTGTGTTTATATATTTACATATTTATTCCATCTAGCTACAATGCTCAGCACTGGGTGTGTTTATATTTATATATCTATATATTTATTCCATCTAGCTACAATGCTCCGCACTGTGTTTTTATATATCTACATATTATTCCATCTAGCTACATTGCTCCGCACTGTGTGTGTTTATATACTTGCATATTTATTCCACCTAGCTACAATGCTCTGCACTGTGTGTTCATATATTCATATATTTATTCCATCCAGCTACAATGCTCTGCACTGTGTGTGTGTGTGTGTGTGTGTGTGTGTGTGTGTGTGTATATATATTTTATAGTAATATGTACATATGTATATTAGCTGCTCTTGCTTGCTTGTTGTTTTTTTTTTTTTCTTGCCTTCTGATTGTTGCTCTGAGTGTTGCTATCCCTGTGCTGTTGCAATCCTGGAATTTCCCCGTTGTGGGACTAATAAAGGCTTATCTTATCTTATCTTATCTTATCTTCATCCACCAGGCTGTCAGGAAGCTCAACTCTCTCTCTGCTCTACCTCCTCTCCCCCTTCGGTCCCCCTTACCCCCCACACACAGGAATCCTGGACTCTGACTCCCTGCCCTATCCTTCAACAACTGAACTCTGCCATTCCCAGGCATTGTTCACTCCCACACATGCACACACTGATTTCAGGAGCTTCAAAAACTGAACTCTGTCATCCAGGAACTGTTCACTCCAACACACTCAGACACATCGATCTCAGGGCTGCACCAGTCACTTTATGCAGCAATGGACTGCTCTCTTTGCATTACATGGCACTTTAAAAAGGACCAGTCTGTGAACGCTCCAGTGCTGGCTTGCTGGGGATACTGCAATAAAAGAAATAAGTAAGTAAAGTATTTATTGTTTTGGAACCCAGAGAATAATCCATATCTCTCTTCCTCTTTCTCAGGGTGTTGCCATCTCTGCGGTGTGTCGCCGTGGATTCGTTGTGTGCTCACATGCTCCCTCATCTTTGTCTCCACTCCAGATCGCCTTCTCCACCCGGTCAGACATCTCACCAGCCATACTCATCCGCAGCTCCCATCCCAATTCATCCTTGCCTTCCCGGGTTCCTCGTCGGGCTCTCTGCTCTCACTTGTAAGAGTTTTGCCCTATGATTCATTATTACTTGCCTCCCTCCTCAGTCTAATCTGCTCTCATCTCCATCATTACAGGCTGGGTGCTCCTCTGGCGAGTGAGAAGATTTTTCCGCTAATTTTACAACAACTCTTTTCTATAAAATTGTGTTTAAAACTTTTTTTTTTTTTTGTTACTTATTTGTACCCTTAGGTAGATTTGGTTTGCAGTCTGGTGACAAGCCACTGGCTGCTGGTCGCTGCGTGCACGAGCGCCCTAAACCTACATGTTTTTGGTATGCGGGAGGAAACCGGAGAAATCCCGGAGTAAACCCACGCAACACGGGGAGAACATGCAAACTCCACACAGCTCACTGTTGGTCGGGGGCTGGGATCGAACCCACGATCTCATGATCCCCGCGATCCCCCGGCCGAGGGTAAACCGTGCTGCCACAGTGCTAAACCACTGCGCCACCGTGCAGCCCAACTTTGCCTCTTTGCGTTGTGTGCATTTTCTGGTGTAGCATCTTGCACGTGGGCTGATATTGCTAGTAATCTTGACAGAATGAGCCAGTCATGAATTAGGCTCAGCAGGTGTTACATCAGCAGAGCACTCCGCCCTTTACCACCTCGACGTTACAGAGAGGCAGGTGGCTGTGCTGACTGAACAGCTGCAGAGCATTACGCAGCAGCTGAGCATGGTCACCGAACACCTTAGTCACATATCTTGTTCGGGCCCTGTCCCTCCGCCTGCCATTTCAGTTTCTTCTACCATCTGCTGAACCACCTCTGTTCCCTCACCCGCCCCATGTGTGGGGGAGGTGGGAAAATGAAGGGGTTTTTGTGTCGGGTTCAGCTGTATCTGCAGCGGGTGGGCAGGAAGTACCCTGACGACACATCTAAAATTCACGTTATGATCCTCCTGCGACGAGACCAAGTCCTCAGCTGGGCTAAGTCTATTTTAGATAGTGTGGAGGGCCCCTCGTTACACTTTTGATAGATTAAGATAAGATAAGATAAGATAAGATAAGCCTTTATTAGTCCCACAACGGGGAAATTCCAGGATTGCAACAGCACAGGGATAGCAACACTCAGAGCAACAATCAGAAGGCAAGAAAAAACAAGCAAGCAAGAGCAGCTAATATACATATGTACATATTACTATAAAATATATATATACACACACACACACACACAGACACACAGTGCAGAGCATTGTAGCTGGATGGAATAAATATGTAAATATATAAACACCCACAGTATGGAGCATTGCAGCTAGGTGGAATAAATATGCAAGTATATAAACACACACAGTGCGGAGCAATGTAGCTAGATGGAATAATATGTAGATATATAAAAACACAGTGCGGAGCATTGTAGCTAGATGGAATAAATATATAGATATATAAATATAAACACACCCAGTGCAGAGCATTGTAGCTAGATGGAATAAATATGTAAATATATAAACACACACAGTTTAGTGAGTTTTCCCGGGCTGTCGATCACTCGGAGAGTGAAGGCAACATCATAAGTCATGGGTTGCCACTCCGCCAGGGTAGTCGGTCAGCAGCCGATTACTCTGTGGAGTTTCGGTTCACTGCGGCAGATTTTGGTTGGAATGACAGTTCCTTAAGAAGCGCCTTCCTCCAGGATCTCAATACCAACCTTCGCGACGACCTGGCGATTCATGCTGCTCCCTCCTACCTGGATGAGCTTATCGATCAAGCCATTAGTTTGGATAATCACTACCGCAAGCAGGAGCGGAAGGCCTCCTCCAGCCCGCCCATCTCACATACGTTCTTCCTGGCTACTGGCATAGGTGACACCAACTCCTCCTCCGAGGCAATGGTGCTTGGTCGAGTCCGACTGACTCCGGAGGAGCACCAGTGATGGAGGAGAACTGGTACTTCCAGGTATTGCAGCTCTCTAGAGCACAAAATATTTAATTGCCACCTTAAGCGAAAAGATGCGGCCCATCAGTAGCCATGGGGGGATCTGATGGGTGGGAACTCTATTCATGACCCCGGTAACTTTTCCATTCCCGCCCTCATTCAGTTCCTGGGGGTCGAGAGGAGGGTTTGGGCATTAAATGATTCGGGGCAGAGCAAAATTTCATCTCTTTGCAGCTCATGCAGGAAATTGGCATTTCCACAACTAAACTGCCGGTTTTGCTAAACATTGTGGCACTATCTGGGAGCTGTGTGGCATCTATTACTGAGCGCACGGTCCCGATCCCCATCCTTCAGTCCGGGAACCACTGGGAGACCATTTCGTTCTTTATTCTCCCTATTTCATCTTCCCCGGTGATTCTGGGGTATCCGTGGCTCCAGAAGCATAACCTTATCATCAGTTGGGCACAAAATTCCATTTCTTCCTGGAGCCCTTTCTGTTTAGCATCCTACCTCTGCTCCGCTGAGTGTTCACCATCCCTCTCCGTTTCCTCTCCTCCGGTGGAGCCGCCAGATCTCAGACTGGTACCCAAGGTCCACCATGACCTTGGGGAGGTCTTTAGCAAGTCAAGAACCTTTTCGTTACCTCCTCACCACTCTTATGACTGTGCTATCGACCTCCTCCCAGGTGCGCAGTTGCCATCCAGCTGGCTCTGCAGCCTTTCTGGACCAGAGAGGGAAGCGATGGAAAGTTATATAAAGGACTCTTTGAATGCCAGCCTCATTCGGCCCTCCTCGGCTCCTCTTGGGGCGGGGTTTTTCATTGTCGGAAAGAAGGATGAATCTCTGCGGCCGTCCATAGATTTCCGTGAGTTAAATGCCATCACCGTAAAAGATAAATACCCTTTGCCCCTGATCAACTCTGCATTCAAACTCCTTCAGCATGCGCAGGTGATTACTAAATTGGATTTGCGTAATGCGTATCATTTAGTCCGCATTTGTGAGGGGGACGAATGGAAGATGGCATTTAAAACTCACCTGGGGCAGATTGAATATCTGGTGATGCCCTTTGGGCTAAAAAACGCCCCCACCGTCTTCCAGCAAATGATTAATGGCGACCTACGCAATATGGTTAATCAATTTGTTTTTGTCTACCTTGACGATATTTTGATTTTTTTGCACACGCCAGAGGAGCACTCAGTCCATGTCAGGGCCGTGTTACAGCGGCTCCTGAAAAACCAGCTCTTTATGAAGGCCGAAAAGTACGAGATTTCCATCAGCTCCACTTCCTTCCTGGGCATTTTTGTTGCTGAGGGAGAGCTGAGGGCCGATCGGGCCAAGGTGAAGGCTGTGCTTGATTGGCCAACACCCCAGTCTGTTAAGGAGCTTCAACCCTTCCTAGGATTTGCTAATTTCTACTTTCGCATCATTAGAACTTACAATGGGGAAGCACAGCCTCTTACTCAGCTGACCTCGGTCAAGATGCTTTTCACTGGTCCGAGGCAGCTGAACGGGCCTTCCTTAAAATGAAGAGTCTATTTTCCAACACTCCCATCTTTGTCCAGGTTGACCCTCAGCTCAAATTCATTGTAGAGGGAGATGCTTCTGATTCGGGGGTGGGCGCTGTCCTCTCCCAGCGTTCAACCTCTGATCAGAAGCTCCACCCATGCGCGTATTTCTCTTGGCGGCTCATGTCAGCCGAGAGGAACTACGACATAGGGGATTAAGAGCTCTTGACCATTAAATTGGCTATGGAGGAGTGGAGGCACTGACTGGAGGGAGTGGTTCATCCTATCGTGTGGACCGATCCAAAAAAATTTTGAATATTTTCGGTCGGCCCACCGATTAAATGCCCGGCAGGCCTGTTGGGCCTTATTCTTTATTAGATTTAATCTTACCATCAACTATAGGCCGGGGTCTTGCAATATCAAACATGATACTCTCTCCCGCCAGTTTTCCTCTGACCACTCAGCCCCCTCCTCCCTCCTCCAAACCATTGTGCCCCCCTCACTTATCTTAGGTGTTCTTGCCTGGGAGATCGAGCAGAGGATCGGACAGACCCAGGCCACTGAGCCCAAACGCGAGGGAGGACCTGAGGATCGACTGTTTGTCCCAGCCAGCCTCTGCAGCTAAGTTATTAGGTGTGGTCACACTTATCATTTTGCCTGTCCCCCAGGGGTTTCCCAGACCATTGACCTTATCCAGCAGGTGTTTTGGTAGCCCACACTGTGGACAGACGTCCGGGATTATGTTAAAGCATGTCAAGTATGCACCAGAAATAAATCTGACTCCTCTCCTCCCGCCGGTCTGCTTCGTTCCCTCCCGATTCCCCGCCACTCAGAACTCAGAACTCAGAACTCAGAAAGGATTTATTGCCAAGTACATTAACATATATGACTGATAACATATGAGGGATTTGACTTGACACAGAAAACGACCTGCATTTCCGGTGACGCGGCAGCATCTGTGAACGCGCCTGTCATCAGATGGGTACAGGATGCATAGGGAAGAAAAGGATAATACAATAGGAAGGAGCAAAAAACCATTGATTGTCAGAATACTGGTCATATATGATCAATATTATGATTACAAGAAAAAAAGCCCTCAATGCACAGTTAGCAGACAAAAAAGTACACAAGGACACAAAGAGAGCAGTGAGTGAGTGATCATTTTCATCAGTTTTTGAGTCAGTGTGGGTGTAGTGTTGAGTGTAGGTGTTTGTATCAGTTAAGAACAACAAAGTCTTTTTGGCAGGAGATGTTTTGTCTTAGCTGCTGGCATTGTCCTTGGGCCATGCAGCTGGCTGTCCGTGGAGACAGTGCAGCTCAAATGTTTTGAAAACAAAAAACTGCAGATAATCTGGAGGATTTGTGTGAGGGGGGTCAGATTAGTCGAATAGTACTGATCCCAGAGAAAGAAACTTTATATCCTCTTACAGATTCAGTACTTAATCCTTCATTGCTGGACGTTGAATCCTTCATGGACGGCTCTCAGCGTAATCATGATGTAATCCATTTTCCTAGACAGTTCTCCATTTGCCGCTGTCAGAGTCCTCTCCATTTTTTCAATTTGATGGTTAAACCTCGCTTGGCCAGCATTTTGATAGGTTAAGTCCATCTTCATCAATTTACGGTACACCAGGACAATCCCAGATCCAATCAGAACGATCCCGATGACCATTACTACGAAGACGTACAAATCTTCGACATCTTCGACGGAAAGATCAGACAGGCACAAGAGTTTCCAATTACTTGTGTCCCTCAAATAGCCCGCAGCAGCCGTTCCTGAGGGGCAAACAACCTCCCCCGGGGCACTTTTCCTCGTTGAAAAAATAGTGTCAATTGCGTTCAAAGCCCAGCTTATTAAATCCATAGTTTTGTTCGATGATCAGCAGTAAGGACATGCAGACAGACGATAGCAAGCTGGGATCCAGTTAGTTAGAGGAGGAAGGAGATAAGTCAGAGCAGGAGAGAAGAAAAAGGCATCTGCTCTCTTTGGGAGGCGGAAGTGAAGTCTCCTCCTGGTCTCATGGTCTCATGTAGCCCAGGACATCGTCACTGGACTTCCTCCCTCTTGATAACACTGTCATCCTCACCATTGTCCACCGATTTTCTAAGACCATTCATTTAGTGCCCCTTCCCAAACTGCCCTCCATCTCAGAGACTGCCAGCCTTTTCACCAACCACGTCATCCGCCTTTACAGCATTACCCTGGACATTGTATCTGACCGGGGGACCACAATTCATATCTCAAGTGTGGAAGTCTTTTTGCCGTACCTTGGGCACTTCGGTAAGCCTGTCATCTGGATACTACCCTCAGAGCAACAGACAGGTTGAGCGCACCAACCAATCCCTGGAGGCTGCCCCCAGATGTGTGGCATCCTGCAACCCATCTACATGGATCACTCATTTGACCTGGGTGGAGTACGCCCACGACTCTGCAGTTTCTTTGGCTACGGGATTAACACCCTTTGAGGCATTGATGAGGTTCACCCCCCCCAGTTGCCCATGGCAGAGAGGGAGATCGCCGTGCCATCTATAGAGGCCCACGCCCACGGTTGTCATTGCCTCTGGAGGGCCACCCGCGCTGCGCTCCTCCGTTCCACCGAAGGGAACTGACAGTACGCAGACCACAGGTGGGTTCCAGCGCCCAGATACACGGTTGTGCAGAAGGTGTGGCTGTCGGCAGACCAGGTGCCCCTATAAACGGAATCTCGTAAGCTGTCACCTCAGTTCCTGGGGCCATTTTCCATCTCCCGAATCATTAATGATGTGACAGTCCACCTGGAGCTCCCGCCAGCTCTCCCTATCCATCCGACCTTCCACGTATCCAAGATCAATCCCCTCTCCGCCAGTCCTCTCTGCCCGCCCCCCCCCAAGCTGCCTCCTCCCCCTTGGATCCTCGATGGTCAGACCACCTACACCGTTCAGAGAATTGTGGACGTTCGCCATCGGGGCCGGGGGCTACAATACTTGGTCCACTGGAAGGGCTACGGGCCTGAAGAAAGGTCATGGATAACCCGGTCGTATTTCCATGACAAGGGGATGGTCCAGGCCTTTCACTGAGCACATCCCAACAATCCCGGTGGGCCGCCAGAAGGCGTCCCTTGAAGGGGGGGCACTGTTATGATCTGGTGAGACCACTCCCCCTCCCGTCCTGCGGGAGAGTCCCCGGCTCCGCAAGTAATCATTACACCTGTGTGAGTTGACACGCCTGTTGTCTCCTCGCTTCCAGCACTTAAAAGAACCAGTCTGTGAATGCTCCAGCACTGGCTCGCTGGGGATACTGCTATAAAAGAATTAAGTAAGTAAAGTATTAATTGTTTTGGAACCCAGAGAATAATCTGTCTCTCTCTTTCTCTTTCTCAGGGTGCTGCCATCTCTGCGGTGTGTCGCCGTGGATTGGTTGTGCGCTCACATGCTCCCAATTCATCCTTGCCTTTCTGGGTTCCTCATCGGGCTCTCTGTTATCACTGGTAAGAGTTTTTCCCTATGATTCATTATTACTTGCCTCCCTCCTCATTCTAGTCTCCTCTCGTCTTCCTCATTACAGGCTGGGTGCTCCTCTGGCGAGTGATATGACTTTTTCACTAATTTTGCAAAAACTCTTTTCAATAAAATTGTGTTTAAAACTTTGCCTCTCTGCGTTGTGTGCATTCTCTGGTGTAGCATCTTGCACGTGGGCTGATATTGCTAGCAATCGTGACAATCTCTAGATCCTGTGGGAGGGGATGAAACTTGATACAGGGTTTAAATACTTATTAAAGTAAATGAAGGGAAGGAAACAAAGTTCAGTCTGGCTCATATCAAAATAAACTTGATTTATCATCACACGAAAAATAATTTTGACCTGAAGTACCATAAAATATATACAGATTTTGATTAATAATAATAATTTTTTTCATATAAATAATTTGTAGACAGATGACTCTGCTTTACTATGGGAAACTTGTAAGGCATACGCCAGGGGGTTGATTATTTCCTTTTCAAAAACTAAAAGAGGACAAAAAAAATTGAGTAAGTTAATTTCTTTTAAAACTGAGCTCAGAGATAGGGAGAAGGCCTATATTTAATCTCCTTCACCTACCTTAATGCAAGAAATTGTGGCTCCGGTCATTCTTACTCTCCCTGGGGGGCACATAGAACCAACAGTTCCATCTGATGCCCCCCGGTGACACTTCTTCATTCGGTCCATTGTTCTCCTCTTTCCCCCTGTCTGTCTGGGTGTACAAAAATCCCACACCGTGCCCCTACAATATTTATTTTATTCCTTAAAGAAATTTGGTCCTGGTGACTATTTTATCCAATGGATTAAGGTGTTATGTAATAATCTGCAAGCCTCTGTCCTGACAAATGGACTCAGATCAGACAGTTTCCCAATGTATAGAGGAACGAGGCAGGGTTGTCCCCTGTCTCCTCTTTTGTTTGCTATTGCAGTAGAGCCACTTGCTGAAGCTATTAGAATGGACCCGTTGATATATGGCTTAAAAGTTAGCAATGTTCATCATATGATTAGCTTGTACGCAGATGATGTTTTGATTTTTATCACCCAACCCGAGCTATCAATACCAGCTTTACTAGGTGATATTGATGCATTTAGTAAGTTTTCTGGGTATAAAATTAAATCTCAAAATCTGAAGCCATGGCCCTAGGAAGCCTTAGCTCCATACCTATTACTTCACCCCCCCTTTCCATTTAACTGGTCTCCAGCAGGTTTTGAATATCTTGTTATATTTATAACTCCAAATTTTAACTATATGTACAGTGGGGTAAAAAAGTATTTAGTCAGCCACCAATTGTGCAACTTCTTCCACTTAAAAGATGAGAGAGGTCTCCAATTTTCATCATAGGTATACTTCAACTATGAGAGACAAAATAAGAAAAAAAAAAATCCAGAAAATCACATTGAAGGATTTTTAATGAATTAATTGGTAAATTCCTCGGTAAAATAAGTATTTGGTCAATAACAAAAGTTAATCTCAATACTTTGTTATATACCCTTTGTTGGCAATGACAGAGGTCAAACGTTTTCTGTAAATTTTCACAAGGTTTTCACACACTGTTGCTGGTATTTTGGCCCATTCCTCCATGCAGATCTCCTCTAGAGCAGTGATGTTTTGGGGCTGTCGCTGGGCAACACAGACTTTCAACTCCCTCCAAAGATTTTCTATGGGGTTGAGATCTGGAGACTGGCTAGGCCACTCCAGGACCTTGAAATGCTTCTTACGAAGCCACTCCTTTGTTGCCCGGGCAGTGTGTTTGGGATCATTGTCATGCTGAAAGACCCAGCCATGTTTCATCTTCAATGTCCTTGCTGGTGGAAGGAGGTTTTCACTCAAAATCTCACGATACATGGCCCCATTCATTCTTTCCTTTACACGGATCAGTCGTCCTGGTCCCTTTGCAGAAAAACAGCCCCAAAGTATGATGTTTAAACCCCCATGCTTCACAGTAGGTATGGTGTTCTTTCTCCTCCAAATACGACAAGTTGAGTTTTTACCAAAAAGTTCTATTTTGGTTTCATCTGACCATATGACATTCTCCCAATCCTCTTCTGGATAATCCAAATGCTCTCTAGCAAACTTCAGACGGGCCTGGACATGTACTGGCTTAAGCAGGGGGACACGTCTGGCACTGCAGGATTTGAGTACCTGGCGGCGTAGTGTGTTACTGATGGTAGCCTTTTGCCGTTTTTCCACTAGCCCAGTTCGCCTGGCCTCATTTCGTTTCGTTACTACTCATTTCGGCCGCAGTTGTGTCTCCATAGCAGCCGGGTAAAGCGGAGTTAAGCTGTGGTGGGCGGGATTTTTTTTACAGCAAGGCGGCGCCACACTCCCGTGACGTAAAACACGCGAGCCAAGCCAAACACAACATGGCAGCTTTAATTCAATTCAATTCAATTCAACTTTATTTATATAGCGCCATTTCACAACAACAGTCATCTCATAGCACTATCAACTGTAGGGGGAACCCCCACAGTTGCAGAAAGACCCCAGCAATCAGGCGATCCCCTGTGAGCAAGCACTTGGTGACGGTGGAGAGAAAAAACTCCCTTTTAACAGGAAGAAACCTCCAGCAGAACCAGGCTCAGGGAGGGGCAGTCATCTGCTGCGACTGGCTGGGGGGTGAGGGGATAGAGAAGAAGAAAAGAACAGACATGTAGAGAGCAAACAGCACGATGGGGACTCAATCTATGGGAGAGAACAAACAAATGTTAATGACCAGCAAAAAAAATATTTCATTGAGAGTGAGAAAAGGAGTGAGGCCCAGTGCATTACTTGAGGTCCCCCGGCTGACTAAACCTATAGCAGCATAACTAAGGGAGGGTTCAGAAACACATGATCCCTCCCTAATTGTAGGCTATATCAAAAAGGTAGGTTTTAGCCCTATTCTTAAAAACAGAGATCGAGTCTGACTCCCGAATCCAGATTGGCAGCTGATTCCACAGGAGAGGAGCTTGATAACTGAAGGCTCTGCCTCCCATTGTACTTTTGGAGATTCTAGGTACTACAAGTGATCCTGCATTTTGGGAGCGTAGTGCTCTGTTAGGATAATACGGTAGTATCAGATCTTTTAAATAAAAAGGAGCCTGATTGTTTAGAGCTTTGTAAGTAAGAAGAAGGATTTTAAACTTAATTCTAAACTCCATGGGAAGCCAATGAAGGAAGGCCAGAACCGGAGAGATATGATCTCTCTTTCTAGTACCTGTTAAAACTCTTGCTGCAGCATTTTGGATCAGCTGAAGACTTTTTAAAGATGTTTTAGGACAGCCTGATAATAAAGAATTACAATAATCTAATCTCGAGCTAACAAAAGCGTGGATTAGATTCTCAGCATCACTCTGAGACAAGATGCTCATAATCTTGGCAATATTATGCAAATGATAGAAGGCAGTCTTAGAAACAAATTTAATATGTGAATTGAAGGACAAATCCTGATCAAAAATAACTCCAAGGTTCCTCACAGAGCTATTAAGAGAAAGAGTAACCGCATCCAAACTCAAAGTTTGATTTGGAAAGGAATTTCTAAGGTTTTTTGGACCAACAAGAATGACTTCAGTCTTATCTGAATTTAATAGCAGGAAATTACAAGTCATCCAAGCTTTGATTTCCTTAAGACAGGCTTCTAACTTGGCTAATTGATTACTATCATCTGGCTTCATTGACAGGTATAATTGTGTGTCATCTGCATAACAATGAAAATGTATACAGTGCTTTCTAATAATGTTGCCTAACGGAAGCATATATAAACTAAAAAGAGTAGGGCCTAGCACAGATGCCTGTGGAACTCCATGACTAAGCTTTGAGTTGAAAGAAAACTCATTATTTACATGAACAAACTGGAACCTATCAGATAAATAAGATCTAAACCACTGCAACAAAGTTCCATTAAGTCCAACATAGTGTTCTAATCTATCAAGTAGAAGATTATGATCGATAGTATCAAAAGCTGCACTAAGATCTAAAAGGACAAGTACAGAAACTAGTCCATTATCAGATGCAATGAGAAGGTCGTTAGTGACCTTCGCTAAGGCTGTTTCAGTACTATGATGGATTCTAAACCCAGACTGAAACTCTTCAAGTAAACCATTTCCCTGCAGGTGGTCAAATAATTGCGTAGCAACAACTCTTTCTAAGATTTTTGAAATGAAAGGGAGATTAGAGATTGGTCTATAGTTAGCTAAAGCTCCTGGATCTAGCGTTGGCTTTTTGAGTAAGGGTTTAATTACAGCCATTTTAAAAGCCTGCGGTACATGGCCTAAAGTTAATGAAGAATTGATTATATGAAGAATAAAGCTACCAATAAGTGGGAAGACTTCTTTAAATAACCTGGTAGGAAAAGGGTCTAAAAGACAAGTTGAAGGTTTGGATGAGGAAACTATTTTGTCTAACTCACAAAGGTCGATTGGAGTAAACTCATCAAGACAGACATCAATAGAAGGAGTTGTAGTAGTTACAGTATTTAAGTTAACTGTGGGAAGAATCTGATTGATTTTATCTCTGATGGATGAAATTTTATTATTGAAAAAGTTCATAAAGTCCTGACTAGTAAGCTCTAAGGGAATGCTAGGATTGACAGAGTCCTGACTCTTTGTCAACCTGGCTACAGTACTGAAAAGAAACCTGGGATTATTCTTGTTCTCTTCTATTAATGCAGAGTAATAACTCATTCTAGCTTTTCTAAGAGACTTTTTATAAATTAAAAGATGATTTCTCCAAGCTAAATGGATTTCATCTAAATTAGTGGAGCGCCATTTTCTTTCTAATTGACGAGTCTTCTGTTTTAAGCTACGAGTTTCTGTCAGACAATGGTCTGACAGTACAGGGTTATGAGGAGACACTACAAGATTTTCTATTTCTATGCCATATGTCAGAACAAGGTCCAATGTATGGTCGAGGTAATGAGTAGAATTTCCTACTTTCTGAGAAAACCCAATCAAGTCTAATATTGAATTAAATGCCACATTAAAGCAGTCACTATCTACATCCACATGTATATTAAAGTCCCCTACTATAATTATTCTATCAGATTTCAGCACTAAATCAGCTAAGAAATCAGCAAATTCGGATAAAAATTCTGAGTAGGTTGATGGGGGACGATAAACTATGGCAAATAAAATTGGGTTTAACCTAAAATTGCTCAAGTGCCCAATGCTGAGGACCAGGCCCTCAAAGGAATTATAACATGTTTTTTGCTTTACATTAACTAGTAATTTGGAATGGTAAATTGTTGCTACTCCTCCTCCACGACCAGAACTTCTGGGATTTTGACAGTTTAAATAACCAGAGGGAGTTGATTCATTTAAACCAACATAATCCTCTTGCCCTAACCAAGTCTCTGTAAGGGAAATTAAATCAGTCTGATGATCAATTAACAGATCACGGACTAACAGAGACTTGGGAGTTAGAGACCTAATATTTAATAAACCACATTTAATTTTTAAATTATGAGGAGGAACAGAGGCCATTTCATTCAATTTAGAGGCTTTATGTTTAATTTGAGTTTTACCAATATTTTGCTTTATCACTTTGGGATGCTTATGCATTATATTTTTATTTACTTTGGAGGGAGCAGACAACGATTCTCTGATGGGGAAGACAGGGGCTAAGTTGAGGGGTGGCGGATGAAGAGGAGCTGCAGAGAGGCGTGTAAGACTGTGACTCTGCTTCCTGGTCCCAACTCTGAGTAGTCAGGGTTTTGGAAATTTGGATAAAAAAGATGCCAGATTGTTAGATAAATGAGAAGCACCATCCAAAGTGGGATGAATGCTGTCCCGTCTCATAAGACCAGGTTTTCCCCAAAAAGAGCTCCAATTGTCAATGTAGCCCACGTCATTTTTAGGACACCACACAGACAGCCAGCGGTTCAAGGATGACGAGCGACTAAACATGTCATCACTGGTCAGATTGGCTTTACACGGCGACTCCTCGGTCTGTGGCTTTTTTCACCATAAATGCCAAAAAGGACCATCAGACAAGGGTACAGGCAGTGAGACGAAACACTCTGGAATAGTTCTGCAGCTTCTGGAGAGAGCTGAAGACGTGAGGATACAAACTAGGTCATATGTGACGGTAAGCTAATGTTGCTAATGCTAGTTTGCTATAAGTACGTCGTACTACACTGAAATCTCTGCAAGTTATCACTGTTAGGTACTAAAATATCTACGCTGTGTGTGTTTCAGATGGCTCGTTGTGGGAAAATTACCACTTCAAACGGTCAGTCTAGCGTTCAGCACAGTCTGTCAACTGATGTCAGCACAGCTTTACAAACGATCAGTGGTTGTAGAGCTTAAGAATGTCTGGTTTATTTCCTGTGCAAAAAATTGCTCTGATCTAAGTAAAGGAACCCTATTTCACTGTTTATGGGAATGTAGAAAAATCAGAATGTTTTGGGAATAGGTGAGGGTAACAATTGAAAAAATAATTTCAAAACAAATCACATTGAACCCTAAACTGTTTTTGTTGGGTCTGTATCCAGAAAAAAACATAACTTTAACTAGAAAAGCACTCGGAGAGCGCAGACCTCCGCCAAGCGCCACAATTCCCCCCATACAGTGTTTGTGTGTACGTTTTCAGATTCCTTGAGCATGTAAACATATGACTAGCAATTGGATTCACAATGATTATTTGTTTATTTGACAGGGACAGTGCAATAAACACACAATTAATCAATGACAATCAATCTGATAGTGATAGGATTAGTGTTTCAGTAGTAAAAGCATTGCCTCCTTGGCGGAGGTAATAAACTGAAGTGTTGCTGTTGTGTCCATCTCCTCCACTGACGGATGCAAATTGGGTAGACAGGTTTTAACAACCATCACAACAACCCAGTACCCAAACTCAGTGTAAATGGTGTAGAGATTGAAAGGGTATCTGAAACTAAATTCCTTGGAGTAATAATTGATAACAAACTGTGTTGGAAGTCACATATTAATTATATTAAAGGTAAAGTATCCAAATCAATTGCAATATTACACAGAGTGAAATATTTGCTGAATCAACCCACACTATACACCTTGTATCATTCATTAATACTCCCATACATGACATATTGTAATAAAGTATGGGGAAATACATATAAAACAAACATATATCCAGTCTTTATGCTTCAAAAGAGAGCTATTAGAATAATAAACAAAGCAGCTTACAGGGAACCAACAAACCCACTTTTTCTTAAACAAAAAACTCTCAAGTTGAAAGATCTGGTTGACTTTAAAACCGCAATAATAATGTTCAAAGTGAAGAATCTATCACTGCCCGCAAATATCCAAAAGTTGTTCCAAACAAGGGAGAGACGATATCACTTCAGAGGAACATGTATATTTCAAAAGCCTACAGTGAGAACAACCACCAAGCAGCACTGTATTTCAGTGCAAGGAGTCAGATTATGGAACGATTTTGGACCTGAACTAAAATCATGTACAACGCTTGGACAATTTAAACAAAAACTAAAGGAAGAAATACTCCAAACATATTTACAAGACGACATGTAAACTGACATAAGGATTGACATATCCAGCCTGTGTTGTGTTGTAGCTTAGTTTTTTTTTTTTTTTCTCTGTGACATTTTGTCTTAGATTTGTTTTGAATTGTAATCGCTCTTGTCTTGTTTTCTCTTTTTTCTCTTTTGAATTCTTGGATGGAATATGGGTGGGCAATATAAGCTGCGGCTTCAGCCATCACCCATTTCGGATAACTCACGTGGAATTGTATAGTAGAAGGAGTCTTTGTCAAATTTGACCTTGTTGTTATATTATACAGTTTCTTTTAACCTGTACTGTACTATCCAAAATAAATTCATTCATTCATTCATTCATTCATTCATTCAAGGTGGTAAATCCCTGATGCAGTCACTTTTAGCATTAGAGTGACACATATCAGGCGCAGCATTACTGGCGCCGGGATTCCTCTCTGTTCCGGAGCCGCAGGACAAAAGAAGGTGCGATAATGGTTGCCGTGGGTTTTATTGGGTTTGCGGTCCGCGGAAAAAAGAGGATTTGGAAGCCTCCCCCGGCAGAGAGCTGGTTTTTGCGCAGCCCCTATGGCTGGCCGGGGAATTTCTGCCAAATAATCCGGCGCCGGACAGCTGCCCGTGTCAGCTTTTGCAGCGTAGTGCAAACACAGGCACTCTGGCCCCCTCATGGATCGTCACCTTATCGTGGTGGGGGGGTTTGCGTGCCCCAGTGATCCCAGGAGCTATGTTGTCCGGGGCAATTTGCCTCTTATAGGGTCTCCCAAGACAAACTGGTCCTGGGTGAAGGGCCAGACTAAGAACGATCCAACAGACTCTCATGAATTGTATATCAAGGATTCAGTGTACCCCGCCCGGTATGGGGTTACCGGGGCCCCACCCTGGAGCCAGGCCTGGGGGAGGGGCTCGAAGGCTAGCGTCTGGTGGCCGGGTTTCCACCCATGGGACCCGGCCGGGCTCAGCCCGAAGGAGTTACATGGGTCCGCCCTCCAGTAGGTTCACCACCTGCAGGAGGGATCATGGAAGTCCGGTGCTATGTGGATTAGGTGGCAGTCAAAGGCGGAGACCTTGGCGGACTGATCCCAAGCTTTCTAAACTGGTTTTTATTACCCCTTTTTTGTTATTTTGTTATTGTTCTTTTCAGTTTTTAAATTACCTTTGTGTTAGTGTCTGACTGTGTGTGCTGTTTGTAAAAAAAAAAAGGTTCACTAAAAATATTGTGGAAAAAAAAATTGCTCTGATCTGCGTGAAAATCATGGACTGTTGAGACATCATGGACATACCTGCTTCAGCTGCACTGAGTCTGAGATGGTGTCATAGCAAAAAATGATCAGCTGACACAACTTGATCGCCAGGTTAATAACTATATTACCCACAAAATGTATATTCAAAAAGTAAACAGTACTGAGTTCGGAATAATAAGATGTATTTGACAGTTATGATGCATTTTAGGCCAAAACAAACTTGATCTAGGATTAAAAGCAATTAAAATAATGCAGTCACAAGGTTACATGGAAAATGCTTGATTTACTAGATACATATACTGTAGAAATATATATTCTCTGCATCAACAATGTACTATACATGCATTCATGTAGTATTGCACTGACAAACCTCTGCAGTTTTTGCAGATGTCTCTTTTTTATATGTGAAGGTTACCACCATGTGACATAAATTTCTTAAAAATGAGCCATTATTTTCAAGGTCACCCATTAATGGTTTGTACTATTGACTCTTTTCCAACCAGTGTATTAACAGACAAAAATAGAAATCATGATGCAAACACATAAGTCACTAAATTGTTTATTACAATCAGCAGCAAATTCCAGATTATTCAGAATGTGCAAAACTCAGACTGTAAGACTGGGTCACTCAGCAGCTGGGATGTGCAGCTCACACTGGTCTCAGATCAGCAGATCTTAGCCCTGCATCTCTGTAAGTCGTGACGCAAGGTCCAGTTTGGGGTGGATCGATCGTTTACCTCTTGCCTAGACAAAAGACAGAAATGGGTGGTGGTTAAATAAAGGAAGTTTAAAACATATTTGGGAAATACACTTGTTGCTAAAAGCCAGTGGTGGAATGTGAATGGATGAATCTTTATTTCGGACAGATTAAAAGAAAATATAATAATATAACAAAGGGGAAAAAAATCTAATAAGGTCGAATTAAACAATAACTCCTCTGATTATACAGTTCAACGTAGGTTATCTGAAATGGGTGATGGCTGAAGCTGCAGCTTATATTGCCCACCCTTATTCCATTGAAAAATTCAAAAGAAAAACAAACCGGCAGCGATTCCAATTCCAATGTGACAATAAAGTACTTTGTTGTTGTATTTAACCACAATTTTCATGTAGCTGCACTGATGTAAAGTCGATTTTACAAGGGCTGGGTTACATTTAAAATCATCTGCTTTTACTGTGGCTTCAGCAATCAGAATGAATTAATACATTCACTTGAATGGAATATAGTACTTTAACTGAAGGTGTGCATCACAGAGTATGGAGTCGCTCAGTCAAAATATGGAGTTTTTATCAATAAAAGTTTGTCTGGAATGTAAAAGTGTCTCTTCTTGCCCTGGCTTCAAGTGTGGGTGGTGTTTTGTACTTTTATTGCTAAAATATAAAAGGATGCACTACAATGGGTCTCAAATATTTGTAATGTGTCCTGTTACTGCATGAGTTTATTGATGATAGAGTATAAACTACACATATAAACTAAATTATATGGATGACTGAACAACTGCCATTCCCAAAAAGATACAGTTATGAACATAACTCACAAAGGATCACACAAGTGATCTGACAAAAAAAAAAATACATTAACAAGTGGTTTATTTTACAGTTGATGCACCAGTCTTTTTCAATTATTCTGTAATTAATAGTCACACAATCAAATAAATCTCAGTTCAGTCCCTTTTATATTAAGTAGAAATTGTGCTACTTTGGTTTTGACACTTTACCTATAAAAGCAAAGGATTTCAGTACTTTCCACAGTGGCGACGTCCGTTGTTGAGCGGCTGATTCCCTCCTGCCTAGACGAACGACAGAAATGGATGGTGGTTAGTTTCAAGAAAGTTCAACACTTATTCAGGCACATCTCAAAAATTAGAATATCATGAAAAAGTTAAATATTTTTGTCACTCATTTCAGAAAGTGAAACCCATATATAGATTCATTACAGGGACAGGGACAGTGATATATTGAAAGTGTTTATTTTAATATTGATGATTATGGCTACAGCCCATATTAACCAACACCTCAGCGGCCAACATTTCTATTTAAAAACTATTTTTTAAAGTTTATGTAATATTCTAATTTTTTTGCCAAATTGAATTTGGGGTTTTCAGGGGCTGTAAGCCATAATCATCCAAATTAAAATAAATAAATAAATGCTTGAAATATATCACTGTCTGTGTAATGAATCGATATAATATATGGATTTCTCTTTCTGACGCTTTAGAAAATTATATGAATGACTTTATAAATCACTGGTTTGAAAAAGCACTTTTATATTGTTGAGATTTCGGCTCCTGTGGTCTCACCAGTATCCACTATAAACAGGGAGGCTAACCCTGGCATGTGGAAACACATTCTAGCATTAAATTGCACACAATTTAATGCGCAGCACTAAAGAGCAATACAAAACAAAAACCAGGACTTTAACCAGGATTAACATATTTCATCATTTTGCTCTCACAAGCGAATATTTAGGAAAAAACAAGCGCGAATCAGCAGTTGGTACTAGCTAGCTACTAGCCAAAACTCGTTAGCTAAAACGAGTTAGCCAGCAAAAAACGGCGCTGTATGGCTCAAAAAAAGTGAGCTTACCACCAACAGGATAAATAAGCGAACAGATGCACATTATTACAAATCACTCACCATCGATGGTTCTCTCACGTTCGTCTTCAGCTTGTCTATAGTCCGGTTGTATGCTGGCCAGCCATTGGGTCACTCCTCACTGTGTATCTGTCACCAAGCAGAGAAAGCTCCGCACCTCTTCGTTGGACCACGGTGTAGAGTTCCGCAAAACCTACAACGCTGTCTGTATTAATATCGTATTTACTCTGTGACTAAGTTAGTCTGTGATTGCAAATGGCGGTCGTAAAGATTTCAACGAAGACAGGCGCTTTCGTGACGTTACGCCCTGACCAATCAGCGGCTAGCAGTCGATTGACGTCACATCTGAGATCGCTTTCGCACGGTTATACCCTGCCTCTTAACTGGCACGAAAATAGTGTCAGTTAAAGCGTGCTGGGTACAGTGGAAATAGCGAGAAAGTGAGTAGAGTAGAAGTAAGTAAGGCTAAGGCGATACTAGTGGAAAAGGGCCTTTTGTTACTTTGGTCCCAGCTCTCTGCAGGTCATTCACTAGGTCCCCCCGTGTGGTTCTGGGATTTTTGCTCACTGTTCTCGTGATCATTTTGACCCCATGGGGTGAGATCTTGCGTGGAGCCCCAGATCGAGGGAGATTATCAGTGGTCTTGTATGTCTTCCATTTTCTAATAATTGCTCCCTCAGTTGATTTCTTCACACCAAGCTGCTTACCTATTGCAGATTCAGTCTTCCCAGCCTGGTGCAGGTCTACAATTTTGTTTCTGGTGTCCTTTGACAGCTCTTTGGTCTTGGCCATAGTGGAGTTTGGAGTCTGACTGTTTGAGGTTGTGGACAGGTGTCTTTTATACTGATAACGAGTTCAAACAGGTGCCATTAATACAGGTAACGAGTGGAGGACAGAGGAGCCTCTTAAAGAAGAAGTTACAGGTCTGTGAGAGCCAGAAATCTTGCTTGTTTGTAGGTGACCAAATATTTATTTTACTGAGGAACCTACCAATTAATTCATTAAAAATTCTTCAGTGTGATTTTCTGGATTTTTTTTCTCATTTTGTCTCTCATAGTTGAGGTATACCTATGATGAAAATTGGAGACCTCTCTCATCTTTTAAGTGGGAGAACTTGCACAATTGGAGGCTGACTAAATACTTTTTTGCCCCACTGTATAAAAGAAATTTTGTTACTTTATTTGAGAAGGTTAAGCAGGATTTAGAGAGATGGAATTCTCTACCTGTATCCTGGTTGGGACGTATATCCTTAATCAAAATGAATATTTTACCTCATTTATTGTATCCCATCCGTATGATTCCTCTATTGTTTTCATATAAGGTGATTAAAGAACCAAATGGTTGGCTCAGCTCTTTTATATGGAGCAAGTTAAAACCAAAACTTAAAATAACTACAGTACATTACAATTATCATATCTCATGGGAGGTGTCATAAACTCCCCGTGCGCTTTTCCCAGCGCACGGAGGAGGGGTGAAAGGACAAGGATTTAAGTGCTGGGTAATGCACCACAGACATTTATTAATATAAATACTGGCACACAGTTACAGTAATGGCTCTCTCAGAAGCTAAAGGAGTCCTCAAGGGCGGTCTACAGTTTTCAGGTGAGAATGACCAGGGAACACACAAACACAGTGAATACTCACAGAACCGGAGCTGTCCGAGTTAGTCCAAACAAGCACAGAGAGAGAATAGTCCTTCAGCGACTTAGGCTGTATGTCTAGCGCAATGACCCAGCAATGCATGACTGGAAGAAGGCTCCTAAAGTACATGCATTGCTGGGGATGGTAAATTGGAGGCACCTGGGCGAGGCCCGGGAAAGATGATCAACCGGGCTGGGGACAGCTGATGGTGATCAGTCAGGGGGGGCGTTGTCACACCGGCAGACTGTCAGCAGACACACAACTGCTGGCCCCATAGCAGTGGCTATGGGCATGGTACACACTGGAAATACATACTAAACATGCATGCACAACGGCCCCATGACCCAGAGAGAGATCAGGACCGAGCCGGGGAAAACCAAGCCAGCTCGGTTCCTGACAGGAGGGTTAGACTTGTCAAATATTAGACTGTATCAACTGAGTTCTTATCTGACCTTCATTTCTGACTGAGCTACAAATAGCCCCACTTCTGTGTGGTTAGATATTGAATCTTCCCTCTCCAAGTACTTACTGAAGGATTTATTGTTTTTCCAAGAAGTTTAAGGACATTAAATTGATTTGTGAAAATATTGTAACACTTAATACAATCAAAGCTTGGAAAGTGGTGTGTCGATTAGAGGGTAGGTCTAAATTTACATCTATTTTCACCTCTATTGTCAGCAACCCAGATTTTGGATCTGGATTGAGAGACGTGTTTTTTCAGCAATGGGGTTATAAGGGTATTCACTGTCTGAATGATGTATTTTGCGAAAATGTAATGTCTTTTGAACAACTGGCTAAGAAATATAATCTTTCTAGATCAGACTTTTTTTTTTTACAGTTGAGACATTTTATTTTGCATAATTCAACATTAATAAAAGATTTAGAAAACTCTCCTGCTGAGAAGTTGTTATTCCAAACTTCTTGTAAAGTATCTGTCAGTCAGTTTTATAAAGCTTTGCATTTGGCATCCACTGTTTCTCTGCAGGGGTTGAAGGGCACGTGGGAGAAAGAGCTGTGTGTTTTAATTGAGGATGAAGAGTGGGAAAATATTTTGAAGCAGGTTAAATTTATTTCTGTCTGTAATGGTGTTAAAGCACTCCAGTTAAAGATTATACATAGATTAAATATTTCCCCTAATCGCAGACATCATTTTAATTCAGCTCTTTCACCCATGTGTCTTAAATGCAGGATAGAAGTTGATGCTCTGACCCACAGTCTGTGGCCATGTTCTAAAATACAAAGATACTGGTCTAATGTATTAATGGACCAGTGAAGCTGAGGAGAAGCTGGAAACGTGCATGGAAATAACTGACTGGGGCATGTTTAAAGGAGCCACGCATGATCTGGATGAATACACGGATACTGTGAACTCTTATATCCACTTTTGTGAGGAGGACATTCTTCCATCGCGCACCAGGGTGAGGTACTCTAATGACAAGCCCTGGTTCACAGCTAAGCTCAGACAGATCAGGAAGGAGAAGGAAGCAGCGTTGAAAAGTGGAGACAGGGGCTGCTACAGGGAGGTTAAATATCGGTTTAACAGAGAGCTGAAGAGAGCTAAATCTGTGTATTCTGAGAGACTCCAGCAGCAGTTCACTGCTAATGACTCGGCTTCTGTGTGGAGAGGACTGAGGCAAATCACCAACTATCGGCCTCAGGCTCCTAAAGGTCAGGATGACAAAGCCCTTTGTCAAAGACTGTCCCAACACTATGCCCGTTTTGACACCTCGTCATCTGTGTCCAACTCCCCCCCCCCTCTCCAGCTCCACAGCCTCCACGATCCCTACTTCATCAAAGGCAGCCCCCCCCTCCCCCCTGCCCTTGTCATCAGTGAGCAGGACGTGCTCAAACAGTTCTCCAGACTGAACCCGCACAAGGCCCCCGGTCTGGACGGCGTGTCTCCCTCCACCCTGAGACACTGTGCGAAACAGCTGGCTCCTGTCTTCACAGACATTTTTAACACCTCCCTTAAGCTATGCCACGTGCCGCTCTGCCTCATATCCTCCACCATCATCCCTGTCCCCAAGAAGCCACGGATCACTGGACTTAATGACTACAGACCTGTAGCGCTCACCTCTGTAGTCATGAAATCCTTTGAGCGCCTGGTCCTGCCCTACCTCAAGTCCATCACCACCCCTCTCCTGGACCCGCTGCAGTTTGCCTACCGAGCCAACAGGTCTGTAGACGACGCAGTCAACCTGGCCCTCCACTCCATCCTGCAGCACCTGGACTCCCCGGGAACCTACGCCAGGATCCTGTTTGTGAACTTCAGCTCCGCATTCAACACCATCCGCCCCGCTCTGCTCCGGGACAAGCTGTCCCTGCTCAACGTGCCTGACTCCCTCTGCAGGTGGATCACCGACTTCCTGACGGACCGGAGGCAGCATGTGCGGCTGGGAAAGACTGTCTCAGACTCTGCTAGCATCAGCACCGGATCACCCCAGGGCTGTGTACTTTCCCCCCTACTATTCTCCCTTTATACCAACTCCTGCACCTCCAGCCACCAGTCTGTCAAGTTGATCAAGTTTGCGGACGACACCACCCTCATCGGGCTCATCTCCAACGGCGACGAGTCCGCCTACAGGAGAGAGGTGGCCCAGCTGGCGTCCTGGTGCAACAACAACAACCTGCAGCTGAACGCTCTGAACACAGTGGAGATGATTGTGGACTTCAGGAAAGTCACAACCCCTCTGCCCCCCCTCACCCTCACAGGCTCTCCCATCACCACTGCTGATTCCTTCCGCTTCCTAGGCACCACCATCACCAGGGACCTCAAGTGGGAGCCGACCATCAGCTCCCTCATCAAAAAGGCCCAGCAGAGGATGTTCTTCCTGTGGCAGCTGAGGAAGCTCAAGCTACCCACCAAGATGTTAGTGCAGTTCTACACAGCCATCATCGAGTCCATCCTCACCACCTCCATAACCGTGTGGTACGCAGGAGCCACTGCCAGGGACAGACTAAGGCTGCAGCGCATCGTGCGCACTGCTGAGAAGGTGATCGGCTGCAAGCTCCCATCTCTCCAGGATCTGTACATCTCCAGGACCCGGAGGCGTGCTGGCCGGATCATAGCCGATCCCTCACACCCTGGTCACGTACTGTTTGCCCCCCTCCCCTCTGGTAGAAGACTTCGGTCCATCCAGACTAAAACCTCCCGTCACATGAACAGCTTCTTCCCCTCTGCCATCAGACTGCTGAACACTAAGTGACTTATTGACTCTCGTGCACTATGTACAGCAGCTCAACCAGACTCATGTCAATCATCACTGTTTTCTTCCTGCATTACCGACTGCACTATATGGTTCTCCACATTATCTGCTGCTCACTAATATATTTTAACTGCTGACCAGTATTACTCACTCTTATTCTACACTTTATTGCATGTATAGTTTATTTCTTTTATTTTATCATGTTTAATGTTGCAGCATTGCACCGAGACAAATTCCTAGTTTGTGAACTACATGAACAATGGCAATAAATCTGATTCTGGTTCTGATTCTGATTCTGAATGTATTAGCAGAAATGGAAAAAAAAATATTTGGTTTTGATCTGGATTTAGACCCAAAATACCTCCTTCTGGGCCTTTCGAGTAGATCGGTACCATTACAAAATAAAAGGCTGTATTACATTTTAACATATGCTACAAGGAAAAATATTCTGCTTCAGTGGATCAGTGAAAAGGAACCAACTGTTAAAGGCTGGCAGAAACTTTTGTTTGATTTGGCGCCACTGGAATATTTGACCTGTATGCAAGATTCTAAGAAAGATCAGTTCTTCAAAACTGGAAGACTTATTTAAATTACATAGATTTGGTTGTTTCAGTTATTATGCTGCAAGGATTTTTTAAAAATATGTTGCATGAATATTTTAGACAACTGCTTGTGTTGAATGTTAGCTTGAGCCCAGTTTTTTTTTTTTTCTCTTGGGTAAAAGGTATTATTATTATTATTATTACTATTATTATTGTTGTTGTTGTTGTTAAATGCCTTATTTAATTTTCTTATTGTGTAAATGTCATCTTATTGGTTAATGTTTTTCTTATTTTTTTGTTTTTTTAATGAAAATTAATTAATAAATATATATTTTTAAAAAATAATAATAATTCTGAGAATTTTCTAAGAATTACGTCTCTAGGAGTAACTCTTTGTGTGAGGAAACTTTATGAATATGAGCCAGAGAACATACGAGGGGGGGCCTGAAAAGTTCATAGTGGTAAAATTTGACAAAAAGTGGTTTGTTTTTCAACATTGGTCCACACACTTCTTCCATTGGTGTTGCAGTGCTTGGAGCCCTGCAGATGAAAAATAAACCATGTTTGGACATATTTGACCACTATGAAATTTTCAGCCCCTCCTCATAGTGTGAAAAGCTGCTTGTAGTGATTAGAGCCTGACTGATATAAAGGTGGGCTGATAATAACTATTTACTGATCAATCAATGTCAGGGATAAGAATGTTGGTATCAGCTGATAAATAAAAAAAAAATGAAAAAGTAGATGCATGTGATCATTTGACTTTTCCTACAGAGCGCAGTGCACAAACGTTGAAAAAATGCTCAGGGCGGTCAGGCGACAAAAAACACATTTGGTGGACATGCAGCCTAAAACTCATTCTCAAAGCATCTTAGCCCTTAAAACTGACCTTAAGCCAAGAAAATGCTAGGAGGAGTGGGGAGGACTTTTAAGAGGCTTAGGAGTTTCTGAAGCGGAGAAAATGGAGGAAAGACGGAGAAAGTGGAAATGTTCTTGAAACAGTGAACAAAGAGCTTATTAAATATTACAGGTTGGATAAAGCTGGAGAAATGTTTTTGGTTGATCTCATTTGAAGTTATGAGAGGTCTCCCACCCATTGCAATGACACTATAACACCAGAAATGCAAGTTGTCACAACTTTAAGGTATCTGGCCACTGGTTAGATGCAGTAAAGCAGTAGTGATGATCTGGACTTGTCTCTGCCATCAATTATAGATAAAATCAGTCAGATTCTCCCCACCTTTAACTTAAATACATTAACTACTACAACTCCTTCAACTGATATGTTTGGATCAGTTTACTCCAATTGATCTTTTAGAGTTAGATAAAATAATCTCATCCAAGCCTTCAACTTTTCTTTTAGACCCTATTTCTACCAGGTTATTTAAAGAAGTCTTCAATTTATTAGTAGCTCCATTCTTCAAATAATCAATTCTTCATTAACATTAGGCCATGTACCACAGGCTTTTAAAACTGCTGTAATTAAACCCTTACTCAAAAAGCCAATGCTAGATCTAGGAGTTTTAGCTAACTATAGATCAATCTCTAATCTGCCTTTCATTTCAAAAATCTTAGAAAGAGTTGTTGCTACACAATTATTTGACCACTTGCAGGGAAATGGTTTATTTGTAGAGTTTCAATCTGGGTTTAGAATCCATCATTGTACTGACACAGCCTTAGTGAAGGTCACTAATGACCTTATCACATCCAATAATTGACTTGTGTCTGTACTTATTCTTTTAGACCTTAGTGCAGCTTTTGATACTATCGACCATAATATTCTACTTGATAGGTTAGAACACCATGTTGGACATAAGGGAACTTCATTGCAGTGGTTTAGATCTTATTTATCTGATAGGTTCTAGTTTGTTCATGTCAATAATGAGTTTTCTTCCAACTCAAAGCTCAGTGATGGAGTTCCACAGGGATCTGTGTTAGGCCCTATTCTTTTTAGTTTATATATGCTTCTGTGAGGCAACATTATTAGAAAGCACTGTATACATTTTCATTGTTATGTTATTGTTATTGTTATGTTATGTTATGTTATGTTATTGTTATGTTATTGTTATTGTCATTGAAGCCAGATGATAGTAATCAATTAGCCAAGTTAGAGGCCTGTCTTTAGGAAATCAAAGCTTGGATAACTTGTAATTTCCTGCTACTAAATTCAGATAAGACTGAAGTAATTCTAGTTGGTCCAAAAAACCTTAGAAATACCTTTCCAAATCAAACTCTTTGTTTGGATGCGGTTACTCTTTCTCTTAATAGTTCTGTGAGGAACCTTGGAGTTATTTTTAATCAAGATCTGTTTTTTAATTCACATATTAAACTTGTTTCTAAGACTGCCTTATATCATTTCCATAATATTGCCAAGATTAGGAGCATCTTGTCTCAGAGTGATGCTGAGAAACTAATCCACGCTTTTGTTAGCTCTAGGTTAGATTATTGTAACTCCTTATTATCAGGTTATCCTAAAACATCTCTAAAAAGTCTTCAGCTGATCCAAAATGCTGCAGCAAGAGTTTTAACAGGTCAGATCATATCTCTCCAGTTCTGGGGTCCCTTCATTTGCTTCCCATAGAGTTTAGAATTAAGTTTAAAATCCTTCTTCTTACTTACAGAGTTCTAAATAATCAGGCCCCTTTTTATTTAAAAGAACTGATATTATCCTATTATCCTAACAGAGCACTATGTTCCTAAAATGCTGGATTACTTGTAATACCTAGAATCTCCAAAAGTACAATGGGAGGCAGAGCCTTCAGTTAGCAAGCTCCTGTCCTGTGGAACCAGCTGCTAATCTGGATTTGGGAGTCAGACTTGAGCTCTGTTTTTAAAAATAAGATTAATACATTCCTTTTTGACATAGCCTATAGTTAGGGTGGTGATCGGGTGCCCCGAACCCTCCCTTAGTTATGCTGCTAATAGGTTTAGACATCCGGGGGACCTCCAGCAATGCACTGGGTTTCACTCCTTTCTTCAATCTCAATGAAATATTTTGCTGATCACTAACATCTGTTTGTTCTCTCCCATATATTGAGTCCCCGGCGTGCTGTTTACTCTCTACATGTCTGTTCTTTTCTTCTTCATCTCTATCCCCTCACCCCCCAGCCAGTTGCAGCAGATAACTGCCCCTCCCTGAGCCTAGTTCTGCTAGAGGTTTCTTCCTGTTAAAAGGGAGTTTTTCCTCTCCACCATCGCCAAGTGCTTGCTCAGAGGGGATCGCCTGATTGCTGGGGTCTTTCTGCAATTATGGGCATTGCCCCTACAGTTGAAAGTGCTATGGCACAATATAAATAAAGTTGAATTGAATTGAATTAGCAGGTGATCACTATATGAAGAGGCATAGGTTGTGTATAATTTTCTGTGGGTTGTTAGGCTGTAGTTTCAAAAGATGGCGAAAAACTTGTTCAACATGAAGGCTTTGTTTATCTGTATATCCATATATGTATATTTTCTATTTACTACACAATTTTTTAGAATTGTGTTCCACCACATGTACACGTGTTGGAATTCATTTCAGCGGCTTCTATATGCGTATCTATTGTCAGAGAGAGAGAGCATTTTTATATCTTTTTTCTCCTTCTTGTTTTGAGCAACCACAGCTCTCAAAATCAATCAGTCAAAGCTTTATTTATATAGCACTTTTCATACAAAAAGATGTAACACAACGTGCTTCACATATTGAAATAAAACACAAATAACCCCCCACACACACAAAGAAACTTTCATCTGTGTAAGACTTATGGATTATGGCTGGGCACCGAGGATCCAGGTGTGGAAGCACCGTCCCTAGGGAGCCATCACCAGCAGGGAGAGTGCCAAGTCGATGGCTACAGGAACACCCAAGTCCAACTCAAGGTTCAACACTGCAGTTGTGGTGCCACAGTGTACTATCCCCTCAGCCAAGTAGACCAGGGCAAACAAAGCCAGCACCCTGCTGTCATGAACGCCCAGGAAGAGGCGGAATGAAGACCCAATCGCTGGAGCTGTGAGTCTGCAGGGAGTTTAATGAAAAACACAAAAGTCCCAACTGTGCAGGAACAAAACTTACAAACAGGATTGAGCAGGCAGGAATACATGAAGGTAACAGAGTGTGGAAAAGCCAGGTGGAAGGCTAGATGTGGCGCTAGCATCTGGAGACAAATTCAATTCAACTTTATATAGTGCCATTTCATGACAACAGTCATTTCATAGCACTTTCAAATGTAGGGGAAAACCCCACAATTGCAGAAAGACCCCAGCAATCAGACGACCCCCTGTGACCATGCGCTTGGTGATGGTGGAGAGGAAAAACTCCCTTTTAACAGGAAGAAACCTATAGCAGAACCAGGCTCAGGGAGGGGCAGTCATCTGCTGCGACTGGCTGGGGGGTGAGGGGATAGAGAAGATGAAAAGAACAGACATGAAGAGAGCAAACATTAAAGAAGTGAAGCCCAGTACATTATTAGAGGTCCCCCGGCTGTCTAAATATATTAGCATCATAACTAATGGAGGGTTCAGAGACACAGGATTCCTCCCTAATTGTAGGCTATATTGAAAGAGAAGGATTTAACCCTATTCTTAAAAACAGAGATTGAGTCTGACTGCCGAATCAATATTCGTAACTGGTTCCACAGGAATAGAGCTTGATAACTGAAGGCTTTGCCTCCCATTGTACTTTTAGAGATTCTAGGTATTACAAGTAATCCAGCATTTTGCGAGAGTAATGCTCTGTTAGGATGATAGGGTAGTATCAGATCTTTTAAATAAAAAGGGGTCTGATTGTTAAGAGCTTTGTAAGTGAGAAGAAGGATTTTAAACTTAATTCTAAACTCTATGGGAAGCCAATGAAGGGAGGCCAGAACCGAAGAGATATGATCTCTCTTTCAAGTACCTGTTAAAACTCTTGCTGCAGCATTTTGGATCAACTGAAGACTTTTTAAAGATGTTTTAGGACAACCTGAAAATGAAGAGTAACAATAATCTAATCTAGAGCTAACAAAAGCGTGGATCAGTTTCTCAGCATCACTCTGAGACAAGATGCTCCTAATCTTGGCAATATTACGCAAATGATAGAAGGCAGTCTTAGAAACAAATTTAATATGTAAATTGAAAAACAGATCTTGATGAAAAATAACTCCAAGGTTCCTCACAGAACTATTAAGGGAAAGAGTAACCACATCCAAACTAAAAGTTTGATTTGGAAAGGTATTTCTAAGGTTTTTTTGGATCAACAAGAATGATTTCAGTCTTATCTGAATTTAATAGCAGGAAATTATTGATTTCCTTAAGACAGGCTTCAACCTTGGCTAATTAATTACTATCATCTGGTTTCATTGACATGCATAATTGTATATCATCTGCATAACAATGAAAATGTACACAGTGCTTTCTAATAATGTTGCCTAACGGAAGCATATATAAACCAAAAAGAGTAGGGCCTAACAGATCCCTGTGGAACTCCATGACTAAGCTTTGAGTTGGAAGAAAACTCATGGTTTACATGAACAAACTGGAGCCTATCAGACAAATAAGATCTAAACCACTGCAGAGAAGTTCCATTAAGTCCAACATAGTGTTCTAATCTATCAAATAAAATATTATGGTCGATAGTATCAAAAGCTGGGCAGCATGGTGGCGGAGTGTTTAGCACTGCGGCAGCACAGCAACTCACCCTTGGCCAGGGGATCCTGGGTTCGAGCCCAGCCCCAGACCAACAGTGATCTGTGAGGAGTTTGCATGTTCTCCCCGTGTCTGCGTGGGTTTACTCCGGGATTTCTCCGGTTTCCTCCCACATGCCAAAAACATGCAAGTTATGTTAATTGGCATCAAACTGGGGATTCTAAATTGTCCTTAGGTATGACTGTGAGAGTGAATGGTTGTCTGTCTCTCTGTGTTGGCCCTGCGATGGACTGGCGATCTGTCCAGGATGTACCCTGCCTCTCGCCCAAAGATGCTGGGATAGGCTCCAGCCCCCCCGCGACCCGAAAAGGATTAAGCAGAAGAAGATGGATGGATGGAGTATCAAAAGCTGCACTAAGGTCTAAAAGGATAAGTACAGACACAAGTCCATTATCAGATGCAATAAGGAGGTCATTAGTGACCTTCACTAAGGCTGTTTCAGTACTATGATGGATTCTAATCCCAGATTGAAACTCTTCAAATAAACCATTTCCCTGCAAGTGGTCAAATAATTGTGTAGCAACAACTCTAAGATTTTTGAAATGAAAGGCAGATTAGAGATTGGTTGATAGTTGGCTAAAACTCCTGGATCCAGCGTTGGCTTTTCGAATAAGGGTTTAATTACAGCAGTTTTAAAAGCCTGCGGTACATGGCCTAATGATAACGAAGAATTGATTATTTGAAGAATAGGGCTACCAATAAATGGGAAGACTTTTTTTTTTAGATAACCTGGTAGGAATAGGGTCTAAAAGACAAGTTGAAGGCTTTATGTTATCTAACTCTAAAAAGGTCAATTGGAGTAAACTGATCCAAACAGATATCAGTTGAAGGAGTTGTAGTAGTTACTATATTTAAGTTAACAGTGGGAAGAATCTGATTTTTTCTCTAATAGATGGAATTTTATTTTTAAAAAAGTTCATCAAGTCTTGACTAGTAAGCTCTAAGGGAATGCTAGGATTGACAGAGTCCTGACTCTTTGTCAGCCTGGCTACAGTGCTGAAAAGAAACCTGGGATTATTCTTGCTCTCTTCTATTAATGCAGAGTAATAACTTGTTCTAGCTTTTCTAAGAGATTTTGTATTAACTAAAAGATGACTTCTCCAAGCTGAATAGATTTCATCTAAATTAGTCGAACACCATTTTCTTTCTAATTGATGAGTCTTCTGTTTTAAGCTACGAGTTTCTGAGTTGAACCAAGGGGTTAGAAATCTCTGGACTTTTTTTTTGTAACTTTGATTTTTATTCATTTTTCATCGTACATATTACATTCAGATCAGTCTCTATATTTTAAAAAAAGGAGCTAACCATACAGCCAAAAAGAAAGAAAAGAAGAAAAAAAAAAGAGAAAAAAAGGGGGGGGGGCAAATGTTGGAGCATCAAGTTTTTAGTTTCTATCTCTAAATTCTTCTGGTTTTTCCAGTGTCTTTGGTTATTCTTTCAATTTCTGTCTCGTTGTTGCACTTTGTAGTGTGTCCATTTCCTCCATTTTTTAACATATTGTCCTTCTTGCATTCTTTGTCGATATGTTAGTTTTTGCATTAAACATATATCCCCAACAATGTCTGTCCATTGCTCTTGGTCAGGAAGAACTTCTGATTGCCATTTTCTTGTGATTGTTTTTTACATGCAATCAGCATGATTTTAACTAAATATCTGTCCTCAGCTTGTATTACATTGTCTCTTTTAAGATCACAAATACATCAAGTTACAGTTCATTGGTATATTATATCCTAATAGCCTCTGTATTGTCATATGTATAGATTTCCAGAATGCTGAGATTTTGCAGCATTTCCAAAACATATGCGAGTGGTCTGCATTTTGAGTCCCACAGCCCCTCCAGCATATAGATTTGGTATTTGTATATTTTCTTTGGATCTGTGGTGTAATGACATAGCGAATCAGGTTTTTCCATCCAAATTCCCTCCATGTCCTTGAACTTGTTGATGTGTGTTGTGTTTTCCATATTTCTTGCCAGTTTTCTTCTGTTATGTTTAAATTTAGCTCTTTCTCTCATTTCTCCTTTACATAGTTACTTGAATGTTTGTTTGCCGTAAGTTTCTGCTATAGCTTTGAAATAATTCGTATTTTATTTCCTGCGTATGAGCTTAAAATGAATTGTATAATCTCACTCACATCTGTGTGGAGGTTATGCCTAATCTTTCTCATATAATAATCTCTCATCTGCAGATATCTGAAGAATTCAGATTTTTCTAGTTTAAATTTTCTTCTCATGTTTACAAAACTCCCGAAGTATTTTTCCCCCCATATTGCCCCATGCTGTGATTCCCTTGTTCACCAGATTTTTGTATCCCCTATCTTGCTTTGCCAGTTCAAACTGACTGTCAAATGCTACCCATTTCAATAGTTTTATGTCCTCCTTTATATTATACTTTTGTACTATTTTATACCACAGTTCCAAAGTAAATTTAGTGATTGGGTCTATTTGTTTGATTTGCTTATATGCATCCTTATCTCCTATTATGCTTTGCACTGGGAGTCCCTCAGTTTCCTTTTCCATTTCTTTCCATTTTGCCTCGTATCCTCCGTCGCATCAACATATGATATATCTTATTTGTGCTGAGTAGTAATATTCCTTTAGACTCGGTAGACCCATGCCGCCTTTCTCTTTTGGTAATTGGAGAGTTTTATATTTCATTCTTGGCTTTTTACCTCCCCAAACAAATCTCGATATCATCCTGTCCCACTTTGAGAACTGGGCACCAGGAATCTCTGTTGGTAGAGCCTGGAAGAGGTAAAGCAGTCTAGGTTGTATGCTGATTTTGACTGTCTTAATTTTTGAATTCAGATCCATATTTAAGATTGACAATCTATCAATATCTTTTTTTTATTTCTTGTTCTAACCTATCATAGTTTGCTTTATAGATTTTGCTTAAATCTTTAGGTATGTTCACTCCAAGGTATTTTATTTCTTTTTGTTTCCAGTTTAGTTTGATCTTATCAGTTATCTGGTTTAAAGGGTTATAGTGGAACGTCAGTATTTGTGTTTTTGGTATGTTTATCTTGTATCCTGATAATTTTCCAAAATTTTCTATCAAGTCCATCATTTCCAATATTGATTCATCTGGTTGTTCAAGGTAAACTATAATATCATCTGCAAACAGCCCAATCTTTTGTTCCGCTCCCTTTATTGTTACACCTTTTAATTTCTTATTTTGTCGCATCACTTGAACCAGTGGCTCTATGAACAGAGCAAACAAGGTGGGCGATAGGCAGCATCCCTGCCTAGTTGATCTTTGTATATTTACTTTGTCTGTTAAGCTACCATTTATCTTGATTCTTGCCACAGGTTTTTGATACAGTGTCTTTATGCATTGCACTGACTTTTCATTAAATCCAAAGCGTTCCAGCACATTATATAGAAACATCCAATTAACCCTATCAAATGTTTTTTTCTGCGTCTAAACTCATTATTACTGCGCTTTTCTTTTCTTTATGTATTTGATTAATTATGTGTATTGTTCTCCTGATATTATCACGTGTTTGGCATCCCTCTATGAAACCAGTTTGATCATCCTCTATCAATTCCGTCAAGAATGTCTTTATTCGTTTACAGATAATTGTTGTATATATTTTATAATCCACATTTAATAAAGAGATTGGCCTATAGTTTCCACATTGTTCCCTATCTTTCCCTTGCTTTAAAATAACTGAAATAATGGCTTTGTTCCATAATGGAGGTATTTTGTTGTTGTTTAATGTCCAATTAAATGACTTTAGGAGCTGTGGCCTGAGTTCTTCTATAAACAGTTTATAAAACTCAGAGGGGTATCTGTCACTACCTGATGATTTACCATTTTTTAGTGACTTAATCACATCTTTAATCTCGTGTTGTTATTTCTGCTGTTAGCTTTTCATTTTGTTGGTTTCCTATTGATGGCAAGTCCAATGTGCATAGAAATTTTTTAATATCCTTAACATTTGTCTCTTCAGGTTGCGAGTATAGTTCTTGATAGAATTTATGGAATATTTCTTCGATGTTTTCTGGAGTAACTGGATTTATTTGTGATGGGGTCCTTAATCTTATATACATTATTCACTGTTTGTTGTTTTCTTAACTGTTTTGCCAACAGTTTTGTGGCCTTTGGCCCCATTTCATAATATTTTTGTTTTAAATATCTATTTTTCCTTTCAGTTTCATCTATTTGTATTTCTTTTATCTTTATTTTTTCTTCCTTAATTTCCTGATATATTTTTGGGTCATTTGTGTTTTGATGTTTACGTTTTAATTCCCTCAGTCTCTCACATCTTTGTTCATATGATTCCAGTTTAGACGTTTTTGCTTTTCCTGATTCAACAATTAATTTACCTCTTAACACTGCTTTTAGTGCGTCCCATAGTATTGTTGGGTCCACTTCTCCATTATCATTCTCCTTGATATACTCATTTATGTTTAGCTTTATTCTTTCTTTCATTTTCTCATCATTTAATAGTCCTACATTAAGTTTCCATGTTGTTTGTCGTCTTCTATTGTTTAAATATATTTCCATGTATATAGGATTATGATCTGATATTTCTGCCCCCCCCCCCAATCTGACAATTTCTTACCCTGTGTCTGTCACCTTCATTCATAAGGAAGTAATCTATTCTAGAGTGTACTTTATGGACTGCTGAATAATGTGTATAGTCTTTTTCGAGTGGGTGCAGGTCCCTCCATATGTCTACCATACCCATTTCTGCCAGTGCGGTTCTTACGAACTTTGTTACATGTTTTTTGTCTTCTTAACACTTGTTGTGTCACTTGTTGTGGATTCCTTCACTGTGTGTTGCTATGAGATCAAACAGATGTTGAAAAAAACCCTTGTCACTTTCTGGTGGGGCATAGATGTTCACTAATGTGATCTGCATACCATCTATTCTTCCCTTTACTATTACATATCTGCCTTCTTTATCCTGGATTTCTTGTTCACATTCAAATTGTATTTTATTTGAAATTAGTATCATAACCCCCCTCTTAGTTCCTCCCTTAAATGAACTGTAGTACAAGTTCTTATAGCCAAATCTCTTTAGTTTCTCATGTTCTGTCTTGCTCAAATGTGTCTAACATTACCTTATCTTAACCTTATCTTATCATGTTTAATGTTGCAGCATTGCACCGAGACAAATTCCTAGTTTGTGTACTACATGAACAATGGCAATAAACCTGATTCTGATTCTGATTCTGAACATAAATATAATTTCGGCTTTTTCCTTCTTGAATTTTCTTATTATTCTTTCCCTTTTAACGGGTGAGTTCAGACCATTCACGTTTAATGTCATTATCTTAAGATTTTTAACCACATTCATGTTTTTCCATTTTTTTTTAACTTGTGCTCCTAGCCCCTTTAACAACAAAACTAACACATATATGTACAAAAACACATTAACGAACCTCGACCTCCACACTTTGGGTCTTTCTGCCCATTGGTCCCTTTTGGAGGGTAGAGGGAATGTCCTCGCCGAGTGAGGGGCCCTCCCTAGACCTCTAGTTACTATCCAAGTAATAGTCATTAGTCTAGAAATGTTCAACAAAAATCACTTTAACCTCTCCTAGCCGTTTGTTTCTCTTTTACCTTGTCTTCTTGGCCTTCACTTCTTCTATGCCCTTCTTAATCTTTGTTATAATCTAAGCTTTCCGTTGAAAGCCTTGCAGTTTTTCTTGGGCTCGGTGCGCCACGTCCGTCTCCCGTCCTCTGCCACTCACTCACCTCCACTCCGGCTGTCTCGGTGCGCTTCGTGCCGCCGCTGCTCCAGCCGCTTCCTCGGGTACACTCACCACAAAGCCTCTCTCCTTCATGTCCCGCGCTGCCTCTCTGGCCGTGTTGTAGGTTTTCACGCCGTCATCCCAATGAATTCTCATTTTCGTTAGTGGCGTTTGGAATTTAATTTTTTTCTCTTTCAGCATTTTTTTAATGTTGGCATATTTCTTTCGCTGCTGCACAATTTCTGTCGGGTAGTCATGGTCAAAGAATATCTGTTTGTTGCCAACTCACATCTTTTTTTACACGCTTGTGTCAGGATTCTTTCCTTTACGTCGTATTTTAAAAAGTTTACCACAACTGACCTGGGTGCAGAGTTTGAGTTCGGGTTCTGTGCCAAGGCTCTGTGCGCACGTTGGATCTGCAGGTCTGTTTCATTGGGCAGCTCATGCTCTTTTTTTTAAGAATTGATCTATGAATTTCGTCATCGAGTTGCCTTCAGTGCCCTCCGGAATCCCGAAGATGCGTATGAGATGAGATGAGATGAGATTCAACTTTATTGTCATTACACATGTATGAATACAAGGTAACGAAACGTGACTTGGCATTTGGGCACGCTCTGCAGAGCGCATCCAAGGCCGGGGCAGCCGCTAGGCGCCAGTCATAAAGAAGAAAGGAAAAAAAAAAAGAAAAAGAGTGGATATCACACAGTAGGCGAGAGAAAAAAACATGTTTTATCAAATTGACGCTTAAGTAAGTAAGCGGAATTTTGATTGCAGGCAAAAAAACCCTCAATGCTTATTTAGCAGACATTTAGTAGACAAATCACACAGCAGGGAGAGAGCAGTGTATGTATATCAGTATGATGATATCAGTGTGTGTGCAGTGTTGAGTGTATCAGTTACTGGAGCACAACAAATAGTCTCCTAGGTAACGATAGATGTTATAGTTCATGAACGCTGTCCCTGAAGAGTTCTGTTTATTGCACAGCAGCGGTGTTTGGGTTAGCGAGCCAGCTGACACATCCGCTTATCTCAACTCTGGAGGAGTGAGTTATCCAGGGGCGCCGATCAAGGCCGAATCTGCTCAGACAGAGTATAGGAGTATAGGATTTCCCTATTGTCATATTCTGAGCTTACAATTCAAATTAACATTCACTGGCTTTAAATTCATATCATTCCCTGGAGAGCACAAAGCGACTCCAGATGTTTCCCCTTCTAAACACAGATGACCATTTTTTGACATGTCCGAGAGAACATGTCCGAGAGAGTCCATCTCTCTACAATGCATGCAGATGGTAAATTCCATGTTGGTCATTTGCCGCTACTTCGTGCACTCCCCATCTGGTCGAATTATTGAGAAGCAGCTCCGCCGGGTCCGCATTTTGATTAGCTCCTCCAGTTAAATTTTTGATACACCAGGAGAACTCCAAAGCCCAATCGGCAGAAATCCTGTGATCGTAGCCAAAACAGGTAGATGTTTTTCCACATCCTCAGTCAAATCACACAGACACATGAGTTCCAATCCATGGGTCTCTCCACATTTGGGCTCCCCCGGGCCCAATTTTCTGTTTGAAAAGGTGGTGTCAATTGCGTTTAAAGCCCAGCTTATATCCATTTTCCGTATTTTCCATTTGGGTTGAGATCAGCAAGATGGTGAGACGGCACAGACACTCACTCAGACGCAGCAAGCTGGGATTAGGTCAGGAAGGCAGGATAGGAGGAGGGAGGAAAAAAAATGCGACTGCTCTCACTGAAGGCAAAATGAAGAATAAATAATAGTATATTGCTCAGCCTGGACCTGCTTTCCAGGTCGGTTATTTTTTTCCTGCATCCTCTGTGTTTGTGCCGTCAGAGTCTGTAGCAGCTCGCTTCCCTCGGTCTTCCAGTCTTCCAACTCTGATATTCGAGCTTGTGCTTCTGCCATACACGCCCGTTGAGTGCGCAGCTCCTCCATGTTTTCTGCTAGCTTGCGGTCCATTTTTTTTTCAGAGACCCATAATTTCCTCCGTCTCTTTTTTCAGTTCTTCCTTAAGAGCCGTTAAATCCTGTTGGAGTTGTCGCTTGAGGTCTTTTATGTCCTTACTTATATTGGCGAAGCCAGTGTTCATAACATTGAGGTTGGCGTCCTCCATTTTCTCTGAATTCTCGTTTTTGTTGGCGTCGTGTTCAACGATTTCTCCAGTGTTGTTGAAGAGGGATTCTTTAGTTTTACCCTGCTTTTTTTCCGTGTGACGGGTTCTTCGTGTTTTCATCCCTTGGTTTATTGACCCATTTATGTCGAGTTGGCCATTTACCAAAGATTTTTAATCCGACTAGGGAGAGCTCTCTGTTTAAGCGTTATGCCTCTCCGCCATCTTCCCGGAAGTTCCGGACTTTCTTTTTTAAAGGGGCCACCATGTCTAGAAACTGATGCAGAGAAGCTGTAACACTATCAACCATGATATCAATTACAGAAGGAGCAAGTTCTCCATAGCTTATTTCCGTTGTGTTGACACATAGCATATAGGAGACAATCTGCATAAATTTGGTAACAACATCATCTGAAAGACATCTGCTGTAGTGATATTTTTCTTTAGGAATCAGATAGAAATAGTAAAATCAAAGGTTAACAGACAATGGTCTGACAGTACAGGGTTATGAGGAGACACTACCAGATTTTCTATTTCTATGCCATATGTCAGAACAACGTTCAATGTGTGGTGGAGATAATGGGTATAATTTTCTACTTTCTGAGAAAACCCCATCGAGTCTAATATTGAATTAAATGCCATATTAAGACTGTCACTATCAACATCTACATATATATTAAAGTCCCCTACTATAATTATTCTATCCGATTTCAGTACTAAACCAGCTTAGAATTTCGCAAATTCGGATAAAAACTCTGAGTAGGCTGAGGGAGGATGATAAACTATTCAATTCAATTCAATTCAATTCAACTTTATTTATATAGCGCCATTTCACAACAACAGTCATCTCATAGCACTATCAACTGTAGGGGGTTCCCCCCACAGTTGCAGAAAGACCCCAGCAATCAGGTGATCCCCTGTGAGCAAGCACTTGGCGACGGTGGAGAGGAAAAACTCCCTTTTAACAGGAAGAAACCTCCAGCAGAACCAGGCTCAGGGAGGGGCAGTCATCTGCTGCGACTGGCTGGGGGGTGAGGGGACAGAGAAGATGAAAAGAACAGACATGTAGAGAGCAAACAGCACGATGGGGACTCAATCTATGGGAGAGAACAAACAAATGTTAATGACCAGCAAAAAAAAATATTTCATAGAGAGTGAGGAAAGGAGTGAGGCCCAGTGCATTACTGGAGGTCCCCCGGCTGACTAAACCTATTAGCAGCATAGCTAAGCG
This sequence comes from Pholidichthys leucotaenia, assembly GCA_020510985.1. Classification (NCBI taxonomy): domain Eukaryota; kingdom Metazoa; phylum Chordata; class Actinopteri; order Cichliformes; family Pholidichthyidae; genus Pholidichthys; species Pholidichthys leucotaenia. Next base: position 8,654,145 of record CM035840.1, read on the forward strand.
AGGGTTCAGAAACACATGATCCCTCCCTAATTGTAGGCTATATCAAAAATGGTAAATGGTAAATGGCATTCACTTATATAGCGCTTTTATTCTCATCTCTTGATGACCAAAGCGCTTTACAGATCCTGCAATCCACCCATTCACACACACATTCATACACTGATGGTGTTAAAAAGGTAGGTTTTAACCCTAATCTTAAAAACAGAGATCGAGTCTGACTCCCAAATCCAGATTGGCAGCTGATTCCACAGGAGAGGAGCTTGATAACTGAAGGTTCTGCCTCCCATTGTACTTTTGGAGATTCTAGGTATTACAAGTAGTCCTGCATTTTGGGAGCGTAGTGCTCTGTTAGGATAATACGGTAGTATCAGATCTTTTAAATAAAAAGGAGACTGATTGTTTAGAGCTTTGTAAGTAAGAAGAAGGATTTTAAACTTAATTCTAAACTCTATGGGAAGCCAATGAAGGGAGGCCAGAACCGGACAGATATGATCTCTCTTTCTCGTACCTGTTAAAACTCTTGCTGCAGCATTTTGGATCAGCTGAAGACTTTTTAAAGATGTTTTAGGACAACCTGATAATAAAGAATTACAATAATCTAATCTCGAGCTAACAAAAGCGTGGATCAGTTTCTCAGCATCACTCTGAGACAAGATGCTCCTAATCTTGGCAATATTACGCAAATGATAGAAGGCAGTCTTAGAAACAAATTTAATATGTGAATTGAAGGACAAATCCTGATCAAAAATAACTCCAAGGTTCCTCACAGAGCTATTAAGAGAAAGAGTAACTGCATCCAAACTGAAAGTTTGATTTGGAAAGGAATTTCTAAGGTTTTTTGGACCAACAAGAATGACTTCAGTCTTATCTGAATTTAATAGCAGGAAATTACAAGTCATCCAAGCTTTGATTTCCTTAAGACAGGCTTCTAACTTGGCTAATTGATTACTATCATCTGGCTTCATTGACAGGTATAATTGTGTGTCATCTGCATAACAATGAAAATGTATACAGTGCTTTCTAATAATGTTGCCTAACGGAAGCATATATAAACTAAAAAGAGTAGGGCCTAGCACAGATCCCTGTGGAACTCCATGACTAAGCTTTGAGTTGAAAGAAAACTCATTATTTACATGAACAAACTGGAACCTATAAGATAAATAAGATCTAAACCACTGCAACGAAGTTCCATTAAGTCCAGCATAGTGTTCTAATCTATCAAGTAGAATATTATGATCGATAGTATCAAAAGCTGCACTAAGGTCTAAAAGGACAAGTACAGAAACTAGTCCATTATCAGATGCAATGAGGAGGTCGTTAGTGACCTTCGCTAAGGCTGTTTCAGTACTATGATGGATTCTAAACCCAGACTGAAACTCTTCAAGTAAACCATTTCCCTGCAGGTGGTCGAATAATTGCGTAGCAACAACTCTTTCTAAGATTTTTGAAATGAAAGGGAGATTAGAGATTGGTCTATAGTTAGCTAAAGCTCCTGGATCTAGCGTTGGCTTTTTGAGTAAGGGTTTAATTACAGCTGTTTTAAAAGCCTGCGGTACATGGCCTAAAGTTAATGAAGAATTGATTATATGAAGAATAAAGCTACCAATAAGTGGGAAGACTTCTTTAAATAACCTAGTAGGAATAGGGTCTAAAAGACAAGTTGAAGGTTTGGATGAGGAAACTATTTTGTCTAACTCACAAAGGTCGATTGGAGTAAACTCATCAAGACAGACATCAAAAGAAGGAGTTGTAGTAGTTACAGTATTTAAGTTAACTGTGGGAAGAATCTGATTGATTTTATCTCTGATGGATGAAATTTTATTATTGAAAAAGTTCATAAAGTCCTGACTAGTAAGCTCTAAGGGAATGCTAGGATTGACAGAGTCCTGACTCTTTGTCAACCTGGCTACAGTACTGAAAAGAAGCCTGGGATTATTCTTGTTCTCTTCTATTAATGCAGAGTAATAACTTGTTCTAGCTTTTCTAAGAGATTTTTTATAAATTAAAAGATGATTTCTCCAAGCTAAATAGATTTCATCTAAATTAGTGGAGCGCCATTTTCTTTCTAATTGACGAGTCTTCTGTTTTAAGCTACGAGTTTCTGTGTTGAACCAGGGAGTTAGAAATCTCTGATTAGACTTTTTCTTTTTTAAGGGGGCCACCAAGTCTAGAGCCTGATGCAGAGAAGCTGAAACACTATCCACCATGTTATCAATTACAGAAGGAGCAAGCTGTCTATAGCTTATTTCCGTTGTGTTGACATATGGCATAGAGGAAACAATCTGCATAAATTTGGAAACAGCATCATCTGAGAGGCATCTACTGTAATAATATTTTTCTTTAGGAGCCAAATAGTCAGAAATGGTAAAATCAAAGGTTAACAGACAATGGTCTGACAGTACAGGGTTATGAGGAGACACTACAAGATTTTCTATTTCTATGCCATATGTCAGAACAAGGTCCAATGTATGGTGGAGGTAATGAGTAGAATTTCCTACTTTCTGAGAAAACCCAATCAAGTCTAATATTGAATTAAATGCCACATTAAAGCAGTCACTATCTACATCCACATGTATATTAAAGTCCCCTACTATAATTATTCTATCAGATTTCAGCACTAAATCAGCTAAGAAATCAGCAAATTCGGATAAAAATTCTGAGTAGGTTGATGGGGGACGATAAACTATGGCAAATAAAATTGGGTTTAACCTAAAATTGCTAAAGTGCCCAATACTGAGGACCAGGCCCTCAAAGGAATTATAACATGTTTTTTGCTTTACATTAACTAGTAATTTGGAATGGTAAACTGTTGCTACTCCTCCTCCACGACCAGAACTTCTGGGATTTTGACAGTTTAAATAACCAGAGGGAGTTGATTCATTTAAACCAACATAATCCTCTTGTCCTAACCAAGTCTCTGTAAGGGAAATTAAATCAATCTGATGATCAATTAACAGATCATGGACTAACAGAGACTTGGGAGTTAGAGACCTAATATTTAGTAAACCACATTTAATTTTTAAATTATGAGGAGGAACAGAGGCCAAATCATTCAATTTAGAGGCTTTATGTTTAATTTGAGTTTTACCAATGTTTTGCTTTATCACTTTGGGATGCTTATGCATGATATTTTTATTTACTTTGGAGGGAGCAGACAACGATTCTCTGATGGGGAAGACAGGGGCTAAGCTGAGGGGTGGCGGATGAAGAGGAGCTGAAGAGAGGCGTGTAAGACTGCGACTCTGCTTCCTGGTCCCAACTCTGAGTAGTCATGGTTTTGGAAATTTGGATAAAAAAGATGCCAGATTGTTAGATAAATGAGAAGCACCATCCAAAGTGGGATGAATGCTGTCTCGTCTCATAAGACCAGGTTTTCCCCAAAAAGAGCTCCAATTGTCAATGTAGCCCACGTTATTTTTAGGACACCACACAGACAGCCAGCGGTTCAAGGATGACGAGCGACTAAACATGTCATCACTGGTCAGATTGGGGAGGGGCCCAGAGAATACTGCAGTGGCAGACATCGTTTTTGCAAAGTCACTATGGCAAAGAAAATTGGGTTTAACCTTCAATTGCTAACATGCCCAATACTGAGGACCAGGCCCTCAAAGGAATTAAAACATGCGTTTTACTTTACATTAACTAGTAATCCATAACCAAAACTTCTGGGATTTTGATAGTTTAAATAACCAGAGAGAGTTGATTCATTTAAAAAAACACAATCCTCTTGCCCTAACCAAGTCTGTGTAAGGGATATTAAATCAATCTGATGATCAATTATCAGATCATGGACTAGCAGAGTCTTGGGAGTTAGAGACCTAATATTTAACAAACCACATTTAATTTTTAAATTATGAGGAGGAAGGGATGGCAAATCATTAAATTTAGAGACCTGATGTTTAATTTGAGTTTTACCAACTTTTTGTTTAATCACTTTGGGATGCTTATACATTATATTTTTATTTACTTTGGAGGGAGAAGACAATGATTCTCTGATGGGGAAGACAGGGGCTAAGTTGAGGGGTGGCGGATGAAGAGGAGCTGCAGAGGCATGTATTTAACAAGTTATGTTGTATTTGTCTTGGGTTAAAATGTTTTGGGTAATGGGAGACAGACAATCTCTATGGGGTTATGAATTGAAGACTGATTTAAACAGTGAGAATTATTTGGATTAATAAGATTAATATGAGAAGTGGAAACAAAAAAGGGATGGTTGGCAGACCCAGGTACTTCGGGGTGAGTTAACATACCAGCTTTCAGTCACTGTACTAAAAAATGCTGAATGGAATAAAATAGATTGTCCCTTAGAACACATGCACCGAGTCTATTTGGATGGATGCCATCTGGCCTCATAAATCATGGTCGGTTCCAAAACAGGTTGAAATTGTTTAAAAAACCAATGTTAAAAGTAGGACATGTTGAACACAACCAGGTATTAAGGCTGAGAGTTCTGCTTAAAATAATTGCAACCTCTTCTAAAAGGAGCAAGTGGCCCAGAAATAAACACACATCTGCCACAGTTCATAAGAGTGGACAGAAGGCTCCTGAAGTCACTCTTTAAGATCTTTGACATTTCATCTGGGATGTTGTTGCATTCAGCATGCACAATAACACTTTTAGCATGAGGGTATTCATTTAATAGGTCAGGGGTAAGAGCCTTAATGTCTGACACTTTAGCCCCGGGGGGGGGGGGGGGGATGTGGCACAGTACCTGCTTCTTACTGTATGTTCCTCATTACTGAATCACCAATTAGCAGCATCGTCTGGGGGGGCATTGTCGGTGGCTTGTGAAATGGTGGATAATTTTGCCGTAATTGCTGCAGTGGCGGCGGGGTGCACACTAAGAAAAAGTGTGGGACGCACGGCAGAAAACAAAATAACTAGACATGGAACTCACGTCTGAAGACCAGTGAAGGATGCTGCCACGAGCTGTGGAGCAGCATCCCTTAAAAAGGGCAAAGAATGATAACCAAATGATAAACAGGTGTAGGTCACAGAAGCGAGGATAATCAGTCAAAACTAATGACAGCTGGGATCAGGTTCCTTTATTTGTACCCGTAGGTAGATTTGTTTTGCAGTCTGGTGACATCCATATTTACAAGCCACAATTACATTCAACATAAACACAGGCACATATGAAGCTGACTAGAAACATGATGAAAATACTCAAGGCTCCATCAATCAGGATGTAAAGACAGCGATGAGAGAAAAACCAGAAATAAGAGAGAAGGGTCATATTAAAAAGTTAAAGACTAGTCAAAGAGGTTAAAAACTCAAAGGTCTAAAATCCAATAAAAGATTTAGAACCCAAATAAAATCCTACAAAAATAAGTAAATATAAAATGGAGTTAATAAATAGGTACCTAAATTATGTGCAATATATTGTTACAACTTGTTCAACTCTTTGAAAGCAGCAGGAACAAAGCTGTTTTTGTAGCACAGGGTTTTACTTTTTGGGACAGCAAACCTCCGTCTTGAGGGAAGAAGCTGAAAGTTGCAGTGCAAAGGGTGGGAGTCATCATTTAAAATGGAGGTAGCCATCCTCTGTTCCTGTCTGGTGTACAGGGATGTCAGGCTCAGCTGTGACTCACCAAGCAAACGACTGGACCATCTAACTACCTGATCCAAGGATTTTCTCTGTTTCAGTTTTATCTGACCAAACCATGACACTAAAGAAAAGGATAAAACAGATTCAATAAAAGCCCGATAAAACATTGTCATTATGGTTTGGTCAATTTGGAAGCGTGCAAGTTTCCTCAAACAATGCAAATGTTGCTGACCCTTTTTGTACACCCTTTCACAGTTCTCTTCAAAGTTTAAATTACTATCAATAATCGTCCCACGATATTTGTAGGATTGTACACATTCAGTGGTGTGACCTTTTAGTACGGTGACTTTGTGCCTGGGAGTTTTCCTCCTAAAGTCAATAATCATATCTTTAGTTTTTGTCGTATTCAGCTGCAGGTAGGAATCCTCACACCAGTGAACAAAATCATCAACTACTGGGCCGTGGCCACTCTCACCATCCTGGAGGAGACTGACAATAACTGAATCATCAGCATACTTTATAATGTGTCTGTTGTCATGTCTGCTCCGACACATGTTTGTGTACAGGATGAAGAGTAGTGGTGACAACACACACCCCTGAGGAGAGCCAGTAGAAGAGCACTTTAGGTCAGACAATGTACCATTGACCCTTACTCTCTGCATCCTGTTGGTTAAGAAATCCAGAATCCAACCCACCAGATTATTGCTCAGATCAAATTGTTGCAGGAGCCTTTCAACTAAAATGTGAGGTTGGATTGTATTAAAGGCGGAGGAAAAATCCACAAATAAAAGCCTGACATGTGTCCCATTAAAATCCAGATGTTTAAAAAGCATGTTAAATAGAGTGACAGTCGCGTCCTCCACTCCTTTGTGAGGCCTATATGCAAACTGCAAAGGATCCAATGCATGTTCAGTCTGCTTTAAGACCTCAAATCTGACCATTTTTTCCAAAATTTTCATTAAAATTGAAGTCAAAGCAACTGGTCTAAAGTCGTTTACCGTTTTAGGACAGCTGGATTTTGGAACGGGAACAACCACGGCATCTTTCCAGATCTTGGGCACATGTTGTGTCTGTAAGGACTTATTGAAAATGTAATGAAATATAGGACTCAGTTCATGTGCACAGGACTTTACCAAGCGCCACATATATTATCAGGGCCCGGACTTTTGTTCACTTTTACAGTGCAGAACTCCCTTTTAATGTCCTGCACCTCAATATTAAAGTGCTGATTGTCTTTGAGTTTCTGTTTCAAATCTTGGGTTTCTGTGCTAAAATCAAAGGAGTCAAAACGACCATAAAAACAATTAAGAGCATTAGCCAGCTCTGTGTCTGAATTAAAACCATCTAAAAACACACGATTACTGCACTCTGTGCTCTGAAGGCCTGAAATAGTTTTCATACTGGCCCAGGCAGAACCAAATTTCTTTGTTGCCATCTTACTTTCCAATTCTGATTTATAATTCTGTTTTGCTCTTAAAATTTCGGACTTCATCTCTTTAGTGGCAACCTGTAGCTCAGATGTGGGCTCAGATGGGCAGTGCGGTGGCACAGTGGTTAGCACTGCACTAGCACAGCAACTCACCCTTGGCCATGGGATCCCTGGTTGGATCCCAGCCCCTGACCAACAGTGATCTGTCTGGAGTTTGCATGTTCTCCCCGTATCTGCGTAGGTTTAATCCAGGATTTCTCCGGTTTCCTCCCACAGGCCAAAAACATGCAGGTTAGGTTAATTGGAGACCCTAAAGTGGCCCTAGGTGTGAATGTGTTTGTGAATGGTTAAGGGATAGTGCCGTACCGTGGTTGCTTCATCCATCCAGGTGGATGCCCTCAATTTCCCCTCTGGGGATCAATAAAGTATACGAAAGCAAAAAAAAAAGCATAAAAAGAAACAGACCCCTGTTTAAAGGCAAGTGCTTTCCTCTGTAAGCAGGATTTAACTGATTTTGTAACCCATGGCTTGTTGTTGGGATATATTTTGACATGTTTACGTTGAACGATCATATTTTTACAGAAAGCCATGTATGAGCATGTGACGTCTACCAAAGAGTCCAAATCATCCCCGCAGGACAGTGTGAAAACCTCCCAGTCCGTACAGTATGCATGGACATGTACAGTATGCACGTACAGTAAGCATTCCCGGAGGCAGTGCACTGAATCCTCTGTCCACACATCAATGTCTCTGGTCTTCACCTTGCCTCTTCTGAGAGCAGTTTTATATGTGGGCAGCAAATGTACACAGTTGTGATCTGAGGATCCTAAAGGAGGAAGGGGAAGCGATTTATAGGCCCTCTCAATGGATCCATAGCACAGGTCCAATGTCTTTTTTCGCCTGGTTGGGCAGGAGACATACTGATAAAAGTTTTTAAGTGTCTTCTTTAAAGAAACATGGTTAAAATCCCCAAGAATAAAGTTTGGCGCCTCTGGGGATATTGACTGCAGCCACCGGACCACATCAAAGTCGGTGCTGGAGGCGGAGGCAGCATCTGCCCTTGGATGAATGTACACAGTCGTGATGAAAAGTTGGGGGAACTCGCGAGGCAGATAAAAGGGGCGTAGCGATACGGACAGCAGCTCCATATCGGGTGTACAGATACGCTCTCTGACCGTGACAGACGTGCAGTACTGTTTATTAATATATAAACATACGCCACCCCCCCTGACGTTTCCCTCTTACCTCTTCCTGCCGATCCGAGCGAAGTGGGGCTCCAAAGCCATCAATCCACAGGTCCGCATCCCGGTCATGCGCAGTAAGCCACGTCTCCGTGTAAGCCATGACACAGCATTTCTTGAAGTCCTTCTGGTAGTGTACATTCCCTTGAATTTCATCTACTTTGTTCCTCAGAGATTGTATGTTCCCCAAAATCATGGAAGGAAGAGGAATGCTATTAAACTGACGCCTCCTCAGGCGTAATTTCACGCCTCCACGCTTTCCGCGTTTCCTGCTCTTGTATCTCTTTTCATCGCTGTGTCCATGAACGCCTCTTAAAATAAAGTCCGGCAGTTGCGGCATAGACTCAAACAGACGCTGCATTATCCGTGTTTAAATGCAGTAACATGTCCCTGGAATATTGTATTCTCCCCGGCATGATCACGATCGCGCTTACCTCAGAGACACAGAGCCGAAGGGAAAGAAGCAGCAGTGCAAAAATGGGGGGGAAATCCATATTGATGGGACCAGGGACCTCTTCATTATACAGTCCACAAACATTCCAGGACAAAAACGACAGAGAATTTCGTTAAAACATTAAAGTGCGTAAAAACAGACACACAGACGACAGACTTTTTTCACCAGCTGCCGGTCGCTGTGTGCGCATGCGCCCAACTCAACCCACAAACTTGAGCTAACAAAGGAAGTAAACAAAGAGCGCTGTCAAAATAAAAGCACAGAAGAAACAATGGTAAAAGATAACTCATTAAGAATATGGCGTGTTTACAAGAATGGGACTCAAACCAAATAATGGACAAGGAGAAAATAACAACCCATCATGGTATGGATGAGATGGAATACAAAACCAGAGGCATGCTAAATACACTGAGAATACCAATAATAATTAATATCAATCTTTAAAGAGAAAACTAAAGACAAGGGCGGAGGAGACTCAAATATAAACACACAGGAAGATATAATATTAAATACAAGATGATTCAAAAATACATAATAAACATGGATATAATGAACAAAATAAGATACGGTAACAGGACTACTCAAACAAGTAGAAAAAAAAGGTTAAACTCATAACATCGTACAGACAAAACCATACACAAACAAAATAATAAAACTGAAGTTGAAAAGTACAGAAAATAACTAGAAATAAACAAAGTGCGAGCATGGTTCTCCCACAATGCTCAACACCAGGACAGAGCCCCCCATCCAAGGGGTGGATTCCAGACACCCTAGCATAACATCAAAAGAAAAAAGGAGACCCCCCCCAACAGGAACAGAACAAAAACCCATTCCCAGAGGGCGGTGGGGGAATCTAAGCAAGGAAAGAAAACAAAACACTCGCTGAAGACCCACAAAACAGGACAGATCAGGTGCCCTACAGAAAACCTAGGACCATCTGACAAAAAAGTAAGGCAGTTCAGGTGGCCTACTGGAGTCCCAAGTCCACCAGATCAAGAGATGGAATAAATCGTATGGCCTCCCGGAGTTCCTAAGCCACCCAAGCAAAGGGCGTAGTCCGTCGGGTGGTCTCCCAGCATTCCAACCCCAATGGACCCTGAGGACACGATCTGTCGGGTGGCCTCCCAGCATCCCTAAGCCATCGGACTGCAGAGCACAATACATCCCTTTCAGGAGGGAGCAGTTGGAAAACGTGCTTTTTGCAGACCGCAGGGGCTGAAGCATGGATCCAGTGAACCAGAAGCAAAGGAGCATTAACACCCGACGATGACCGCTGACCAGTGGCGAACCCAGACGGCAATCATAGCTAACCAGCAGGGAAACCAGACGGTGAAGACGGCTGACCAGCAAGGAAACCAGACGGCGATGACAGCTGACCAGCAAGGAAGCAAGACAATGAAGACGGCTAACCAGTGTGGAAACCAGATGAGGAGGGCTGCTGACCTTCAGCGAAGCGAGACGAAGTGGGCTGATGACCATCGGCAAAATCAGACGAAGTGGACTAAGGACCATTGGCAAAACCAGACGAAGGCTGCTGACCAGCAGTGACCTCAGGTGAAGACTGTTGACCCGTGCTGATCTCAGGCAAAGACTGTTGACCAGCGACGACCTCAGGCGAAGACGGTTGACCAGCGACGTCCTCAGGCAAAGACGGTTGACCAGCGACGACCTCAGGCGAAGACAGTTGACCAGCAACGACCTCAGGCAAAGGCTGTTGACCATCGGCGATCTCAGGCAAAGGCTGTTGACCAACAGCAAAACCAGGTGGGGGCTGCTGACCCACAACGAAACCAGGCAGCTCAGGCTGAGGCGTCTCGGGTCCATCCGTCCTTCCTCTCATTCAGGGAAGACGTCAGTGAAGTTGGCGTCAGAGTACTATTTTCTCCACTTTTGTTTGTTTTTATTGATTTCATTTTTATTTATTTATTTTTTTTAATCTCTGTTTGTTGTTAGCTCAGTATTGGCCTCGCCTAAAAGCCCGTTCAGACGCGCAAGTAGGTCCGATCCCCGGTTGGGCTGCTTTTTACCGGCTAGGCTTCCTGCTAGCCTGTTTTTAGCTTTTTAGCCAACTTTCAGCCAACTTGTTTTTAGCTATTTTAGCCGTTTTTGGCTAGCTGGCGGGCTATCCATCCATCTCAGCGCCTGGAACACCATGGCTCCTTCTCCAACATGTACCCACTGTTTATTTCTCCTCGGTAAGGTCTGAGTTGGAAACGAGGCTCTCCAACCTTTAAAAGATTCGAGAGGCTGAAGACCGCCTCGACACCATCATTCTCGGGTGATCATCGGCTCCGGCTACCGACTCGCAGCTAGCAGAGATGGCTACTTACTTGGGTGAGCTCAGCACTTCTCCATCTATCTCTACTCCTGCTCCAGCCTCTGCAGATGTCCATGACCACAGCAATAATCACTGACTTCGTCTCGGGGCTAAACCTGAAGCTTCGGTTGGTCCCTCTCATCCTCCATGCGCGCCCTGGACCTTGGTTCGACCAGCTAACAGCCATCGTCAATCGACCAGAATGGGCCACGCCTCTTCTCTTCCCATGTCCTTGGAAAACAGATTTGATATCCATTCCCTAGGGGATTTTCCCCACCTGGACGCTGGCCGTCCGCCCATGGACGACCCTCTTCCTCCCTCCTCTCCTTCAGCAGCGGCTCATGTCCACAAACCCCAGATAAAGACCACCCTGGATGTGTCAAATTACACACCAGCTCCAGATAGAAGAGAGCGCATCACCCCGCCTTTGCAACAACAACATCATGCAATAACATCCCAGATGAAGCATCTGAGATTTTAAAAAGGGACTTCAGGTGCCTTCTGTCCACTCTTATGAACTGTGGCAGATGTGCGCTCATCTCTGGGCCTTTGGCACCTCTCAGACGAGGCTGCAATCGTTTTAGCAGAACTCTCAGTCTTAATTCTTGGCTGTGTTTTACTTGTCCTATTTTTAACATTAGTTTTGTTGACAATTTTAACTTATTTTGGAACCGCCCATCACTTATGGGGCCTGATGGCATCCACCCAAATAGACTTGGTGCACATGTTTTAAGAGACAATCTATTCTATTCCATTCGGTGTTTTTTGGTACAGTGACTGGGACTTGGTGTGTTTACTCGCTCTGAAGCTTCTGGGTTTGCCAAACTGCCCTTTTTTGGTTCTGTTCCCTCTTCTTGTATCGATCCCATTAATTCAGGTGGTCTTTACCGTTTGGATCAGCCTTTGATTTATAATCCTACAGAGATTGTGTCTGTCTCCCATTGCCCTAAATATTGTAACCCTGGACAAATACAACACAACTTGAAAAATACACGCACTTCTGCTGCTACTCCTCATCCACCACCCTTCAACTTTGCCCCCGTCTCTTCCCTCAGAGAACCTTTTTCTTCTCCCTCTAAAGTTAATAAAAAAGTTAATAAAAATAGAATGCATAAACATCCCAAATTGCTTAAACAAAATGTTGGTAAAATGCAAATCCAGCCTCAAGTCCCTAAAATTAATAAATTGTCCTCTGTTCCTGCCCAAAATTTAAAAATTAAATGTGGTCTATTAAACATTAGGTCTCTAACTTCTAAGTCTCTTCTGGTTCATGATCTATTAATCGATCATCAGATCGATCTACTATCCATCACAGAGACCTGGCTCGGGCAAGATGATTATGTTGGTCTGAATGAATCAACTCCTTCTGGGTATTTAAACTGTCATAACCCCAGAGGTTCTGGTCGTGGTGGTGAAGTGGCTGCAATTTTCCATTCTAAATTACTAGTTAATGTTAAGCAAAAATTGTGTTTTAATTCCTTTGAAGGTTTGGTCCTCAGTGTGGGGTTTGTTGGCAATCTTGGCTTGAACCCAGTTTTCTCTGCCATAGTTTATCGTCCTCCCTTGGCCTAGAGTTTCTATCTGAATTTGCTGAATTTTTAGCTGATATAGTGCTGAAATCCAATAGATTAATTATTGTAGGGGACTTTAATATACATGTTGATGTAGAAAATGACTGTCTTAATAAGGTATTCAATTCAATTTTAGACTCAATGGAGTTTTCCCAGAAAGTAAAAAAAAATTTTTACCCATCATTTCCACCATACATTGGACCTTGTTTTGACTTATGGTATAGATATCGAACATCTGGTAGTGTCTCCTCATAATCCTGTACTGTCTGACCATTGTCTGTTAATTTTTGATTTCATTATCTCTGATCACTTGTTTCCTAAAGAAAAATACTACTACAGCAGATGTCTTTCTGATGACGTTGCCAAATTTTTGCAGATTGTCTCCTCTATGCCATGGGTCAACACAACAGAAACAACAGAAATAAATGATGGAGAGTCTGTTCCAGTCGTGATTGATAGTATAGTTGATGTTGTTACTGCCTCTCTGCATCAGACTCTAGATTTGGTAGCCCCTTTAAAAAAGAAAAAGTCTTACCAGAGATTTCTAATCCCTTGGTTTAACTCAGAAACTCGTGGCTTAAAACAGAAAACTCGTCAATTGGAAAGGAAACGGCATTCAACTAATTCAGATGAATTCTACTTAGCGTGGAGAAATAATTTCTTAATCTATAAAAAATCTCTGAGAAAAGCTAGATCAAGCTATTATTCTGCATTAATAGAAGCAAACAAGAATAACCCCAGGTTTCTCTTCAACACTATAGCCAGGCTTACAAAGAGCCAGGACTCGGTCAATCCTCGCATCCCCCCTGAGCTTTCTAGTAAGGACTTTTTCCAATCTTAAAATTTTATCTATTAGAGATTAAATCAGTCAGATTCTTCCTACCGTAAACTCAAGTACATTAACTACTACAACTCCCTCAATTGATATCTGCTTAGATAAGTTTACTCCAATCAACCTCTTAGAGTTGGATAAAATAATTTCCTCATCTAAGTCTTCATCTTGCCTTTTGGACCATATTCCTTCCAGGTTATTTAAAACTATCTTCCCAATTATTGGTAGCCGTATTCTTCTTATAATTAATTCTTCTTTAACTCTGAGTTATGTACCACTAGCTTTTAAAACTACTGTAATTAAACCCTTACTCAAAAAACCAACGCTCAATCCAGGAGTTTTGGCCAATTATCGACCAATCTCTAATTTGCCTTTAATTTCAAAAATCTTGGAAAGAGTTGTTGCTGCACAATTATCTGACCATTTGCAGGGAGTTGGTTTGTTTGAGGTGTTTCAATCTGGGTTCAGAGCTCATCACAGCACTGAAACTGCCTTAGTGAAGGGCACTAATGACCTCCTGATCGCATTTGATAATGGACTTGCCTTTGTTCTTGTTCTTTTAGATCTCAGTGCAGCCTTTGACACTATCGATCATGCGACTCTACTTGATAGATTAGAACACTTTGTTGGCCTGAGTGGAACTCCGTTGCAGTGGTTTAGATCTTATTTGTCTGATAGATTTCAGTTTGTTCACATCAATGATGAATTGTCTTCCAACTCCAAGCTCAGTCACGGAGTTCCACAGGGATCTGTGTTGGGCCCTACTGTTTAGTTTATATATGCTCCCGTTAGGCAATATCATGAGAAAGCACTGTATACATTTTCACTGTTACGCAGACAACACACAACTATACCTGTCAATGAAGCCCGATGATTATAATCAATTAGCCAAGTTAGATGCCTGTCTTAAGGACATCCAAACTTGGATGACTTGTAATTTTCTACTATTAAACTCTGATAAAACTGAAGTCATTCTTGTTGGCCCAAAACATCTTAGAAATTCCTTTTCAAATTATGCCCTTAATTTAGATGCCACCACTCTCACTCTGAACAGTTCTGTGAGGAACCTTGGAGTTATTTTTGATCAAGATTTGTCATTTAATTTACATATTAAAACTGGTTAAGATAAGATAAGATAAGCCTTTACTAGTCCCACAATGGGGAAATTCCAGGATTGCAACATCACAAGGATAGCAACACTCAGAGAAATAATAAAGATAAGAAAGTAAGAGCAGTGACTATACATATGTACACATAAATATATATATATATATACACAGTGTGAAGCATTGTAGCTAGATGGAATAAACAGCGTAACCGTCTATTTAGTTACCCTACATGGTGTGAATATGTACCCATACATATTGTCACCCTCCGTAGCGACTGATATTGTCCTAGTTGTATACTGGAGGGGACCATTTGTGTAAGTCTATTGCATCTTTTGCATTCAATACTATTAAGTCGTCACGTTTTTTTGCTATCTCTGCGAGTAGCCCTGCTTAGGTTATACAGTCTGACAGCCGTAGGTAGGAAGGACCTGCGAAACCTCTCGGTTGTGCACCTAGGATGATGTAGTCTACTGCTAAATGAGCTCCTCAGTGCGTTCAGTATGTCATGCATAGGGTGGGACTCAGACTCCAGCAGAGATGACACTTTAGTCACCATCCTTCTCTCTCCTATCTCCTCCACTGGGTCAAGGCATTGCCCCAGGACAGAGCTAGCTTTCTTGATTAGTTTGTTCAGTCTCTTCCTATCAGCTGCTGTAATGCCACTGCCCCAGCAGACCACTCCAAAAGTGATGGTCGTGTCGTAGAATGTCTTCCACAGTGCCCCTTGTACTCCAAAAGACCTGAGCCTCCTCAGTCGTAACAGCCTGCACTGTCCCTTCTTGTAGAGTGCGTCAGTATTGTGTGACCAGTCTAGTTTATTGTTCAGATGAACACCCAGGTACTTGTAGAATGTCACCATCTCAATATCTGTTCTCTGGATGTTCACTGGTGCTGTGAGGGGTTGTCCTTGCCTGCGGCAGTCCACCATCAGCTCCTTAGTTTTCCTCATGTTGATCTGGAGGCAGTTCCGAGAGCACCAGTCCATGGAGTCCTGGATAAGTCCTCTGTATTCAGCTTCATCTCCGTTGGAGATGAGGCCGACGATCGCAGAGTCATCAGAGAACTTCTGTAGATGGCAGTGTGTTGTGTTGTGTGAGAAGTCCGCAGTATAAAGGGTGAACAGGAAGGGAGCCAAAACCTAAGACTGCCTTCTGTCATCTGCGCAATATTGCCAAGATTAGGAGCATCTTGTCTCTGAATGATGCTGAGAAACTGATTCACGCCTTTGTCAGCTCTCGATTAGATTATTGTAATTCATTATTATCTGGTTGTCCTAAAGTATCCTTAAAAAATCTTCAGTTGATTCAAAATGCTGCTGCTAGAGTTTTAACTGGTTCTAGAAAAAGAGATCGTATCTCGCCGGTTCTGTCCTTCCTTCATTGGCTTCCCATAGAATTTAGAATCAAGTTTAAAATCCTTCTTCTTACTTTCAAAGCTCTTAATAATCAGGCCCCCCAATATATAAAAGATCTGATATTACCTTACCATCCTATTAGAGCATTACCCTCCAAAAATGCTGGCTTACTTGTGGTGCCCAGAATCTCCAAAAGTACAGTGGGAGGCAGAGCCTTCTGCTGCCAAGCTCCTTTCTGGAACCAGTTACCACTCTGGGTCCGGGAGTCAGACTCGGTCTCTGTTTTTAAGAACAGGGTAAAATCCTTCCTTTTTAATATAGCTTACGTTTAAGGAGGGATTTTGTGTCTCTTAACCCCACTTTTGTTCTGTTGTTATTTGATTCATACTGCTGGTTGACCTCCAGTAATGTACTTGGCATCTTACTGTTATGTTCTTTATGTCTGTCCTCTCCATCCTCCCCATCCCCTCACCCCCAGCCAGTCACAGCAGATGACTGCCCCTCCCTGAGCCTGGTTCTGCTAGAGGTTTCTTCCTGCCAAATGGGAGTTTTTCCTCTCCACTGTCGCTTAGTGCTTGCTCATAGGGGATCGTCTGATTGCTGGGTTTTTCTGAGACTGTGTTTTTTTTTTCCTGCACTGTGGCGCCACGAGACGGCTTCTGTTGTGATGTGGCGCAGTAAAAATAAAGCTGAATTGAATTCCGCCTAGGAATCCATCCCCGACATGGCCACCTCAGATGGGGAGAAAGAGAAAAACATCAGGTCACTGTTACTGGCAGCAGTGGAGCCCAGCAAGTAAAATTCAGGAGCAGATGACAGCTGCAACTAGTTCTCCCCACCACAGGCAAGACAAGCTCTCTGTAGAACTAATAATGTAGAGAAAGAAAAGAGTACTTGCCTTGACTCAAGCTCCACCGCCGACCATGACTCCCATGACTCTGCTGCTGCAACCCTGACAGCAGGCATGATGGCAGGTGTAGCTTTGGCCATGACAACAGGAACTCGGTGGAGCCCAGGTGTGGCCGCAGGAGCTGGTGGAGCCCCAGACATGGCAGCTGATGCTGGTGGAACCCCAGACATGGAGGCTCAAGCTGGTTGAACTCCAGACATAATGGCTGATGCTGGTGGAACTCCACACGTGGTGGATGAAGCTGGTGGAACCCTAGCCTGTGTAGCGGAGCCAGGGAATGTCTCACCGATAGCACCGGGTCCCGCAATGCCAAAAACAGGCAACATACCTAGCAACAGGATCAAACATACCTCTGGCTAAGATAAAAGTTTATGGATCTTCCTTGCTCAGAGTTGCACTGAGTGTTCCTCAATCACTTTTAAGCTAAGTTAAGATAGGAACTCTCCTAGAGAACTCTCAGAATGTTTGTGAATACAAGCCTGTCTCTGCTAACATGCTGGGGAGGGTACCACAGCTGTGGAAAACATCCTGTGTGGTACCTGTACCGAAGACTCCTCACCCCAAGGACATGAACAGCTATAGACCAGTGGCCCTCACATCACACCTAATGAAGACCATGGAGAGGCTTCCTACCAGCATGGTATCGGGGTGGAGGATGCAGTGATCTTCCTCCTACACTATTCCTTGTCGCACCTGGAGAAGCCTTGGAACACTGTGAGGATCATATTCTTTGATTTATCCAATGCTTTCAACACCATCCAACCAGTGATCCTGAAGGACAAGCTACTGTGCACAAGGGTGGACCAGCACCTGTCATTGTGGATCCTGGACTACCTCACAAACTGACCACAGTTTGTGAGAACCCAGGACTGTGTGTCTGATACCAACATCTGCAGTATGCCCCCCCCCCCCCAGGGAATAGTTCTAGCTCCTTTCCTGTTCACCCTCTGTACTGCTGACTTTTCACACAACACACCACACTGCCATCTACAGAAGTTCTATGATGACTCTGCGATCGTCAGCCTCATCTCTGATGGAGATGATGCGGCGTACCGAGGACTTATCCAGGACTCTGTGGACTGGTGCCAATGGAACTGCCTCCAGATCAATGTGAGGAAAACTAAGGAACTGGTGGTGGACTGCCTCAGGTGAGGGCACCCCCCCCCCCCCCCAAAGCACCAGTAAACATCCAGAGAACAGACATTGAGATGGTGACATCTTACAAGTACCTGGGTGTTCATCTGAACAATAAACTAGACTGGTCACACAACACCAACGCACTCTACAAGAAGGGGCAGAGCAGGCTGTTCCTCCTGTGGATACTCAGGTCTTTTGGAGTGCAAGGGGCACTCCTGAAGACCTTCTACGATTCGGTAGTTGCATCAGCTATCACATTTGGAGTGGTCTGCTGGGGCAGCGACATCATGGCAGCCAACAGGAAGAGACTGAACAGACTGATCAAAAAAGGTAGCTCTGTTCTGGGGTGATGCCTCGTCCCAGTGGAGGAGATAGCAGAGAGGAGGATGGTGGCTAAGCGGTCATCTCTGCTGGAGTCCGAGTCCCACCCCATGCAGGACACGCTGAATGCACTGAGGACCTCATTTAGCAGTAGCCGTGCCATCCTTGGTGCACGATGAAAAGGGCTGCTTGTAGAGGTCGTATTAAATGTACTAAATGTACAATGTACATGCAAAATAAACAACTTTGCACAATAGAAATTGGCCCCTCCAATACACAACTAGGACAATAACAATCATAACAGCAACAACACTGTGATTCAAATGCAAAATATACTGTCTGGGTACATATTCATATTCTGCATGGTAACTTAACAAACCAGAATGCTGTTTATTCAGCATTCAGATGAATCCAAGATGGTGCCATGGATGGCAGCCACTGGCTTCTGCTCTCTGATGTTTTTGATAATTTTGTGTGTTTTTTTGGACTTCTGCTCTTCCATCCGAGTCACCTTTTCAAGGGAGGAACTACTTTCACTCAGACTATCTCCCAATGCAACTTCTCCGCTAGTTTCTACTGCTGATCTGAAGTTTTTTCAGTCGATCTTAGCTGTGGGAGCAGCAGCTATCGGCACTGGCCGGAAACGAGGGCGGCGTGGTAAACGTGCCGGTGCGCTAGTCAGGCTGAAGAAATGAGGATATCGCACGCCGCTCCCATCAATCCATCTGGCGAATGTCCGCTCTTTGGCGAACAAAATGGACGGACTGCTGCTCCTGACTCACAAAAACCTGGATTTTAGCAGATCTGGCGCCCTGTGTTTCATGGAGTCCTGGCTGAGTGAACACATCCTGGACAGCGCGGTGCGCCTGGACGGATTCCAACTGTTTTGCGCTGATCGCAGCCGAGAATTCTCCGGAAAGACTAAAGGTGGTGGAATCTGCTTCTACATAAACGAAGGTTGGTGTACTGACGTCACAGTGTTGAAGAAGTTTTGTAGCCCGAACCTAGAGTCACTGTTCATAAACGGTAAACCCTTTTATTCATCGCGAGAGTTCTTGTTTATTCTGGTCGGAATTTATATCCCACCTGCTGCTTGTACAACGGAGGCCCTGCTGCACCTCGCTGACCAGATAGCAGAGGTGGAGGAAAAACATCCAGACTCTCTGCTTATCATTCTGGGTGATTTCAATAGAGCTAATCTCACAAATGAGCTTCCTAAATACAGACAGCATATTAAATGTCCCACCAGGGACACAAATACACTCGACCACTGTTACAGTTTTAAGAAACGCCTATCATGCCGTCCCCCGTGCAGCTCTGGGTTTTTCTGACCACTGTCTGCTCCATCTTATTCCAACATACAGACAGAAACTAAAAACTTCCAAGTCTGTTGTAAGGA
This sequence comes from Pholidichthys leucotaenia, assembly GCA_020510985.1. Taxonomy (NCBI): domain Eukaryota; kingdom Metazoa; phylum Chordata; class Actinopteri; order Cichliformes; family Pholidichthyidae; genus Pholidichthys; species Pholidichthys leucotaenia. The sequence continues at coordinate 8,673,767 of CM035840.1, forward strand.
CTGAAGAAATGGACTGAGGAATCAAAGCTGGAGTTACAAGCCTGCTTTGACAGCACAGACTGGAGTGTTTTTGAAGATGCAGCCATTAACCTAAATGAACTCACTGACACTGTGACATCATACATCAGTTTCTGTGAGGACATGTGTGTGCAGACCAAGACCTTCTGCACATACAACAACAATAAACCCTGGTTCACTCCTAAACTCAGGCAGCTACGTCAGACCAAGGAGGAGGCCTACATGACTGGTGACTGGACTCTGTACAAGCGGGCCAGAAACATGCTGACGAAGGAGACCAGGCTTGCTAAGAGGAGCTACAGTGAGAAGTTACAACAAAACTTCTCAGCCAACAACTCTACTTCTGTGTGGAGAGGCCTACAGAATATCACCAACTACAGGAGACCATCCCCCCACCCTGTGGAAAACCTCCAGCTGACTAATGACCTAAACAGCTTTTACTGTAGGTTTGAAAAGAACCTACAGTTCTCACCTCCCACCCACACAAAAGGATTATCTGCAGCCCCAAGAACTCCATCCCTCCTCCACTCTGACCTCCCACCAGCACTAACGATCTGTGAAGAGGAGGTGTGTCGGGTCTTTCAGAGACAAAAGATCAAGAAGGCTGCAGGACCTGATGGTGTGTCTCCATCCTGCCTGAGAGTCTGCTCCAACGAGTTGGCCCCCATCTTCACCCAGATCTTTAATAGATCACTGGAGCTGTGTGAAGTGCCTTCCTGCTTCAAACGCTCTATCATCATTCCAGTTCCCAAGAAACCCTCTGTTACAGGATTAAACGACTACAGACCTGTTGCCTTGACCTCTGTGGCCATGAAATCCTTGGAGAGATTGGTGCTGAACCACCTGAAGGTCATCACAGGCCCCCTGATGGACCCACTGCAGTTTGCCTACCGGTCAAACAGGTCAGTGGATGATGCAGTGAATATGGGACTACACTACATCCTGCAACACCTCGACTCCCCAGGGACATACACCAGGATCCTCTTTGTCGACTTCAGCTTGGTGTTCAACACCATCATCCCAGGCATTCTTCATCAGAAACTCCTCCAGCTCAAGGTGACCCCCTCCACCTTCCAGTGGATCTCCAGCTTTCTGACTGACAGGTGGCAACATGTGAAGCTAGGGAGATTTACATCCAGCTCCCGAAAAATTAGTACTGGCGCCCCCCAAGGGTGTGTCCTTTCCCCACTGCTCTTCTCCCTCTACTCCAATGACTGCACCTCAGAGGACCCTTCGGTGAAGCTCCTGAAGTTTGCGGACGACACCACAGTCATCGGTTTGATCCGGGATGGTGATGAGTCTGCATACAGGCGGGGGGTGGAGCAGCTGATCCTCTGGTGCGGCCAGAATCATCTTGAACTTAACCCAGCCAAAACGGTGGAGATGACTGTGGATTTCAGGCGACACCATCCTTCATTCCCCCCACTCACCATCCTCAACAGCACAGTGTCCACTGTGGACTCCTTCAAGTTTCTGGGTACCACAATCTCCCAGGACCTGAAGTGGTCCCCCCATATAGACACTATCCGGAAAAAAGGCCCAGCAGAGGTTGTTTTTTCTGCGTCAGCTCAAGAAGTTTGATTTGCCTCAGGAGCTGCTGGTTTTCTTCTACACCGCCATCATCCAATCTGTCCTCTGCTTTTCCATCACTGTCTGGTTTGGATCTGCCACTAAACAGGACAAGACCAGACTGCAGCGGATCATTAAGTCTGCGGAGAGGATCATTGGTACCAACCTACCCTCCATTGAGAACTTACATCGGTCCATAACCAGGAAACGGGCGGGAAACATCTGTGTTGACCCGTCACACCCCGGCCACAAACTGTTTGAACTTCTATCGTCTGGTCGTCGTTGCAGACCACTGAAGGTCAAAACCACCCGTCACAGGAACAGTTTCTTTCCTCAAGCCATCACTCTGATGAACTCCTAACATTCACCTAGTCCTACCTGTTGCTGTACTCATGACTTTTCATCCATTCTTACATTGCACATAACTCTCACACTGCTTTTTACTTCATTCACATTATATCACCGAATATGAGTTCACATTGAAATACTGTATGACTGTATATTTTTTCATATATTTCTGCAAAGTGTGGATAGTCTGAGTAAATAACTGCATTTTTTTTTTTTTTTTGTTACTTATTTGTACCCGTAGGTAGACTCGGTTTGCAGTCTGGTGACAAGCCACCGGCTGCTGGTCGCTGCGTGCGCGAGCGCCCTAAACCTACATGTTTTTGGTATGCGGGAGGAAACCGGAGAAATCCCGGAGTAAACCCACGCAACACGGGGAGAACATGCAAACTCCACACAGCTCACTGTTGGTCGGGGGCTGGGATCGAACCCACGATCTCATGATCCCCGCGATCCCCCGGCCGAGGGTAAAACTGTGCTGCCACAGTGCTAAACCACTGCGCCACCGTGCAGCCCATATATGCATATATTCCTGTATATATTTGCATCCTTTTATAGAAATGTGGACAGACTGTAATTTACTGTACATACTCTGTTGTCATTGAATCCTTATTTAAATCTTATTTAAATCCTCCACCTGAACAACGAGAGCAAGTTTTTTAGCCAAAGTCAAATTCCTTGTATGTGTTGTGCATACTTGGCCAATAAAGCTGATTCTGATTCCATCTAGCTGCAATGCTCCTGCACTGTGTATATATCTGTGTACATATGCATATTTGTTTACAGCTTTGGCTAACGGGTTCTTATTATCTTATTAACTACTGCTCTGAGTGCTGCTATCCCTTTGCTGCTGTAATCCTGGAACTTCCCCATTGTGGAACTAATAAAAGCTTATCTTATCTTACGAAGTGGTACTGCAACAGTGTGTAGCAACAGCTTCTCCGCAGGCTAATTCAGGAAATCACTCTTCTTCATCTTAAAGAAACTCTCACTCAGGGTCTGGTCAAGAATTGCTGTGTGTCTTCATCATCAGGACCCCAGTGTAAACAATTTCCCTTTTGTAGAGAAACCTGATAAGACTTGCTTTTAAAGGCATAAGTGGACTATAAAATCACTGGAGTCGAACCCCAATTAGACAGTTCGTGCTGATGGCATTCGTTCATACCAGGAACTGATACTCTTAAAAAGTCATAAACTTCCAAACTTTCACTCCTTAACCTGTCAGGTTATGCTGATAAACTCTTGGAGCCTTTCCAGAAGCCCCATAAAACTCTGTAGGATACCCTCTGTTAACATTCCAAGATCTAAAAATTATCTGCAGCTCAACAGTACCTCCTAGTGGACATCTACGGAATATGTTTCATTACTTCTGCAATCTGGAACTGTTAATTCTGATTGAACACTAACACTTTTTTTATAATCTCACCTTTTTTATGGACAATAATTCATTAATCCTTGCTTTAAATGTGAGTGCATGTCTTAGGAATGTCTTTTTCATGAATGTTATTCAAATGAATGTTAAACTTATTAGTAATAGTATAACTGCATGGTCACTGAATATTAGCCTCGAGTCACTTAATTAGTTAGATTTTATATTAAGTATATAAAATGAATCTCATAAGAACTGAATGAATACTTTCTGAATCTGTTGTCCATCTTCCCAACTTGCAACAACCAATCACCAGGCTGTCTGTTGGATAACGCCTTTGCATTTGATTGGCTGTTCACAGACAAAGAACTGATCCCTCATTGGACAAAAGCCCATTCAAACTCCTCTTTATGGAAGATAACTGGTCCGTCTTGCTGCCGGTCACAGGTTTATGACCCAGAAGTGCGCTTCAGTTAAATGCCAACAGAGCCACCCCGGTAGTTCAGTTGTTTTCAGTTGTTTTGTCTAAGTTGTTCTGTGAGTCCTGTATGTTCAAGTTTTAAGAAGTCTTTTGTGTGTGTCTGAACCTTGTCAAGTCCTGCGCTAGCTTTCTTAAATCGTCTTTTGATAAGCTTTTGCATGTTTTCAGGCAACTGAGAGGAAATCATTTTTTTCCTACGAGCTCGCTTTTAAACTCTGAAATCCCCCCCCCCCCTTCACCTCAGAAGCCATTGTTATCCTATTTAAATGTTTTTCTTGGACTTTTTGACTTTTCCTGCCATCAAAGTGGACTAAGAGATTTGGGGCTTTTTGGTTTTTCCCCAGAGAAGAATTCAGACCTCGTGGGTGAAACTGACTAAAAACATTTTTCCTTCAGCCTTTGGGGTTGTCCTGCGGGCTGGGGACACACTAAATTTCAGACTGGTTTCCAAAGGATGTCACGCCTGGCCTGGGGCTTAGCCACTAACTCAACCGATTACACTCTTGCAAGCCCCCCCCCCCCTCCCCGGTTGAGTCCTGTGTTCCAAACGCTGTCTGAAAGAGCCGCTGAGCCTTCCCGAACAATACCACCGGCTGGCGCCGACCACCTCTAAATGCCTGGACCTACAGCTGTCCGTAAGTGAGACTCCCATTTTCTTATCTGCTGGGTTTAAACGAGATGTCCTAAATGTCAATTATAATTGAACATAACCAATATTTCATGGTACAATTAGTCCTTCAACTGTAGGACAAAGCTATAAACTGAAGGAATATTCTTATTTTTTTTTATAACCTCGGGTAATTTTTGTAGAGTAATTCATAAGTTCCTTTTCCAGATAATCAGCTTATGTAATTTTTCACCATAAAGTTGCATTCTGATTTTGTTAGTTTTCTCAGCCTTCCATTGCATTACAGTTGAAACATAAAATCTGGTTTCCTCTTGGTTCCACAAAGGTTTAACTACAGATTTTATGCTCAGGAATCCATTAACAGTTGATGTGATATCTAATACCTGCGGATTATTTGAACTTGTTTACCCACCATTTCAACGCACTGTCATGTAACCTGAATGAGTTTCATTTAATAAATTTGTAAACGAGAGAAGTTGAAGCGTTTTACTTTGCATATATGCTTTCCTGGGTCACGGCAGTAAAAGAACTCACTAAATTTTGAGACTGAATTCATTAAGTAATTGAAGGTATGGAAATTAATTAATTGACAATTCGTTCTTTTAGAACTGGTGCCCCTTTTTTACGAGTGTTTTTCTATTTTATTTAGTGAGTATTGGGGTGACTGTTTAACTCTGTCCCCTCGCACATCCACTTCTAAATAAAATAAATAATTCCTTTACCTTATTACACTATATTTTATTACATATTGCTACAAGTGAAACATGTATCCAGTGCACTTACAAATGGCTTGTGACATATTGCATCTATTCAACAATTTCTAAAGGGTTGGAAACTGCTATTTGTATGCATTTTGTGAGAGCGGGCTTTTTCACCTCAGCTTTTATTGATGCTCAAATGTGTGCATGATGCTGTGAGCACTCCTATCAGATGGAAGATAACCATGTAAATCCTTTATAGAAATGAATATGTAAACATGTTGGATGTTAAATGTATTTGACATGCTCATCTTTACATATATATATTTTTTGAACAGTGAATGGGATAGGATGGTGCTGTAATCTTCCACAACACAAGTCAATTATTAAGAAACACTTGACTTTTATTGTCAGTTTTTGAGAATCATTTTGTATGCATGGTTAGTTTTGTGCAACTGCTGAGCATGAAGGAGTCAGTGATGGGCTGGATTAACTCTGCACAACAGCTGGGAACCTGCAGCCACTTTGAAGTTTCTACCGGTTTCAATTGGTTTGAAAATTGCATTTCAGTCAAAATAGTTACATAACATCATAAGTGATGTAGTCTTTTCTTCCTCAATGGGGAGAGACAGAAACACAACCCTCCCCATTTTGAATAAATGCAATTGCGGTGACACGGCTGAAACAAATGCAGTATCAAAAAATTCATTCATCTTCAACCGCTTAATCCACATCCCGCCCACCACCTGTTTGACCTGCTTCCCTCTGGACGATGGTTCAAATTGATCAGGTCCCACACCTCCAGACTGAAAGTTTCTTCCCCTGAGCCATCCAAACTGCAAACACGCCCCACCCCCCTCCCTCTGAATGCTCACATGCTCAGAACTGAGGACGTTTTACAGTGATGTGAAAGAATGTTTGCCCCCTTCCTGAGTTCTCATTTTTTTTTGTATGTTTGTCACACTTAAATGTTTCAGATCAAACTAATTTAATTATTTGACAAAGATAACACAAATAAACAAAAAATGCAGTTTTTAAATGAAGGTGTTCATTATTAAGGGGAAAAAAAATCAAAAACTTTATGGTCCTGTGTGAAAAAGTGATTGCCCCCTAAACCTAATAACTGGTTGGGCCACCCTTAGCAGCAGCAACTGCAATCAAGCATTTGCAGTAACTGGCAGTGAGTCTTTTATAGCGCTGTGGAGGAATTTTGGCCCACTCAACTTTGCAGAATTGTTGTAATTCAGCCACATTGGAGGGTTTTCCAGCATGAACCACGTTTTTAAGGTCATGCCACAGCATCTCAATTGGATTCGGGTCAGGACTTTGACTAAACCACTCCAACCGCTTCATTTTGTTTTTCTTAAGCCATTCAGAGGTGGACTTGCTGATGTGTTTTGGATCACTGTCCTGCTGCTGAAGGACAGTGATTCAAGTGCACTTCAGCTTGAGGTCACAAACAGATGGCGGGAAATTCTCCTTCAGGATTTTTTGGTAGACAGCAGAATTCATGGTTCCATTTATCACAACAAGTCTTCCAGGTCCTGAAGCTGCAAAACAGCCCCAGACCATCACACTACCACCACCACATTTTACTGTTGGTGTGATGTTCCTTTTCTGAAATGCTGTTACTTTTACGCCGGATGTAATTGCACACACACCTTCAAAAAAGTTCAACTTTTGGGTCATCAGTCCACAGAGTATTTTCCCAAAAGTCTTGGGGATCATCAAGATGTTTTCTAGCAAAACTGAGAAGAGTTTATGTTCTTTTTGCTCAGCAGGGGTTTTTGTCTTGGAACTCTGCCATGCAGGCCATTTTTGCCCAGTCACTTTCTTATGGTGGAGTCATGAACACTGACCTTAACTGAAACAAGTGAGGCCTGCAGTTCTTTGGATGTTTTTGCGGGGTCTTTTGTGACCTTTTGGATGAGTAGTCACTGAGCTCCAGGGGTATTTTTTGTCGGGCTGGGCACTCCAGGGTTCCAAGGTTGTCATAGCCAGGAGCGGCACTGGAATTAAGCTCCCAGTGCCCATAAAATGCTCCTTACGGCGTGCGTCTCGAAAAGCCTCTGACAACTAAGTCCAACTCCTAGCCTGCCCGTGTGGTTTAGTCTCTAAGCCCGGCGGAACTGCTTTTACTAATATGAGAAGGGGCGAGGGCGGATCTCTGGCGCCTTAAAACCAGATGCTTCGGGTAGATGGTGGCTCGTCAACCTGGGAAGGTAGCCCATCTAGGGGAAGGTAAACCCTGATTTCAAACCTCCGCTGCCTTGCAGCACACCCGGTCACGGGAAAGGCTTCGGGAGTCAACCCTGAGGAAAAATCCGGAGTCTGAGCCCCTAAGGCAGTTCTCTGTTGTGCTCAACATCGTTCTGGCAGCTCCTGCGACGGCGCTGGTGCCAAACTATAGCAGCCCTGCTGTTCCTTTGGATTCATCAGTAACGTGGAGAGGGGGGACATGCTGCATGGGTAACATCTTGTCCTCCATATCTTCCTGCCCAGGCTTGAATCCTACCAACGCCCAACGCTGGAAGGTAGAACACCGGTGCGCATTAGCCTGTTCAGCCACAGGCGGTGCTGTTCCAGCAGAGTAGACGTTTAGGATTCTCTTCCATGGTCATCATAGACCGACAGAGGCCAATGACGGGCACTCCAGGGAAGGTTCACCACTGTTCCATGTACTTGCCATTTGTGTATAATGGCTCTCACTGTGGTTCGCTGGAGTCCCAAAGCTTTAGAAATAGCTTTATAACCTTTTTTCAGACTGCTAGATCTCAAATTACTTTGTTTCTCATTTGTTCCTGAATTTCTTTGGATCGCAGCATGATGTCTAGCTTTTGAGGATCTTTTAGTCTACTTCACTTTGTCAGGCAGGTCCTACTTAAGTGATTTCTTGATTGAGAACAGGTGTGGCAGTAATCAGGTCTGGGTGTGGCTAGAGAAATTGAACTCAGCTTTCCAAAAATGTGATAAACCACAGTAAATTTATGTTTTAACAGTGGGGGCAATCATTTTTTCCTCATAGGGCTATGAAGGTTTGGATTTTTTTTTACCCTTAATAAACACCTTCATGTAAAAACTGCATTTTGTGTTTGCTTGTATTATCTTTGTCTAATATTTAAATTTGTTTGATGATCTGAAACATTTAAGTGTGACAGACACACAAAAAAGAGAAATCAGGAAGGGGGCAAACGCATTTTCACACCACTGTATAACTCACCTGTCTTTGCAGTCATCACCTTCATATATACTGACCCATCTGTGAAACCACCTTTATGTATATTTTCCATAATCCTTGGGCCATTTTACTGTTGTGTGTTCAATTGTCTGTTCTGCGCTCATATGTACATAGCTCCACCCACATAGCCACTACCATACCTGTGTATACCTCCATAATTCTGTGCCATTTTTATTCCTATTTTTTTTACTTTATTTGATTTCAGTCATGTGTTTAGTCATGTGTTCTGTAACCGTGTTTAATCTAACTCTTCTCGCTTACTTTATTGCGCAGTAGCCTGGTGGAGCACCCACAATGTTGTTGTACTGTACTACTGTACAATGACAATATAGCCTTTTCTGTTCTATTATATTCTATTCTTTTCAGGTCACGACGGGGCTGGAGATTATCCCAGCGGGTACACCCTGGACAGATTGCCAGTCCATCGTAGGGCCAAACAATATCCAAACATGAAAATGGAAATATTTAAAACATCCCATTAACTTTCAAACAGTGTTTTATGTTTTTTAAGCTTATAACATATATCCATGGATCACATTTATACCTTTAAAATATCCAAACACTCACTTCACAAAGAAATATGCACTATTTACTACACACAATTTACACTAACTACCGTATCTTTGGGACTATAAGGCGCACCGGATTATAAGGCGCATTAAAGCGAGTTAGTCGGAGCCGGGAAAAAAATTTTTTTTGCGTGCATGGAAAGAAAATCCTATCTATAGTCATTATAGACACATATAGCGCCATTGTCTGCGAGTGTGAATGACCTGTTCCACGAGCAGGCAGAACGTTTTTAGTCCGTGGCTGTTCATCGCCATATTGGCCAGAATACTCGCTCGGTATTCGATATGGCTCGCTCTCCGGAGAGCGAGCCGTATTTACAGCCGTAAATATGTATTTACAGCCGTATTTACTGCTCCCATTTACAGCTAAACGGGAGCAGTTTCGATGCCGAAATTTCACATACAAATCCTAATATACGTGTTCTATACACCATCGGCTTTTGGGTATCGACTACCTCGAGTCGGATCTGGGAATTTTTTTTTTATTTTTTTTTTTGCGTGCATGGAAAGAAAATCCTATCTATAGTCATTATAGACACATATAGCGCCATTGTCTGCGAGTGTGAATGACATGTTCCACGAGCAAATGTACGTTTTTTGGTCCGTGGCTGTTTACATCGCCATATTGGCCAGAATACTCGCTCGGTACTCGATACGGCTCGCTCTCCGGCGGCAGCCCCAAGAAGTAAACAATGCAAACAAATGCCGGGAGGCTTGAATTCTTTCATCCCGAAAATATCATTTTTGAATATTAATTACAGCTAAACAGGAGCAGTTTTGATCAACGATCCATTGGCAGATAGTGGCGTAACTCGCTAGCAATTTAACTTTGAACGACCTGTTGACACCAATATAGCGGTTGGAGTTCTTTGGTTAATCCACCCGGAATGATGGCAAGCTCCGAATTAGTTTGCTTCACTTGGGTTTTGACAGTATCGGTGAGATGGGCGCGCATGGAGTGGCAGATCAATAGGGATGGAGATTTGTGGAAAAAGCCATCCGGCCATTATGTTGAAGCACATATTACTCCGCGAGGCTCCTGACTACCATAATGCTCCGACAATCCATCAAGCGGTTCAGCTTCGTAGCTTACCAAAGTCGTACTAAAACATTTTTGACAGATTTTTGAGCTCCATGTACCACATAAAATCGGTTCGAGGTCAGTAAGCACAACCAGAATATATATATATATATACTGTATATATATATATATATATATATACACACACACACACACACACACACACAGTGGGGCAAAAAAGTATTTAGTCAGCCACCAATTGTGCAAGTTCTCCCACTTAAAAGATGAGAGAGGTCTCCAATTTTCATCATAGGTATACCTCAACTATGAGAGACAAAATGAGAAAAAAAAAATCCAGAAAATCACATTGAAGGATTTTTAATGAATAAATTGGTAAATTCCTCAGTAAAATAAGTATTTGGTCACCTACAAACAAGCAAGATTTCTGGCTCTCACAGACCTGTAACTTCTTCTTTAAGAGGCTCCTCTGTCCTCCACTCGTTACCTGTATTAATGGCACCTGTTTGAACTCGTTATCAGTATAAAAGACACCTGTCCACAACCTCAAACAGTCAGACTCCAAACTCCACTATGGCCAAGACCAAAGAGCTGTCAAAGGACACCAGAAACAAAATTGTAGACCTGCACCAGGCTGGGAAGACTGAATCTGCAATAGGTAAGCAGCTTGGTGTGAAGAAATCAACCGTGGGAGCAATTATTAGAAAATGGAAGACATACAAGACCACTGATAATCTCCCTCGATCTGGGGCTCCACGCAAGATCTCACCCCTTGGGGTCAAAATGATCATGAGAACGGTGAGCAAAAATCCCAAAACCACATGGGGGGACCTAGTAAATGACCTGCAGAGAGCTGGGACCAAAGTAACAAAGGCTACCATCAGTAACACACTACGCCGCCAGGGACTCAAATCCTGCAGTGCCAGACGTGTCCCCCTGCTTAAGCCAGTACATGTCCAGGCCCGTCTGAAGTTTGCTAGAGAGCATTTGGATGATCCAGAAGAGGATTGGGAGAATGTCATATGGTCAGATGAAACCAAAATAAAACTTTCTGGTAAAAACTCAACTTGTCGTGTTTGGAGGAGAAATAACACCATACCTACTGTGAAGCATGGGAGTGGAAACATCATTCTTTAGGGCTGTTTTTCTGCAATGGGACCAGGACGACTGATCTGTGTAAAGGAAAGAATGAATGGGGCCACGTATCGTGAGATTTTGAGTGAAAACCTCCTTCCACCAGCAAGGGCACTGAAGATGAAACGTGGCTGGGTCTTTCAGCATGTCAATGATCCCAAACACACTGCTCGGGCAACAAAGGAGTGGCTTCGTAAGAAGCATTTGAAGGTCCTGGAGTGGCCTAGTCAGTCTCCAGATCTCAACCCCATGGAAAATCTTTGGAGGTAGTTGAAAGTCTGTGTTGCCCAGCGACAGCCCCAAAACATCACTGCTCTAGAGGAGATCTGCATGGAGGAATGGGCCAAAATACAAGCAACAGTGTGTGAAAACCTTGTGAAGACTTACAGAAAACGTTTGACCTCTGTCATTGCCAACAAAGGGTATATAACAAAGTATTGAGATGAACTTTTGTTATTGACCAAATACTTATTTTACCGAGGAATTTACCAATTAATTCATTAAAAATCCTTCAATGTGGTTTTCTGGATTTTTTTTTTCTTATTTTGTCTCTCATAGTTGAGGTATACCTATGATGAAAATTGGAGACCTCTCTCATCTTTTGAGTGGGAGAACTTGCACAACTGGTGGCTGACTAAATACTTTTTTACCCCACTGTATGTGTATATATATATATATATACACACACAGGGAACAGACATCGAGATGGTGACATCCTACAAGTACCTGGGTGTTCATCTGAACAATAAACTAGACTGGTCACACAATACTGATGCACTCTACAAGAAGGGACAGCGCAGGCTGTTCCTACTGAGGAGACTCAGGTCTTTTGGTGTACAAGGGGCGCTGCTGAAGATATTCTATGACATGGTGGTGGCATCAGCCATCACTTTTGGAGTGGTCTGCTGGGGCAGTGGCATTACTGCAGCCGATAGGAAGAGACTGAACAAACTGATCAAGAAAGCTAGCTCTGTCCTGGGGCAGTGCCTTGACCCAGTGGAGGAGATAGGAAAGAGAAGGACGGTGGCTAAACTGTCATCTCTGCTGGAGTCCGAGTTCCACCCTATGCAGGACATACTGAATGCACTGAGGAGCTCATTTAGCAGCAGACTACATCATCCTAGGTGCACAACCGAGAGGTTTCGCAGGTCCTTCCTACCAACGGCTGTCAGACTGTACAACCTAAGCAGGGCTGCTCGCAGAGATAGCAAAAAAGACGTGACAACCTAATAGTTTTGAATGAAAAAGACGCAATAGACTTATACAATGGTCCCCTCTGGCATACAACTAGGAAAATACCGGTCGCTATGGAGGGTGAGAATATGTATGGGTACATAATCATACCATGTAGGATAACTAAGTAGACAGTTGTGCTGTTTCATCCCATCTAGCAACAATGCTCCGCACTGTGTGTGTTTATATATTTACATATTTATTCCATCTAGCTACAATGCTCCGCACTGGGTGTGTTTATATATTTACATATTTATACCATCTAGCTACAATGCTCCGCACTGTGTGTCTATATATATATATTTACATATGTATACTTGCTGCTCTTGTTTCTTTTTTTTTCCTCTTGCCTTCTGATTGTTGCTCTGAGTGTTGCTATCCCTGTGCTGTTGCAATCCTGGAATTTCCCCATTGTGGGACTAATAAAGGCTTATCTTACATAAGGCGCACCAGATTATAAAGCGCACTGTCGATTTTTGTGAAAATTAAAGGATTTTAAGTGCGCCTTATAGTCCAAAAAATACGGTACACTCTGTGGAAGGCCTATTCAATTAGCGGCCCGCAGGACACATGTGGCCCAGAACCAACCTCCAAGCGGTCCAGGCCACGCCAAGGAAATAAATATAAATTTAAGAAAAAAATATGAAGGAACGACTGTCCACAAGCATGCACACGAACAACGCGTGTGACCATCAGCCGCATGGAGTTCAGAAGTGCCCTGTCCATGTGAGCACTCCAGTCGGCAGGCAGAGGTTTTCTGGCGTTGAAACATGAGCTTATTAAAGTACTTTTATGTGGAAAAAAAAGCAGAAGAGATATGTAAGCAGTGAAGGCATTTATGGTGGTTTTAAACAGCTGGAAACGGGAACAAAAATGAAGAGCTGCTTAGCAAACCTGTGGTAAGGCTTCATACTGTATGCAGGGAACGGCAAGAGTGACTGAATAGCTTAGGATTGACTTCACCAGCTACTAGAATATCCATCCATCCATGAATTATTGTTCTGTTCTGGCTCTGCAAACTTATGGTCAAAAGTGTAAATTGTGTAAGGAAAAAAAGTCAAAAATTTTACCACAATCTGTTTCAAATGTATTAAAAAAAAGTAATTTTATTTAAAAAATAAACAAAAATTAGCCATAAAACAAATCAACAAATTTATAATAAAGTCTCAAATGTATAAGAAAATGTCATAAAACACCCCTCTGGGGCAAAAGACAAACTCAAGCGCTTGACTGCAGTGGGGAACAGTAATTTACAGAAAAACATAACAGTCCTAAAAATAACTGCGCAGACATACAAAAAGGCAACAGGAAAAAAACTTACACAAACCTCCTGGTCTTTCCTGGCAGAGAAAGACCAGGAGGATCAGGCAGGGGAGACTGCCCTAGGAGCAGGAGAACTGTCTCACATCATGGTCAGCTGCCGCACTGGAGAAGAGTGCTGCAGTCAAATAAATAGCGGGGCACTATGAAGCTGCAGGTGCAAGTGGCAGGATGACCTAATTACCACTGATTGCAGCTGAGGAAACCTGAAGCACAGCAATCAGTTGGTGGGAGTGTCAGAGGGATGAAAGTAGAGCTCTGCCAAGCAACAAAAGGTAAACCACAACACAGGTACAGAAAGTAACCACAGATTTAACAGTTAAATAATACTGAAACACAAAAGTCTGAGCTCAGAACATGACAGAAAGGTTAATTCTACAAGAGGAAATTACAAATTTGAGGAAAATTGTTTCAAATTTAGATAAATTTACAAAGCAAAAAACTATAATGTTGTTATAAATTTTGGAGAAAAACCTCAAACCTTCAAAACTGAAGTCATTAGTCAAGTTTTTAAGTGGGGGCTTTTTACATCTTTAATTCTACTACAAATTTTTGGTGGACTGATATGTGTGTGTATTGGAATGTGTAGTTATAAAAAGAGGTTCCTATTCACACATGTGGTGATTTAAAACAAAACAAACCACAATGGTGGATGTGCAATGTTCGTTAATGTTATCAATCTTTTCATGGGCGGTTTGTGCACTGAAGTGTTTGACAGTTCATTTTTTATTCAGCTAAATGCACTTTGTGATGTGTCAAGGTCAGTTATGACCAAGATGTAGTCTATTTTATTTCAAAAGGGAAACAAATGTTAATGCTACTAACAGTGCGCATTGAGTTTTTATGGACTTTGAGATATGCCTGATAAGATGTGACCAAAATGGTTATTTACAGAATTTTTTTCATTCTATTTATTTCATTGTTGTTCAAAAGAAAAAATAGTTCTACTACTTCAAGTTCTGCTCAACCCCAGCACTGTTATTGTGTTTCTATGGACTTTTGACGTGCCTTTGTCATGTGCCAAGCGCACATTTAAAACCAAGACAATGAATAAAAAGTGCATATTTTTCATCATATTGATCTGTGTTGGTTTGAAATTTGTCATTCAACAGCTTGCTGAACATGTGTGTCCCAGTTACATGTCTTGATTTCGAATAGTGGCGCAACTGATTTTGTAATTGAATAGCTCTGCTCTATGGACCTTTAAATGTCAAGTGTGAGAACAGTGTTTGTTAAATAAATGCATATAAAAAATATAAACAACAACTGCACCACTACACACCAGTCAGAACAACTCAAGCTGAAGCAGCATATCTAATGTGGTTTGATGTAATTCTGCATGTCTAGCTTTCTGCCGATGGTGTAGAAAGTTACAGTGTTAGCAACTGAGCCTGGATGGTCCCACTCAGTGGCAGCAAGCGGACGCCATTCACTGGGACTGTCATATGATTGGATTGAGGCAGACCTAAGTGCAGCTCGAGCTGCACTTATCAGCTAGCTGGCAGATCGGGCTTGTCATACTGCCTGTCAGATCTGATGAGGGCACCACAAGCCTCACAATGGAGCTAAAATGCAATCTTCTCCTCTGCAACTGCATGGCCTGCCACAGGGACACACTTATTAGACTTTGTAAACAGCCAAATGTGAGTGCTAAACTGCAAGAATTACTGTCAGCTGGGCTGAGGCTCTCTCAGTCAGCTAGTCAAGAAAGACGGGAAGCCGATACATACAAATCTAGTGCTGTAGCAGACAGATTTACTGTAAACCACCAAACTGAATTAGATAATGAAAAAGCATAACTTCAACTATTTTAATCTTTTTTGCCTGTGAAGTGGTAATTATGGATCACATTTACCACATCTAAAGACAAAGTATTCAGCATCAACACAATCACAGTATATATGCACCAGCTGTGGAAAAAAATAAGAGACGGGGCAGATTTCCTAACGTGCTGCACCATCACAAACCCTTGTTATGGCATTAAAAAAACTACAGTGGAGATTTACTACAATGCACCAGGCCTCCCTGCATACATATTTGTGGGAGTTGTCATATCAAAGCGCAAATTTGAGGGAGGGGAGTATTTAATGACTGGCGCAAGGTGATTAACTAAGGTTTGCAGTTGTCAGTCTCCTGCTAATTGTGCCAGGATTTAATGGCCAAAAAAGCTTGTCTTAATTCATCTGCGCCTGACATGACAGTGATCGCCGGTGCCGAGACACTGGCAAGAACCGAGGGCACGTGGCTTAAGAGACAGAAGCTTCTCTCTGTGACTGACTTTATTTGGCATTACAGAACAGATTAATATGAACAGAAACGATCTCACAGGGATCAGTGTTGTGCTGAACTGGACATCAGCCGGCGGGGGATTTTTTAATTTTATTTGTTTATATATAGCCTACTACTACTACTACTACTACTACTACTACTATTATTAATAATAATAATAATTTATTTCATTTTTAATGCACTTTACATTTTTACACAAATAGGATTCAGAACAAGAATAAAAGCAAACATTAAGAGATTATACATACAATGACAGAGCAGGATATTAAAAAGCTTTCCTAAACAATGAATTTGTATCCATATAATAAGATAACCCTTCCTACCTGCAGTGGACAAAAACAAGATCCATAGAAATGTCTCTGAAATTGCAACATCGTAATAACTCAATGACAGCAGTCTCTGCTGTGGCTGTCCGAGGAATAAGAGAAATCATGTATGTTTAATTTTATAATGTTCCAGACTTCAGAAAACCTAAAATGCACATATTTATCAAAAGTCATGGACTGGGAGACCTGTAGATTTTGTTAAAAAAAGTTATTCACATAATAAAACCCCAGAGTCTCCATCAGACCATCTTGACGGTTCTTATGTTGATAAAACATGTTGGTCAAATCATCAATTTATTCATGAGTAGTCTTTTTTTTAATTAGACACAAATACTTAATTTATACATATTAAACAAAGGAGTCTGACATGTAAAATGAAAACCAAAACCTTGAAATATGACGAACAAAAATAGACTATTTTACTGGGGTTTGTGCTAAAACAAAAACTTTTTTTTTTTTTTTTAAACTGCTATATTATGCTCCTCAGAAATGGCTGTGCCTCTGTTGATGACCCGCTTCCTTATTAGGTGTGCCCGTGTGCAATTTTGCGGTGCTCTTGGTGGATGGGTGGTTATGGAAATGAAGTGACTGTGTCCGTGTTCATAATTCTGTGTGTTGTTAGTAGATCACTGGCAAAAATTGGCCACTCCCTTAGGTGCTTTGTCTAATTTGTGCACTCGCTGCCTCGGTAAATCTGCCCCTAAGAGACCAATGTAAAAGTATCACTTTATGTGGTTTTAGTGTTTATGTGTTTAAGTCAGGAGTGTCCAATCATGTGCCATGGAGGGCCAAGACCCTGCAGGTTTTCTCTTCTACCCATTCTCTTCAGCAGGTGTTTTCACTGATCAGCGGTCAGTGGGAAGAAATTCAGTGAAATCTGTTGCTGAAGACACTGGTTGGAGGTAAAGCCTGCAGGGTCTTGGCCCTCCATGGCACATGACTGGACACCCCCAGTTTAAGTAAAATCAGCAGTTTTGTTTCATTCTCTAACCTACTGAAAACAACTCATCCAAATTCCAGGTCAAAATATCATCATTTGGAGCATTTATTTACAGAAAGTGACAACTGGCCAGAACAAAAATATGTTGTTTTTAGATGAAATGATGCACAAAAAACAAGTTCATGTTCATTCTTAAACACTACAATACTTGAGTTTGAAGCTGCGGTCACAAAGGTCCTTATGAACAATGGGTTTGTTAGAATCTCCTATGAATTCTGGAGTTTGCAGACATTCTTGGAGGGGGGCACAGTTTCTTACAGCTGCCATTCAATTCCCAAGAGCAACTTGAGACATTCTTGAGAAATTAGGTGCTTTTCTGTCGTACGATGACCCTAGAGTTCTTACATTCTTAGTAAGGGTGCCTTGGGATCCTCCTATGGCATACTTACTGCCATCTCACAAAAATTTTTGTACAATTCACGGCACTCTCAAGTTGTTGGTAGGAAGATTTTATGGATTTCAGCACATTTTTTAGGTGCAAATGTCACATGAATGACATACTTCCTTCCGCCTTATGAGCATCTCACCTCCACCTTACGTATGCTGTATGAATCTCTGTACAAACAGGGATTCATATGGTGTTTCCTACGATTGCTGTAAGGGCCCCTCAAGAACAACTTAAGGTGTTCTTGAAGAATACTTACGGCCAACTTCTTGCATAGCTTTTACATTATTCCTATGGCATTTGTACGGCTGCCCTACAAGGAGGGGTTTTTGTGGGGCATTCAAATCAAATAAAATCAAATCAAACCTTATTGTCATATTGCTGTACATACAACTGTAGTGCAGGCAAGATGAAATTGCGTTTCTCTCGGCATCCATATAAGTAAAAAGAACATAATTTAAGACACACTCACACACACCCTCACCTCCCACCCCAACACAGCCATTCACACTTCCCTGAGACATACTTGCAAACTAACCAGAACTTATAATATACAAATAATATACATAATGTCCATAGGTGCAGTAGTATGTATGAGAGATTCCGGATCAACTGTTCAACATCCTAACAGCTTGTGGAAGGAACCTGTTAATCAGTCTGGTGGTTCTGCCTCTGATGCTCCGGAATCGTTTGCCAGATGGCAGAAGTTCAAAGTGTTTATGCAGAGGGTGAGAATGGTCTTTGACAATGTTCAGTGCCCTGCTCCTACAACGGTTCTGAAAAAGTTCTTGGACAGAGGGGAGGGAAACTCCAGTTACCCTCTCAGCTCCCTTAACTATCCTCTGCAGGGCTTTGTCTGACATACTGCAGCTGGAGTACCATGTTGCAATGCAGTACGTCAGAACACTCTCCACCACACCTCTGTAGAAGGTCCTGAGGATGCAGATGGGGAGAGAGGCCTGTTTGAGTTTCCTCAAGAAGTGCAGTCTCTGCTGGGCTCGCTCCCTGATCCCCAAGGAATTCTTACTCCAGGTCAGGTCCTGCGAGATCTGCACTCCAAGGAACTTGATGTTCTCCACTCTCTCCACTAAACAGCCGCCAATGCTGAGAGTGACATGTTCAGGCTGTGACCTCCGGAAGTTGATAATCACCTCCTTCGCTTTGTCCACGTTGAGCACCAGATTGTTCTCCCTGCACCAGCCCTCCAGGTCTCTCACTTCTTCCATGTACATTGATTCCTCATCCCTCTGAATAAGTCCCACCACCGCGGTGTCGTCTGCAAACTTAATAATCTGGTTCCCCTCGTGTCTGGATACACAGTCATGTGTTAGAAGTGTAAACAACAGTGGACTGAGTACACAGCCTTGAGGGGATCCGGTGCTCACCGTGATAGAGTTGGAGATGTTATTTCCAACCCGGACAGACTGAGGTCTCTCAGTCATGAAATCTAGGATCCAGAGACATGTGGCAGTGTTCAGACCAAGAAGGAGTAATTTCTCCATCAGTCTCTGGGGAATAATGGTGTTGAATGCTGAACTGAAATCAATGTACAGGAGTCTGGCGTAGGTGTCTTTCTGATCCAGGTGGGTGATGACAGAGTGCAGGGTGGTGACTATAGCATCCTCTGTGGAGCGGTTTGAACGATATGCAAACTGGAGCGGGTCATGTGATGCAGGGAGGCAGTGCTGTGATGTGTGGTTTGACAAGCCGTTCAAAACACGTCATCACAATTGGTGTCAGTGCAACAGGATGACAGTCATTCAGACAGGACACAACTGGTTTCTTTGCCACCGGTACTATGGTAGAGGTCTTAAAGCATCCGGGAACGATGGCCTGACTCAGGGAGATGTTATAAATGTCAGTCAGGACATCCGCCAACTCGTTCGCGCAGTCTCGGAACACACGTCTCGGGATGTTGTCCAGACCTGCAGCTTTACGTGGGTTGACCCTGGTTAGGGTCCTCCTTGTGTCTGCTGTGTCGATGGTGATAGCTGGCCCAACCGATGGTGGAGATGGGCCACCCCTCCCTCTGATTGTTGGGTTTGATGCTTCAAAACGTGCAAAGAAGTTGTTGAGCCTGTCTGGAAGCGAAGCATCGTCATCATCTACCCCCTGCCTAGACTTATAGTCTGTCAGCGCCCGAACTCCCTGCCACATCCGCTTGGTGTTCCTAGTGTCACAGAGGTGTCCCTGGATTTTCTCCCCATAGGCATGCTTCGCCGTCTTAATTGAGAGCCCAGACCTGGCTGAGCGGAGAGCCGTCCTGTCCTTTGCTCTGAAGGCTGCATCTCTGGCTGTGAGCAGCAAGCACACCTCTGCAGTCATCCAGGGCTTATGGTTGCCCCGTGCAGTGATAGTCTTCACTATAGTGACATCCTCTGTGCACTTCGGGATGTAGCTGGTGACCATTTCAGCATACTCCTCCACATCTGTCTTGTCTTCCTGGGAGGCTGCTATTGTGAAGACCTCCCAGTCTGTGTGCAGAAAACAGTCTTTAAGTGCTGAGGTTGCACTCTCTGGCCAAATCCTGATTTGTTTCACTACTGGCCTGCTGCGCTTCAGTAAAGGTTTGTAGGCAGGCACCAGCATCACGGATAGGTGGTCAGAATGGCCGAGGTGTTGCCTTATAAGCACCTGTGTTTGTGTACACCAAGTCCAACATATTCTGTCCTCTAGTCTTAAAGTCTACACATTGTTTAAACTTGGGGAGCACAGTCTTCATTCATAGAAATCTTGGACAGGACCGTCGACCTGGCCACAAACTTACTAACAGTCTATGAACTCTGAATTGTCCTATGGCCACCTTAAGAAGGCCATACAAAATGGTCCAAAAATCGTTTGTACTGTGTTCTCAGTCATTCGCAAGGGTATCTGTGACCGTTGCTTTAAGGAAGAACTCAGAAATCTATATCTGTGTAATAACTCTGACTTTTGTTCAGAGTTTTCATATGTCTTTCCATGCTTAGATGATCACCTTATCAGTACCTGCTTAAATAGGCGCCTTTGTGTTAAAATTCAACAAATACTCAAACTGAATGCTGCCTACATGTATAGATGCTAATTTTACTAACTGGTCTCTTGTTTTTTTTTTCTTTGTTTTTTTCAGAGCTGCTTTTTTAGGATATAGCTTTTCTATAGGGGCCATCCACAGGTCCTACACAGGCCCACTAACTGAAAATACTACACATAGGGCTGTAACTAACAGCTTAATGGTTGATGATTAATTGACATAATAAATATAATCTATAATAAATCGCATAATTACTCAATTTCGGTTATCAGCTTTTAAGTTTAAATAAAGGGTGTTTTAGGCATGTGCTAACAATGAAGATAATAAAGTTGATTGCATCAAACAAAGTTACAATATTTATTAAACTCAGGCTTTCTGGTACCTAGGCTATTGATATACAAATCTGTCCATTTAAAACAAAGGACAGGCGAAGCATCCATCCATCCATCCATCTTCTACCGCTTTTCCAGAGGTCCGGGTCGCGGAGGCAGCAGTTGAAGCAGAGAAACCCAGACTTCCCTCTCCCCCGCCACCTGCTCCAGCTCTTCAGAGACGATACCAAGGCGTTCCCAGACAAGCTGGGAGACATAGTCTCTCCACCGTGTCCTGGGTCTGCCCCGGGGTCTCCTCCCAGTGGGACGTGCCTGAAACACCTCAAGTGGGAGGCGTCCCCGAGGCATCCTAATCAGATGCCCATACCACCTCAACTGACTCCTTTCAATGTGGAGGAGCAGCGGTTCTACTCTGAGCCTCTCCCGGATGACTGAGCTCCTCACCCTATCTCTGAGGGTGAGTCCAGCAATCCTATGGAGAAAGCTCATTTCAGCCGCTTGTATCCGCGATCTCATTCTTTCGGTCATTACCCAAAGCTCGTGACCATAGGTGAGAGTAGGAACGTAGATTGACTGGTAAATCGACAGCTTTGCCTTAGGACTCAGCTCCCTCTTCACCACAACAGACCGGTACAATGTCCGCATCACTGCAGATGCTGCTCCAATCCGTCTGTCGATCTCTCGCTCCATTTTCCCCTCACTCGTGAACAAGACCCCAAGATACTTAAACTCCTCCACTTGGGGCAGGAGCCTGTCCCCAACCCAGAGAGGACAATCCACCTTTTTCCGGCTGAGGACCATGGACTCGGACTTGGAGGTGCTGATTCTCATCCCAGCCGCTTCACAGTCAGCGGAAAACCGTCCCAGCAAGAGCTGTAGGTCATTGCTGGATGAAGCCAACAGGACAACATCATCTGCAAACAACAGAGATGAGATCCTGTGGTCACCAAGCATGACACCCTCCATTCCCTGGCTGCGCCTAGAAATCCTGTCCATAAAAATTATGAACAGGATCGGTGACAAAGGGCAGCCCTGGCGGAGTCCAACTCTCATTGGGAATGACTCCGACCGAGTGTTGGCAATACGAACCAAACTCTCACAACGGTCGTACAGAGACCGAATAGCTCATGACAACAAGCCCGATACCCCATACTCCCGAAGCACCCCCCACAAAAATCCACGAGGGACGCGGTCAAATGCCTTCTCCAAGTCCACAAAACACATGTAAACTGGTTGGGCAAACTCCCACGAACCCTCAAGAATTCTCGAGAGGGTAAAGAGCTGGTCCGATGTGCCACGGCCAGGACGAAAACCACATTGCTCCTCCTGAATCTGAGGTTCGACCAACGGCCGGACTCTCCTCTCCAGTACTTTGGCATAGACCTTCCCAGGGAGGCTGAGGAGTGTGATCCCTCTAAAGTTGGAGCACACCCTCCGGTCCCCTTTTTTGAAGAGAGGAACCACCACCCCAGTTTGCCATGCCAAAGGCACTGCCCCCGACCTCCACGCAATGTTGCAGAGGCGTGTCAACCATGACAGCCCAACAACATTCAGGGCCTTGAGGTACTCAGGGCGAATCTCGTCCACCCCCGGGGCCCGGCCACCAAGGAGATTTTTAACCATCTTGGCGACCTCAGCCCCTGTGATAGGTGAGTTATCCCCCTCGTCCCCAAACCCTGCTTCCTCTGTGGAAGGCGTATCAGTGGGATTGAGGAGATCCTCGAAGTATTCCTTCCACCGCCCGACGATATCCCCAGTCAAAGTCAACAGTGTCCCATCCGCACCATACACAGTGTGGATGGGGAGCTGCTTTCCCCTCCTGAGCCGCCGGACAGTTTGCCAGAATCTCTTTGAGGCCGACCGAAAGTCTTGTTCCATGGCCTCACCAAACTCCTCCCATACCCGGGTTTTTGCTTCAGCAACCACCCGAGTTGCACTCCGCTTGGCCTGCCGGTACACCTCAGCAGCTTCGGGAGTCCCACAAGCCAGCCAAGCTTGATAGGACTCCTTCTTCAGCTTAATTGCGCCCCTCACCACAGGTGTCCACCACTTGGCTTGGGGGTCGCCACCACGATATGCACCGACCACCTTGCGGCCACAGGTCTGGGCCGCCGCTTCAACAACAGAGGTGGAGAACATGGCTCATTCAGACTCCATGTCTCCAGACTCCCTCGGAATGTGGTTGAAGTTCTTCTGGAGGTGGGAGTTGAAGACCTCCCGGACAGGGGCCTCAGCCAGACGCTCCCAGCACACCCTCACTATACGTTTGGGTCTACCAGGTCTGAATGGCTTCCTCCCCTGCCATCGGATCCAACTCACCACCAGGTGGTGATCAGTTGACAGCTCTGCACCTCTCTTTACTCGGGTGTCCAAGACATACGGTCGCAAGTCTGATGATACGATAACAAAATCGATCATCGACCTGCGACCTAGGGTGTCCTGGTGCCAGGTGCACATATGGACACCCTTATGCTTGAACATGGTGTTCGTTATGGACAGACTGTGGTTAGCACAGAAGTCCAATAACTGAACACCACTCGGGTTCAGATCGGGCAGGCCGTTCCTCCCAATCACCCCCTTCCAGGTTTCACTGTTGTTGCCCACGTGCGCATTGAAGTCCCCCAGTAGGACAATGGAGTCTCCAAGAGGAGCACCCTCCAGCACCCCAGTCACAGACTCCAAAAAGGGTGGGTACTCTGAAACATCATTTGGTGCATAGGCACAAATGATGGTCAGGACCCATTTCCCAACCCGAAGGCGCAAGGAAGCAACCCTTTCGTCCACCGGGGAAAACTCCAATATAGAGGCAGCAAGGTGGGGCGATACAAGAATACCCACCCCTGCTCGTCGCCTCTCGCCTGGGGAAACTCCAGAAAAGGCCAAGCTCCAGCCCCTCTCCAGGAGACTGGTTCCGGAACCGGAGCTGTGTGTTCAAGTGAGACCGACTATATCTAGCCGGTATCTCTCAACCTCGTACACCAGCTCAGGCTCCTTCCCCACCAGAGAGGTGACATTCCACGTACCAAAAGCCAGTTTACAAAGCTTGGGATCAGTCCGCCAAGGCTCCTTCCCCACCAGAGAGGTGACATTCCACGTACCAAAAGCCAGTTTACAAAGCTTGGGATCAGTCCGCCAAGGTCTCCGCCTTTGACCGCCACCTAATCCACATAGCACCGGACCCCCATGATCCCTCCTGCAGGTGGTGAGCCCACTGGAGGGCGGACCCATGTAACTCCTTCGGGCTGAGCCCGGCCGGGTTCCATGGGTGGAAACCCGGCCACCAGACGCTAGCCTTCGAGCCCCTCCCCCAGGCCTGGCTCCAAGGTGGGGCCCCGGTAACCCCATACCAGGCGGGGTACACTGAATCCTTGATATACAATTTATCATGAGAGTCTGTTGGATCGTTCTTAGTCTGGCCCCTCACCCAGGACCAGTTTGTCTTGGGAGACCCTATCAGAGGCAAATTGCCCCGGACAACATAACTCCTGGGGTCACTGGGGCACGCAAACCCCCCACCACGATAAGGTGACGATCCATGAGGGGATAAGGTGACGATCCATGAGGGGGGGTGAAGCATTGCAACAGGTGAAGCATTGCTATAGAAATTAAACAATGAATAAAGTTATTTTTCAGTAAACCATGGAGCATGTAGCAGCATTAAAGATAAAATCAACAAACAATAAAAAGTTTTCCCATAAAAAATAAAATGATGAAAAGTAAAAAAGAACTGGTTTTGTGCATGTCTTTCTAATGGAAGCGAAGTGCACTGCAAACTCTGCACCAGTTTCACCAAAGGCTTCTCCACTAAGTATCAACTAATTTTCAGTTACCATGTTCCACTGTATCATTCCACTTTACTACACATAGCTGTTTATACAGTCAAATGTTTTGATTTCTTCACATGTCTGTGTTTTCTGAGCTACCGCCATCTGTGGAAAATTTCAAGTGAGTATCCTCTTTGTAAATGTTTATATTGAAAAACTGTTGAAGCGTTCAGTATTGATTTCCCCCATAGTATAGTCATGTGAAAAAAATTTGGACAACCTTTTAAATATTCAATTCTTTATTAAGAATTTTTCACATATCTTTGTCTAACCTTGTTTTTGTTTTTACTTGCATTTTTTAACATTTATTTTAGCCATTTTAAGTGGGAATGAATGTGGGGGTGTCCTAAAAAAGGATGGGGGTGTGTGCTAATTTATTTCACACTATTTGTTTAGAATTACATTTTACAGAAAATTTGAAAAAGGTCTTTAATTCATGTTTAATTGTTTAGTTGTATTACATGAATCTCCCAGTATTTTTAGCATTGATATTAAATATCCATATGTCCAGATATGTTAAAAAACACACAGGCTTATAGAAGGTGTCCTAATTTTTTTCACATGACTGTATATTGTCTCTGTTGCGTGTATTTTTCAGGTTGGTTTTAGTCCATTTTTATACCTTATAGCAGCGAAAACCCCAACCTGCGATGGATTCTTTTTACAAGCAATTCTCTGACAAAACAAGCCAAACATCACTGGAAATAAGTGGAAATGGCAATTCTATTCTGGGAAGTCTCACAATATCTGTCAAGGTCAAACATAACTTTGTGATAAACAAACATGACGTAGAGTGTTTCTGACAAGATAAATTGTAGAACCATCAAGGAAATCAGGTCTTCATTTGATTGTCTGAACGGGAGAATCAGTCACAGTTTCAGCCACATTATAATGTAGTGTCTGGTTGGCTTTACAGGTCAAGTTACAGAAATGCACTACCATGCAAGACCACTATGCAGTGCGTGAACATGCGGCCTCCCCTCTGTCTTCCTGTTTGTGCTGTTTAGTGTCAATTTAAACTATGCCTAAATGTATATTCATGTGTTTAATGTCCACATATGGTGTTGCGCACAAGCTACATTCCCCACAACCTTCTGGAGATGAGGAATATAACCAAACATTACATCTTGGACTGGAGCGTTACAGAGGAACTTCATGGCCTAGGACTTCTCATCCAGACTTCCACAACCCCGGACTCAACTGCTGCACTTTATCCCAAATGGAGACGCCATAGAGGGTGTGGGAGGCAGCGGAAATGAGATAAGCGTGGAGGAGTCCGAACTAAGCAAGCCACTAGCCCATACAGACTCCTGATTCCAACCATCATTCTAGCCAACGTACCTGCACTAGACAACATAATAGACCACATACAGCTCCTGAGAGCTACGCAACGTGATGTGCAAAACTGGTGTAATTTTATCTTTACGGAAACATGGCTAAATGACAATATCCAAAACTCTGCTATTCAGTTAGCAGAGCTAACACGCCTCCATGCTGATCGGGTGTTCATGGAAGGAGGGAAAACCCGAGGAGGAGGCGTGTGTGTTTACAATCAATGATGTTTGGTGCAGAGATGCGACTGTTGTGCACAAACACTGTTGTCCGTTGGTGGAGTTAATGATCATCAAGTGCCGACCCTTCTACTTACCGAGGGAAATTACCTCTATCCTGCTAGTGGCCGTGTACACTACCGTTCAAAAGTTTGGGGTCACCCAGACAATTATTTTGTGTTTTCAATGAAAAGTCACACTTATTTACCACCATGAGTTGTAAAATGAATAGAAAATATAGTCAAGACATTGACAAGGTTAGAAATAATGATTTGTGTTTGAAATAATTTTTTCCAGATACTCAACCTGCTCAAAGGAAGGTCAGTTTTATAGCTTCTCTAACCAGCTAAACTGTTTTCAGCTGTGCTAACATGATTGCACAAGGGTTTTCTAATCATCCATTAGCCTTCTGATGCAATGAGCAAACACATTGTACCATTAGAACACTGGAGTGATAGTTGCTGGAAATGGGCCTCTATACACCTATGTAGATATTGCACCAAAAACCAGACATTTGCAGCTAGAATAGTCATTTACCACATTAGCAATGTTTATTAGATATTAGAGTGTATTTCTGATTAGTTTAAAGTTATCTTCATTGAAAAAAACCGTGCTTTTCTTTCAAAAATAAGGAAATTTCTAAGTGGCCCCAAACTTTTGAACGGTAGTGTATGTCCCGCCCACTGCTACCAGCAAAACGAGTAAGGCAGTAAATGAACTCTATCAGGCTATAAGTGAGATACAAACAGCACATCCAGACAGATTCTTCATCACAGCAGGAGACTTCAACCATGCAGATTTAAAGGCCCTTCTACCAAAACTACACCAACTGATCACATCACCATCTTGCTAGGGCCTGCATACAGACCCAGAGTGAAAGCCATCAGACCAACTAAAAAGCAGGTATGTGTGTGCTCTACTAGAGAGAAAACTAAAATATAATTCATTGTCACCATGCCCTGGCCAGTTGCTCTGACACAAGCTTGTCCCAGCTATGTACTGTATATGCACACATATCTCAATACCTCAGGCACCCTTCCCTCTTTACATCTTGTGACATCCAAACTTATATTGCAGATGTGGGCATGATGCTGTATATTGTGTATATTTAAGCTGTGCATTGCAAATGAACATGAAATCCATAGTAGTTGAGCGTCCGTAAACCTGAGTTACATAGAAACCTTTTTCATCTTTCCTTTTGTTCATGCTGTTTGTGCAGTATTCGCTTTGAGTATTTCTCTAATTGCTTTTGCTTATTATTGCTTAACAATGGCATTAGTATACAGTATGTAAAATTGTTCATTTTTCCAATGTGAGTGGTTAATATGAGTCGATGCAGTTTTAACTATTAATACTTTGATAAATCTTTTGAGCTACCAAAGTGAACTTTCTATCATCTAAAGAAAAAAATTATATCCATTAAAAATGGCTTTTTCAAGACTTAGGCCTGAAAAACTAAGTGTGAAGAGTTCAAGACACTAATTTTTAAAAGTGCTTACCAGTAAGGAACAATTCTGACGTAGCTCGGCCATGCAGTACACTGACATGCCTACAAAGGAAATAATGAGGGACAGGGTTAAGAAATGGAAGTCTCTACAATGCAGAGCTGATTATCCTTCATTACTCTGTTCCTGCTTTTTTGAATCTTCACATTTCACCACCCAGGTACACAGCCCTAAGCTGGATGTCAGCGCTATTGAGACAAGGCTTGCTCATTCTTTTTCATTTACTTTTGAACTAGCTCACACTCTGGAAATTAGTCTCCCTTTGTCATATAATCCACCTTTCTTGTTCTCTGATTATGACCCTTTCACCAAATGCCTTGCAGTCCGCTTGTAATGATGATATTTAAACAAGCGGGAATGCATAGGACTGCCAGAGGAAATCCAGGGATGTTTAATATCTGACTGAGTACAAAGAGCAGAGGAAGAAACCTGGCTGACGGGAGACTCTTGCCTTTTTCCATGGAGTGCATGGTTCTTTGCACCGCTTTCCCGAGATCATTAATTTCTCCAAAAGAGATCTCCCTGGGTGAGACTCATTCACATGCAGATGGCACTATTCCTGGTTCTTTCTTTCCCTTTCTCTCCATCCCGCCATTTAGAGCTCCCTTTCTCTCTCTTTTGCCGTGTCGCCCCCTCCTATATTAGGCAAACGGTTAGCGTGGCAGCCTTAGGTGACATAGCGCTCATATTTCAGCACCGGGGAACAGGAGTAATGCAGTGTGCTGCTATGGATACATCACATGAGAATTTGTCTCTTTTAAAGTGAGCAAAGTTGGGGAGGGGATCACTTAGTGATGCCGACATTTATCTGTGCAGATCATTTCTCTTCACTGCCCTCCGTTATTTTCGAACCAAAACCTCAGCCTTTTATTCATTTAACTTTGTGCACAGTCACATGTTGGACGACTGGGTTATGATGGGAATAGTTACACCATCCAGACCCAGCCAGCATGTCCATGTGGGCCCCACCAACGGTGCCTTTGGGCTGCCTCATGGGTCCCAAGTGGGTTTTTCCACATGGACTTTACCTCTTTACCCAATTTTAACTTATTTTCTCATAAATTTGCTATTTCCTTGTAAATTTGTGACTTTTTCCACCCAATCTGAAAAATTCTTCAAAATTTGAATCTTTCTCATAATTTGAAACTTTTTTTTTTTACTGTAAACTTGCAACTTTTTCTCATAGATTTGTGATTTTTTTTTCTCATATTTGTTACTTTTTTCCTTGTAAATTCCCTATTTTCTTCTAAATTTCTGCTTTTTTCCAAAAAAATTGCAGCATTTCTCTTGTAAATTTGAAACTCTCAAGGATGTTCACCATTTTTTTCCTTTGAACTTACCACTTTCTTCATAAAACTGGAACTTTTTTCCTCATAAATTTTCAGTTTATTTACTCATACACTGTCTACTTTTTTGTTAATTTACTAGTTTTTCAAAGTTTTTCCTCATAAATTTGTGACTTTTTTCTTGCAAATTTGTACCTCTGTTCTCCTCAAAGTAATTTTTTTTGTCATGAGTTTGTGACTTTTTTGCGTTATTTTGCCAGTGGTGCCAGAGTTATTGAAAGCTGCTCACTCATATTAAACCCATGTGGGCAAACAAATCACCTGCTCACCGGTACCACAGGTGAAGTCCATGTGGGCAAACGCAGACGGGCCCACATGGACTGGGATACCGTCAGGAAATGGTGATTATGTTCAAGATTAGAACAGAAACATTGCTCTGCTGTGTGCCCTTCTCATGTGTAGCTCCCAGTCGCTTTACCACTGTGTCGTAAAAGGCTCTGTGACAACCGTTTCATCTGCACGTCAACCCAGAGCCACTTCTTCATCTCTAGATAGCAGCATTTGCTGCGTTGGTGTGGGTGCTATGGTTGGACTTGCTAATTAGTGACCTGTTACTGCATGCATTTGTGCCATAACCCAGAGGCGTTGCAGCCATCTCTCCTTTCTCCCTTCCCAGTTAATATCTAACCTGATAGACTTTGATGACACGATTCTTTGAAGATCTGATCAAAGAGGAGAGGCTTTGACGAGAGTGGTGTTTGCTGTTGCTGAATAGGTAAGGAGGAATACAAATCACTTATTTCAGGGTGAGATGGGCTGAAAGGGCTAGAGATAGAAAGGGAATTTAGGAAATTTAGAGGATGAAAGAATGCACAATGTAGAATATATCACAACCAAAGGACCTCAGTTCATTTTCCTGAATGCATAGCAATTTGGATTTTTATTGTAGAATTAAATACTGAAACATCCTGTGGCTAAAAGCTTCAGTAGAAATTCAGCTGATTATTTTCAAGGATGGACTACCTACTTATATCTGAATGATTATTTATATACACTTCCATGCCGAGGAAGGACATGCGTATCCCTCTCTCTCCTACAGTATTCCAGTCGAATAGAAGCCCTGGCAGCAGTGGACGTTTCGGTTCAGTGGTTCATATGAGAACAAAGACTAATTCTTGCTCCTGTAATACTGTGTTTGTCCTGATGGGGACGAGCATTTTCAGAGAGAATACCACAGATGGATGCCTGCAAAAGGAGATTAAAATGTTTACAGACAGGCGATAGGACTAGGACTAGGACTAGGTACAGGAAGAGCGAGGTGAGGTAAAACAGCTGGAAAACAAATGATGTCAGGATGCAGCCAGCAGCCCTACCATGCTGTCTCCCCAGCTGTCTCATGCACTTGTGTATGGTTTCTGTTGTTGTTTTGCCCCAATTTCCTGCCTGTAATACTTTGTCAGCAGCAGTTGCCCATTTACACCAGGTGAGAACAGAGGACTGAAGGCGGCATCTGTATTCAGGTGCACTGATGGAATCACTGAGGCTAAAATGGCAGGAGGTGAAAGGTGAGTGCACAGAAAACAGCACACAGCTCCAGACCGCCATTGTTGTCGCCCTGCCAAGCCACTCGACTGTGATGCTACGGGAAGGTTGTGTGTGAGCGTCCATGTGTGTGTGTGTGTGTGTGTCAGTGTGAGGATGAGGCAGGGGAAAAGATGAGCGTTTTTACATTTTCAGTGAGATCAATTCACTCTGTCCAGAGACGTTTGTCTGTTGTTGGTTGTGCTCTGCTGTGGGATTCCGAAACATTCTCCAAGAGGAATTTGTGTTAGAGATGACTAAAAACAGCCAGTGGTTTTTATGAATATACCAGAGGCTCTTCTGTTGTTTCTCAATATCGAAAAATGTCAAAAATTGTTAGACAGTACACAGACTATGGGCATCGTGTTATTTCTTGAAATAAGGAAGTCAGAGGCGAGTCTTCATGCAGCTAACAAGTCTCCACTTTATTAACATAACTCGGGGTTTATATACAGAGGGGCTGTGCCAACCTCACACCACCCTAAGGAGCGGCCACTACCACACATACACACATATCCACATCCAACATTCCCTCCCCCCTTAGAAAATGGGAAATCGCACACACCATTGAAAACCTCCCAAATTTAGAACCTGAATCACACGCTAAGAGCATGGGGAATAACATATTGCATTAGAACCTATCACATTCACACAAAACAACTCAAAACCGGACCAGGTCTCTTGAGAATACAAAATAATCCCATATTATACATACATTCACTCACATACACATCAGCTATATACAAAGTGCACATTTTTCCAAATATGTACACAGATATTTACATTAAATACATGTTTCAAGTGACCCCAGTGTCTCGGGCCAGCCACCATCTTTTAGTCTGCCATGGAGGACCTAGGCAACCCCATGGCATATGCGCACCCAGTTGTCGTCTACCCCCAGGGTCAAAGCCCCCCTCCCTGGCAAAAATGTCTCTACCCGTCAGTTGGTACTTCTTCCTTCTGGGCCCGCCATGCTGACGTTCAGTGCGCCCCCTCTCCGTGCCTAACAAGCCACTCCCGACTGCCTTACGGGCCACTGGGGGCCGCACTTCAGGGAGAAACGAAGCCTGTTCGGCGGCATTGTCCGCTGCCTTGGGCACCTTGTCACAGCACCCAACGTCCTCCATCAGGGCACTCCACTGCTTTATCACCAAGCCTGGCTGCTCACTCCCGATGCTCACCACGACGCCCTCGCCAATGTCGTTCTCTCTGACTCAGGCACCTCGCCGCTGCTTCCCGCACTCATGTACCCGGTGCCTTGCTGCGTCATCACCGCACCCGGCTGTGGCTGCTGTCCCTCGGGGCCCTTGGTGACGCGCCCGTCAGCTCTATCCTCCAACCTGGGCATCTCGTCCCAGTTCTCGGCACCCTCCTCCAGGGCACTCTGCTGTGCTATCACCAAGTCTGGCTGCAGCTGCTCCCCCTCTGGGCTCTCAGCTCCACTCTTGTCGGTTCCACTGTCCGTTTGTGGCTGTTCTCCCTCTGGGCTCTGAGCACCGCTCTCATCGGCCATGCCTTCTGACACGGACGCCTCGTCGCTGCTGTCGGTACCCTCGTTCCAGGTGTCCCGCTGCGCCGTCTCTGCGTCCTGCGGTTGCTGCTCTTCCCCAGGGCCTTCAGCCTTCATGGTCTTGCTCACCTGCTGTGTAGCTTCCACAACCAGCTGCTGCTGGTGCTCACCTCCAGGGCTCACTACATCACCCTCGCCGGCCACGTCCTCCGGCCCTGGCTCCTCACCGCTGCCTCCAGCACTCACGGTCATTGTGCTCCGCTGCGCCGTTACCGCATCCTGCTGCCCAGCTAGCACGCAAACCTCCGCTCTCGGTGGAAAATCGAATGCAGTCGGCCCCTCACTAGCTTTAGCCGGTAGCTCAAGTAGGGCTGCGGACTCCCATTGTTCCCCCAACTCCACCACTTCCTTCAGCAATAGCGGCACCTTAGCTGTTCTCAGCCTTATATGTAACCAAGTATCATTGGTGCCATGAGCGAATTTGTCCCTCACCAAGCCGTCCTCCAAGGCCCCAAACTTGCACTTCCTAGCTAGGCTATGAAGCCTCAACAGAAACGACCGAAGGGACTCGCCTGTCCGCTGTTTAAGGTTCATAAACTCACCCCGTCTCCTCGAGACAGTGGATGTGACCCTGAACCCGCTATCCATACTTTAAAATATTTCCAATTTTCCTCGTCGCCAAATGTTATGTCTTAAAATAAGGAAGTCAGAGGTGAGTCTTCATGCAGCTAACAACTCTCAACTTTATTAACATAACTCGGGGTTTATATACAGAGGGGATGTGCCAACCTCACGCCACCCTAAGGGGCGGGCACTGCCAAACATACACACACATCCACATCCAACATATAGTCTGATAGGAGCCTAAATGCACTTTCTTGAGCCGTAATTAGCTTCAGTTTTACAGGGAGGCTTCAGACATTCATGATTATTTTTAGGATGACAGGTTATGTGCACCTCGTACAGATCAGAGGTCTTTTTGATCAGTTTGATCCCAAACAAAATTGTAGGTGAGAAACGTCCCTCGAACCTTAGTCCAGATAAAACAGACCAAATATGGTCCAGCAGAAATAGATGGTCTTAGTCCAGACCAAATTCAACCTCAATTTATTTATTTATTTAGTGTGAGTGAGAGAGAGAGAGGGAGAGGGAGAGAGAGAGAGAGAGAGTTTTCTGAGTTTTAAAAAATGCCTTTATTGCACAATTCAAGAAAATGTAAGAGCACCAATACCAGAGAGAGAGAGAGAGTTTTAAAAAATGGCTTTATTGTGCAATTCAAAAATGTAAGAACACCAATATCATGCCCCCAAGTGTGTCACATCTCAAAAGTGCAAACATAACTCATCCCCCTCTCCCACAGAACACAAAACATTCCCCACAGCCCATCTATTGGTGAATGCCTCCAAATTGTCCACCATTTGATAGTAAGAGAACTCCACCTGGAGTTTGACTTTCAACAAGGCCTTGAAAGCAGACACAGGATCCACATTGCCAGCGTTGGTAGCCTCATTTTTCCTTGTCAGCCAGATGGCAAGTTTAGCAGTACCAGATAGGAAGTTCATCAAAGTGTGCGCAGACTTCTTCTCCACTTTATACTTTGGACCGTAAATGAACAAACCAAAAGAGAAACATTCACCCAAAGCCCGAAACCACACTTTCAAAAGATCAAAAAGCCCAGATAAACGAAAACATTGAACAAACAAATGCTCCAGGGTCTCAGCTTGGGAGCAAAACAAACATTCCTCCCCCACAGTTGGATCCAGGTGTGCTCTTTATTTATTCGTAGCTATTGCCCCATGAACAATCCTCCACAGGAGATCTGCCGTCCGTTTCTCAATAGGAAGCTTGTACATGCACCGCCAGCTGCCTTTCGGGGAGACCTCTGGCCCCAAAAACCCCGCCCACTTCGACTCCTTCACATCTATCAGAGAGCGCAGATTCAGAACTTTCACACAGATGAGATACACCATCTTCGTCCCCACAAACTGGAACTTGCCCAGACAAGGATTTCTGAAGGCCAGCAGGTGATCCTCTCCCCCCTGCCACTCCCCCACAGCTGGACTTATGGAAAGGGCAGGAAAGTTGGATACAGTGTCGTCATCCCATTGAGTGGAAAGAGTACAGTTTTCCGCAAACGCTTGGAGCGGTCGTGGCAGGCCGGCGAACACTTCCCCCACCACCCTCTGCAGCAGTCTGACAGAAGTAATGTTGGCACTCCGCCTCAGCGTTTCCATCGATGTGGTCGACATCTTCATAAGATGACCAAGCTTGGTACAGCGTGCCTCTCGTAAACAAATTCGCAGACTGACCGACTGCAGCGCCTGAGTGTCGATGAATTGATTGAAAAACAGAGGTTCCTCAAACAGCCACATGCCCGGTGTCTCGTCAGGGAAGCGGGCTACGGTGAAGACTTGCCATGCATGCAAGACGGATGTGTAAAAAGCAGAAAGTCCAGTAAGGTCCACCTCCCTAGATGTCACGAGGAAGAGCTGCTTATCATAGCCCAAGCAGCCAACTCTCCTCAGGAGCAGTTTTGCAGTGTCCATCCAGCAGAGGCCACATCCGTAAAGGAGGCGTTGTGCAGTCTGAAGCCTAAAACAGGCGATCTTGGAGTGTATGTCCACCAGGCCCTGTCCTCCCTCGGCAACAGGCAGGTAGAGAACAGCCGCACGGACCCAATGTCGACCAGACCAAAAGAAATCCACGATGATCTCCTGAACCTCCTCCACCAGGCTCCTGGGCGGTGTCAAAGCAACAAGCCTATGCCAAAGAGCCGAAGCAACCAGATTATTGGCGACCAGAACCCTGCCCCTATATGACAGCTGTGGTAGCAACCATTTCCATTTAGAAAAGCGAGCACACACCTTGTCCATAACACCCTCCCAGTTCTTGCGTTCAAATTCCTCAGAGCCCAGAAAAATCCCCAACACTTTGAGACCGGCTTTCCCCCACTGAAGACCTCCGGGTAGGCGAAGAATGTCCTGATGTGACCACTGGCCCACCAATAGACCCTCACTCTTGGCCCAATTCACCCGTGCAGAAGATGCCCTTTCATAAATAGATAAAGTGACCACCAGACGCTGTACATCCCTGTGGGATGTGATGAAAATGCGCGTAAGCAGACAAGACGATTGGGTGGCAACTGCTGGAGGGCCCTGGCAGAACCAGACCACCCAGCTGAGTGCGCAACCTGCACAGCAAAGGCTCAATAGCCAAGCTGTACAGTTGACCTGAGATTGGACAACCCTGCCTTATTCCCCGGTGTACAGGGATTGGCCAACTCAGCCTTGCCCCCATCTTTACCAAACACTCAGCTCCAGTATATAACAGATTGACCCACCTCAAAAACATATTGCCAAAACCGAACCCGTTCAGTGTGGAAAACAAATAGGAATGGTCAACCCTATCAAATGCCTTTTCTTGGTCCAAAGACATAATACCGAACTGTAATACCGAACTATCATTCTACTGTACATGATTGGTTGTACAGTTGAATGACAATAAGGGTGAAAAAAAAGTCATAACATTTACTGAGCTGGAGAACGTCACATACGAGAAAAATATAGTCCATAATGGTCCAGTCAGGAATACAATATGTTTGATCTCTATCTACGATCAAATCCAATACATTGTTCAGTCTATTTGACAGGGCTTTCGAAAGCACCTTGTAGTCCGTGCAAAGAAGAGCCACGGGCCTCCAGTTTTTCAGCAAGGCCAAGTCCCCCTGTTTAGGCAGCAGAGATGGATTTGTAGTCATTTGACCATCTGGGAGCGTCAAGCAAGTCATCAACTTCTTTTTCGCAGCAGACTTCTCCAGATTGAAGAAGAAGAAGAAAAGCTTTTTTGAGATTTTTGCAAATTTATTAAAAATGAAAAACTAAGAAATCACATGTACATCAGTATTCAAAGCCTTTGCCATCAACCTCAAACTTGTGCTCAGGTGTATCCACTGATCATCCTTGATGTTTCTACCGCTTAACTGGAGTCCACCTGTGGTAAATTCAGTTGATTGGACATGATTTGCAAAGGTACACACCTGTCTATATAAGATCCACAGTTGACAGTGCATGTCAGAGCACAAACCAAGCATGAAGTCAGAGGAATTGTCTGTAGACCTCTGAGACAGGATTGACTTGAGGCACAAATCTGGGGGAGGGTACAAAAAAATTTCTGCTGCTTTGAAGGTCCCAATGAGCACAGTGGCCTCCTTCATCCGTAAATGGCAGAAGTTTGGAACCACCAGGACTCTTCCTAGTGCTGGCCGGCCGTCTAAACTGAGCGATTGGGGAAGAAGGGCCTTAGTCAGGGAGGTAACCAAGAACCCAATGGTCACTATGTTAGAGCTCCAGCGTTCCTCTGTGGAGAGAGGGGAACTTTACAGAAGGACAACCATCTCTGCAGCAATCCATCAATCGGGCCTGTATGGTAGAGTGGCCAGACAGAAGCCACTCCTTAGTAAAAGGCACATGACAGCCCGCCTTGAGTCTGCCAAAAGGCCCCTGAAGGACTCTCGGACCATGAAAAACAAAATTCTCTGGTCTGATGAAACAAAAATTGAACTCTTTGGCGTGAATGCTAGGCGTCATGTTTGTAGGAAACCAGGCACCGCTCATCATCAGGCCAATACCATCCTTACAGTGAAGCATGGTGTTAGCAGCATCATTCTGTGGGGATGTTTTTCAGCAGCAGGAACTGAGAGACTAGTCAGGATAGAGGGAAAGATGAATGCAACAATGTACAGAGGCATCCTGGATGAAAACCTGCTCCAGAGAACTCTTGACCTCAGACTGGGGTGATGGTTCATCTTTCAGCAGGACAACGACCCTAAGCACACAGCCAAGATATCAAAGGAGTGGCTTCACGACAACTCTGTCAATGTCCTTGAGTGGCCCAGCCAGATCCCAGAATTGGATCCAATTGAATATCTCTGGAGAGATCTGAAAATGGCTGTGCATCGACGCTTTCCATCCAGCCTGATGGAGCTTGAGAGGTGTTGCAAAGAGGAATTGGCGAAACTGCCCAAAGATAGGAGTGCCAAGCTTGTGGCATCATATTCAAAGAGACTTGAGGCTGCAATTGCTGCCAAAGGTGCATCAACAAAGTATTGAACAAAGGCTGTGAATACTTATGTACATGTTATTTCTTAGTTTTTTATTTTTAACAAATTTGCAAAAATCCGGAACTGGCGGCGCCACACGAGTTGGCTGCCTTTTGCAACTGCCTTTTCTTTTTAATCTTCCTTCTTCTTTCTACACCTTTCACTCAATATATATATCACAGACACACAGATCACCCCAAAGGTCTCCCGAGTCGGCGGACGGAGCCACTGTTTACAGCAGGAGACGATACAGCAGGGAAGCGCTAGCTAGCACTCAACCGCCACCCGGTGCTAACGGAGAAACTCGACACACCGGGGAAATGTAGCGAAAATGATGCGGGTGCCGGGCTGGAGTTTAGGTGGCATGCAAGAAATATAAGACAGAATAATAAAGAGCGATGGCAAGAACCAAGCAGACCGCCCGTAAATCTACTGGAGGAAAAAGCCCCCCAGGAAGCAGCTAGCCACCAAGGCTGCTCGGAAAAGCGCTCCAGCCACCGGCGGAGTGAAGAAGCCTCACCATTACAGGCCCGGTACCGTGGCTCCGAGAGAGATCCGTCGCTACCAGAAATCCACGGAGCTGCTCATCCGTAAGCTGCCCTTCCAGCGCCTGGTGAGGGAGATTGCTCAGGACTTCAAGACCGACCTGCGCTTCCAGAGCTCCGCCGTCATGGCTCTGCAGGAGGCCAGCGAGGCCTACCTGGTGGGTCTCTTCGAGGACACCAACCTGTGTGCCATCCACGCCAAGAGGGTCAGCATCATGCCCAAAGACATCCAGCTGGCCCGCCGCATCCGCGGAGAGAGAGCTTAGACTTTCTGCTGCACATCCACCAACCACAATGCTCCGCACTGTGTGTCTATATATATATATATATATATATATATATATATATACACTACCGTTCAAAAGTTTGGGGTCACTTAGAAATTTCCTTATTTTTGAAAGAAAAGCACTTTTTTTCAATGAAGATAACTTTAAACTAATCAGAAATACACTCTATACATTGCTAATGTGGTAAATGACTATTCTAGCTGCAAATGTCTGGTTTTTGGTGCAATATCTACATAGGTGTATAGAGGCCCATTTCCAGCAACTATCACTCCAGTGTTCTAATGGTATAATGTGTTTGCTCATTGCGTCAGAAGGCTAATGGATGATTAGAAAACCCTTGTGCAATCATGTTAGGTCTGCAATGCTGTAATTGCTGCAAATGGAGGATTCTTTGACGAAAGCAAAGTATGAAGGAAAAAATTATTATTTCAAATACAAATCATTATTTCTAACCTTGTCAATGTCTTGACTATATTTTCTATTCATTTTACAACTCTTGTTGTCTTACAACTCTTGTTACAAACTTTTGAACGGTAGTGTATATACGTATATACACTACCATTCAAAAGTTTGGGGTCACCCAGACAATTATTTTGTGTTTTCCATGAAAAGTCACACTTATTTACCACCATGAGTTGTAAAATGAATGGGTGAATGGGGTGGTGTCTTATCTTATCTTATCTTATAACAAAATGTGGAAAAAGTGAAGCACTGTGAAGACTTTCCGGATGCACTGCACAATAACCTGTTTGCATAAATATGCACACCCTT
Organism: Pholidichthys leucotaenia; assembly: GCA_020510985.1. NCBI lineage: Eukaryota > Metazoa > Chordata > Actinopteri > Cichliformes > Pholidichthyidae > Pholidichthys > Pholidichthys leucotaenia. The sequence goes on from CM035840.1 coordinate 8,712,707, forward strand.
AAACTAATACTTTGTTGCAGCACCTTTGGCTTTTATTACAGCACTCAGTCTTTTTGGGTAGGAGTCTATCAGCGTGGCACATCTTGATGTGGCAATATTTGCCCACTCTTCTTTGCAAAAATGCTCCACATCTGTCACATTGTGAGGGCATTCCTGTGCACAGCGCTCTTCAGATCAGCCCACAGATGTGAGATTGGATTCAGGTCTGGACTCTGGCTGGGCCATTCCAAAACCTGAATCTTCTTCTGTTGAAGCCATTCTTTTGTTGATTTGGATGTGTGCTTTAGGTCATTATGCTGCAAGATGAAGCTCTGCTTGATCTTCAGCTTTCTAGCAGAAGCCTTAAGATTTTGTGCCAACACTGACTGGTATTTGGAACTGTTCAAAATTCCCTCCAGCTTGACTAAGGCCCCAGTTCCAGCTGAAGAAAAACAGCCCCCAAAGCATGATGCTACCACCACCATGCTTCACTGTAGGTATAGTGTTCTTTTGGTGATGAGCAGTGTTGTGTTTGCGCCAAATATACCTTTTGGAATTATGGCCAAAATGTTCAACCTTGGCTTCATTGGACCATAACACATTTTCCCACATCCATCTGGGAGATTTCAAATGTGTTTTTACAAAATGTAGCTAGGCTTGGACGTTTTTCTTTGTAAAATAAGGCTTCTGTCTTGCCAACCTACCCCATAGCCCAGACATGTGAAGAAGATGGCTTACGCTAGGCAACGTTCTGAGATGATTCCAGATTAAGCCTCTCTCCTCTGATGCTGCTTGTGGTCGCGGCGGTGTGTCGTTCTCGCCGGCGACAGGACGCGCTACGGGTTGCTGTCATTCACTGGGGTCCTGCTTGGCCATGGACTCTCTCTCCTGCAGATGTACAAAGGCTCCTTAAGGCTTATGCTGGGCGAGGATCAGAGATGAGTCCAGATTACGACCTCTCTCCATGTTCTGCTCTCAGTGCAGTGTCAAGCTTGAAACGGCTATACCCACATCCAGGTGAAACACACTGCAGTCATCGGCGGTCAAACAAAGTCCCTTGTCGTGAATGGTGAAAACCAATTTGTAAAAAAAAAGGTCACACCCCATTGCCATGCATTGCTACCTGAAAGGTGAACACTGAGAGGACTTTGGACCCGTAGCAAACCGTAGATGTGGTAGTTCCTATGAGGCTGATTCTGGTGTGTCTGTATCCATAAAGCTCTACTGTGTCCTTCCCAATTGGATGCCAAGAGAAGAATCTCTTTACTGTAACACCATTCATCAGCAATCTCGTAGGGGTGGTGTCAAATAGTAATGGCAAGCTGACGTCGTCGAGCCTCACTGTGCACCACTTGTATGCCGCATTGCTAGAGTCCACTGCATGGATGGTACTTGTTAAAGGCAGTCCAAATGAACTGGGTGGTGAGCTTGTTGTTGACCATGTTGAACAACACATGTTGGCAAAATGGTTAAGCTTGCCGCAGCCCTAGCATCGCTGCCCTCTGGCTGGGCAGGAACACACATGCATTTGGTGTGCAGGGGAACCACAGTTACCACACGTTCGGTGTCCCATGATGTCCTGTTTCCCCTGGTGTTCACCTCGGTGTCCTCCAAAAAGGTCGAGTGTCGACGGGCTCTTCTGTTGGGGTAACTGCATGAGCTAGTGGGGGTTGTTGTTGTGAAGCACTTAGCTGTGATGTTAGCTGGGTGGCAGCCTCCAGCTTGAACGCTAACTCCACCACCTTTGTCAGTGGCAGGTCGTTGGGTGCCATTAACAACTTCACCCGCAGCCTTGGGTTGTCGGTGTGCTCCGCTAGCTGGTCCCGCACCATTTGTCTTCTAGCTGTTCAAACCTGCATGTACTCACCAGACAATGGAGGTTGGCGACGTATTGCTGAGTTGTCTCTCCCACTCCCTGTCAGCATTGCAGGAACCCAATTCTCCTTGCCAACACACTCTTGGGCATCACAAAATGTCCGGCTAGCAGAGCGACACATTCATCATAGGTATCCGTGGGTTTGAATATTCTAAACACGTGCCGTCCCTCGCTGCCCAGGCTATGAATCAGCAAAGCACATAGATGAAGCTAGCTAACCTTAACTAGGGCCATAGCAGACAGGAATGTCTGGAACGATTCAAACCAACAAGGCCATGGGATGGGCGACTCACTTGGGGTTTCGAGGAACAGTGGTAGGGGTGCCAAACATGCTTCCATCTTCAGGAAAATTGCTTATTTTCCTCCAGAAGATTATTTTTTTTTTGTCCTCGTCACTAATTGTTATGTCTGGGAAGCAAGGACAAGCGGATGCATTGTTTGTGTTGAAGGTTAGCTTTTAATAATGAAGCTAGCAACATGTGGAACAGGGAACAAGCTAGCACTACAGGGGTACAGGCAAGTAGGCAGGCTAGAGGCAAACCGCCAAAGACCAAGTCTCCCACAGTTAGCCATCTAATATAGTCATGGCATGGTGACATCATCTGTGCCTGCGTGACCACATCCATGATGTGCATGATGGTACATCAGTATGCCATACACTACTCAGAGGGTGTGTAGTATGCTTTCTACCATGGTCTGTGACAACTACACAAATACTGGTACGACACTAAGATGTTGGGACAACAGGTGAAGTTGTTGGGTTCATTTGGATGTGGACTAGGATGAAATCAAACCTAAGCAGAGCAAATGCCTACACTGGAGCAAAAATTTGAACTTGATCAAGCTTAGTGTGGACTTTCATGCGTGAAAATGCCCTGTGGCAGAGAAGTACACACTCTTACATTTACATCTACAGGGAATTTAGAATCAGACAAAGCTGAGATACGGGCCAAACACATAGGGCCCATTTACACCTGGAATTATTTATTTATGCATTAGTTTATTTGTATACTGCCTGGCCAAAAAAAGGTCACCACCTGGTTTTAACTAAGCAAATAGGTAAGAACCTCCCATTGGATAACTACTGCATGGGTGATTATGCTTCAGCTGGCAACACATTATTTAACCCCAACTGATGCAATGAGTAGCTTCTCATTTCTTAAACAACCACGCTGAAAGACACGTCCTGTGGTCATGGAAAAGATGTCAATCTGTTTCAAAGAAAACATCTAAGGAGACTGATGAACTGTTAAAATTGGGTTAAGAACCATCCTACGCATTATTAAAAACTGGAAAGATAGTGGGGAACCATCACGTTTGAGGAAGAAATGCGGTCCGACTCTCCCATCATCAATACAAGATCTTGGCAAAAAAAATAATGCAACTCTGGACAGAAATATGGTATATGTTGTGACATTGCAGAAGCTTATCGAAATGATGCCACAGAGAATGCGTGCTGTAATCAAAGCTAAAGGTGGTCCAACGAAATATTAGTGTTATTTTTTTGACCGGGCAGTGTGTTTGGACCGCAGTGGTGGCCTAGTGGTGGAGCATCCACCCCACAATCAAGAGGTTGAGGATTCATGCCCCAGCTGGGTCATTCCAAAGAACATTAAAAAAAATGGTACTTTCTGCCTTCTAGCTTGGTGCTCAGTAAAATAGAATAGGGAATGGAATGTTGGTTACCCAGTCATGGCTATAGCACAAGCCAGTGTACTCCTTGTGCTGGTCCCAAGCCCAGGCAAATGGGGAGGATTTCATCAGTAAGGGCATCTGGTGGAAAATCCTTGCCAAAGCAAATACAGTATGTGGACCCATGCTGCACTGTCATCATCATCATAGCAGTCTGTCGTGGGCGACAATGACTGTTTCATTTAGGTCTGATCAGATTCCTCCACACAGCTCTGTCCATAGCCTTCTGCTGCCAGGAACTCCTGTCTATGTCCAACTTCTTCAAGTTTCTTTTTACAGTGTCTTTAAATCTGAGCCTTGGTCTACCCTGATTGTGTTTGCCCTCGCATAACTGTGAGTAGAGTAACTGCCGAGGGAGACGCTGGTGGTCCATCCTCTCAACATGTCCGAGCCATCTCAGGTTCATCTGTATTAGCATGTCCTCCATTGATGGTAGACCAGCTCGTTTTAACACTTCCATGTTGGTTATCTTGTCTTTCCATGAGATGTTCATTATGGCTCGAAGGTGTCTCATCATGTATGCGTGGAGTTTCTTCACCTGCACTCTGTAGACAGTCCAAGTTTCAGCACTGTACAATAGAGTAGCCAGTACTGTCACTCTGTACACTTTGCATTTCACATGGATAGACACATGTCGATTGTTCCACAGTCTCTCCCTCAAGTTTCCAAACACAGCACTCGCTCTTCCCATTCTGAGAGATAGTTCATCCTCCAGCCTAGCATTCTCTGAAACAGTACTCCCTAGGTACTTGAAAGTCTTGCACTTGACTAGTGGCTCTGTACCAATGCTGATCTCTTCTGGTAGTGATGTTGATAACTGGAACTTTGGTGGTTGATAAAGGTACTCTCTCTTCTTGAAGTTGATTTGGAGGCTGAACTGGCTAGCTGCTCTTGCAAATTTCTTCACTAAAGATTGCATATCTTCCACGCTGTGTGCAACTAGAGTACTGTCGTCAGCAAAGAGCATTTCTCTTACTACCTTTATCGATGTCTTACTCTTGGCTTTAAACTGTGCCACATTGAACAAGTCTGCTTCTTTCCTTGTTTGAATGGGTACTCCTTCTGAAGTGTCTTTGAAGGCCACCTGTTTTATGAAAATATTTAGACAGGTTCGTGAGGAGTCGGCACACAGGAAAGGAATTCACACTGAGACAGACTGCTAGAATAAACTGTATCTTTTATTCCCCAATGTCCACTCTTTTCATGGGCCCACCGGGCCAAATCCGCAGTGGATTGCCTTTCCACTGACATTGCTCTGACCACTCCATCAATATAACGGTTGTGGAGGGCTTCTGCTTTATTCCAAATCCATTAAAAACTGGGTCAAACTGTCCTCTTTGTTTAAATTTAGAGCATTTGAGTCACTGTTGAATCCAATTGTTTTTTTTATATTTCCTTTATGCAACCCAGCATCTCCCAAGCCTTGTGAGGCAGGCAGCCCCGCCTCTTGCATTCTTCACTTCAGCTGAGCAAAAAATTCACCTTCTGTTTTTTTTTTTTCCTAGAGGTCAAATCTGCCTCTCCCCCGCCCCTGAGGCAAAAGGAGAGAGAGAGAGAGAGAGAGAGAACTATTCCTCGCCCGCCCCGAGAGAGAGAGAGAGAGAGAGAGAGAGAGAGAGAGAGAGAGAGAGAGAGAGAGAGAGAGAGAGAGAGAGAGAGAGAGAGAGAGAGAGAGAGAGAGAGAGAGAGAGAGAGAGAGAGAGAGAGAGAGAGAGAGAGATTTTGATTTTTAAAAGATCTTTAATAAACACACTTGTCCATCAGTCAATACAATTTCTATATCATGCTATGTTACACAGAAAATTAATCCCCCAAAAAACGCCCCAAAAAAAGCTGTCCATCATGAACTGAACAGAGGACATTCTCCAGGGACCAGAGGGTCCTGAAACCTTCCACATCCCCATTCCCCATAAAAAACTGAAAGTCCAGCCTGATTCTGGCTTTAAGTAGCCTCACAAATAAAATTTTGACATCAACATCATTCTCAACATTTTCAAGTTTTCTTCTCCGGCTTACATAGATAGCCAACTTTGCCTGTCCTAAAACAAAGTTCAGTAGTTGACACTTCTGCTTAAAACGACGATTGTACATAAAACCACAAATGAAAACCTGCTTAGAGAAAACTTCCTTAAAAATATGAAAAAGTTTTGTGAGAAGTTCAAAGAGGCCACTCAGGCGCTGACATTCAATAAAACAATGAAAAACAGTCTCCCTAGAGGAACAAAAAACACACTGATCACTGACACTGCTGTTAATCACAGAAACAAAAGCATTGACAGCTATAATACCATGCAGGACCCTCCACTGTAAGTCTCCATGCCTCTTAGGGAGAGGGGCTTTGTAAAGAGCCCTCCAGGCAGGCCGATGCCCTTTTCCTAGTTTAAAATAGGCTCTCCAAGGAGTGTCCACACAGGTGTTCAATCGGTCCTTGTTGAGTGCCATCACCACCAGTCTGTAGAGTGCCTTACCACTGGCTCCTCCAAAGTCCACACCAGTGGGAGCACATAATGCCAGTAAGGAGCAAGGAGCGACGTCAAAGTCCATATAGAGCGTGAGAGAGGGAAAGGGGTCAGTGCTTTCTGGCTGCAGCGTGCCATTGCTAAAGTCCAAGAGTAGAGAGAGAGAGAGAGAGAGAGAGAGAGAGAGAGAGAGAGAGAGAGAGAGCACTATCCCTCACCCGCCCCCTTTGGGAGAGCGAGGAACAGAGAGAGAGGGAGAGCGCTGCTCGCCCCTCCCCTTGCTGATGGGAGAGAGAGAACAGCCGCCCGCACAACACCACATTCGCCGCTGAATTCCACTTAGCGGGGCCTTCGGGGCAACTTCAATTCCCCGAAGACACCTAAACACCACCGAAGGCGACCCGTCCCCTACCAGGTCTGCCCATGGCTCTAATCTTCCACCACCATCCGCTAAACACACACCAACCTGCTCCCATAAACCATCCCAGCCTGGGATAACAGCACAATCACCAGCACAATCGCTGGGAGAGCCCCCAGCAGCTTCACTCTGCTTATTTCTTTTCTTAAACATGACTTTCCTATGCACAGCTCCTCTTTACCCTTTTTTTTTTTTTAAATTTCAGATCCTGTTCGTGACGCCAAAATGTTTTATGAAAATATTTAGACAGGTTCGTGAGGAGTCGGCACACAGGAAAGGAATTCACACTGAGACAGACTGCTAGAATAAACTGTATCTTTTATTCCCCACAGTATCTCCTTCACACACAGAGAAATCATTGCATGTCACACATTTCCTTCACACAAGGATTAATGCATTTCATGTTATTCCATTAGCTCTTACCAATGATACAGATGACTGGAGAGCCAGCAGTCTAGAAGAAAGAGCGTTGATTTCTCTTAGCTGGACGTTTTGCGCAAAAAAACTCACAGCAGACTCTAAAATGTCAGGAAAATCCCTGCTTTTTAAAGGGCAAAGTTACGTGCACAACAGAGTTAGCCACTCTCTGTTGTCAGGCAACCTCCCCCTCCCGTCATAGAATCGCGTGGGGAGCGGGGAGGGCTAGTCCTCGCTCCCAAGCGATTGCTCTCTCTGACTCCCAAAACATACACGAGCATCTGCTACATTTCACACACACACATATACACATGAGGAATAAAGGAGCGCCTTTGTTTCATAAGCATAGTTGGAAGGAGTAACAACTGTAAGGAGTAACAGTTTCTTAGGTCATACTGCCCAGGTCATGGTGTGCCTTAAGATAAATCCACCATGAGAAGAGAACTGGATTGTCAAAACATATTAAAAGCAACTGAGAAACAAATCAGGGCACACATTAAAAATACATTTATATTACACCACCTCAAGCATGGCTGCCAGATATAGCGAGAAGAGTGTAGGTGCCAGCACACACCCTTGTTTCACCCCGTTGCTTACTGAAAAGTCTTTAGATACTGAACCACTCATTGCCACGTTTGCTTGTATATCTGTATGGAGTGCCTCGATCAGGCTGACAAACTTCTCTGTACAACCATATTTCTTGAGTACCTGCCAAAGTCCTTGTCGTGAAACAATATTGAAGGCTTTACTGAAGTCTATGAAGACTACATAAAGCGGCATGTTCTGTTCGATACACTTTTCTTGAATCTGTTTCAAGCAGAAAATCATGTCCATTGTGCTTCTTCCACTTCTAAAGCCGCACTGGGTTTTCGGTAGTACATTCTGCGAGATGTGTTCACTGAGTCTATTAAGTAGTACATGTGAGAGAATCTTACCAACAGTGGCTAGCAGTGATATACCTCGGTAATTTCCACAATCTTTCCTGTCACCTTTCTTGAACAAAGGCACAATACTTGCATCCTTCCAGTCTTGAGGTACTTTCTGGGCATCCCATATCTCTTGGATGAGCTTGTGCAGGCAGTTGGTCAGCTGAACAACACCAAATTTCCACACTTCTGCTGGAATTCCATCCCTTCCTGGAGCTTTACCATCCTGTGTTGTCCTGATAGCTGCCATTAGTTCATCAATATTTGGTAGTTCATCCAGACTTGATACAGCTGGTTGCTGCACTAGAGCTTCTTTAGCGTCTCCAATGAGATCTCCAGAGTTGATTAGTAGTTGGTCAAAGTGGTCTGCAAATCTGTCCAGGATCTAGTCTTTCTCCTGCAAAACCGTTTCACCATCCATAGCCTTTAGTTGGATCAATCCTCTTGGTTTAGGGCCGTAGATTTCTCTCAAACCTGTGAAGAATGTTTTCATGTCCTTCCTGTCTGTTGCAGTTTGATGTTTCTCCGCTTTTTCATCCCACGAGTTGGACTTCATTTCTCTGGTGTACTTCTGTAGCTCACTCTGAGCGTTTGAGTATTTCATCTTCTTCGACCTTGTGTTACACTGTACCTGTTACACTGTAACTGTTACACGGTTTTCCTGGCTAGCTGTATTCCTCGCTTCTAGTAGTTTCTTCAGGTGTTCATCATGCTCATCAAACCAATCTTGATGTTTCTTCTCAGGGTAGCCTAATACATCACTCGCAGTCTGATACAGCGTATCTGTCAGTGTTGCCCATTTCTCTTCGATGTCATTCTCTGAGTTGTTGCTGTCCCAGTCTTTCAAGTTTTCATCCATTTCCTAAGTAAGTTCTTCCTGCTTCTTTTGGCCTTTCAGTGCACTAGTGTTTAGCTTCCGTGGTGGCTTCGCACCCATCCTGCAGTGCTGTTTTCGTCTGCAAATCCTTAATCTACATCTCAGCATAACATGATCAGTACCACAGTCTGCGCCTCTCATTGCTCTGGTGTCCAATACATCCCTTATGCCTCTCTACCTGACTATGATGTAGTCTAATAAGTGCCAGTGCTTGGATCTTGGGTGTATCCATGTCTTCTTGTGTGTGTCCTTGTGCTTAAATAGAGTGTTGGTTATCACAAGGTTGTACTCTGAACATATTGCAAGTAGAAGTTCTCCATTAGCATTGCACTTGCCTACTCCATGACTGCCTAGCACTCCTTTCCATTTCTCGGTGTCCGAACCAACTCTGGCATTAAAATCTCCAATGAGTATCAGCCTGTCATCAGTCGGTACATGCCTGATAGTCTCATATAAATCACTGTAGAACTCTTCCTTCACCTCCTCTGTGTTGGTCATTGTTGGGGCATATACACTGATGAGTGTGGCATACATCTTCTGCTGTAGTGGGAGTCTCATAGTCATTATACTGTCGTTGATTGGCACCAGTTCCTCATCAAGCATTGCTGCTATCTCCTTTCTAACTGCAAAGCCCACTCCTGCTTCTCTCCTTTCTTGAGTTGATCTCCCGCTCCAAAATAAGATGTACCCATGGTCTTCCAAGCTGTCATATCCAGGCAATCTTGTTTCACTAAGTGCAGCTATGTCTACATTGTACCTGTTCATTTCCAGGGCCACAAGCACGGTCTGTCTTTCTGGGTGCTGTGATGTTGTTCTGTCCAACAGACTGCGTACATTCCATTCTGCTACACACAAGGCTGCTGTTTTCCTCTTCTTTTGTCTTCCTGCTCCTAGCTTACTTTTTGCTGCCTGTCGGAGTGTGAACAGATCAGCGCGGACCTTGTAAGCCAGGGGTGATGTCCGAGCCGGTATGAGTTGCTTTCTGATTGATCATTTTCATGAAACTGCTTGCAAAATATTTGAGTACTGCTAGCTTTTGCTGGACTAGCAGCACATTCTTGGCAGATAAAGGTATTATCAGTGGCAAGGACAAGCCAAGACAAACTGACTCCAGTATCTGTTGCAGTGACTGACCAGATGTTAGGTTTGTTTATCTCTGCTCTTTGTGTAGTGCATGTCAGAATGCACCGACTGGCACAGTCCACCACAGACCTTGCGACAGATGTGTTTATCTGTCCAGTCTCACCCTGTGTAACTGGGAGTGGTCCACCACAGACCTGTGGCAGATATTGTTTTTAGCTCTGCCAGGATGCCCTGTTTCACCCTCCACACCCTCGGAAGGGCGGGGATGCCGGTTGAGTCGCCGACGGCCCGACCCATGAGACAGGTTGTACCGGTTCAGCACGTGTCAGGTCAGGCATTGGCTTGCTTCCTACCTGATGCTGCACTGTGGTGACCCATTATAGGAAGCAACTGGAAGAAGAAGAATTTATTTGGATAGCAATCAGATATGGAGTGACCACCTAAATTTAAGATCTGATTATGCTCCCTCTTAGTGTATGCTGGGAAATGAGTGAGTAAAAAAAAAGGTGGAAAATTAAAAAAAGGCAAAGTCCTGATTGTTAGTGCAAAAAAACCCCAAAACAACTATTTGACTTACAGCAGGTGGGAAGATTTGTCAGACTAGACAGGTCTTGGTCAGTCTTATAACTTTCATCAGAGAACAGGCTATGCTGAAAACACAAGCCCTCCCAAAATGCACAAACAACATTGCTTTTAACAGACAGCAGTGGGGAGTAGAGTTTTTTCAAAAATATATACTTTAGTGAGTAGTTTTATTGCAGGACAGTTTTCACTTGAGGGAGTTAAAAAAAAATAACATACTTCTACTCAGATACATTTGGTTATAGTTTGGTTGAGTAACTTTTGATTTCACTTTAAAATTAATGCAAGTCAAGTTTTTCCTCAGTTTTTCTTCTGATTATATTTGAAATCATTTTCTTCTGGCTCAGGAAATATTTGGTTAATTGGCTTTTCCATATCTATAATATCTACTATAATAGGGGCACATGTGGCTTGTTTATATTTTATTCTAACATCCCTAAAAGAAAAAAAAAACTCACAAACTGCAAAAACGGAAATTTTCCAGAAAGGAGTTGAAACTTTAATATTTAAAAAGTTAAAACAAGGCCATGGAACAAGACTTTTGGTCAGCCTCGAAGAAATCTGGCAAACTGTCCGGCGGCTAAGAAGGGGGAAGCAGCTCCCTGTCCACAATGTTGTAGCATCAACGTCTCCTCAATCCAATCCAGAAGATCACTTTTCTCCATTCTACAGGAATTTCACTTTTCTTCATTCTACAGGAATCTCACTTTTCTTCATATTAAAGCAACCCTCACCCAAGGCCTGACCAAGAATGCTGTGCTTTTCCCAGGACCCCAATGTAAACAGTTGCCTCTTGCAGAGATGGTAAGGATCAGAATTTGCTTTTAAAGGCTTAAATGGACCATAAAAACTCTGGAGTCCAAGATCTCAAAGTAGACAGTTCATGTGGATAGCATCGGCCCTACAGGAAACTAATGCTCTTAAAAGTTCATAAACTTCTTAACCAGACAGGTATATGGCCTCCTCCATTCCTTTGACAGATACCAGAGACTTAAAGACCCCTTTCCAGATATCACAGACCTAAAGAAATTATCTACAGCGCAACAGTGCCTCCTAGTGGACATCTACGGAATGTGTTTCATTATGTACAATCTGACTGTCAATTCTTACTAAACATTAAGTTTCTTTCAGCTTATCATCTCCCCCGGATCCTAAGGACACTGAAAATCATCCTTTTGATCACCGACCAGGGTTTGCAGTAATTCATTAATCCTTGCTCTAAATATGAGTGCATGTGTTATAAACATGTATAAGAAATGTTATGTTCATGAGTGTTAGTCAAACAAATGTTAATATTAGTAGTAATGGTATAAATGCATGATCACTGAATATTAGCCAAGTCACTTAATTTAGTTAGATCTTATATTGAGCACCTAATTTTATAAAAACTGAATGGGTATTAATTCTTGTCTGCTATCATTCCTGATCCCCGGCTTTCTCTCTCTTTCACGGGATAATGCCTTTTCATTTGATTGGCTGCTTCCAAACAAAGAAATGTTTTCACATTGGACAAAGGCCTGTTCAAACTCCTCTTTATGAAAGTTGATTGGTCTGTCTTGCGACTGGCCCTTGTTTTATGACCCAACGGTGGGCTCAGTTAAAAAGTGAGGAGCCGCCCTGCATGTTAGAAGAAGGAGAAAAGAGAAAGAAGGAATAGATCAGAAGATTAAGTTAGAAAGAAAAAAAACAAGTAAAGTAGAGAAGAGAGAGAAAGATAGATGAAGAATTTATGAAAGAGAAGATTAAGATTAAAGAAGCAGAATAGCGATCTAGATGTCAGAGAAAAGTTTTTGTTTCACTTCTTCAAAGTTCCTTGTAGTTTTCTTTATCTAAATTGTTCTGTGTGAAGTTTGTCAAATCCTGCATTAGTTGTCTCGTTTTTCTGGTTACTGAGGAGAAACCATCTTTTTCTTATGAGCTCGTCTTAAAGAGAGAGTCAAACTCTCAAAATAATTTGTTCCTTCACCTCAGAAGCCATTCTTATCCTAGTAAATGTTTTTCTTAGATTTTCTGACTTTTCACGCCATTAAAGTGGACCTTTAATTTTCCTAATTTAAAGTGAACAGAGATTGTGTTTTGGACTTTCTTTCTGGCCTCATACCCGCCTGACTGAGAAGTTTCTCCTTCAGTTTTTTTGGTTTATCCCGCGACCAGAGACCTCACAAATTCGGACTTGTTGCCCAAGGACTTTTTACGCCGCTCTGAGACAGCTCTCCACTGCTGCTCTTCGCTGTCCATCTACGTGAGCCCCCCCCACACACACACACCGCCTGAGTCTGCACTTCTTACGATTGGTTGTGAACATCAAGGAGCCTTGCAGTTGTCGCTCCATCTCTGGGTCCCAATGGTCAAATCCCAGCCGGTACTGACCCGCTGAAAACGTGGACCTACAGCTGTTCATAAGTGAGACTCCCATTTTCCTATCTGCTGGATTAAACGGGATGTCCTAACATTTAAATTACAATTGAACATAACCAGTATTTCATAGTACAATTAGTCTCTCAGCCATAGGATAAAGCTATAAACTGAAGGAAGACTTAGTCATTTTTAAGTAACTTCCCTTCATTTTTGTAGATAAATTCAGAAGTTCATTTTTAGACAATCAGCTTATGAATTTTCCCCATAAAATTGTGTTCTGTTTTTGTTAGACATTTCAGCCTTCATTTACCGTTGAAACATAAGTCTGGTTTCTCCTTGGTTCTACAGAAGTTTAACGCTAGATTTTATGTTCAGGAATCCACTAACAGTTGATGTGATATTAGACACCTGTTATCATTTGAATCTGTTTATCCATCATTTGAGTGCCATATCATGTAACCTGAAGGAGTTTAATAAAAGGGTGAATGAGAGAAGTTGAAGCGTTTTCCTTTCGCATATACGTATATGTTTCCCAGGTCACGGCAGGAAAAGAACTTCCTTAAATTTTGAGACTGATCCATTAAGTAATTGAAGGTACAAAATTAATTAAAACTAAGTTTAATATAAGTGACCTTTAGGACTGGTGCCCCTTTTTACGAGTGCTTATTTATTTTATTTAGCGAGTGCAGGAGTGACGGTTTAACGCTGTCCCCTTGCACACCCACTATTAAATAAAATAAATAATTCCTGTACCTTATCACACAATATTTTATTAAATATCCCTACACCGTGTATAGTGCGGATGGGGCACTGCTGACTTCAACTGGGGACATCGTTGGGTGGTGGAAGGAATACTTCAAGGATCTCCTCAACCCCACTGACACGTCTTCCACAGAGGAAGCAGGGCTTGTGGACGAGGGGAACGACTCACCCATCACAGGGGCTGAGGTTGCCAAGGTGGATAAAAAGCTCCTTGTTGGCCGGGCCCCGGGGGTGGACGAGATTCACCCTGAGTACCTCAAGGCCCTGGGTGTTGTAGGGCTTTCACGGTAGACATGCCTCTACAACACTGAAGTGGAGGTTAGGGACAGTGCCTTTGGCATGGCAAACCGGGTTGCTGGTTTCTCTCTTCAAAAAAGGGGACCAGAGGGTGTGCTCCAACTTTAGAGGGATCACATTCATCAGCCTCCCTTGGAAGGTCTATGCCAAGGTACTGGAGAGGAGAGTCTGGCCATTGTTTGAACCTCGGATTCAGGAGGAGCAATGTGGTTTTCATTCTGGCCGTGGAACATCGGATAAACTCTTTACCCTCTCGAGAATCCTTGAGGGTTCGTGGGAGTTTGCCCAACCAGTTTACATGTGCTTTGTGCACTTGGAGAAGGCATTTGACCGCATCCCTCGTGGATTTTTGTGAGGGGTACTTTGGGAGAATGGGGTATTGGGCTTGTTGTTACGAGCTATCAGGTCTCTATACGGCCGTTGTGAGAGTTTGGTTCGTATTGCCAACACTCAGTCAGACTCATTCCCAGTGAGAGTTGGACTCTGCCAGGGCTGTCCTTTTTCACTGGTCCTGTTCATAATTTTTATGGACAGGATTTCTAGGCGCAGCCAGAGAACGGAGGTTGTCATGCTTGGTGACCACAGGATCTCATCTCTGTTGTTTGCAGATGATGTTGTCCTGTTGTCTTCACCCAGCAATGACCTACAGGTCTTACTGGGATGGTTTGCCGCTGAGTGTAGAATGGCTGGGATGAGAATCAGTACCTCCAAGTCTGAGTTCATGGTCCTCAGCTGGAAAAAGGTGGATTATCCTCTCCAGGTTGGGGACAAGCACCTGACCCAAATGGAGGAATTTAAATATCTTCGGGTGTTATTCACGAGTGAGGGGAGAATGGAGCAAGAAATTGATAGATGGATCAGAGCAGCCTCTGCAGTGATGTGGGCATTGTACCGTTCCATTGTGGTGAAGAGGGAGCTAAGATTTAGGCCAAAGCTGTCAATTTACCAGTCAATCTACGTTCCTACTCTAACCTATGTTCACAATCTTTGGGTAATGACCAAAAGAATGAGATCATGGATACAAGAAGCTGAAATGAGCTTTCTTTGTAGGATTTCTGGACTCACCCTCAGAGATAGGGTGAGGAGCTCAGTCATCTGGGAGAGGCTCAGAGTAGAACCGCTGCTCCTCCACGTTGAAAGGAGCCAGTTGAAGTGGTATAGGCATCTGATTAGGATGCCTCCTGGATGCCTCCCACTTGAGGTGTTTCAGGCACGTCCCAATGGAAGGAGAGCCCGGGGCAGACCCAGGACTCGGTGGAGAGACTATATCTCTCAGTTGGTCTGGGAACGCCTTGGTATCCTCTATGAAGAGCTGGAGCAGGTGGCTGGAGAGAGGGAAGTCTGGGTTTCTCTGCTTGAACTGCTGCCTCCACGACCCGGACCTCCAGAAAAGCGGTAGAAGATGGATGGATGGATGGATGGATGGAATAAAAGTTTCAAATTTGAATGAAAAAGTCTCAAATTTATGATCAAAATACTCACAAATTTGGGAGAAAAATGTCTTAAATTATAAAAAAAAAAAAAACTTAATACATTTACAAAATATTGGACCATAACCAGTCCATGGTGGAGGGGTGCCTGAATGATCCCAGCAGCTGTGTTGTCAGGGGCAACTGGCCCCTGGTAGGGTCTCCCAAGGCAAACTGGTCCTGGGTGAAGAGCCAGACTAAGAGCAGTCCAGCATATCTCCATGAAAAACGTTACATCAAGGATCCAGTCTACCCAAAGGAGCCACATGGTCCATCCTTCAGTGGGCTCACCACCTGCAGGAGGGATCATGGGGATCATGGTGCTTTGGTGCTATAACCATATTCTAGAGAATATCATTACAACTCCAGTAACTTCTTTTAGTTAATACTTTATAGACTTGGACTTAGACTTAACTTTATTAATCCCTTTGGGATGACTCCCTCTGGGAAATTTAAACTTTCCAGCAACACATAAAAGGAGCATACAGATCAGAAAAGCAAAAAAAAATAAAAAATAAACACTTAATATACACAATATAAATACAGGGCTGAATATGGCTTGTACAAGTATGGTTAAGTTAAAGTTATTACACTATGAATGCCCTACTGTCCTCTGTACTCTATGCCCCCCCCCCCCCCAAGTGAGGAGTTATAGAGTGTGATGGCATGGTGGACAAAAGAGTTCTTAAGCCTGTTGGTCCGACACTTGGGAAGGAGCAGTCTTTCACTAAACAGTCTCCTCTGGTCACTGATGACAGTGTGCAGAGGGTGGCTGACGTTGTCCATTATATCCAACAGTTTATCCAGAGTCCTCATCTCTGCCACCATCACCAGGGTGTCCAGCTTCGCGCCGACCACAGAGCCGGCCCGCCTGATCAGTTTATCCAGTCTGGATGCATCCTTCTTGGATATACTGCCCCCCCCCCCAGCACACCACGGAGTAAAAGAGGACGCTGGCAACCACAGACTGGTAAAACATCCGCAGAAGTTTGCTGCAGATGTTGAAGGACCGCAATCTCAGTAGGAAGTACATCCTACTTTGTGTCTTCCCATACAAATGGCTAATGTATGTTGTCCAATCCAATTTATTGTCCAACCACAACCCAAGATATTTGTATGAATCCACAACCTCCACCTCAGCTCCCTCTAACAGGACTGGTTGAGGTCTTGGTCTGGACCTCCCAAAATCAATAACCAGCTCCTTGGTTTATTAGTCTTACTCAGGCTGTCTGACTAAATACAATGATGTAATGCAACCTTTACTCGAGTACAATTTCTGCCTAGTCTCTCCACATCTGTTCACAGAGCAATGAACAGAGAAAGTCAAGGCAAACCTGTGGATTTAACTGGTCCTTTAAAAAAAAAAAAAGATTTATAATGGGCTTTTCATGAAAGCAAGCTGTTCTTGTTTTGGGTGATTTTTATACTTTTGAAGATTTTTTTTTTTTTTCTGTAAGACTATTTTTATCTCTAAAATGTTTTATGGCTGTATGGAAGAGAAAGCTGTTTGTTGAACTTACAATTCAGATTTTTTTCTGTAAACAGGTCAAGCTTAAAGAATAAAATGTGGCCTCAGATCAGTCACTGACAAAGGAGCTGTATGTGGATTGGAGTAGGGCTGGGCGATATGGCTTTTAACATGTATCACGATACATTTAGGGTTTTATCGCGATACATGATATATATCATGATATCTTGAGATCTCTTTCAAACCACTGTATAAATGTAAAACCTTTGCATAAAATGACACCAGCATGATAACAGAAACAGATCCGTGCATTGTATTTTTTAAAGTTACATGGGGGGGGGGGGAATCACGTTAAATTTAGCAAACTTTATTGAACCAGTCAGACAACCCCACTCATAAATTTGCAGCAAATCAGAATAAATAATGGTAGGCCTTCCTATTATGGCCTGTAAGAAAAACCAATAAAACCAGTAAAAAAGGGATTCAACACAATAAAAATTGCTTCAACGAGAAATCAAGAGAAAGATACTTTAAAACCATATAAATTAAAGTCCACTTTTCTGTTTGGTCATGTTTTTAATAATAGGGGCCGTGTCTTTGGCAGTATAATCTCTAAATGTATTCGTCCACAAACAGCTGCAAAATAGTTGAAAGCGTTTGCAAATGGTTGTAACATGTGTTGCTAAACTTCTTTTTGGTTCAACTAGTAGCGAACACAAGCAACTGTTCGAGACCATTTATGGCAAAACTGTGGGTGAACTGTTGCACAGCCTTTTATGATTCCTGATCAGACAGGAAACATTAAAGATTGTTCCTCAGCATTCACCACTCCACGAGATACTAGCTTGATTTTTACCAATATTGGCCAGAAAAGTTGGAAAATCCAAAAATTGCCACGTTCGTCAGCATTACCCACTCCATGAGATACTACCCTTAGTGCTATCCAAACAACATCTGATCACAGTCGAACACATTTTAATACCAGGTGTGCATGGGGCTATAGTTATTTTCAGAATTAGTTTACTGCAAAATATTTAAATACATAGACGAAATCCAAATCTAATTCCATGTATGCAAGTATTGCATATACACGGAATTTGACTCGGATTGTAATAATAATTGTAATAATACATGCATACAAACTATACACCCTACAGTAAGTTTGTACTTTCACAAACATTTAATTTAAAGTGGAAAAAATACATTGCTTCAGATTGTAAACTCAAACCTATTCTTTCTTGGTTTGAACCTTCACAGTAAATGACAGATGCAGCATTCTATGACATCTATAAATTGATAGCCAAGAATGAAAAAGGATAACCTTATGTCACGGGGGTAATTTAATTCAGTCTTAAATGTCACAGAGAAAACAACTTGACATAAAGTGTCATGAGGAGTTTTTGCTACATGTTCTGGGAATTTTTAATAAATAAATAGTTTGATTAAATTACTGTAGACACAGAAATGTTGAATTTGTGTCTGAGTCATACCTATAAATTTCAGACAATGTTTATTGAACATGTGGCTGCTAAGTTTGCTAACTTAACTTTTCATCAGGATACTGTGAGGTATAAACGCCACAGCAGGCTCTAAAAATCAATCCTTTCATGTTCAAGGCAGAAAAAAGTGCAATTACAAGAACAGAATGCTGAAGCCAATTACCTAGCTTACATGCTGGACAAGAGGTAGGGGTGTCTGCACAACAATTTGAGTAATCGCAGGAAGAAGCCCGAGCATCAAGAGAAAAGCAGGTTAGGATTTGTACAGAAAATCACCCCTTTATCTATTTATGCTTCAGCTGGTCCCACTAGCTTAAATAATAAACAAGAAGGCAGCTTTCTTGCAAAACAGCTTGTGGGGACTATAAAGATCAGACAACTATTGTAGCAAACAGAAAAGAGCAATTATGGAGGAGTTCTTTTCTGGAGAGTATTGTGGACTTTTCGGATCTGTTTTGGGCAACACAATATGGACTGTGTGTGACATGGTGTTTGAAATGTATGCACATAAACCAAGCAGGAATTGTAACTGTGTAGCAGTAGGTGAAAATATTCTTCAAACATTATGAAAATATTATGTTACTGTAAGTTCTAAACAAAAAGTTTCAGCAAAATTATCCAAGAGAGAAAAAACACTAACAACAGCAAAGGAGAATTAATAAATACAGAACATAGGGGCAGATTTAGTAATGTGCTGTGCCATCGCAAACCCTGTTTAGGTGTTATAAAACTACTGTTGAGATTTACCAAAGGGCGCAGGGCAAAGTTATTGGTGGAAAGGTGTGGACTATGTTAATTTTGCACCTGGCCTCATTGCATATGTATTTGTAGGAGTTGTCATGTCAAAGTGCTAATTTGAGGGAGGGGGGTATTTAAATGACTGGCGCAAGGTGATTTACTAAGGTTTATTGTCATCAATCTACTGCTAAATGTGCCAGGATTTAATGCCTCAGAAAAGCATGTCTTAATTAATCGGCACCTGAGATGACAGCAATTGTTGGTGCCAGAAGACACTGGGCAGAACTGAGAGCTCGTGGCTGAAGAGACAGAATCTTCTCTCTGTGCCTGACTTTATTTGGCGTTACAGAATAGATTATATATGAACAGAAATGATCTCACAGAGATCGGTGTTGTGCTTAACTGGACATCAGCCGGCAGGGATGTTTTAATTTCATTTGTTTATATATAGCCTACTAAATGATTTTTTTATCCATAAAATAGTGGACACCTCCTCATGGATCGTCACCTTATCGTGGTGGGGGGGTTTGCATGCCCCAGTGATCCCAGGAGCTATGTTGTCCGGGGGCAATTTGCCTCTGATAGGGTCTCCCAAGACAAACTGGTCCTGGGTGAAGGGCCAGACTAAGAACGATCCAACAGACTCTCATGATAAATTGTATATCAAGGATTCAGTGTACCCCGCCCGGTATGGGGTTACCGGGGCCCCACCCTGGAGCCAGGCCTGGGGGAGGGGCTCGAAGGCTAGCGTCTGGTGGCCGGGTTTCCACCCATGGGACCCGGCCGGGCTCAGCCCGAAGGAGTTACATGGGTCCGCCCTCTAGTGGGTTCACCACCTGCAGGAGGGATCATGGGGGTCCGGTGCTATGTGGATTAGGTGGCGGTCAAAGGCGGAGACCTTGGCAGACTGATCCCAAGCTTTGTAAACTGGCTTTTGGTACGTGGAATGTCACCTCTCTGGTGGGGAAGGAGCCTGAGCTGGTGTACGAGGTTGAGCGATACCGGCTAGATATAGTCGGCCTCACCTCAACACACAGCTCCGGTTCCGGAACCAGTCTCCTGGAGAGGGGCTGGAGCTTGGCCTTTTCTGGAGTTGCCCCGGGCGAGAGGCGACGAGCAGGGGTGGGTATTCTTGTATCGCCCCACCTTGCTGCCTCTATATTGGAGTTTTCCCCGGTGGACGAAAGGGTTGCTTCCCTGCGCCTTCGGGTTGGGAAACGGGTCCTGACCATCATTTGTGCCTATGCACCAAATGATGGTTCAGAGTACCCACCCTTTTTGGAGTCTGTGACTGGGGTGCTGGAGGGTACTCCTCCTGGAGACTCCATTGTCCTACTGGGGGACTTCAATGCACACGTGGGCAACGACAGTGAAACCTGGAGAGGGGTGATTGGGAGGAACGGCCTGCCCGATCTGAACCCGAGTGGTGTTCAGTTATTGGACTTCTGTGCTAACCACAGTCTGTCCATAACGAACACCATGTTCAAGCATAAGGGTGTCCATATGTGCACCGGGCACCAGGACACCCTAGGTCGCAGGTCGATGATCGATTTTGTTATCGTATCATCAGACCTGCGACCGTATGTCTTGGACACCCGAGTAAATAGAGGTGCAGAGCTGTCAACTGATCACCACCTGGTGGTGAGTTGGATCCGATGGCAAGGGAGGAAGCCATTCAGACCTGGTAGACCCAAACGTATAGTGAGGGTGTGCTGGGAGCGTCTGGCTGAGGCCCCTGTCCAGGAGGTCTTCAACTCCCACCTCCGGAAGAACTTCAACCACATTCCGAGGGAGTCTGGAGACATGGAGTCTGAATGGGCCATGTTATTCCATCTCTGTTGTTGAAGCAGCGGCCCAGAGCTGCGGCCGCAAGGTGGTCGGTGCATCTCGTGGTGGCATTAAGCTGAAGCCATTAAGCTGAAGAAGGAGTCCTATCAAGCTTGGTTGGCTTGTGGGACTCCCGAAGCAGCTGAGGTGTACCGGCAGGCCAAGCGGAGTGCAGCTCGGGTGGTTGCTGAAGCAAAAACGCGGGTATGGGAGGAGTTCAGTGAGGCCATGGAACAAGACTTTCGGTCGGCTTCAAAGAGATTCTGGCAAACTGTTCAGCGGCTCAGGAGGGGAAAGCAACTCCCCGTCCACACTGTGTATGGTGCGGATGGGACACTGTTGACTTCAACTGGGGATATCATCGGGCGGTGGAAGGAATACTTCGAGGATCTCCTCAATCCCACTGATACGCCTTCCACAGAGGAAGCAGGGTTTGGGGACGAGGGGGATGACTTGCCTATCACAGGGGCTGAGGTCGCCAAGGTGGTTAAAAATCTCCTTGGTGGCTGGGCCCCGGGGGTGGACGAGATTCGCCCTGAGTACCTCAAGGCCCTGGATGTTGTTGGGTTGTCATGGTTGACACGCCTCTGCAACATTGCGTGGAGGTCGGGGGCAGTGCCTTTGGCATGGCAAACCGGGGTGGTGGTTCCTCTCTTCAAAAAAGGGGACCGGAGGGTGTGCTCCAACTTTAGAGGGATCACACTCCTCAGCCTCCCTGGGAAGGTCTATGCCAAGGTACTGGAGAGGAGAGTCCGGCCGTTGGTCGAACCTCGGATTCAGGAGGAGCAATGTGGTTTTCGTCCTGGCCGTGGCACATCAGACCAGCTCTTTACCCTCTCGAGAATTCTTGAGGGTTCGTGGGAGTTTGCCCAACCAGTTTACATGTGCTTTGTGCACTTGGAGAAGGCATTTGACCGCGTCCCTCGTGGATTTTTGTGGGGGGTGCTTCGGGAGTATGGGGTATCGGGCTTGTTGTTACGAGCTATTCGGTCTCTGTACGACCGTTGTGAGAGTTTGGTTCGTATTGCCAACACTCGGTCGGAGTCATTCCCAGTGAGAGTTGGACTCCGCCAGGGCTGCCCTTTGTCACCGATCCTGTTCATAATTTTTATGGACAGGATTTCTAGGCGCAGCCAGGGAATGGAGGGTGTCATGCTTGGTGACCACAGGATCTCATTTCTGTTGTTTGCAGATGATGTTGTCCTGTTGGCTTCATCCAGCAATGACCTACAGCTCTTGCTGGGACGGTTTTCCGCTGAGTGTGAAGCGGCTGGGATGAGAATCAGCACCGCCAAGTCTGAGTCCATGGTCCTCAGCCGGAAAAAGGTGGATTGTCCTCTCCGGGTTGGGGACAGGCTCCTGCCCCAAGTGGAGGAGTTTAAGTATCTTGGGGTCTTGTTCATGAGTGAGGGGAAAATGGAGCGAGAGATCGACAGACGGATTGGAGCAGCATCTGCAGTGATGCGGACGTTGTACCGGTCTGTTGTGGTGAAGAGGGAGCTTAGTTCTAAGGCAAAGCTGTCGATTTACCAGTCAATCTACGTTCCTACTCTCACCTATGGTCACGAGCTTTGGGTAATGACCGAAAGAACGAGATCGCGGATACAAGCGGCTGAAATGAGCTTTCTCCGTAGGATTGCTGGACTCACCCTCAGAGATAAGGTGAGGAGCTCAGTCATCCGGGAGAGGCTCAGAGTAGAACCGCTGCTCCTCCACATTGAAAGGAGTCAGTTGAGGTGGTATGGGCATCTGATTAGGATGCCTCCTGGACGCCTTCCACTTGAGGTGTTTCAGGTGCGTCCCACTGGGAGGAGACCCCGGGGCAGACCCAGGACTCGGTGGAGAGACTATGTCTCCCAGCTGGTCTGGGAACGCCTTGGTATCCCCTCTGAAGAGCTGGAGCAGGTGGCTGGGAGAGGGAAGTCTGGGCTTCTCTGCTTGAACTGCTGCCTCCGCGACCCGGACCTCTGGAAAAGTGGTAGAAGATGGATGGATGGATGGATGGAAAATAGTGGACATACAGATGTGTCAGCGAACAGTGACTTTTTTTTTTCTTTTCTGCCGAGGTTCACACTCGGAGTCCAGAGTTTCCTCTATCATTTCTATATTTATTTCTTTTTGCTGTGCACAAAATGGTAATTCAGTTCCCTCTTCTCTCTATTTCACTCTCCCAGTTCAGGATACACAATAGGAGGAAAACAACAACAACATTATTTTAAAAAAGAGCAAAGATCCATGGAAACAACCCCCCAAATAACAACATAGAATGGCAGCAGTCTCTGCTGTGGTGGTCCAAGGAATAAGTGAAATTGTGTGATTAATTTTATTACATTCCAGATTTCTGAAGACATAAAATGCACATATTTACAAAAAGTCATGGACTGGGAGACCTGTAGATTTTGTTAAAACAAAGTTATTCACATAACAAAACCCCAGAGTCTCCATCAGACCATCTTGACGGTTCTTGTGTTAATTCAATTCAATTCAATTCAATTCAACTTTATTTATATAGCGCCATTTCACAACAACAGTCATCTCATAGCACTATCAACTGTAGGGAGGACCCCCACAGTTGCAGAAAGACCCCAGCAATCAGGCGATCCCCTGTGAGCAAGCACTTGGCGACGGTGGAGAGGAAAAACTCCCTTTTAACAGGAAGAAACCTCCAGCAGAACCAGGCTCAGGGAGGGGCAGTCATCTGCTGCGACTGGCTGGGGGGTGAGGGGACAGAGAAGAAGAAAAGAACAGACATGTAGAGAGCAAACAGCACGATGGGGACTCAATCTATGGGAGAGAACAAACAAATGTTAATGACCAGCAAAAAAAAAATATTTCATAGAGAGTGAGGAAAGGAGTGAGGCCCAGTGCATTACTGGAGGTCCCCCGGCTGACTAAACCTATTAGCAGCATAACTAAGGGAGGGTTCAGAAACACATGATCCCTCCCTAATTGTAGGCTATATCAAAAAGGTAGGTTTTAGCCCTATTCTTAAAAACAGAGATCGAGTCTGACTCCCGAATCCAGATTGGCAGCTGATTCCACAGGAGAGGAGCTTGATAACTGAAGGCTCTGCCTCCCATTGTACTTTTGGAGATTCTAGGTATTACAAGTAAACCTGCATTTTGGGAGCGTAGTGCTCTGTTAGGATGATACGGTAGTATCAGATCTTTTAAATAAAAAGGAGCCTGATTGTTTAGAGCTTTGTAAGTAAGAAGAAGGATTTTAAACTTAATTCTAAACTCTATGGGAAGCCAATGAAGGGAGGCCAGAACCGGAGAGATATGATCTCTCTTTCTAGTACCTGTTAAAACTCTTGCTGCAGCATTTTGGATCAGCTGAAGACTTTTTAAAGATGTTTTAGGACAGCCTGATAATAAAGAATTACAATAATCTAATCTCGAGCTAACAAAAGCGTGGATCAGCTTCTCAGCATCACTCTGAGACAAGATGCTCCTAATCTTGGCAATATTACGCAAATGATAGAAGGCAGTCTTAGAAACAAATTTAATATGTGAATTGAAGGACAAATCCTGATCAAAAATAACTCCAAGGTTCCTCACAGAGCTATTAAGAGAAAGAGTAACTGCATCCAAACTGAAAGTTTGATTTGGAAAGGAATTTCTAAGGTTTTTTGGACCAACAAGAATGACTTCAGTCTTATCTGAATTTAATAGCAGGAAATTACAAGTCATCCAAACTTTGATTTCCTTAAGACAGGCTTCTAACTTGGCTAATTGATTAGTATCATCTGGCTTCATTGACAGGTATAATTGTGTGTCATCTGCATAACAGTGAAAATGTATACAGTGCTTTCTAATAATGTTGCCTAACGGAAGCATATATAAACTAAAAAGAGTAGGGCCAAGCACAGATCCCTGTGGAACTCCATGACTAAGCTTTGAGCTGAGAGAAAACTCATCATTTACATGAACAAACTGGAACCTATCAGATAAATAAGATCTAAACCACTGCAACGAAGTTCCATTAAGTCCAACATAGTGTTCTAATCTATCAAGTAGAATATTATGATCAATAGTATCAAAAGCTGCACTAAGATCTAAAAGGACAAGTACAGAAACTAGTCCATTATCAGATGCAATGAGGAGGTCGTTAGTGACCTTCGCTAAGGCTGTTTCAGTGCTATGATGGATTCTAAACCCAGATTGAAACTCCTCAAATAAACCATTTCCCTGCAGGTGGTCAAATAATTGCGTAGCAACAACTCTTTCTAAGATTTTTGAAATGAAAGGGAGATTAGAGATTGGTCTATAGTTAGCTAAAGCTCCTGGATCTAGCGTTGGCTTTTTGAGTAAGGGTTTAATTACAGCCGTTTTAAAAGCCTGCGGTACATGGCCTAAAGTTAATGAAGAATCGATTATATGAAGAATAAAGCTACCAATAAGTGGGAAGACTACTTTAAATAACCTGGTAGGAATAGGGTCTAAAAGACAAGTTGAAGGTTTGGATGAGGAAACTATTTTGTCTAACTCACAAAGGTCGATTGGAGTAAACTCATCAAGACAGACATCAATAGAAGGAGTTGTAGTAGTTACAGTATTTAAGTTAACTGTGGGAAGAATCTGATTGATTTTATCTCTGATGGATGAAATTTTATTATTGAAAAAGTTCATAAAGTCCTGACTAGTAAGCTCTAAGGGGATGCTAGGATTGACAGAGTCCTGACTCTTTGTCAACCTGGCTACAGTACTGAAAAGAAACCTGGGATTATTCTTGTTCTCTTCTATTAATGCAGAGTAATAACTCATTCTAGCTTTTCTAAGAGATTTTTTATAAATTAAAAGATGATTTCTCCAAGCTAAATAGATTTCATCTAAATTAGTAGAGCGCCATTTTCTTTCTAATTGACGAGTCTTCTGTTTTAAGCTACGAGTTTCTGTGTTGAACCAAGGAGTTAAAAATATCTGATTAGACTTTTTCTTTTTTAAGGGGGCCACCAAGTCTAGAGCCTGATGCAGAGAAGCTGAAACACTATCCACCATGTTATCAATTACAGAAGGAGCAAGCTGTCTATAGCTTATTTCCGTTGTGTTGACACATGGCATAGAGGAAACAATCTGCATAAATTTGGAAACAGGCATCATCTGAGAGGCATCTACTGTGATAATATTTTTCTTTAGGAGCCAAATAGTCAGAAATAGTAAAATCAAAGGTTAACAGACAATGGTCTGACAGTACAGGGTTATGAGGAGACACTACAAGATTTTCTATTTCTATGCCATATGTCAGAACAAGGTCCAATGTATGGTGGAGGTAATGAGTAGAATTTCCTACTTTCTGAGAAAACCCAATCGAGTC
This sequence comes from Pholidichthys leucotaenia, assembly GCA_020510985.1. Classification (NCBI taxonomy): domain Eukaryota; kingdom Metazoa; phylum Chordata; class Actinopteri; order Cichliformes; family Pholidichthyidae; genus Pholidichthys; species Pholidichthys leucotaenia. The sequence continues at coordinate 8,738,750 of CM035840.1, forward strand.
TAATATTGAATTAAAAGCCACATTAAGGCAGTCACTATCTACATCCACATGTATATTAAAGTCCCCTACTATAATTATTCTATCAGATTTCAGCACTAAATCAGCTAAGAAATCAGGAAATTCGGATAAAAATTCTGAATAGGTTGATGGGGGACGATAAACTATGGCAAATAAAATTGGGTTTAACCTGGAATTGCTAAAGTGCCCAATACTGAGGACCAGGCCCTCAAAGGAATTATAACATGTTTTTTGCTTTACATTAACTAGTAATTTGGAATGGTAAATTGATGCTACTCCTCCTCCACGACCAGAACTTCTGGGATTTTGACAGTTTAAATAACCAGAGGGAGTTGATTCATTTAAACCAACATAATCCTCTTGTCCTAACCAAGTCTCTGTAAGGGAAATTAAATCAATCTGATGATCAATTAACAGATCATGGACTAACAGAGACTTGGGAGTTAGAGACCTAATATTTAATAAACCACATTTAATTTTTAAATTATGAGGAGGAACAGAGGCCAAATCATTCAATTTAGAGGCTTTATGTTTAATTTGAGTTTTACCAATATTTTGCTTTATCACTTTGGGATGCTTATACATTATATTTTTATTTACTTTGGAGGGAGCAGACAACGATTCTCTGATGGGGAAGACAGGGGCTAAGCTGAGGGGTGGCGGATGAAGAGGAGCTGCAGAGAGGCGTGTAAGACTACGACTCTGCTTCCTGGTCCCAACTCTGAGTAGTCATGGTTTTGGAAATTTGGATAAAAAAGATGCCAGATTGTTAGATAAATGAGAAGCACCATCCAAAGTGGGATGAATGCTGTCTCGTCTCATAAGACCAGGTTTTCCCCAAAAAGAGCTCCAATTGTCAATGTAGCCCACGTCATTTTTAGGACACCACACAGACAGCCAGCGGTTCAAGGATGACGAGCGACTAAACATGTCATCACTGGTCAGATTGGGGAGGGGCCCAGAGAATACTACAGTGGCAGACATCGTTTTGGCAAAGTCACACACCGATTCTATATTAAGTTTCGTGACTTCCGACTGCCGGAGACGGATGTCATTAATGCCGGCGTGAATAACAATTGTGGAATATTTACAGTTACTTTTAGCCAGCATTTTCAAATTTGACTCGATGTCGCCTGCTCTGGCCCCAGGAATGCATGTGACTATGGCCGATGGAGTCTCTAGGTTCACGTTTCTGACTACAGAGTCGCCAATGATCAGAGTTTTTTCCTCAGTGGGTGTGTCGCTGAGCGGGGAAAAACGATTAGAAACGTGAACAGGTTGGTGGTGAACCGGGGCTTTGCGACTAGGCTTCCTTCTCACCGTCACCCACCCAGTCTCCTCGCTGCAGAGGAGAGCCGGGGAACCGGTGACAGGGGGACCTAAGCTAGCTAGCTCCGCTGCAGCTAAGGGGCGTCCGTCGAGATTAACTGGCGCAGACGGTGTTTCAATGCAGCGGAGCCGGGATTCCAAATCAGACAACCTCGCCTCGAGCGCCTCAAAAAGACAACATTTATTACATTTACCGTTATCACTAAAAGAGGCAGAGGTGTAGCTAAACATCTGACAGAGAGAGCACACCAGAGGAGGAGAGGAAAGAGAGGTAGTAGCCATAGCTAGTGGCTCGAGAGCTGGAGAGCAAACCACACAGGCAGACAGCAAAACAGGAAGTGACGATACGTTACCACAAGGAAGTGACGATCCTCCAAAAATGTTAATAAAATAAACATGTTGCTCAAATAATCTATTTACAGTATTCATGAGTAGTCCTTTTTAAAATTGGATACAAATACTTATTTGATCCATATTAAAGGGCCTATATCATGCAAAATTGACTTTTTTGAGCTTTTAAGCATGTTATAATGTTAATTCCACACCAAAAACACCCCCAAAGTGATATTTTGCTCCATTCACGCACCTCTGAGTATTCCTCCTCAACCCTGCTCTCTGAACTGCTGCTCCGCCCTGTCCCTGATAATGACTGGGTCCCCACCTTCATACGTATGAACGTGGGTGAGCCGCCCACTCCAGGAAGTGCCTGTGCTGCCAGCACCGCCCCCAGGCTAACGCACACACCCACTTTCTCCGCGCAGCTAACGGAGCGGTGATCTGCAAAACTCTTTCACTTTAGCATTGACGCTGTGAAGAAGTAGCTCCTCTCGCACCTAATCTGCTCAGTGACAACAACTGTTTGCTTTTTTTTACGTAAGACAATGTCTTCTAGGGCAGCGCGGTGGCGGAGTGGTTAGCACTGCGGCAGCACAGCAACTCACCCTTGGCCGGGGGATCCTGGGTTTGATCCCAGCCCCCGACCAACAGTGATCTGTGTGGAGTTTGCATGTTCTCCCTGTGTCTGCGTGGGTTTACTCCGGGATTTCTCCGGTTTCCTCCCACATGCCAAAAATATGCAAGTTAGGTTAATAGTCATCAAACTGGGGATTCTAAATTGTCCTTAGGTATGATTGTGAGAGTGAATGATTGTCTGTCTCTCTGTGTTGGCCCTGCGATGGACTGGTGATCTGTCCAGGGTGTACCCTGCCTCTCGCCCAAAGATGCTGGGATAGGCTCCAGCCCCCCCGCGACCCAAAAAGGATGGAGCGGAAGAAGATGAATGAATCAATGTCTTCGTGGGCAGAACCCAGCGACACGCTGCAGCAGCCGGCTCAGGGGTTACGTCATGAAATGGACGGCAGCCACAAGAAGGAGAGGCTGAGCCTCAGAGATCGAGGCATCTTACTTCCGGGTTGGAAAAGTAGCTCGTGGAAATAACTCATATTTCATAAGAAATTCATTCTCCAGTGTACCAAAGGCAATATACTATCACATACATCACAAAGCCCTTCTCAAACCTCTATTAGAAAGCAAAAAAAAAAAATCACAAAGGACCAAGAAGACAGACAGGAGGAGGAAAACCACATAAAACATTCACTTATACGCTGTCAATATCCAGTATGGGCCATAAACAAAGGGAAACAGCAAGTCAAAAACAAAGAAAATAAACAGGAAATAAGACACAGAACAAAAGCCGAAATCAAAAACAAGGACACCATAACTATACCATACATACGAGGGATCACGGAACCAATTCAAAGGATCATGAAAAATACAAAATAAACACAGCAGTCAAACCACACACAAAATTAAGACAGTTGTTAGTACACCCCAAAGACAAAATAGAACAAGACAAAAAATGCTGTGTAATATATGAAATATCATGCAGATCATGCAACAAAACCTGCATTGGAGAAACTGGAAGATCATTCACCACAAGAAAAAAAGAACACCAGAAGGAATGTGAGAAGGAAACACAAGGACGACTCACAAGATCACAAAAAGAAAAGGCAGAACAAGAAACATTAAAATCAGCAATATCAGATCACTGCAAAAGAAATAATCACATCATGGACTGGGACAACACAAAAATTATTGGATCAGAGAGCAACAGACACAAACGCTGGATCAAGGAGGCCATAGAGATAGGGAAGCGGGGAAAAGACACCATGAACCGAGATGAGGGGGCCTTTATGCTTTCCCACACCTGGGACCACATTCTCCAGAGACCATCTGACGGCAGGAGGCGGGGCCGGCTCGGTGGATCCGACAGATCTGCTGGGCTGGCCCCACCTACAAAAATAAGCTGATAAATGTCACCTGGCAGCAATCAGCTGACTCTTCTGATGAAGGCTGCAATGCAGTTGAAACATGTAAAGAAGGTAAAGACATCTCCTTTCCATTTTATTTTTTGTCTTTTATATGAACAAAAGATAAATAATTAAAAGAAGACGAAATGAACCTTTTTGATCTACATACACTACCGTTCAAAAGTTTGGGGTCACTTAGAAATTTCCTTATTTTTGAAAGAAAAGCACTGTTTTTTTCAATGAAGATAGCTTTAAACTAATCAGAAATACACTCTAATATCTAATATGCATTGCTACTGTGGTAAATGACTATTCTAGCTGCAAATGTCTGGTTTTTGGTGCAATATCTACATAGGTGTATAGAGGCCCATTTCCAGCAACTATCACTCCAGTGTTCTAATGGTACAATGTGTTTGCTCATTGCGTCAGAAGGCTAATGGATGATTAGAAAACTCTTGTGCAATCATGTTAGCACAGCTGAAAACAGTTTAGCTGGTTAGAGAAGCTTTAAAACTGACCTTCCTTTGAGCAGGTTGAGTATCTGGGAAAAATTATTATTTCAAATACAAATCATTATTTCTAACCTTGCCAATGTCTTGACTATATTTTCTATTCATTTTACAACTCATGGTGGTAAATAAGTGTGACTTTTCATTGAAAACACAAAATCATTGTCTGGGTGACCCCAGACTTTTGAACGGTAGTGTACATGCATATAGTTTACTCTGAAAGGCTTAAAATAGCATGATATAGGCCCTTTAAACAAAGGAGTCTGCCATGTGAAATGAAAATCCAAACTTTGAAATATGATGAACAAAAAATAAATTATTTTACTGGGTTTTGCACTTAAACAAAAGTTTTTATAAAGCTTTAAAAAAAACCAAAACTATATTATGCTCCTCCAAACTGGCTGCGCCTGTGCTGATGACCCTGTTTGCAGTTTTGCGATGCTCTTGGTGGATGGGCAGTCATTATTGAGATGAAGTGACTATGTGTGTGTTCATAATTTTGCATGCTGTTAGTAGATCACTGGCAAAAATTGGCCCCTCCCTTGGGCACTCTGTCTAAATTGTGCACTCACTAATTTGCGCTGTCTTAGTAAATCTGCCCCATAGTCTGTGAAGTGTAATAGTTTCTTTTCTTTCTTTACCAAAGTCAGAGAGTTCCAGATCTGTTGTATATATCTCTAATATAAACATTTCTAAATTGAGTTGCCTAACAGAACTGTCACTGTATTGCATTTTCAATATCAACCTACCAAGTTTGGTGATTTTAGCTTTAATTGTTTGGAAGTTGGACTGCAGACTAAACTTTTAAAACCGTTAGCACTGATAATGTGTTTATCCCTAAAGACCATGTTTCTGCCAGATGTAATGAAATTCCCTTCAGGCATTTCAAATGTTGAGGTCACAAGAAGACAAACGTAGGTCCACAATCAGTCTTTGACAAAATCAGTTCAGTCAGTTAATTCTTGAGGCCAAGTACTGTAAGTTTCTGTCCAAAATGTGAAGAAATTCCCTACAAAATGACAACCTCAGGTCCGGTAAAGTTGGAATGTTGTGTAAAATGTAGATAAACAACAAAATACAATTATTTAAAAAATCCTTTTCAACATATATTCAATTCAATACACTAAAAAACAAAAATATTAAATGTTCAAAGTGATTAACTTTATTGGTTTTTTTGCAAGTATTCACTCATTTTGAATTTGATGCCTGCAACAATGCAAAAATATTTGGACAGGGTCATGTTCACCACTGTTTTACGTCACTTTTCCTTTTAACAGCACTCAGTCAGCATTGCATGATAGAGTTTTAACTTACAGATGTAGCGATGAACTGTGTTAACTGACAATGGTTTTCTGGAGTGTTCCTGAGCCTACATGGTAATAATCCTTTACAGTTTTTAAAGCAGTGCTCCCTGAAGGATCAAAAGTCACGTCCATTTAATGTTGGTTTTCCTTGTGGCTTACATTCGGAAACTGGTCCAGATACTTTGAATCTTTTGGTGATATCATGGACTATAGATGATGAAATCCCTAAATTCCTTGCAACTGTCTGTTGATAATTGTTGTTCTTAAACTGTTGGACTATTTATCCATGCAGTTGTTCCAAGTGATGAACCTCGCCTCATCCTTTCTTGGGAATGGCTGAGCCTTTCACGGATGATCCTTTTATACCCAATCACCCTCACCTGTTTTCAGTTAACCTGTTAACCTGTGGAATGTTCCAGAAAGGTGTTTTTCAGCATTTATCAACTTTCTTTCTTTTGTATATAAATGACATATGCCAAGTATCAAAAATTCTGAAATTTATTTTGTTTGCGGATGACACAAATATCCTTTGCACTGGTGAGAATTTGCAGCAGGTTTTAGAGGTGGTCACAACTGAAATGAAAAAGTTAACGCAGTGGTTCAACAAAAATAAATTATCTCTAAATCTAAAAAAAACAAAGATTATGTTGTTTGGAAATTATAAAATAAATCATGAAATAATGGTAACGATAGATGAGACCAGAATAGAAACAGTACAGGAAAATAAGTTTCTGGGGGAGATGCTAGACAATAAAATCTGCTGGAAACCTCACATCAGTCACATCCGGGCCAATTTGGCAAAATGTATAGGCATACTGGGGAAGACAAGACACATCTTGGACTATAAATCATTGGTCTTACTGTACAATTCACTGTTTCTACCTTATCTTAACTACTGTGTAGAAGTCTGGGGAAATGCCTACAAGACCAACCTACAGTCAATATGCACATTACTAACTAACTAACTAACCTGCACTTATATAGCGCTTTTCTAGTCACAAAGACCACTCAAAGCGCTTTCACTAGTACTAACCCTCTATTCTAAGGGCCTATAGGAAACAGATATCTAGGGACAATTTTAGAACAACCAATTAACTTAACATGCATGTCTTTGGATTGTGGGAGGAAACCGGAGCCCCCGGAGTAAACCCACACAGCACAGGGAGAACATGCAAACTCCATACAGAAAGGTTCCAACCCCTGCCAGCCTGGGGATCCGAACCAGGAACCTTCTAGCTGTAAGGCAACAGTGCTAACCACTGCACCACCGTGCTGCCCATTACAAAAAAGAAAAAAACATTACAAAAAAGAGCTATAAGGATAATAAATAATGTAGGATATAGAGACCATACCAATTCATTGTTTTTAAAGTCACATGTCATAAAGTTCATCAATTTAGTTAAATTTAAGACAGCACAAGTCATGTACAGGGCAAGTAATAATCAACTCCCAACTAATATACAAAAAATATTTAAAAAAAGAGACAATGATCATAATTTGAGAGGAGATTTAAACTTTACAAAACCCAAGATACGAACAACCAAGAAAAGTCTGTGCATATCTGTCTGTGGGGTGGATTTGTGGAACAGTCTGGAGCCGGAACTGAAACTATGTACAAACAGAAATCAATTCAAAAAGAGGTATAAACATTATTTGCTGAAAGGATATATGCTAGAAGGGTAGTATTTATGCGTACGATTCACTATGCTCACTCTGGGACACTATGGGACACTATGGAATGGTGGGTGGGACAGCACTGTGTATATCTGTGTTGTTTGAGGCTGGTTTTGATGTATGGACATCAATGTATGTTAGGATGGATGGGTGTTAATGTTGATACGTACAAAATACAGTTAATTGTTTACTTGGGGTCTTAAATGTGGTAATTTGTATATTATTCACATGGGTGTATTTATGGAAAAGAGGAGATGGAATTAATAAGTGTTCACTTCTTCCTTCTCCCTTTCGAACACTGTATACTGTTACTTTATTGCATTTGTCATTTGTTTTGTTTTTGTTATACTTTTGTTCGAAATAAAGTATCTATCTATCTATCTATCTATCTATCTATCTATCTATCATTTCTTAACCCTGCCCCAGCTTTTTTGGAACATTTTGCAGGCATTAAATTCAAAATTAGTGAATATTTGCAACAAAACAACAAAGTTTATCAGTTTGAACATTAAATAGCTTGTCTTTGTAGTGGATTCAAATATAGGTTGAGAAGGGCTTTTAAATCATTGTATTTTGTTTTTATTTACATTTTACACAATGTTCCAACTTCAACGGAACTGGGGTTTTAGAGAGATACAGAATATTGTTCAAATGGAGACAGACAGAGGAATATGAGAAAAATTGTTTTCTCTATATGGCTACTGGCACAATAGCTGACTCGAGCAGCTTGTGAACAACGCCATTTTAACTGACATCTTTATTGCCATTGTGTAGAATTATGTAAAAGGTTGTACAGTTAAACAATACATACAGTAAAACTTTTATAAGAATTAATTCAAGTTTCAAAGAACTACTCCTCTAGGCTATATCAGCCTGTGGTAATTTTATAAAGCTTCATTTTAGGTCATAACATGATGCATTACCAGCACAGTTGTAATAATGAGGTACCTGTACTCCTTTCTGACCTTCTCATTGTGGTGCAAAAAGTGGAACAATATGGTAGGCTTATCATAACTTTTCTCTGGCATTAGTAGGACAAAGATGCCACTTTAAGGAAGTCCTGAAGTTCTGCTTTCTGACTTTCTACCTTCACTGGCTCAGATTTCTTGTCTTAATTGTCTTTTGTGTGTTTTTGAAGTTAACTTTCAAAGGTCAAAAAGATTATTTGGTTTGCAGTTTCTCTATGTAGATAAATTAAACATGCAATATCAGTAGAGTAGCAGATATGCATATTGTGCACATTTGAAATGCAACTTTTTATTTGATTACCAGTTGGTGTCAAAAGCAGAGGAGATGTTTTTGTTAAACATAAAAACATTATAGTTTCATCAAGTTACAGTGTATCAAATGAAAACTAAAGCAAATCTAATACAACATATGTTTGTAATATAGACTGTAAGTACTGTTGCATAAATAATTTATGTTCATAATATAAAAACTGATAAAAAAAATTCTAATTTGAAGCAATATAAAGTTCACAAGATATTAAGGTTTAAATTTATGACATTTGTTTGCAGTAAATCCACTTTGTAATTGTTTGGGGAACAGATGCTGTTATCTCGCAAGAACACAAGTCTGTGAACTAAGGAGAAAAGCGGTGATCTCTCAGTAGTGTTGCCAGACATGCGATAATTACCGTTTATACAGTTGAAAGTGCTATGAGATAACTATTGTTGTTAAATGGCGCTATATAAATAAAGCTGAATTGAATATTTGTATGATATTGATTTGATGGGCAGTGCGGTGGCGGAGTGGTTAGCATTGCAGCAGCACAGCAACTCACCACTGGCCGGGGGATCCTGGGTTCAATCTCAGCCCCCAACCAACAGTGATCTGTGTGGAGTTTGCATTTTCTCCCTGTGGCTGCGTGTGTTTACTCCAGGATTTCTCCGGTTTCCTCCCACATGCCAAAAACATGCAAGTTAGGTTAATTGGCATCAAACTGGGGATTTTAAATTGTCCTTAGGTATGACTGTGAGAGTGAATGGTTGTCCGTCTCTCTGGGTTGGCCCTGTGATGGACTGGCGATCTGTCCAGGGTGTACCCTGCCTCTTGCCCAAAGATGCTGGGATAGGCTGCAGCCCCCCCCCCCCCCACGCGATCCAAAAAGGATTAAGCGGAAGAAGATGGATGGATGGATATTTTTATGATTATTTTGCTCTCTGTACGAAGCACGATCAGTAATTTCAAAAATCCCATTATGTATGATAATCTGACCCCTTCTTTATATGGCTGACTTGGTACATTAGCAAACACAAATGAGGATATGGATCTTGCGCATACATACTACACTTGTTTTACGCATCAGCTCATGTGTGTGGGCTGTGTGGAAAAGAAGACGGAAGACTCGTATCACAGTAGCAGAGAGGCAGCCCTGGATGGAAGTTAGTGATGGGATCCACACTTCACTGAAATGTACTGAGTTAAGCTAAAAAGCCCCGTTAAAAATAATGGTACACTGAATCTCTCAATGCTGTACTGGAGCTCCAACTGTCTACCACTCACTGAACTGGACCAAGCGGGCGGGGCTTGTTTGCTGCTCAGGCATGTGGTTCAGCTGGTGATCCCTGGCTTCCAATACAGCTCCAGTGAGTGATTCAGTACAGTACGTTGACCCATAAAAACTAGTACACTTGATTGAATGATTTGTGTGCGTTACAACACTAATGAAGGCACAGCAGACTTAACAATTAAACATCACCAGCAGGTTGAGAAAGGAATGGGGGGAAAACAGATCACAGTTTTACTGGGTGGTTCAAACCTGTTGTTGGCATTAGCACTAAAGCTTTCTGTCACTGTTGCAACGTGCAAATGTACAAAAATGCCACAGAATTGTGGTCCTCAGTAAAACTGTGAAACAGGTTTCTACATCAGTTATCAGAGGCATTTAATAGTAGTTTAGGTGGATTGATTAGTGTTTATTGCTAATGTATAAACAGAGTACTTTAACATATCTGTCAAGGAAGCCAGATGATAGTAATCAATTAGCCAAGTTAGATGCCTGTCTTAAGGAAATCAAAGCTTGGATGACTTGCAATTTCCTGCTATTAAATTCAGATAAGACTGAAGTCATTCTTTTTGGTCCAAAAAACCTTAGAAATACCTTTCCAAATCAAACTTTTAGTTTGGATACGGTTACTCTCTCTCTTAATAGTTCTGTGAGGAACCTTGGAGTTATTTTTGATCAAGATCTGTCTTTCAATTCACATATTAAATTTGTTTCTAAGACTGCCTTCTATCATTTGCATAATATTGCCAAGATTAGGAGCATCTTGTCTCAGAGTGATGCTGAGAAACTGATCCACGCTTTTGTTAGCTCGAGATTAGATTATTGTAACTCTTTATTACCTCCGCCAGGCCGCAGGAGGTTATGTTTTTGCCAGCGTTTGTCTGTTTGTCTGTTGGTTAGCAAGATAACTCAAAAAGTTTTGGACGGATTTCCATGAAACTTTCAGGCGTTGTTGGAAATGGTACAAGGAAGAACTGATTAAATTTTGGGGATGATCCGGATCACCGTCTGGATACAGGAATTTTTTAAAGGATTCTTTAACATTGTGAGATACGGCCATTTTCAACATGTGTGCAGGCGCAATGGAGGGCGCTGGTCGTCGTGTCTGACGAACACAAACTCCGCATTCTTCAAAGTTTTAGGCACAAAAGCACGCAGAAAACAGTGGTGGGCCGGGCCCGGCAGCGTGCCTGTGTTTGCGCTACGCTGCAAAAGCTGAGACGGGCAGCTTTCCGGCGTGGGATTATTTGGCAGAAATTCCCCCGGCAGCCATAGTGGCTGCGCAAAAACAAGTTCTCTGCCGGGGAAGCTTCCAAATCCTCTTTTGCCGCGGAGCGCAACCCCAATATAAAACCCACGGCAACCTGTCTACCCAATTTGCATCCGTCAGTGAAGCCCTGAGTGCTGCTTTCAGTGATCTATGAAAACGCTTGCATAACCCATTGGCCTGTGGGTTGTACGCGGTTGTGCGATGAATTGCAACACCCGCAGCCTGGGAGTTTGCAGATGGAGGAGATGGACACAACACCAACACTTCAGTTTATTACCTCCGCCAAGGAGGTAGTGCTTTTACCCCTGAACCACTAATCCTATCATTGTGAATCCAATTGCTAGTCATATGTTTTCATGGCCAAGGAATCTGAAAACGTACACACAAACACTGTATGGGGGGGAACTGTGGCGCTTGGCGGAGGTCTGCGCTCTCCGAGTGCTTTTCTAGTTATCAGGTTGTCCTAAAACATCTTTAAAAAGTCTTCAGTTGATCCAAAATGCTGCTGCAAGAGTTTTAACAGGTATTAGAAAGAGAGGTCATATCTCTCTGGTTCTGGCCTCCCTTCATTGGCTTCTCATAGAATTTAGATTTAAGTTTAAAATCCTTCTTCTCACTTTTAAAGCTCTAAACAATCAGGCCCCTTTTTATTTAAAAGAACTGATCCTACCGTATTATCCTAACAGAGCACTACGCTCCCAAAAGGCAGGATTACTTGTAATACCTAGAATCTCCAAAAGTGCAATGGGAGGCAGAGCCTTCAGTTATCAAGCTCCTCTCTTGTGGAACCAGCTGCCAATCTGGATTCGGGAGTCAGACTCGATCTCTCTTTTTAAGAATGGGGTTAAAACCTTCCTTTTTGATATAGCCTTCAATTAGGGAGGGATTGTGTGTCTCTGAACCCTCCCCTAGTTATGCTGCTAATTCAATTCAATTCAGCTTTATTTATATAGCGCCATTTCACAACAACAGTCATCTCATAGCACTATTAACTGTAGGGGGAACCCCCACAGTTGCAGAAAGACCCCAGCAATCAGGCGATCCCCTGTGAGCAGCACTTGGCGATGGTGGAGAGGAAAAACTCCCTTTTAACAGGAAGAAACCTCCAGCAGACCCAGGCTCAGGGAGGGGCAGTCATCTGCTGCGACTGGCTGGGGGGTGAGGGGACAGAGAAGATGAAAAGAACAGACATGTAGAGAGCAAACAGCATGATGGGGACTCAATCTATGGGAGAGAACAAACAGATGTTAATGACCAGCAAAAAAAAAAAAAAATATTTAATTGAGAGTGAAGAAAGGAGTGAGGCCCAGTGCATTATTGGAGGTTCCCCGGTTGACTAAACATATTAGCAGCATAACTAAGGGAGGGTTCAGAAACACATGATCCCTCCCTAATTGTAGGCTATATCAAAAAGGTAGGTTTTAGCCCTATTCTTAAAAACAGAGATCGAGTCTGACTCCCGAATCCAGATTGGCAGCTGGTTCCACAGGAGAGGAGCTTGATAACTGAAGGCTCTGCCTCCAATTGTACTTTTGAAGATTCTAGGTATTACAAGTAATCCAGCATTTTGAGAGCGTAGTGCTCTGTTAGGATAATAGGGTAGTATCAGATCTTTTAAATAAAAAGGAGCCTGATTGTTTAGAGCTTTGTAAGTAAGAAGAAGGATTTTAAACTTAATTCTAAACTCTATGGGAAGCCAATGAAGGGAGGCCAGAACCGGAGAGATATCTCTCTTTCTAGTACCTGTTAAAACTCTTGCTGCAGCATTTTGGATCAGCTGAAGACTTTTTAAAGATGTTTTAGGACAGCCTGATAATAAAGAATGACAATAATCTAATCTCAAGCTAACAAAAGCGTGGATCAGTTTCTCAGCATCACTCTGAGACAAGATTTTTTTTTTTTTTTGTTACTTATTTGTACCTGTAGGTAGACTTGGTTTTGCAGTCTGGTGACAAGCCACCGGCTGCTGGTCGCTGCGTGCGCGAGCGCCCTAAACCTACGTGTTTTTGGTATGCGGGAGGAAACCGGAGAAATCCCGGAGTAAACCCACGCAACACGGGGAGAACATGCAAACTCCACACAGCTCACTGTTGGTCGGGGGCAGGGAGCGAACCCACGATCTCATGATCCCCGCGATCCCCCAGCTGAGGGTAAAACTGTGCTGCCACAGTGCTAAACCACTGCGCCACCGTGCAGCGGTGCTCCATTAGATGCTCCTAATCTTGGCAATATTACGCAAATGATAGAAGGCAGTCTTAGAAACAAATTTAATATGTGAATTGAAGGACAGATCTTGATCAAAAATAATTCCAAGGTAATAAGGTTTAATTAATAATGGGTTAATAAAGGTAATAAGGTTTAATTAATAATAGGTTCACTAATAGGTTTAGACAGCCGGGGAACCTCCAATAATGCACTGGGCTTCACTCCTTTCTTCACTCTCAATGAAATATTTATTTTTTGCTGGTCATTAACATCTGTTTGTTCTGTCCCATAGATTGAGTTCCCATCATGCTGTTTGCTCTCTACATGTCTGTTCTTTTCATCTTCTCTATCCCGTCACCCCCCAGCCAGTCACAGCGGATGACTGCCCCTCCCTGAGCCTGGTTCTGCTGGAGGTTTCTTCCTGTTAAAAGGGAGTTTTTCCTCTCCACCGTCGCTAAGCGCTTGCTCACAGGGGATCGCCTGACTGCTGGGGTTTTTCTGCAACTGTGGGGGTTTCCCCTACAGTTGAAAGTGCTATGAGATGACTGTTGTTGTGAAATGGCACTATATAAATAAAGTTGAGTTGAATATAAAACAAGTACTTCACAAAATGTTTGAGGCAAAAGATAGTTAAGTATGACTGATATTCTGGGCTGTTCAGTGCAGGTCAGGGGCTCATCCTCTACTCCACACAGGTAGAGGTGCTTTTTTTTCAACCGATCTGTTAGATTATGTAAAGGTAAAACTGTGTTATAAGCTGTAATATGAATGATCTGTGATAATGTGTTACTGAAGCAGATGATCCTGAGCCACGTCAGAATGAAAACTGGATGGGTAGGACAATTTTCCTCAAAATACAATAATTTTAAGCCGCTACTACGATACTTCAACCTTTCCCATCTGACAACAGTGGAGGGCACAAGAATATCACGGTGTGGACTTATTATATTCATGATACCGTAACGACCTCGAGTGCAATATTGCTTTCATACAACAGTTCTAAAGCACAATTTAATAAATGACAGCAATACAAGACAAAATATTATGATTTGCTTAACCAGTTATTTTGTGCAACTGAGAAAAAATATAGTCCCTTCTAAATGTAGTCAGTAACTGTTGCTAAACATCTCAATCAGCATGAAGCTGTCTATTGTAATTTCACACACATGTAAAGAAATGAAATATTGTTAAGTGCAAAAGCAATGCGTTTTTAAAACATACCTGTTGAGTCGGTACTGCCAAAGACCCAAGATCAAAATGTATCCAATGCTGATTGTCAGAACACTGGCAGTTAGCCGGTAGCTAGTAGATAGCATGGTAGCAATTTAGCACACGTTGCTCACTTTTCTTTGCATTTTTAGATGGAAAAGAAAGAGTCCATCACCCCAAAGTTATTGTGGTTTGTTAATTTTGTTAATCAAGACAATAAATTAAACTCGAGCACTGCCTATTTTTTTTAAACAGACATGAAATCGATTAATGAGCTTAATGTCGGAACGGTAGACGGGTAGAAGGAAACTTTTTTTTGTCAAAAGGGTGGCACATCTAGGTCACTTATGTATAATTTCTTTTCAAAAAGCACCTCACTGTGGAAATTGAGGTATCCAAAACAGCACTGCAGTTGTCAGAGAGTTGATAGCCAATTACTGTTAGTAATTAACGATTACATGAACACCTTTGAAGCAGAGTCATCATACCAGTCTGTCGTGGGCGACAATGACTGTTTCATTTAGGTCTGATCAGATTCCTCCACACAGCTCTGTCCTTAGCCTTCTGCTGCCAGGAACTCCTGTCTATGTCCAGCTTCTTCAAGTTTCTTTTTACAGTGTCTTTAAATCTGAGCCTTGGTCTACCCTGATTGTGTTTGCCCTCGCATAACAGTGAGTAGAGTAACTGCCGGGGGAGACTCTGGTGGTCCATCCTCTCAACATGTCTGAGCCATCTCAGGTCTGTCTGTTTTCGCATGTCCTCCATTGATGGTAGACCAGCTTGTTTCAACACTTCTGTGTTAGTTATCTTGTCTTTCCATGAGATGTTCATTATGACTCGAAGGTGTGTCATCATGTACGCATGGAGTTTCTTCACCTGCACTCTGTAGACAGTCCAAGTTTCAGCACCATACAATAGAGTAGCCAGGACTGTCACTCTGTACACTTTGCATTTCACATGGATAGACACATGTCGATTGTTCCACAGTCTCTCCCTCAAGTTTCCAAACACAGTGCTCACTCTTCCCATTCTGAGAGATAGTTCATCCTCCAGCCTAGCATTCTCTGAAACACTACTCCCTAGGTACTTGAAAGTCTTGCACTTGACTAGTGGCTCTGTACCAATGCTGATCTCTTCTGGTAGTGATGTTGATAACTGGAACTTTGGTGGTTGATAAAGGCACTCTGTCTTCTTGATGTTGATTTGGAGGCTGAATTGGCTAACTGCTCTTGCAAATTTCTCCACTAAAGATTGCATATCTTCCACACCGTGTGCAACTAGAGCACTGTCGTCGGCAAAGAGCATTTCTCTTACTACCTTTATCGATGTCTTACTCTTGGCTTTAAACTGTGCCACATTGAACAAGTCTGCTACTTTCCTTGTTTGAATGTATACTCCATCTGAAGTGTCTTTGAAAGCCACCTCAAGCATGGCTGCCAGATATAGCGAGAAGAGTGTAGGTGCCAGCACACACCCTTGTTTCACCCCGTTGCTTACTGAAAAGTCTTTAGATACTGAACCACTCATTGCCATGTTTGCTTGCATACCTGTATGGAGTGACTCAATCAGGCTGACAAACATCTCTGTACAACCATATTTCTTGAGTACCTGCCAAAGTCCTGGTCGCAAAACAGTATTGAAGGCTTTACTGAAGTCTATGAAGACTACATAAAGTGGCATGTTCTGTTCGATACACTTTTCTTGAATCTGTTTCAAGCAGAAAATCATGTCCATTGTGCTTCTTCCACTTCTAAAGCCGCACTGGGTTTCCGGTAGTACATTCTGCGAGATGTGTTCACTGAGTCTGTTAAGTAGTACACATGAGAGAATCTTACAAACAGTGGCTAGCAGTGATATACCTCGGTAATTTCCACAATCTTTCCTGTCACCTTTCTTGAACAAAGGCACAATGCTTGCATCCTTCCAGTCTTGAGGTACTTTCTGGGCATCCCATATCTCTTGGATGAGCTTGTGCAGGCAGTTGGTCAACTGAACACCACCAAATTTCCACACTTCTGCTGGAATTCCATCCCTTTCTGGAGCTATACCATCCTATGTTGTCCTGACAGCTGCCATTAGTTCATCAAAATTTAGTGGTTCATCCAGACTTGATACAGCTGGTCGCTGCACTAGAGCTTCTTTAGCCTCTTCAGTGAGATCTCCAGGGTTGTTTAGTAGTTGGTCAAAGTGGTCTGCAAATCTGTCCAGGATCTTGTCTTTCTCCTGCAAAACCGTTTCACCATCCATAGCCTTTAGTTGGATCAATCCTCTTGGTTTAGGGCCATAGATTTCTCTCAAACCTGTGAGGAATGTTTTCATGTCCTTCCTGTCTGTTGCAGTTTGAAGTTTCTCCGCTTTTTCATCCCACCAGTTGGACTTCATCTCTCTGGTGTGCTTCTGTAGCTCACTCTGAGCGTTTGAGTATTTCATCTTCTTCGACCTTGTGTTACACTGTAGGTTTTCCTGGCTAGCTGTATTCCTCGCTTCTAGTAGTTTCTTCAGGTGTTCATCATGCTCATCAAACCAATCTTGATGTTTCTTCTCAAGGCAGCCTAATACATCACTCACAGTCTGATACACCGTATCTGTCAGTGTTGCCCATTTCTCTTCTATGTCATTCTCTGAGTTGTTGCTGTCCCAGTCTTTCAAGTTTTCATCCATTTCCTGAGTAAGTTCTTCCTGCTTCTTTTGGCCTTTCAGTGCACTAGTGTTTAGCTTCCGTGGTGGCTTCGCACCCATCCTGCAGTGCTGTTTTCGTCTGCAAATCCTTAATCTACATCTCAGCATAACATGATCAGTGCCACAGTCTGCGCCTCTCATTGCTCTGGTGTCCAATACATCCCTTATGTCTCTCTGCCTGACTATGATGTAGTCTAATAAGTGCCAGTGCTTGGATCTTGGGTGCATCCATGTCTTCTTGTGTGTGTCCTTGTACTTTAATAGTGTGTTGGTTATCACAAGGTTGTACTCTGAACATAGTGCAAGTAGAAGTTCTCCATTAGCATTGCGCTTGCCTACTCCATGACTGCCTAGCACTCCTTTCCATTTCTCAGTGTCCAAACCAACTCTGGCATTAAAATCTCCAACGAGTATCAACCTGTCATCAGTCGGTACATGCCTGATAGTCTCAAGTAAATCACTGTAGAACTCTTCCTTCACCTCCTCTGTGTTGGTCATTGTTGGGGCATATACACTGATGAGTGTGGCATACATCTTCCGCTGTAGTGGGAGTCTCATAGTCATTATACTGTCGTTGATTGGCACCGGTTCCTCATCAAGCACTGCTGCTATCTCCTTTCTACCTGCAAAGCCCACTCCTGCTTCTCTCCTTTCTTGAGTTGATCTCCCACTCCAAAAGAAGATGTACCCATGGTCTTCCAAGCTGTCATATCCAGGCAATCTTGTTTCACTAAGTGCAGCTATGTCTACATTGTACCTGTTCATTTCCACGGCCACAAGCGCAGTCTGTCTTTCTGGGTGCTGTGATGTTGTTCTGTCCAACAGAGTGCATACATTCCATTCTGCTACACACAAGGCTGCTGTTTTCCTCTTTTTTTGTCTTCCTGCTCCTAGCTTACTTTTCACTGCCTGTCGGAGGAACAGATCAGCGCGGACCTTGTAAGCCCGGGCGACGTCCGAGCCGGTATGAGTTGCTTTCTGATTGACCATTTCATGAAACTGCTTGCAAAGTATTTGAGTACTGCTAGCTTTTGCTGGACTAGCAGCACATTCTTGGCAGATAAAGGTATTATCAGTGGCAAGGACAAGCCAAGACAAACTGACTCCAGTATCTGCTGCAGTGACTGACCAGATGATAGGATTGTTTATCTCTGCTCTTTGTGTAGTGCATGTCACAATGCACTGACTGGCACAGTCCACCACAGACCTTGTGACAGATGTGTCTATCTGCCAGGATGTCCAGTCTCACCCTGTGTAACTGGGAGTGGTCCACCACAGACCTGTGGCAGATGTTGTTTTTAGTTCTGCCAGGATGCCCTGTTTCACCCTCCACGCCCTCAGAAGGGTGGAGATGCCAGTTGAGTCGCCGACGGCCCGACCCATGAGATAGGTAGTACCGGTTTTCATGGTTATCCGGTAGCAAGCAAACCAATGCCTGACCTGACACAAATTTAAAAAAAAAATAAATAAAAAAAATTTAAAAAAAGATGTAAGTCTCAGTTAAAAGGTGTCAATTTCTGACTCAAAAAAAGTGGAATTTTATGGGTAAGAAGCTGCAACTTTAGCAAAAAGACAAAAGAAGGTGTAAATTTCCAACTGTTTACAACCTAAAATGCTGCAGATATAAGATTTGAGTAAAATGCTGCAAGTTTAAGCTTTTTTTTTAACTGCAAATTCAAGAGTAAGAAAAGTTCTAAATTCTAACATCTTGTGTGGTACCTGTACCAAAGACTTCCCACCCCAAAGACCTGAACAGCTACAGACCAGTGGCCCTGATGTCTCACATGATGAAGACCCTGGAGAGACTGCTCCTTGCTCACCTCCGCCCCCTGGTGGCACCAGCGATGGATCCACTCCAGTTTGCCTACCAGCATGGCATTGGGGTGGAGGATGCAGTGATCTTCCTCCTTCACCGTTCTCTGTCCCACCTGGAGAAGCCCGGGAACGTGGTGAGGATCATGTTCTTTGACTTTTCCAGTGCTTTCAACACCATCCAACCGATGATCCTGAAGGACAAGCTGCTATGCGCAGGGGTGGACCAGCACCTGTCATCATGGATCCTGGACTACCTCACTAACCGGCCACAGTTTGTGAGAACCCGCGACTGTGTGTCTGACACGATCATCGGTAGCACGGGGGCCACCCCGAGAATGGTTTTGGCTCCCTTCCTGTTCACCCTTTATACTACGGGCTTTTCACACAACACAACACACTGCCATCTACAGAAGTTCTCTGACGACTCTGCGATTGTCGGCATCATCTCCAATGGAGATGAAACTGAGTACAGAGGACTTATCCAGGACTTAGATAGCAAAAAAACGTGACGACCTAATAGTATTGAATGCAAAAGACGCAATCGACTTACACAATGGTCCCCTCCAGTATACAACTAGGACAATATCAGTCGCTACGGAGGGTGACATGTATGGGTACATATTCATACTATGTAGGATAACTAAGTAGACGGTTATGCTGTTTATTCCATCTAGCTACAATGCTCCGCACTGTGTATATATATTTATTGCTCTTATTTATATTTTTCGTATCTTCTAAATTATTGCTCTGAGTGTTGCTATCCCTGTGCTGTTGCAATCCTGGAATTTCCCCATTGTGGGACTAATAAAGGCTTATCTTATCTTATCTTAAATTCATGAGGAAAAAGCTGCAAAATTATGAATAATAAAAAGCTGCAAATTTTCAAGTAAGAAGCTGCACATTTCTGAGTAGAATGGCTCTAACTCTGCAGAAAAATCCTTCAAATTTATGATAAAATCCTCACATTTACAAAAGAATGTTTCTAATTTACATGGAAAAAGGATGTGATAAATTGGCGTGTGTTGGCCATTTTTTTAAAAGACAGCCGTGAGGAGGAACTAAGCGGTGATGTCCGGAGGTGTTAGCCCTTTGAGTGTGTATGGCGCACTTCTGCACCTGTCAGCCGATCAGTCTAAACAAAGCCTGTACAGCTGAATAGAGTGTGAAATGTACAAACCTTTTAACACCACTTGGTGGCCGAGAGGTGTGGCTTTTCATTTACCGTGAGAACTGGAAATGGTCCCATGCAATAAGTAGGTCAAATCAGCGTTTGAAGCCTGCCCCCTTTCATGCTGCTGTTTGACAGGAGGAAACAGGATGGCGAAAAAAATGCTCTCAGCATTAGGACTGGTATTTGCCGCTCCTGGGTCAGAGGAAGAGCTTAGCCCTAATTTGTCATCTGAGTTACAGTCCAGCTCTGATTATGTGCCTTTGGACAATGGTGCAAGCAATTCTTGCAAAAGTGGAGATGGACATCTTGTGCGCGACGCTGCAGCTGCGTTTGAAGCAGAGTTATACAGTAAAATTTGAATGCAATTATCGTGGATTATAGTAACTCTTGGAATCCCTATTGTCCAATCAAATTGCTTGGTCGGAACTAACTGTTGTATAAACCTCCTTTTATGACAAGCGGCCAAAGAGGTATTTCGTTAGATACTGCATGTAAATAATGTTATTTAAGATAAGATAAGATAAGATAAGATAAGCCTTTATTAGTCCCACAACGGGGAAATTCCAGGATTGCAACAGCACAGGGATAGCAACACTCAGAGCAACAATCAGAAGGCAAGAAAAAAAACAAGCAAGCAAGAGCAGCTAATAAACATATGTACGTATTACTATAAAATATATATATATACACACACACACAGACACACAGTGCAGAGCATTGTAGCTGGATGGAATAAATATATGAATATATGAACACACAGTGCAGAGCATTGTAGCTAGATGGAATAAATATGTAAATATATAAACACCCACAGTACGGAGCATTGCAGCTAGGTGGAATAAATATGCAAGTATATAAACACACACAGTGCGGAGCAATGTAGCTAGATGGAATAATATGTAGATATATAAATATATAAACACACCCAGTGCTGAGCATTGTAGCTAGATGGAATAAATATGCAAATATATAAACACACACAGTGCAGAGCATTGTTGCTAGATGGAATGAAACAGCATAACCGTCTACTTAGTTATCCTACATGGTATGATTATGTGCCCATACATATTCTCACCCTCCATAGCGACCGGTATGTTCCTAGTTGTATGCCGGAGGGGACCATTGTGTAAGTCTATTGCATCTTTTGCATTCAAAAAACTATTAGTTTGTTACGTCTTTTTGCTATCTCTGCGAGCAGCCCTGCTTAGGTTGTACAGTCTGACAGCCGTTGGTAGGAAGGACCTACGAAACCTCTCGGTTGTGCACCTGGGATGATGTAGTCTGCTGCTAAATGAGCTCCTCAGTGCATTCAGTATGTCCTGCATAGGGTGGAACTCGGACTCCAGCAGAGATGACAGTTTAGCCACCGTCCTTCTCTCTCCTATCTCCTCCATCGGATCAAGGCGCTGCCCCAGGACAGAGCTAGCTTTCTTAATCAGTTTGTTCAGTCTCTTCCTATCGGCTGCAGTAATGCCACTGCCACAGCAGACCACTCCAAAAGTGATGGCTGATGCCACCACCGTGTCATAGAATGACTTCAGCAGCGCCCCTTGTACACCAAAAGACCTGAGTCTCCTCAGCAGGAACAGCCTGCGCTGTCCCTTCTTGTAGAGTGCATCAGTATTGTGTGACCAGTCTAGTTTATTGTTCAGATGAATACCCAGGTACTTATAGGATGTCACCATCTCGATGTCTGTTCCCTGTATATTTACTGGTACTGTGAGGGGCTGCCCATGCCTGCGGCAGTCCACCACCAGCTCCTTAGTTTTCCTCGCGTTGATCTGGAGGCAGTTCCGATGGCACCAGTCCACGAAGTCCTGGATAAGCCCTCTGTACTCAGCTTCATCTCCATTGGAGATGAGGCCAACGATCGCAGAGTCATCAGAGAACTTCTGTAGATGGCAGTGTGTTGTGTTGTGTGAGAAGTCCGCAGTATAAAGAGTGAACAGGAAGGGAGCCAGCACCGTTCCCTGGGGGGCCCCCGTGCTACTGATGATCGTGTCGGACACACAGTCCCGGGTTCTCACAAACTGAGGCCGGTTCGTGAGGTAGTCCAGGATCCATGATGACAGGTGCTGGTCCACCCCTGCGCGCAGCAGCTTGTCCTTCAGGATCATCGGTTGGATGGTGTTGAAAGCACTGGAGAAGTCAAAGAACATGATCCTCACCATATTCCCGGGCTTCTCCAGGTGGGACAGAGAACGGTGAAGGAGGAAGATCACCGCATCCTCCACCCCAATGCCATGCTGGTAGGCGAACTGGAGTGGATCCATCGCTGGTTCCACCAGGGGGCGGAGGTGAGCAAGGAGCAGTCTCTCCAGGGTCTTCATCAAGTGGGACATCAAGGCCACCGGTCTGTAGCTGTTCAGGTCTTTGGGGTGGGAAGTTTTTGGTACAGGTACCACACAAGATGTTTTCCACAGCTGTGGTACCCTCCCCAGTTTCAGGCTCATGTTGAAGATATACATCACAATCCCACACAGCTGGTCTGCACAGGACTTGAGGAGCTTTGCGCTGATGCCGTCCGGTCCCGGCGCCTTCCTCGCCTTGATCTTCCTCAGCTCCGTCCTCACCTGGGTCCTGGTCAGGGTCAGGAGGGGGGGCTGTGTGTTGGGAGTGGGGGGGTGTTGGTGGAGTGGGGAGTGGGCAGCAGGACTTGATTTCTTTAGAGGCAGCAGTGGTTGTTGTGCAGTCAGGGGGGAGGGCGGTTGGTCAAATCTATTGAAAAACAGATTCAGGTTGTTCGCCCACTCCCTGCCCCCTGTGGCCTGGGGGGAGGTATTCTGGAGCCCCGAGATGGTTTTGAGGTTTCTCCAGACCCCGCTGATGTCGCTCTGTTGCAGCTTGTCCTCCATCTTCTTCCTGAAGCTGTCCTTGCCTTCTCTGATCTTTCTCCTCAGCTCCCTCTGTACGGACTTCAGCATCTCCCTGTTCCCTGACCTGAAGATCCTCTTCTTCTCTCTCAGAAGTGTTTTTATCTCAGGGTTGATCCAGGGTTTGTTGTTTGAGTGACGCCGTATGGTCTTGGTGGGAACGGATTTGTCCACACAGAAGCTGAGGTAGCCCGTGAAGGTGTGAATGAGGCCATCGATGTCCTCACCATGTGGATCGCAGAGCTGCTTCCAGGCGGTGGCTTCAAAACAGCCCTTTAGGGTGTCCATTGTCTCCTCAGACCATAACTCCACAGTGTGCATGGCCGGAGGTTGTCTGTGCACTAGGGGTTTGTACACCGGCCGGAGATGAACCAAGTTGTGATCCGATCTCCCGAGTGGGGGGAGTTGTGATGAGGTGTACGCCTCCTTAGTGTTTGCGTAGAATAAATCCAGTGTTTTATTGTCTCTAGTGTGGCATGTGACATACTGGGTGAACGTGGGTAGAATGGGAGACAGTGAAACATGGTTGAAATCGCCTGAGATGAGGAGAAGAGCATCTGGGTGTTCTGTCTGCAGCCTGCTGGTTACTGAATGGATGACGTCACGTGCTGTCCCAGCGTTCGCCGTCGGATTTGCATAAACAACAATGCAGATCACGTGTGAGTGTTCTCTCGGGAGATATGTAGGCCTCATGCTAACAGCTAGCAACTCAATGTCTTTGCTGCAGTGTCGTTGTTTAACAGTGATATGTCCCGGTCTGCACCAGTTGTTGTTAACATACATTATCACTCCACCGCCCCTAGCCTTGCCACTGTCTGGTGTTCGGTCAGCTCGTATCATGTGAAAACCCTCCAGCTCAATGTTAGCATCTGCTGCTAGTTCAGTTAGCCACGTCTCAGTAAACAAAAGGAGAGAGCACTCCCGGTATGTGCTATCATAACGGGAGATAGCCGCTAGCTCATCTAACTTTCCCAGTATCGACCGTACATTTCCCATGACAACAGATGGAAGGGAGGGTCTGTACCTTATATTTTTTGTCCTCCGCCTTACTCCAGCCCGGCAGCCGCGGCGTTTTCGCCTCAGTTCTCTCGGTATGTCGAGTTTTTCCAATGGGACCGGGTGGCGGTTGAATGCTAGCAGCTGTTCTCTGCTGTATCGTATCCTGCTATAGACAGTGGCTCCGTCCACCGGCTCAGGAGACATTTAGGACGATCTGTGTGTCCGTGATATAAGTGGGGTGAAAAAAAAAGACGGATCAAAAGAGAGAGGAAGGGAAAAAGACTCGGAATCGAGCCGCTGTTGCAAAAGGCAGCCGACTCGTGTGGCGCCGAGAGAAAAAAAAAAAAAAAAAAAAAAAAAAAAGCATTTAGCATGCTAAGTTAGCACCATTTATATTTTTCATATGCTAAGCAGATTTAAGTTTTCTGAAGTGCTTTGTGTTTTAATTTGCATGTACAGTTATCACAGCATGTCGGCTTCATGGCATGATGGCTTGGTGAAGTAATGGCATAAAGAAACAATCATAAACAAGGCAAAGGTGCATTAAGAAGCTATAAATGCCTGTTTCAAAGAACCACCCTGAGCCTGTGTCATACAAGGAGCTACACAGAGTATTGTGTCTTTGTTTATTGCTTATATATATTGTAATTACTAATGCCAAGATAAACCAGTAATAAGAATAACCACATTATTAAAATGTACAATAACTACTATAATACTAATAATACACATCCAGCAGAATTGCTTACAGTATGTAACCCATTACTTTTTGTTTTCTATTGTTATGGCAAACAAGAACAAAAGCAGAACAGCACATGTGGACCAGTGTGTATAGCCAGTTCAGATTCTACACATTTTATTTTTTTAAAGCCACTTGTTTTTTGGCTCGTTTTCATGAATATGTTAACTTGTTTATTACACAAACTCTGGCAACGCTGCAAAAGTTAATGGAGTGCATTCATGGCATCAGGGGAGGGACCTTGCTACATTCTGTTGGAAATGATTCTAAATCTTAACATGAAGACATGGCAGGTCCTTGTCAGCATATGGTACAAAAGTTAAGAAATGAGAACTGAAAAATAAAGCCAGAAGGCACAGCAGCTCTCAGTCCATCTCTGAACAGAAAAATCCACATGAATGAGCATGGCTCTGATCTCCAAAATGTCATGCTGACATCAGAGGTTCTACTTCATCTCATTTTCCACAAAGAAATAAACACAGTTGCACACATACACACTGGTCTGTTTATTCATGTATGTAAACTACTTTTATATTTTTATGTTTAGATGTATAAAATTGTGATTGGAGAAATTTTCTGATCAGAATCAGATTTATTGCCATTGTTCGTGTAGTACACAAACTAGGAATTTGTCTCGGTGCAATGCTGCAACATTAAACATGATAAAATAAAAGAAATAAACTATACATGCAATAAAGTGTAGAATAAGAATGAGTAATACTAGTCAGCAGTTTAAATATATTAGCGAGCAGCAGATAATGTGAAGAACCATATAGTGCAGTCGGTAATGCAGGAAGAAAACAGTGATGATTGACATGAGTCTGGTTGAGCTGCTGTACATAGTGCACGAGAGTCAATAAGTCACTTAGTGTTCAGCAGTCTGATGGCAGAGGGGAAGAAGCTGTTCATGTGATGGGAGGTTTTAGTCTGGATGGACTGAAGTCTTCTACCTGAGGGGAGAGGGGCAAACAGTACGTGACCAGGGTGTGAGGGATCGGCTATGATCTGGCCAGCACGCCTCCGGGTCCTGGAGATGTACAGATCCTGGAGAGATGGGAGCTTGCAGCCGATCACCTTCTCAGCAGTGCGCACGACGCGCTGCAGCCTTAGTCTGTCCCTGGCAGTGGTTCCTGCGTACCACACGGTTATGGAGGTGGTGAGGATGGACTCGATGATGGCTGTGTAGAACTGCACTAACATCTTGGTGGGTAGCTTGAGCTTCCTCAGCTGCCGCAAGAAGAACATCCTCTGCTGGGCCTTTTTGATGAGGGAGCTGATGGTCAGCTCCCACTTGAGGTCCCTGGTGATGGTGGTGCCTAGGAAGCAGAAGGAATCAGCAGTGATGATGGGAGAGCCTGTGAGGGTGAGGGGGGGCAGAGGGGTTGTGACTTTCCTGAAGTCCACAATCATCTCCACTGTCTTCAGAGCGTTCAGCTGCAGGTTGTTGTTGTTGCACCAGGACGCCAGCTGGGCCACCTCTCTCCTGTAGACGGACTCGTCGCCGTTGGAGATGAGCCCAATGAGGGTGGTGTCGTCCGCAAACTTGATCAACTTGACAGACTGGTGGCTGGAGGTGCAGGAGTTGATATAAAGGAAGACGAGTAGGGGGAAAAGTACACAGCCCTGGGGTGATCCGGTGCTGATGCTAGCAGAGTCTGAGACAGTCTTTCTCAGCCGCACATGCTGCCTCCGGTCCGTCAGGAAGTCGGTGATCCACCTGCAGAGGGAGTCAGGCACGTTAAGCAGGGACAGCTTGTCCCGGAGCAGAGCGGGGCGGATGGTGTTGAATGTGGAGCTGAAGTCCACAAACAGGATCCTGGCGTAGGTTCCCGGGGAGTCCAGGTGCTGCAGGATGGAGTGGAGGGCCTGGTTGACTGCGTCGTCTACAGACCTGTTGGCTCGGTAGGCAAACTGCAGCCGGTCCAGGAGGGGAGTGGTGATGGACTTGAGGTGGGGCAGGACCAGGCGCTCAAAGGACTTCATGACTACAGAGGTGAGCGCTACAGGTCTGTAGTCGTTAAGTCCAGTGATCCGTTGTTTCTTGGGGACAGGGATGATGGTGGAGGATTTGAGGCAGGTCGGCATGTGGCATAGCTTAAGGGAGGTGTTAAAAATGTCTGTGAAGACAGGAGCCAGCTCTTTCGCACAGTGTCTCAGGGTGGAGGGAGACACGCTGTCCGGACCGGGGGCCTTGCGCGGGTTCAGTCTGGAGAACTGTTTGAGCACGTCCTGCTCACTGATGACAAGGGCAGGGGGGGAGGAGGGGGGCGCCTTTGATGAAGTAGGGATCGTGGAGGCTGTGGAGCTGGAGGGAGGGGGGGAGTTGGACGCAGTTGACAAGGTGTCAAAACGGGCATAGTGTTGGGACAGTCTTTGACAAAGGGCTTTGTCATCCTGACCTTTAGGAGCCTGAGGCCGATAATTGGTGATTTGCCTCAGTCCTCTCCACACAGAAGCCGAGTCATTAGCAGTGAACTGCTGCTGGAGTCTCTCAGAATACACAGATTTAGCTCTCCTCAGCTCTCTGTTAAACCGATATTTAACCTCCCTGTAGCAGTCCCTGTCTCCACTTTTCAGCGCTGCTTCCTTCTCCTTCCTGATCTGTCTGAGCTTAGCAGTGAACCAGGGCTTATCATTAGAGTACCTCACCCTGGTGCGCGATGGAAGGATGCTCTCCTCACAAAAGTGGATATATGAGTTCACAGTGTCCGTGTACTCATCCAGATCATGCGATCAACTAATGGCATGTAAATATGCCATTATGCTAACTTCATAAAACATATGCAACATACCAAAACATATTAAAGATACATTTATATAAAGCTCCTGTCACAGCTTGACGATTTCGGCAGCGTCTGTCGACGTTTAAAGAATTTGGCAAATACGCTGGCGTACGTCTAATAAGTTAAGGGTAAGTTTTGTATAAGTTAAGAGCATGCTGAAGCACACTGGCATATGCTGTAGTATGGCGAAGTCCTCCAAAAATGTTGTGCATGCCCAAAATATTTGGACATGTCCAACACATGGCTCATACGTCCCACATATGCGGGCCATAAGTTGTAGCTAAGTTATGTAATCGTTCACACATGTTACTTGTAAGTTACTCATAAGTGGAAATACATCGAGATAATGTCTACCATATCCAAAACTTATTTCTAACCGATGAATAACGCACTTTGTGCCTATGCATAATTTACTGAACATGTTTCTAACTACAGCTACCATATAATGGCATATTGGAAGTGTTGGTTCACAGGAAGAAACCATCAAGACTTCATGGTGAGCAGATGTCAATGTGAAACTGGTCTTGATCTTCTATTCAAAGTAGATAGATAGATAGATAGATAGATAGATCCCAAACTAGGAAATTACAGTGTAACAGCAGCATGACGCAGTAGACGAGCAAAACGACAGAAACATACACCGCATAATAGAAAAAGGAATTACCCAGGGAAAGTAAACCTGCCTAGATAACTTTATATACAGTACATCGCAGAAGAATAGATGATGACCCATGTAGATATATGGATCATACTAGCTGTACAATGCAGGACTATTGGGTGCAGGCTGAAATGTGAGGTACCAATTAGACTGCAAGGTGCAGTATGGCAGCATAGTTATGACCAGAATTCAACATCAGAGTGAGTTATTGAACAGTGAAATGGCATGTGGCAGGAAAGATTTCATGTACCTAACCATTCAGCAGTGAAGCTGTAGCAGTCTGCTGGAGAAAGTGTTCTGCTGTCTGTCCAGTGTGTGGTGCAGGGGTGATCAGGATTGTCCATGATGGATAACAGTTTGTTCAGTGTCCTCCTCTCCACCACAGTCTCAAAGGTCTCCAGCCTGAGACCAATCACAGAGCCAGCCTTCTTGATAATCTTGTCAAGTCTGTTGGTGTTGCTGGCTCTGATACTGCTACCCCAATAAACAGCAGTAGAGAAGATGGCACTGGCAACAACGGCCTGGTAGAAAAGCTCCAGCATCCTGCTACTCATGTTGAAGGATCTCAGGTTCCTCTGGAAGTAGAGTCTGCTCATCCCCTTCTTATGCGCGGTTCGGTGTTAGATTTACAGTCCAATCCATTGCTGATTGCGACACCCAGGTATTTGTAGTCCTCCACTACCTCCACCCCCCCCCCCACCCCCAAGCTGCAATGGCTGTGAAGGAATCCTCTTCTTCCCGAAGTCAAGCACCATCTCTCTGGTCTTGCTGACATTCAGCCTCAGGTGATTCTGCTCGGTCCACAAATCTGTCTACCAAAGCCCTGTACTCTTCCTCCTCTTCCCATCTTATACACCCAACAACAGCTGAGCCATCAGAGAATTTCTGCAGGTGGCATGACTTGGAGTTGTGCTGAAAGTCAGTGGTGTATAAGGTGAAGAGAAAATGAGAAAGCACAGTCCCCTGTGGAGCTCCCATATCACTAACCACAACATCAGAAAAGACATTGCCTAGCTGGACAAACTGTAGCCTGCCTGTCAGGTAGTCAGTAATCCAGGAGATCACACAGCTGTCAACCCCCATCACTCGCAGCTTCTCGCCCAGCAGCAGTGGCTGGATGGTGTTAAAGGCACTGGAGAAATCAAAAAAATGTGATTCTCACAGTGTCTCCTCTGCCATCCAGGTGCAAATTGGATTGTTGCAGCAGGTAGATGACAGTGTCTTCAACTCCTAAAAGGGGCTGATATGCAAACTGCAGAGGATCCAGCCACGTCTTCACCTGTGGCCTCAGGTGGGCTAAGACCAGTCTCTTCAGGACCTTCATCACATGAGGTGTGAGGGCAACTGGTCGATAGTCATGTAGATGTTTTATACCTTGACATGCTTTCACTGTCATCTGACGTTCATGCCGTGTCACATCAGCTGTTTTTTTTCTTTTCTGTGGGCGTGACCGACCTGACAGATTTGACAGATCTGCACCCCCCAGCCCCGCCATGCAATGGTCTTTGGATGAGAGAATCATATCGGTTGAACAGAGGTGATCTCTTTCACACTTAGGATTCCTGAATTGGAAGGCGAAGGCAGTTTGACATGACCACACTATGCATAAGCTATGCATAAGTTTGGCTACTGTTCATAAGTTGTGAACGCTGGCACATGCCAAGCATTCCTTGGTATGAGTTATCTATAAGTTATCAAAATGTTTACATAAGTTAACAATGACCTCTTAGTAAGGAGGTGTTTCCACAGCTAGATTCATGGTGCAAAACCAAAAATAGCCCAGATCAAAAGCAGAAGAAGGCAGCATACACCATCCTTGACAGTTCAGTTCCTTTAAATTTACGATTTGTTTTGGCCAAAGTCAAAGAATTATGCTTACATTTCGGCCTGTTAGCCTTCATCAGATGCTCTTAGTTTACTTTGGCCAAAACAAATGGTAAATTAAAAGGAATTGGTGTGTGCTGCCTTCTTCTGCTTTTGAACTGTTCTATATAAGCTACTAATACATTATGTATACGTCCAACTCGTTATGGATACGCCATGCATATGGCCAAAATTTTCAATATTGGGCATATGCCAGCGTTTTAGAGAAATTTTGATACATCGGCATATGCTGCCTAAATTGCCAAGGTGTGATACAGCCTTAATAATCAATATGGCCTTGAAGTCCAGACTCTCAGCTTTAATTTGAGGGTATTCACATCCAAATTTGAGTTATGATTAAGGAATTGCAACCATGTTTACACAAAGTCTCCTCATTTCAGGGGCTCAAAAGTAATTGGACAAAACATTACTATAAATAAAATGTTCATTTTTAATTCTTTGTTGAGAATCCTTTGCAAACAATGACTGACTGAACTCTGGATCAGAATCAGAATATTTATTGCCATTGTTCATGTAGTACACAAACTAGGAATTTGTCTCGGTGCAATGCTGCAACATTAAACATGGAGTAGCACTAAAGATAAAAATGAAAAACTATGCATGCAATAAAATGTAGACTATGAATGAGTAATACTAATCTATGCAATTTTTAAATATATTAACAAGCAGCAGATATTGTGGAGTTCCACATAGTGCAGTCGGTAATGCAAAAAGAAAACAGTGATGATTGACATGAGTCTGGTTGAGCTGCTGTACGTAGTGCACGAGAGTCTAATAAGTCACTTAGTGTTCAGCAGTCTGATGGCAGAGGGGAAGAAGCTGTTCATGTAGTGGGAGGTTTTAGTCTGAATGGACCGAAGTCTTCTGCCTGAGGGGAGGGGGGAAAACAGTACGTGTCCAGGGTGTGAAGGGTCGGCTATGATCCGACCTGCACGCCTCCGGGTCCTGGAGATGTACAGGTCCTGGAGGGATGGAAGCTTGCAGCCGATCACCTTCTCAGCAGCGTGCACAACGTGCTGCAGTCTTAGTCTGTCCCTGGCAGTGGCTCCTGCGTACCACACGGTGATGGAGGTGATGACGATGGACTTGATGATGCCCGTGTAGAACTGCACCAACATCTTGGTGGGTAGCTTGAGCTTCCTCAGCTGCCTCAGGAAGAACATCCTCTGCTGGGCCTTTTTGATGAGGGAGCTGATGGTCGGCTCCCACTTGAGGTCCCGGGTGATGGTGGTGCCTAGGAAGCGGAAGGAATCCGCAGTGGTGATGGGAGAGTCTGTGAGGGTAAGGGGGGGGGGCAGAAGGGCTGTGACTTTTCTGAAGTCCACGATCATCTCCACTGTCTT
Organism: Pholidichthys leucotaenia; assembly: GCA_020510985.1. Taxonomy (NCBI): domain Eukaryota; kingdom Metazoa; phylum Chordata; class Actinopteri; order Cichliformes; family Pholidichthyidae; genus Pholidichthys; species Pholidichthys leucotaenia. Next base: position 8,770,030 of record CM035840.1, read on the forward strand.
CAGAGCGTTCAGCTGCAGGTTGTTGTGGCTGCACCAGGACACCAGCTGGGCCACCTCACTCCTGTAGACGGACTCGATGATGTTTGGTGATCCCATGGGCATCACCAAACTCTGGGTTTCCTCCTCTGTGATGCTTTGCCAGACCTTTACTGAAGTTGTCTTCAGTTGTCTGTGGGTCTTTCTGCCTTAAGTTTTGTCAATCAGGTTGAGATCAGGTGACTGACTCGGTCATTGCAAAATATTCCACTTCGGTATCACTTTATAATAACTGCACACTGTTAAACATTAGTTAGGAATCAGTAAATCCTTAGTTCATCATTTATAAAGTACTGTGCCTACATTAATAAGCATTAGCAAGCAGTTTATAAATGTTGTTGTAAATGCTTTATTCTTGATGAAAAAAAAGATGTCTATTATTCCCTCCGCCAAGGAGGTAATGTGATCGGGGTGGTTTGTCTGTTTGTCCGGCCGGCCCTTAATAGGATAGTGAAAAAACTACTGGATGGATTTTTGATGAAAATTTCACCACAGGCAGCCCTTGGGTCAAGCACGAACTCATTAAATTTTGGTGATGATCTGAGAGTGCATACCACCACCAAGGACTTTGTTTGTATTTGTGCAGCAGGATTACACAAAAACTACTGGATGGATTTGGATGAAATTTTCACCAGAGGTGGTCCTTGGTCTAGAGAGGAGCCCCTAACATTTTGGTTATGAGCCAAGAACGCATACCTCAACCAAGGCTCTTATCTTCTCAGTGTCTTAGCAAGAATCCTCCAAAACTACTGGATAAACTTTGCTGCAATTTTCACCAGAACTGGCTTATGGCCGACACACGAACCCATTATATTTTGAAGGTGATCCATGATGGACGGAAGGAGACCTGGTGGAGGTATGTGCTCTCTGAGTGCTTTTCTAGTGTTTTTAATAATTCTATTAACACACTTTATTAATGGACAATTTAACATTTAATTAGCAAGCAGTTAATAAGTGCTGTTATAAATGCTTTATTCGTGATCAAAAAGCTTAGCTATAATGTCTGTAATTGTGTTCACATACTTCATTAATGAACAATTTATCATTTCTAAATGAAGTATTAAATAATTTATAAACCAGTTATTTTGGGGCTGTCAGTGATTCATAGGCTCATTTAGAACGTGTAAGCACATGATTAATAAGCTATTTAAATTTATGTGTATAAATCTAAATGTTTAGACATGCATTGTTACTGTGTTAAATGAAATGTGTTATAAACCCAAACTCCTACTGTAAATCATGATTAATTCAGGTAGTTACCTCGACTTCTTTGCCTTAAAAACTCCTTTGTTACTTTCTCAGTACGTTTTGGTTCATTCTCCATCTGTCCTGTGAAGCTCTGTCCAATCAGCTTTGCTGCATGTGGCTGAATCTGAGCAGACAGTACATCCCTGTTCAGTTCAGAATTCATCTGGCTGCTTCTGACTTCCGTCACATCACCAACTAGAAAAGCACTCAGAGAGTGCATATCTCAGCCAAGGCTCCTTCCGTCCCTCATGGATGACCTCCAAAATGTAATGGGTTCATGTATAGGCCAAGAGCCACTTCTGATGAGAACTGCATCAAAGTCTATTCACTCATTTTGGAGGATTCTTGTGACTGCACTGCAGGAAGATGAGAGCCTTAGTGGAGGTACAGTATCATCACCTCAGATCATCACCAAAATGTTATGGGTTCCTTCCTAGCCCAAGGACCACCTCTGGCGAAAATTTCATCTGAATCCATCCAGTAGTCTTGAAGTGTTCTTGCTAACACGGTGTGAGAAGATAAGAGCCTTGGCGGTGGTATGCATTTTGAGATCATCACCAAAATGTTATGGTTTTCTCTCTAGCCCAAGGATCATCTGTGGTAAAAAATTTCATCCAACTCCATCTAGTAGTATTGCACTATTCTTGCTAACACACTGTAAGAAGATAAGAGCCATGGTGGAGGTATGCATTCTGGGATCACCAAAATGTTATAGGTTCGTTTCTAGCCCAAGGACCACATCTGGTGGTCCTTAGGCTAATACGACCTCTATGAGCAGCACTGGTTAGATTATAAAGTCTGACAGCTGTAGGTAGGAAGGACCTGCGGAATCTCTCATTCGAGCACTTAGGATGGCACAGCCTACCACTAAATGAGCTCCTCAGTGTGTTCAGCGTGTCCTGCATGGGGTGTGACTCAGACTCCAGCAGAGATTTTTTTTTTTTTTGATTTTGTATACTTTATTGATCCCCAGAGGGGAAATTCAGGGCATCCACCTGGATGGATGAAGCAGCCATGGTACGCCGCTATCCCTTTACCATTCACACACACATTCACACCTAGGACCAATTTAGAGTCTCCAGTTAACCTAACCTGCATGTTTCTGGCCTTTGGGAGGAAACCGGAGAAATCCCGGAGTAAACCCATGCAGACACGGGGAGAACATGCAAACTCCACACAGATCACTGTTGGTCAGGGGCTGGGATTGAACCAGGGATCCCTTGGCCAAGGGTGAGTTACTGTGCTGCTGCAGTGCTAACCACTACACCACCGCACTGCACCCACAGCTTATCCACCATCCTCCTCTCTCCTATCAACTCCACTGGGTTGAGGCGTCGCCCCAGAACAGAGCTAGCTTTTTTTGATCCGCCTGTTCAGTCTCTTCCTGTCAGCTGGCGTGATGCTGCCCAAGCAGACCACTCCATACGTGATGGCTGATGCCACCACTGAATGAATGAAAATGAATAATTGCTTACAATTCAGAAAATAACTAGAAAAGCACTCATAGAGCGCATACCTCTTCCAAGGGTCCTTCCGTCTCTAATGGATCACCTCCAAAATGTAATGGGTTTGTGTGTAGGCCTAGAGCCACATCTGGTGAAAATTGCATCAAAGTCTGTCCATTAGTTTTGGAGTATTGTTGCTAACACATGGTGAAAAGATTCTTGTCTGAGGTATGTATTCTCAGATCATGACCGAAATGTAATGGGTTCGCCTCTCACCCAAGAAACATCTCTAATGAAAATTTCATCCAAATCCATCCAGTAGTTTTGGACTATTGTTGCTAACACTCTGCGAGAAGATAAGAGCCTTGGCAGTGGTATGCATTTTGAGATAGTCACCAAAATCTAATTATCTGTTCACTCTGCCATTACACACCTTTCCTGAAAATTTGAATGAAAGGCGCTATATAAATGCGATCCATTATTATTATTATTATTATTAAGAAGAAGAAGCCCTGGTTTAAGGCGAGGAAGGCCTCGGGACCAATTCAATTCAATTCAATTCAATACAACTTTATTTATATAGCGCCATTTCACAACAACAGTCATCTCATAGCACTATCAACTGTAGGGAGGACCCCCACAGTTGCAGAAAGACCCCAGCAATCAGGCGATCCCCTGTGAGCAAGCACTTGGCGACGGTGGAGAGGAAAAACTCCCGTTTAACAGGAAGAAACCTCCAGCAGAACCAGGCTCAGGGAGGGGCAGTCATCTGCTGCGACTGGCTGGGGGGTGAGGGGACAGAGAAGAAGAAAAGAACAGACATGTAGAGAGCAAACAGCACGATGGGGACTCAATCTATGGGAGAGAACAAACAAATGTTAATTACCAGCAAAAAAAAAATATTTCATAGAGAGTGAGGAAAGGAGTGAGGCCCAGTGCATTACTGGAGGTCCCCCGGCTGACTAAACCTATTAGCAGCATAACTAAGGGAGGGTTCAGAAACACATGATCCCTCCCTAATTGTAGGCTATATCAAAAAGGTAGGTTTTAGCCCTATTCTTAAAAACAGAGATCGAGTCTGACTCCCGAATCCAGATTGGCAGCTGATTCCACAGGAGAGGAGCTTGATAACTGAAGGCTCTGCCTCCCATTGTACTTTTGGAGATTCTAGGTATTACAAGTAAACCTGCATTTTGGGAGCGTAGTGCTCTGTTAGGATGATACGGTAGTATCAGATCTTTTAAATAAAAAGGAGCCTGATTGTTTAGAGCTTTGTAAGTAAGAAGAAGGATTTTAAACTTAATTCTAAACTCTATGGGAAGCCAATGAAGGGAGGCCAGAACCGGAGAGATATGATCTCTCTTTCTAGTACCTGTTAAAACTCTTGCTGCAGCATTTTGGATCAGCTGAAGACTTTTTAAAGATGTTTTAGGACAGCCTGATAATAAAGAATTACAATAATCTAATCTCGAGCTAACAAAAGCGTGGATCAGCTTCTCAGCATCACTCTGAGACAAGATGCTCCTAATCTTGGCAATATTACGCAAATGATAGAAGGCAGTCTTAGAAACAAATTTAATATGTGAATTGAAGGACAAATCCTCATCAAAAATAACTCCAAGGTTCCTCACAGAGCTATTAAGAGAAAGAGTAACTGCATCCAAACTGAAAGTTTGATTTGGAAAGGAATTTCTAAGGTTTTTTGGACCAACAAGAATGACTTCAGTCTTATCTGAATTTAATAGCAGGAAATTACAAGTCATCCAAACTTTGATTTCCTTAAGACAGGCTTCTAACTTGGCTAATTGATTACTATCATCTGGCTTCATTGACAGGTATAATTGTGTGTCATCTGCATAACAGTGAAAATGTATACAGTGCTTTCTAATAATGTTGCCTAACGGAAGCATATATAAACTAAAAAGAGTAGGGCCAAGCACAGATCCCTGTGGAACTCCATGACTAAGCTTTGAGCTGAGAGAAAACTCATCATTTACATGAACAAACTGGAACCTATCAGATAAATAAGATCTAAACCACTGCAACGAAGTTCCATTAAGTCCAACATAGTGTTCTAATCTATCAAGTAGAATATTATGATCAATAGTATCAAAAGCTGCACTAAGATCTAAAAGGACAAGTACAGAAACTAGTCCATTATCAGATGCAATGAGGAGGTCGTTAGTGACCTTCGCTAAGGCTGTTTCAGTGCTATGATGGATTCTAAACCCAGATTGAAACTCCTCAAATAAACCATTTCCCTGCAGGTGGTCAAATAATTGCGTAGCAACAACTCTTTCTAAGATTTTTGAAATGAAAGGGAGATTAGAGATTGGTCTATAGTTAGCTAAAGCTCCTGGATCTAGCGTTGGCTTTTTGAGTAAGGGTTTAATTACAGCCGTTTTAAAAGCCTGCGGTACATGGCCTAAAGTTAATGAAGAATTGATTATTACCAATAAATGGGAAGACTTCTTTAAATAACCTGGTAGGAATAGGGTCTAAAAGACAAGTTGAAGGTTTGGATGAGGAAACTATTTTGTCTAACTCACAAAGGTCGATTGGAGTAAACTCATCAAGACAGACATCAATAGAAGGAGTTGTAGTAGTTACAGTATTTAAGTTAACTGTGGGAAGAATCTGATTGATTTTATCTCTGATGGATGAAATTTTATTATTGAAAAAGTTCATAAAGTCCTGACTAGTAAGCTCTAAGGGGATGCTAGGATTGACAGAGTCCTGACTCTTTGTCAACCTGGCTACAGTACTGAAAAGAAACCTGGGATTATTCTTGTTCTCTTCTATTAATGCAGAGTAATAACTCGTTCTAGCTTTTCTAAGAGATTTTTTATAAATTAAAAGATGATTTCTCCAAGCTAAATAGATTTCATCTAAATTAGTAGAGCGCCATTTTCTTTCTAATTGACGAGTCTTCTGTTTTAAGCTACGAGTTTCTGTGTTGAACCAAGGAGTTAAAAATCTCTGATTAGACTTTTTCTTTTTTAAGGGGGCCACCAAGTCTAGAGCCTGATGCAGAGAAGCTGAAACACTATCCACCATGTTATCAATTACAGAAGGAGCAAGCTGTCTATAGCTTATTTCCGTTGTGTTGACACATGGCATAGAGGAAACAATCTGCATAAATTTGGAAACAGCATCATCTGAGAGGCATCTACTGTGATAATATTTTTCTTTTGGAGCCAAATAGTCAGAAATAGTAAAATCAAAGGTTAACAGACAATGGTCTGACAGTACAGGGTTATGAGGAGACACTACAAGATTTTCTATTTCTATGCCATATGTCAGAACAAGGTCCAATGTATGGTGGAGGTAATGAGTAGAATTTCCTACTTTCTGAGAAAACCCAATCGAGTCTAATATTGAATTAAAAGCCACATTAAGGCAGTCACTATCTACATCCACATGTATATTAAAGTCCCCTACTATAATTATTCTATCAGATTTCAGCACTAAATCAGCTAAGAAATCAGGAAATTCGGATAAAAATTCTGAATAGGTTGATGGGGGACGATAAACTATGGCAAATAAAATTGGGTTTAACCTGGAATTGCTAAAGTGCCCAACACTGAGGACCAGGCCCTCAAAGTAGTAGTAGATTAGTTTATTTGACAGGGACAGTGCAATAAAGGAATTATAACATGTTTTTTGCTTTACATTAACTAGTAATTTGGAATGGTAAATTGATGCTACTCCTCCTCCACGACCAGAACTTATGGGATTTTGACAGTTTAAATAACCAGAGGGAGTTGATTCATTTAAACCAACATAATCCTCTTGTCCTAACCAAGTCTCTGTAAGGGAAATTAAAGACCAGACGGCATCAGCGCGAAGCTCCTCAAGTCCTGCGCAGACTAGCAGTGTGGGATTGTGGAGCACATCTTCAACCTGAGCCAGAAGCTGGGGGAGGGTACCACAGTTGTGGAAAACATCTTGTGTGGTACCTGTACCAAAGACTTCCCACCCCAAAGACCTGAACAGCTACAGACCAGTGGCCCTGACGTCTCACATGATGAAGACCCTAGAGAGACTGCTCCTTGCTCACCTCCGCCCCCTGGTGGGACCAGCGATGGATCCACTCCAGTTCGCCTACCAGCATGGCATTGGGGTGGAGGATGCAGTGATCTTCCTCCTTCACCGTTCCCTGTCCCACCTGGAGAAGCCCAGGAACGTGGTGAGGATCATGTTCTTTGACTTCTCCAGTGCTTTCAACACCATCCAACCGATGATCCTGAAGGACAAGCTGCTGTGCGCAGGGGTGGACCAGCACCTGTCATCATGGATCCTGGACTACCTCACTAACCGGCCACAGTTTGTGAGAACCCGCGACTGTGTGTCTGACACGATCATCGGTAGCAAGGGGGCCCCCCAGGGAACGGTTTTGGCTCCCTTCCTGTTCACCCTTTATACTGCGGACTTCTCACACAACACAAGATGAAGCTGAGTACAGAGGACTTAACCAGGACTTCGTGGACTGGTGCCATCAGAACTACCTCCAGATCAACGCGAGGAAAACTAAGAAGCTGGTGGTGGACTGCCGCAGTCAAGGACAACCCCTCACAGCACCAGTAAACATACAGGGAACAGACACTGAGATGGTGACATCCTACAAGTACCTGGGTGTTCATCTGAACAATAAACTAGACTGGTCACACAATACCGACGCACTCTACAAGAAGGGACAATGCAGGCTGTTCCTACTGAGGAAGCTCAGGTCTTTTGGTGTACAAGGGGTGCTGCTGAAGACATTCTACGACACAGTGGTGGCATCAGCCATCACTTTTGGAGTGGACTGCTGGGGCAGTGGCATTACAGCAGCCGATAGGAAGAGACTGAACAAACTAATCAAGAAAGCTAGCTGTGTCCTGGGGCAACGCCTTGACCCAGTGGAGGAGATAGGAGAGAGAAGGATGGTGGCTAAACTGTCATCTCTGCTGGAGTCCGAGTCCCACCCTATGCAGGACATACTGAACGCACTGAGGAGCTCATTTAGCAGTAGACTACATCATCCTAGGTGCGCAACCGAGAGGTTTCGCAGGTCCTTCCTACCTACGGCTGTCAGACTGTATAACCTAAACAGGGCTGCTCGCAGAGATAGCAAAAAAACGTGATGACCTAATAGTATTGAATGCAAAAGACGCAACAGACTTACACAAATGGTCCCCTCCAGCATACAACTAGGACAATATCAGTCGCTACGGAGGATGACAATATGTATGGGTACATATTCATACCATGAAGGGTAACTAAATAGACGGTTATGCTGTTTATTCCATCTAACTACAATGCTCCGCACTGTGTATATATATTTATATATTTATGTGTACATATGTATATTCACTGCTCTTATTTTCTTATCTCCTTAATTATTGCTCTGAGTCTTGCTATCCCTGTGCTGTTGCAATTCTGGAATTTCCCCATTGTGGGACTAATGAAGGCTTATCTTATCTTATCTTATCTTAATGCTGATGTGTGCAGGAAAATCAGAAAAAGATGTGAAGCTTTCAAGTCAGGGGATAACAAGGAGTACAAACAGGCTCATTATGAATTACGTAAAACCATCAGGACTGCTAAAAGAGAACACTCCCACAAACTTGAAAGCCTCTATCTGCAAAACAACACACGTAGTATGTGGCAGTGAATTCAGTCTGTCCCAAACTACAGGAAGAACACAGACACCGAGGTCAGAGACCCCACCCTACCAGACAGCCTCAACAGGATTTATGCCAGATATGATGGCCTCAATACAGACATCCCTATAAAACATGTTTGCAATTCTATGGACTCTGCCATTACAATGACACACACACAGGTCTTGGGTGCCCTGAAGCAGGCGAATCCCCGTAAGGCAGTAGGTTCGGATGGAGTTTCACCCAGAGTTCTGAGGGCCTGTGCAGAACAATTAGCTGGTGTGTACACAGACATTTTTAATTTGTCTTTGAAGCAAGCAGTTGTCCCATATGTATTTAAATCCTCTATTATCCCAGTTCCAAAGAAACCTCATGCATCCAGTCCAAATGATTTTAGACCAGTAGCGCTTACATTAGTAGCTATGAAGTGCCTAGAAAAGTTGATCCTCAAGCACATGAATTTGGTGATCCCAGAAACTAATGATCCCAGAAACTATTGATCCTTTACAGTTTGCCTATCGTCCTAACAGATCAGTGGACGACGCAGTGGCTGTAGCCCTCAATCACATCTTGCAGCACCTGGACTCTAGCAGAACATATGCCAGGATGCTTTTCCTTGACTATAGTTCTGCTTTTAAAACCATTAGGCTAGGTAAGCTGATTGAGAAGCTCACTGACCCTGAGGTTCCAACTCCCACCTGTAACTGGATATTGGATTTCCTCACGGATAGACCACAGGTGGTGAGGATGGGAGGAAGAGTCTCTTCGGAGCTTACAGTCAGCATTGGTACAACACAGGGGTGTTGCCTCAGCCCTAAGCTCTTTACTCTATATATACATGACTGTGTCTCTACTCTGGAGAACACAGTCATTATTAAATTTGCAGATGACACGACTATCTTGGGCCTCATTAAAGGTGAAGATGAAAAGGAATATAGGACGGTGGTCAGCAATACTGTGGTTTATGGTGAGGGGAATAATCCCATCCTAAACATGGAAAAAATGAGGGAAATAGTAATAGATTTTAGAAAGAAAGCTCCTCCTCTGCAGCCCCTTACCATCAGGGGAACTAATGTTAAGAGAGTGGACAGCCACAAGTTCCTTGGTCTCGTTGTCACATCTAACCTGAGTTGGACTGTGAATACTATTACCATGGTTAAAAAAGCCCAGAAGTGGCTTTATTTTATCAGACTGCTCAGGAAGGCTGGGGTGAGTCATCGTCCCCTCACACTAGTCTATAGAGGTTTGGTGGAGAGCATCCTCACAATGGGCATTACTGTGTGGTATGGCAACACCACTCAGGTAGAGAGGAAAGCTCTCCAGAAAGTGATAAGGACAGCAGAGAGGATCATTAGGACTGAACTGCCATCTATGGACACTATATACACACAACGTTGCAGGAAAAAAGCACAGAAAATCATTGCAGATAAATATCATCCAACCCATACTCTTCTTAGGCACAGACATATAGTATATACCCTGAGGAAAAGTGGAGCACATAGTATTATTACCCATAAAGCACATTTTTATAATAGTTCTTTTTCCTGACGCAGTGAGATTGATGGTGAATACTGGATAAAGGACTGTAATAGTTAACATCACAATTCAAATAGGAAAGCACTGCAGTTTACAGGGGCCTCTTTTTATAGTAATTTGTTGGATACTTATAGAGTGTGTTTTAAATTAGGACAGTATTGTTTTTTTATTGGAGTATTAAATTATTTATTGACTTATGGCTTTGCACAATTAATTCCTATGTACTTAAACCATTTGTTGAAGTATAAATGGCAAATAAAGTTCTTGATTCTTCTATTATTATCATTATCTTCTTTTTCACTGCAGGTTGTCTGCAGGCACTTCCAGTTATGACCGGACCCTATCCAGGGGTCTGGGGTCAATAACTCAGTTAACTCAGTCAAATCCATTCTTATTTCAGTTCATTTTCTATTTTAAGACCTTTCTCAGTATATGAGCTATTCCCAGTAGGCTTGCTTTCTGGATTGTTTCAAATGATAAGTTGATTCCCAAATCTGACAAGGAGTGTTTGTGCCTCATTGTCACTGTTCCCAGAGCTCCAATTACTATTGGTATTACTCTTGTCTTAACTCCCCATATTCTCTTAAACTCCCATGTTAGAGCACCGTACTTTTCTATTTTCTCATCTTCCTTGGTCCATGATCTGGAGTCTACAGGGATTGCAACATCAATATTAAGACATTATTTTTCTTTTTTCCTCACAAACACAATGTCTAGTCTTCTAGCTTGAATTGCTCTGTTTGTATATTAAAATCCCAAAGTAATTTTCTCTCGTTTTCACTTACAGCTTCTGCCTTATTTTTTTTTTTTTTTTTTTTTGTTACTTATTTGTACCCGTAGGTAGATTTGGTTTGCAGTCTGGTGACAAGTCACTGGCTGCTGGTCGCTGCATGCGCGAGCGCCCTAAACCTACATGTTTTTGGTATGCGGGAGGAAACCGGAGAAATCCCGGAGTAAACCCGCGCAACACGGGGAGAACATGCAAACTCCACACAGCTCACTGTTGGTCGGGGGCTGGGATCGAACCCACGATCTCATGATCCCCGCGGTCCCCCGGCCAAGGGTAAAACTGTGCTGCCACAGTGCTAAACCACTGCGCCACCGTGCAGCCAATGCAGCCAATGCAGCCAATTGCAGCCAAATACTTATGCTTGTACCATTTCTCTGAATGTTGTAATCCATATTTCTTGGCCAGTCTCCAGTGGACCGCTGTTGCCACTATGTGTCTGCATTTGTATTCAGATTGAGCCATTTTGCTACACTCACTAACCAAGTCGGCTACTGTCTCATCTTTCTGTTGGCACATCCTACAAACAGGTGAAACAGGCTGTTTCTCAATTTTTACCTTCCTGTAGTTGGTGCAAAGTGCTTGATCTTGGGGAGCAACTAGTAGGCTTTCCGTTTCTCACTTCAAACTCTCTTGCTTCAGCCACTGCTAGCTTTCTGGTCCACAGATCTCTTCTGTCTGTCTTAGCTGTTGCCCATGCATCGCCTTTCCTTTCCACCCATCCAGTCTGCCCTTTTCTTGTTCTGCCTTAAGCTCCTTCGCCAGCACATCTCTTCCCTCTTTTATGTAGGTTTTAACTGTTTCCATGATGTTGCCCTTCTTCTCGTCTGCGTACTTGAAAAGGCTCTGCTCCTCATATCTCACAGTCTCCTCTACTTCCGTCAGTCCTCTACTACCTTTGACTCTTGATACATATAGCCTGTCTACATTGGATTTGGGGTGTAAGCCTACATGCATCATCAGTCATTTTGTTGTCTTCCTGTCCACCACTGTCAACTCCTCTTGTGTCCAGACAACTATGCCTACAACATACCTTACAAGAGACACTAACCATGTGTTGATAGCTTTAATGACATTACCGGCATTAAGCTTTGACTTAAGCACCTTTTGCACTCTGCTGAAATATTCTGCCTCGATCATCTTCTTCATTTCAAGGTATTTAATCTGGTCAGCTTCTAATAGCCCCAGATACTTAAAGTTCCTATCTTCTCGCAGAGAGCTGAACTCTTCACCATCTGGCATTGCAAGGTTTTTACTATGTATTGGTTTTCCTCTTTTGATAACAATCACCACACATTTACTTAGACCAAATTGCATCCCTATGCCACTGCTAAAGATTTGTACTGTGCTCACAAGGGATTCAATGTCATCTTCTGTTTTCACAAACAGTTTAAGATTGTCCATGTGTAGCAAATGATTGATCTTCACTTTGTTCTTGAACTCGTAACCAGGTCTTGAGCATCTTAGAAGTTGTGACAGCAGCATCATTGACATTACAAAGAGCAATGGGGACAAACTATCACCTTGGAAAATTCCTTTCTTGATACTGACTTATCCTAGTACTACCCCTTGACTATCCAGTTTCATTTTCCATATTTTAATGCTATGATGGAGAAGTTGCCGGATGTTATCTGCAACTTTCAGCATATCTATTACTTCCATGATCCAGGAGTGTGGGATCATATTGTAAGCCTTTTGATAGTCCATCATCATCATCATTATCATAGCAGTCTGTCATGGGCGACAATGACTGTTTCATTTAGGTCTGATCAGGTTCCTCCACGCAGCTCTGTCCTTAGCCTTCCGCTGCCAGGAACTCCTGTCTATGTCCAGCTTCTTCAAGTTTCTTTTTACAGTGTCGTTAAATCTGAGCCTTGTTCTACCCTGATTGTGTTTGCCCTCGCATAACAGTGAGTAAAGTAACTGCCGAGGGAGATGCTGGTGGTCCATCCTCTCAACATGTCTGAGCCATCTCAGGTTCGTCTGTATTAGCATGTCCTTCATTGATGGTAGACCAGCTCGCTTCAACACTTCTGTGTTGGTTAACTTGTCTTTCCATGAGATGTTCATTATGGCTCGAAGGTGTGTTATCATGTACGCATGGAGTTTCTTTACCTGCACTCTGTAGACAGTCCAAGTTTCAGCACCATACAATAGAGTAGCCAGTACTGTCGCTCTGTACACTTTGCATTTTGCATGGATAGACACATGTCGATTGTTCCACAGTCTCTCCCTCAAGTTTCCAAACACAACGCTTACTCTTCCCATTCTGAGAGATAGTTCATCCTCCAGCCTAGCATTCTCTGAAACACTACTCCCTAGCCACTTGACTAGTGGCTCTGTACCAATGCTGATCTCTTCTGGTAGTGATGTTGATAACTGGAACTCTGGTGGTTGATAAAGGCACTCTGTGTTCTTGATGCTGATTTTGAGGCTGAATTGGCTAACTGCTCTTGTAAATTTCTCCACTAAAGATTGCATATTTTCCACACTGTGTGCAACTAGAGCACTGTCGTCGGCAAAGAGCATTTCTCTTACTACCTTTATCGATGTCTTACTCTTGGCTTTAAACTGTGCCACACTGAACAAGTCTACTTCTTTACTTGTTTGAATGTATATTCCTTCTGAAGTGTCTTTGAAGGCCACCTCAAGCATGGCTACCAGATATAGCAAGAAGAGTGTAGGCGCCAGCACACACCCTTGTTTCACCCCGTTGCTTACTGAAAAGTCTTTAGATACTGAACCACTCATTGCCACGTTTGCTTGCATATCTGTATGGAGTGCCTCAATCAGGCTGACAAACTTCTCTGTACAGCCATATTTCTTGAGTACCTGCCAAAGTCCTTGTCGCGAAACAGTATCGAAGGCTTTACTGAAGTCTATGAAGACTACATAAAGTGGCATGTTCTGTTCGATACACTTTTCTTGAATCTGTTTCAAGCAGAAAATCACGTCCATTGTGCTTCTTCCACTTCTAAAGCTGCGCTGGGTTTCTGGTAGTACATTCTGCAAGATGTGTTCAATGAGTCTGTTCAGTAGTACTCATGAGAGAATCTTTCAAACAGTGGCTAGCAGTGATATACCTCGGTAATTTCCACAATCTTTCCTGTCACCTTTGTTGAACAAAGGCACAATATTTGCATCTGTTCAGTCTTGAGGTACTTTCTGGGCATCCCACATCTCTTGGATGAGCTTGTGCAGGCAGTTGGTCAGCTGAACACCACCAAATTTCCACACTTCTGCTGGAATTCCATCCCTTCCTGGAGCTTTACTATCCTGTGTTGTCCTGATAGCAGCCATTAGTTCATCAAAATTTAGTGGTTCATCCAGACTTGATACAACTGGTCGCTGCACTAGAGCTTCTTTAGCCTCTTCAGTGAGATCTCCAGGGTTGTTTAGTAGTTGGTCAAAGTGGTCTGCAAATCTGTCCAGGATCTTGTCTTTCTCCTGCAAAACCATTTCACCATCCATGGCCTTTAGTTGGATCAATCCTCTTTGTTTAGGGATGTAGATTTCTCTCAAACCTGTGAAGAATGTTTTCATGTCTTTCATGTCTGCTGCAGTTTGAAGTTCCTCCGCTTTTTCATCCCATCAGTTGGACTGCATCTCTCTGGTATACTTCTGTAACTCACTCTGAGCCTTTGAGTATTTCTTCTTCTTTGACCTTGTGTTACACTGTAGGTTTTCCTGCCTAGCTGTATTCCTCACTTCTAGTAGTTTGATAGTCCACCCAGGCCATTAATAAGTTCATTTTCCTTGTCTCACTATCTTTCATTATCGCTTTATCTATACACAGCTGATCTTTAGTTCCCCTGCTTCCTTTGCCACACCCTGACTGTTCCCAAGGTAGTAACTCATGCTCATCAAAATGTTGATAGATTGCCTCTGAAATTAGGCCAGTGAGTAATTTCCACTTTGTCGAGTTTGCCCCTTTCAGGGCATGAATGAGGCGCCAGATGCCGACAGAGAGTTTGTATATTTATTAAAGTAAGGTAATAAAATAACAAGCAACGTGGTGCGAAATACAAATACCCATACATGCAACCCCGAAGGGTAAAATAAAGAGAGAAGTAACGAGACACTAAACACTTACGTACAGAGAGCGAGGGCGAAACCTAACGCTGTACAAAGACTAGAACCGGGGGTAGGGATTCCAGTCTGGAAACGATGAGGCCGCAGCAAGGAGTGAGCCTCGGCTGTTACCTTAAATACTGAACACAAAAGCTAAGGGCCAACAGGTGAAGAGAAAACATAATCAGCAAATCATAGTCAGCTGTGACAGGACCAGCTCGCTGTGACAGGACCGAGCTGAAAATTTTTAAAAAGTCTTTAATTCATTTTTAATTGTTTAGTTGTATTACATGAATCTCCCAGTATTTTTTAACCACTTGCGCTCCGTTGTTCCGCGGGCGGGCAAGTCTCTGCGTCCTATGACGCACGAGGGTGCGCGAGAACGCGCTCGTGTGCCCTCGTGCGCATGACGCATGATAAGGATATTGATGGTGATGGTGTAGGTGGTGTGCCCTCCAAGCGCCACTGAAAAAAAAATCTGCAAACACAGCCGCGAACAGATTAGTTCATCTGATTGACCTCTCATTCGACTAATAAGAGCCTTGAATTGGGTTTCTGAAACCTTGAGGAGCCAATGAATGAAAATCTAGGAAGGAGGACCCACCTACTGTGAACGCAGGAGCCAATTGAAGCACAGAAATTCTGGCTGGGTGAAGCAATATTTACTGCTGCAGAAGGACTCTGTACAAATCTACTACAGACCCAGGCTCACCCAGCAGCATGGAAAACACCCACAAGTGGGACCTGCACTCATTCCAGCAGAATAGACGGAGGCCGACGACAAAAGTCGTAAATCATTCGCCAAAACGGCAATAATGGAATTATGTTGATCGGGATCCACGAGCGGAGCAGCGTCGCGTTCGTCTGACGCGTGGGAAGAGCTGTTCGCCGCGACTCTGCTGCTTTGAAGAGGTAAGGTGTTATAAGCTAAATTATTATTTATCCCTGAAAACTGTAATCCAAAAATGACTTTTGACCGATCGGTAAATTACAACTGTACTGCGCACGAAATACGAAGTGCGTGCGCCGCGATAAACGGTTCATTTGCCGTGTTCGGACCGTGAACGCCCCCCCCCCCCCGCTCCTCGGTCCGAACGCTCCCCAGTCCGCTGGGGGAAGCATATCAGTCTATTCCATCATGGCCCTCTTCTGTAGCGAGGGGGGGGGGCCTTCACGGTCCGTTCACGGTTCCCCCACACACACACACACACACACACACACAGTAGCGAGGGGGGGGGGAGCCGCTGTGAAAACATGCAAGGGAAAAAAAAAAAAGAGTGTATTCCGTCATGTAGCGAGGGCCGAATTTGGTCCTTGGTAGCGGGGGGGGGGAACGACCCCCCGCCCACACACACACACACAGACACAGCCCTGAGTGTGACCTTTCATTAGAACCTAAAATGAAGATTCTACATTGAATTATTCAAAAGTTACAGACGTTTTTCCAAACTGTGCCATTTGGCACAATTTGGCACAGTTCCATAACGCCTGGGAACAGCCTGAGAACAAAGCTGTGTAAAATATTCATTTTTGGTGGTATTGTTACCAAATTTGGATCTCAGCTGGATAACACTTGGTTCTACATTTCTGTTGCATTTTCCAGCCGGATCGGACAGCTGTGTGTTATTTACAAGCATTTGTATCCAAAAAAACAGTGTCCATTTTTTTTTTCTTCAAGTTCAGTATGTTTAGATGACTGTAACTCAGTGGCCGGAGCACGTAGAGAGATTGTTTTTTTTGCCAAAAAATTCAAAGTGTTTTCTTTTAAATGAGACCAACCCCATGAAGATGCTGCAAAGGGTTGAATAACAGCTTTCGATTTACTTTGGGCACGTTTTTTTTTTTTTGGCATTTTTAGGAAAATTGCCCGGAGTGCAAGTGGTTAACATTGATATTCAATATCCATATGTCCAAATATGTAAAAAACAAAACAAAACACAGGCTTATACAGTGTGTCCTAATTTTTTCACATGACTGTACGTTTCCTTTGGTGGAATCTTTTAGGATAAGCACCGTTTTGCCTGTGGTCATCCAATTTGGTGGCATCCCACTTGTTAAGATTTCCTGTAGTTGTGTCCTTAATCTTTTGTGCAAGCTTTTAAATCTCTTGAACCAGAAACTCTGAACACCATCTGGTCCTGTGGCCTTCCATGGGGCCATCTTTCCAAGAGTTGTTTTTTTTTTTTTTTTTTTTCAAAAACCTTCTTAATGATGGACAGGTTTTCTTGTTTTCTTACTAATGTGCTTTCCTGTTTCACTGTCTTCAGCCATTTTGCCATTGTGTTGTGATAGCATGGTTGGTTCAAGATATTGCTCCAAAATTCTACTGTAGCACCTGGTTCTAGAGGTGGTACATCATCTTTGGTCTTATCATTTAGGTACTTGTAGAATCTTTTCTTGTCTTTCTCAAACGTGGCATTCTCTTTGTACTGTGCTACTTGGTCACTGTACCTTTTCGCCTTGGCCGAAATGCTAATCACCCTCTGTTTTAACTCTTCGATAACTGTAGCTATTCCCTTCTGCTGCACCCTGTATTTTGTGTCAAGGTGGGGATAATCCTTGATATTCCAACCTTTATCCCGGATGTCTGTCTATCGTGATAGATCTTTCCGACAGATTAACAGGGCATTCATTAGTCTCCTCTTCCATAGTGGTTCAGACATCCTTATAGTTCCTTCTCTCTTCTTAACACCCAGTCTCTCTGTCACCAAATAGGCTGTGGCATATAGTAACGCATTGGTATTGCCAATCTTATCTGTGGTGATGAACTCTAGCACCATGTTTACTTTTTCCGTTTCTTCAAACAGTTTTTTTTCCTAGGGGTCTTTTTTAGACTGGATAAAGTGGGCTGTTCTCCAGATGTTAGTCCTTTTTTTTTTCTATCAGCCTTCTTTTGATCATTTCCTGTTCTTTACTGAGGACAGTCCCGGGTATGCAGTAATCTTCATGTTGTGGGGACAAATTTTCCTGTTGACGTTTTGATCCTTCATGCTGTTGTCTTGAGTTACAATCTCAGGCCTCTCCACTCTTCGTTGTATCTCTTATAAATCAATCTCAGTTAGTATTCCTTTTTTTAAAATGACTCGAGCCTGATCTGCTAGCCTTTGTTCTGTCATGGTGAACAGCCCTTTTCTCTTGCCAGATATGAAACATTCTGTTAAGGAAGCCTCTGTTCTCTGGCTTGCTTTGGCAATAACACTCCATAACATTGATGTTATCTGTTCAGCTCAAATCCCTTCAACTTGAGTGCGTAAGTCCAGTAACAGTATGGCGACCGGTGCCTGACTGGGCTTCCACAGGACCCCTGCTGGACGAGAGAAGGGAATCATAACTTGCTCCCTCCTTTACGCGTGTTTATTTCTTCATTTGCATTCATCATCATAAAGAGTGTGCTGTTTTCTGTAGGGGTTGACTCCCTTAGCCTGCTGCTAAAGAACCTGGCTGTCAGGAAACAGCTTCGTATCTCTGAACAGGGGTGCTAGCAGGTGCTCCGCCTTGCCCAAGGGTGACCTGGAACTATGCATTTCAAGGGAGGGACGTTCACTTCCCTAAGACTACAGTTGCCCGCATACCGATATTGTTATTAATATTAACAGACAGAGAAACAACAACAAAAACTATATGACTACATTTTAATAATAACAATAATAATAACAAAATTTTCATAATTGTATTGACCATACACTGGGGCTGGGCAACTCCACCTTAAATGAACATCATGGTTTATTGAATCTTTCAGGTCGGTTTTCGCTTCTTTTTTTTTTCTGTCATCTCCATTGCAGTTTACTGACAAGGCTCATAATTATTAAGCAATATTAAACAACAGTGCGATATCATACCATTTTTTTTTTTTTTTTTGCAGTTATCAACTACAAATTCACTCCGGGTTGCTGAGGCACGTGGCCCTATGGCGTGACCACACACAACTCAGTGGACACGTCTTAAAGGGGCAGTACATGAAAAGCGCCATATTAATATATATAAAATAATATTTATAAAATCCCTGCATCCAGATCGTGATCCGAATCATCACCAGTATATCTGGTCATCTGTTCCCTGTACCATTACACACCTTTCCTGAAAATTTCATCAAAACCCATTCATAACTTTCAGAGTTATGTTGGTAAAGACAAACCAACAAACAAACCAACTAATCAATGCCACTAAAAACATTACCTCCTCCCTTGGCAGAGGTAATAAACACCAGTGACCCAGTACCATTGGAAGCCATGCATGCCCATGCATCACACTGCATGGGCAGTGTGATACATCATCATTCAAGTGTACCGTGACCATCAAAAAGCCTACTCCAAGGCACTAGCTATTGCTAGATCACAATTCTACTTAAATATAATTAACAATAGCCCTGGCAACTCAAAACAGTTATTTTCTACCATAAATCACCTGCTAAAACCTCAACCACAGACCTGCAACAACTACACTGAGGGGCAGTGTAATAGATTTATTGCCTTTTATACTGATAAAATACAATCCGCTCCTCATTCAACATCCTCTGTACCTCACCAGTGACCACAGCCACCTCCAAACCAGAAAGCACTCGCTCTCATTTCAGTGCTGCTACACAGGGAGAAGTTGGGGGAATCATATGTAAAATGAGGTCCTCTACATGCTCTCTGGATCCTGTACCTACATCCATAATAAAAGTAAATATTTCACTCATAAGTTCCCTCATAACATCCATAATAAACTGCTCTCTTCAATCAGGTAAAGGTCCATCTGTCCTTACAACCGCTCTTATCAGACCCAACACCCCATCTGAAAAAGCCTACTCTAGATCCTGAACATCTAGCCAGCTACAGGCCAATCTCCAATTTACCTTTTCTTTCTAAGGTTCTGGAGAGGGTTGTGGTTGGCCAGATTCAGGATCACCTCAATTCACAGCGCTTATTTGAGAAATTTCAATCTGGCTTCCGTGATGCACATAGCACAGAGACTGCCCTGGACAGAGTGGTGAATAGCTTGCTTATGGCTGCTGATCAGGGCTTCCCATCACTCCTCATCCTCCATGATCTTACAGGCGTTTTTGATACTGTTGACCATAACACTCTCCTGTACCTGCTTAAAAAATTAATTGGACTTTCAGGAACCATCCTCAAATGGTTTGGGTCATATCTCTTGGGTAGAGCTGAGTATGTCGCCCTGGGGGATGCTAAATCATTACCCCATACTATGGCCTGTGGGGTCCTTCAAGGATCAGTCCTGGGGCCGACCCTTTTCACCATTTACATGCTCCCCCTGGGCTACATCATCAGTAGGTATGGAAATGTGCTCCATTGCTACACTGATGATATTCAGCTCTATACGAGATTGGACCTGACCTGTTCCACTAATTCATTGGTCCTCATTGTCATAAACTCCCTTTTCAGGGAAGGAAAAAGGCACCAAATACCGGCTGTGAGTTTGCACATTTAATTACAGTATAATAAACACAAATTATGACAAGGGACAAAACTTAAGGTGAGGAGCTAGCAAAGTGCCAAACAGCATGGAGGAAGAGGCGCATGAAAAATGCCGGTGAAATGAGTACAAAAATATCACAGGAGCAAACTATTACTCAACTTGGACCAAAGGTAGGATGCAAGGATGAGGGATAAAAAGATGAGGAACTCTCACCTGGAACAACCAAAAGAAGCATGGAACACATGCTGGTTGCATTCAGAGAATTAATGTGGATACACATAGGATAACAGAGTAACAAAAAGGAACTTACGTCGGCTTGTTGAGAGAAGGGTGCTGCGCCGGACAACCGTGCACAGCCCCTTAAGTAAGGCAAGGAGGAATTACAACAAATAAGGGCAGGTGTGGGTAACAGGAGTGAGGAGTAATTGAACCAAAAGGATGACAGCTGTGCTAGACAGCGAACTTGAGCTAGTACAGGAAGAAAACTAAACTAGCTGTCAAAATAAAAGAACACAGGATATGACAAAAGGTAGACTGAACGAATAGGTAAGGGGAGGCTCATGTTTAACAGAAAATAATATTCTTTCATAAACGGAACAACTGGCAAACTTAAATCACAAAACATCCAAACTCAAACATGAAGTCAAATAATAACACTGAGGTGAAAAAATACAGAAAATAATTGTGAAAGAACTGAAAGCAAAAGCACAGTGCATACACCATGCTCCGCATTATGACAGAGCCCCTCCCCAAGGGGTTGATTCCAGACACTCCAACATAACAAAAAAAAAAGATGAGAAAACACAAAAGGAATGCCCCCCTCCCCCCAGCTGGAATGAGATAAACAAATCTGGTAGGGTGGTGGGGGGAAAACCATCTTGGGGGAATCGAAACAATAAAAATGCTCCTGACCCACAACACAAAAAAGAATAGAAAATAAAAGAACACTAGGGTGAGAGTACACAATAAGGGGGTTTGGGTGGCTTACAAGTGTCCAAGAACCACCAAACAATGAGCTGGAATAAATCTGGTGGCCAGGAAGATGATGCAGTCCATTGGGTGGCCTCCCGGTGTACCAGAGCCACCCCAGCAAAGAGTACAGTCCGTCGGATGGCCTGCCAGAGTTCATAAGCCACCCAACCAAATGGCACAGACCATCAGGTTGACTCCCAGTGTCCCAAAGCACCCGGTCTGTGGAGCACAACCTGCCCCCTCCTCGATGCGGGAGTTGGTACACACGTTGCTCCTGGACCACAGGGATGGCGGTGTGGAATAGGAGAGTCAGAGGCTGGGGAGACTTGACACCCAACAATGACTGCTGAGCAATGGCGACCACAGGCGAAGGGAGAGGACCAACGGTGGCCACAGGTGGCGTAGCAACCACGGCGACCACAGAAGGCGTAGCACCCATGGTAGCCTCAGACCAAGGCGTAGCACCCACGGAGGCCCCGGACTGGGGCGCAGCATCCACGGAGGCCCCAGACAGAGGAGGAGGACCAACGTAGACCTTGGGCAGAAAGGACAGACCCATAGAGACTTCTGGCAGAGAGGACAGACCCATAGAGACTTCTGGCAGAGAGGACAGACCCATGGAGACTTCTGGCAGAGAGGACAGACCCACGGAGACTTCTGGCAGAGAGGAAGGACCCACGACGGCCTCGAGTGGAGAAGGAGAACCCACAAAGGCCTCAGGCGGAGGAGGAGGATCACCATCATTGACCCAGATGAGGACTCAAGCAGGAGAGAAGAAACATACGACGAGTTACTACCACCAGCAGCAGTGGAGCTCAATGAGGAGAGACCAGAAGCAGTTGACAGCTGTGACAGGCTCTCCTCACCTCGAGCAGGACAAGAAATCTCTAGATCTAATGAGGTGGTTACAAAACAGAGCACTGCCTCTTCTCGGACTCCACTGCTGTCCAGGACTCTGGTGATTAAGGCAGGGGCTACTTGAGTCCCTCCATCTGGGCTCTCTCTCTCAGCGTGATCAGCTTGGAAGACAAACACAGAAAAGACACCGGAGAAGGATCACAGGCAGCAGTGGAGCCCAGTGAGGGGAACTCAGGAGCAGAGGACATCTGCAACTGATTTCCACTACCACGAGCCAGACAAGATTTCTCCAAAACTGCGAAAGAAGGAGCAGAACAGAGCACTTGCCTGGACTCGAGCTCCACCGCCGTCAAGGACTCCGGTGAACCTGCTGCGGTGACCCGAGCAGCAGGAGTGATGGTGGGAACAACCCCAGGACCTCTGGGTGAAGCGACCAACGTAGTTGGCTCATCCGGCATAGCAATGAAGG
Organism: Pholidichthys leucotaenia; assembly: GCA_020510985.1. Classification (NCBI taxonomy): domain Eukaryota; kingdom Metazoa; phylum Chordata; class Actinopteri; order Cichliformes; family Pholidichthyidae; genus Pholidichthys; species Pholidichthys leucotaenia. The sequence continues at coordinate 8,792,518 of CM035840.1, forward strand.
TCGCTTCACCGCTGGCACCAAGTCCCACACAGCTGAAGCCAGGGGACACTCTGCTGCCTGAACAGGCTTCAGGTCACAGGAAGCGCCCTCCCTCCGTCTCCCTCTGTCCATTGACTAGATTATCATCACTCTATATCATTGTATAAGGAGTTCTGAACAACTCTTTACATGCAAAAAAAATTATCCTTGGACTGCGTCCGAGGTGCAGCATCCTGACATCTAGATCAGTATGCTGCCAATGAACCAGATGTTGTTCTTCCAGGAGCGGCGGAGGTCATCTGGCGAGATGTCAGAGTCCAGGGACGCTGGATCATTGGCACAGACTTCGACAAAGGTAAGCCCCTAGCCCCCAGGAGTGGAGCCAGAGAATTCCTTGCTGATGGCACCGGGTCCTGCAACACCGAAACAAGGGGATGCTCTCTTGTCGGCACAGGCTTCGGGACACAGAAGGAACTTGTCTCCCTCACAGGAAGTGGTGGTGGGGCCGGACCATGGCCCTCGGGATCCACAGGCCCCTCCATCGTCCGACAGCTCCCTCCTAGGACTGGTGGACATTTCAGGGAGACAAGAGAAACAGGTGAGAAAGTAGTAACCACAGCAGGTGGTGAAAGCTCAGCCAAACCAGGCCGCTGCTGCTGAGCTTCACCGCCAGGAATAAGGCAAGACAATGCATTATTAGGCATAGATAAATGAAAAGGTACTTGCCTTAATTCCCGGGGCTTGGTGGTGGCTGCTGTGGAACTAGACAACGTCTCTTCTGGAGCAGCGATGGTCATCTGGGGAGATGGGTGGAGCACCGTAGTCAGGAGATGCTCTGTCGTCAATTCAGGCTCCGCTCTGCCTGGTGACGCTCCCTCCAGCTGCTGCAGAAACTCAGGAAGGAGCCATAGCTTATATTCCAGTAAAAGCTCCACCTCTGCTGCCAAGGCCCATTGGCGTTCCTCCAGCTCCCCTGCAGTGGGACTGGTGGGAGGCACGAGGGCCTTGTGCTCGAGCCGGGCGGCTGTGGGCTCCTCCTGTGCTGGAGGGATGGCTGATGGTGCAGGCCACTGTTGGTGAGGAGAAGGCGGGGCCTTGGCGGAGAAACGGTGAGTGGCTGGAGTCTTCCATATCCGGGGACGTTTCTTTGTCGGCACAGGTACGGATGAGGGGGAGTTTTCCCCCAGCCCACAAAGCATGGATTGTGGGTTGATTACTGAAGTGAGGAGGTCCATGAGTTCAGGATTGCACCACAGGCTGGGGCACACTTTCAGTACCTGTGCCGCACCATCCAGGCATTCCCGGGCTGCTTCAGGTGTGTGGGAGGCATAGGCCGCTGATATGATGGCCTACAATATTTCAATGGCCCCGCACTGCACTTAATTAAGGCCAACCTCATAATAGCCTGTGAATGTTGGCATAGTAGGAAAAACAGACTGAAAGAAAGTACAGAGGGAACAACAAAAGAGCAAACTCACAGCTGCTGGTGTTACACACTGGCATCACCTTTCTGTCATAAACTCCCTTTTCAGGGCAGGAAAAAGGCACCAGAATCAGAATCAGAATCAGAATCAGGTTTATTGCCATTGTTCATGTAGTACACAAACTAGGAATTTGTCTCAGTACAATGCTGCAACATTAAACATGATAAGATAAGAGAAATAAACTATACATGTAATAAAGTGTAGGATAAGATTAAGTGATACTGGTCAACAGTTAAAATATATATTAGCCAGCAGCAGATACTGTGGAGAACTATATAGTGCAGTCGGTAATGCAGGAAGAAAACAGTGATGATTGACATGAGTCTGGTTGAGCTGCTGTACATGGTGCACGAGAGTCACTTAGTGTTCAGCAGTCTAATGGCAGAGGGGAAGAAGCTGTTCATGTGACGGGAGGTTTTAGTCTGGATGGACCGAAGTCTTCTACCAGAGGGGAGGGGGGCAAACAGTACATGACCAGGGTGTGAGGGATCGGCTATGATCCGGCCAGCACGCCTCCGGGTCCTGGAGATGTACAGATCCTGGAGAGATGGGAGCTTGCAGCCGATCACCTTCTCAGCAGTGCGCACGACGCGCTGCAGCCTTAGTCTGTCCCTGGCAGTGGCTCCTGCGTACCACACGGTTATGGAGGTGGTGAGGATGGACTCGATGATGGCTGTGTAGAACTGCACTAACATCTTGGTGGGTAGCTTGAGCTTCCTCAGCTGCCGCAGGAAGAACATCCTCTGCTGGGCTTTTTTGATGAGTGAGCTGATGGTCAGCTCCCATTTGAGGTCCCTGGTGATGGTAGTGCCTAGGAAGCGGAAGGAATCAGCAGTGGTGATGGGAGAGCCTGAGAGGGTGAGGGGGGGCAGAGGAGTAGTGACTTTCCTGAAGTCTACAATCATCTCCACTGTCTTCAGAGCGTTCAGCTGCAGGTTGTTATTGCTGCACCAGGACGCCAGCTGGGCCACCTCTCTCCTGTAGGCGGACTCGTCGCCGTTGGAGATGAGCCCGATGAGGGTGGTGTCGTCCGCAAACTTGATCAACTTGACAGACTGGTGGCTGGAGGTGCAGGAGTTGGTGTAAAGGGAGAAGAGTAGGGGGGAAAGTACACAGCCCTGGGGTGATCCGGTGCTGATGCTAGTATAGTCTGAGACAGTCTTTCCCAGCCGCACATGCTGCCTCCGGTCCGTCAGGAAGTCGATGATCCACCTGCAGAGGGAGTCAGGCACGTTGAGCAGGGACAGCTTGTCCCGGAGCAGAGCGGGGCGGATGGTGTTGAATGCGGAGCTGAAGTCCACAAACAGGATCCTGGCGTAGGTTCCCGGGGAGTCCAGGTGCTGCAGGATGGAGTGGAGGGCCAGGTTGACTGCATCGTCTACAGACCTGTTGGCTCGGTAGGCAAACTGCAGCGGGTCCAGGAGAGGGGTGGTGATGGACTTGAGGTGGGACAGGACCAGGCGCTCAAAGGACTTCATGACTACAGAGGTGAGCGCTACAGGTCTGTAGTCATTAAGTCCAGTGATCCGTGGCTTCTTGGGGACAGGGATGATGGTGGAGGATTTGAGGCAGGACGGCACGTGGCATAACTTAAGGGAGGTGTTAAAAATGTCTGTGAATACAGGAGCCAGCTGTTTCGCACAGAGTCTCAGGGTGGAGGGAGACACGCCGTCTGGGCCGGGGGCCTTGCGCGGGTTCAGTCTGGAGAACTGTTTGAGCACATCCTGCTCACTGATGATAAGGGGAGGGGGGGAGGTGGGGGGGGGGTGCCTTAAATGAAGTAGGGAATGTGGAGGCTGTGGAGCTGGAGGGAGGGGGGGAGTTGGACACAGATGACGAGGTGTCAAAACGGGCATAGTGTTGGGACAGTCTCTGACAAAGGGCTTTGTCATCCTGACCTTTAGGAGCCTGAGGCCGATAGTTGGTGATCTGCCTCAGTCCTCTCCACACGGAAGCCGAATCATTAGCAGTGAACTGCTGCTGGAGTCTCTCTGAGTACACAGATTTAGCCCTCTTCAGCTCTCTGTTAAACCGGTATTTAACCTCCCTGTAGCAGTCCCTGTCTCCACTTTTCAGCGCTGCTTCCTTCTCCTTCCTGATCTGTCTGAGCTTAGCTGTGAACCAGGGTTTGTCATTAGAGTAACTCACCCTGGTGCGTGATGGAAGAATGTTCTCTTCACAAAAGTGGATATATGAGTTCACAGTGTCCGTGTACTCATCCAGATCATGCGTGGCTCCTTTAAGCATGCCCCAGTCAGATATTTCCATGCACGTTTCCAGCTTCTCCTCAGCATCACTGGTCCGTATCTTCGTAGTGCTCACAACAGGTTTAGTGAGCTTCAATCTCTGTCTGTATGTGGGAATGAGGTGAACCATCACGTGATCAGATAATCCCAGCGCAGCTCGAGGGACAGCGCGATATGCGTCTTTCACTGTGGTGTAACAGTGATCCAGTGTGTTTAATCCTCTGGTGGGGCATTTAATAAACTGTTTGTAGCGGGGGAGATCGTGGCTCAGATTGCACTGATTAAAGTCGCCAGCCACAATAATCAGCGAGTCTGGAAAACTCCGCTCTGTGTGTTGAATGTGATCCGCGAGCACGCGCTGAGCTTCGCGCGTGTCCGCGTCGGGAGGGGCGTACACAGCGATCAGTATAAAAGAAGCAAACTCCCGTGGGGAATAAAAAGGCTTGCAGTTGATAACAAGAAATTCCAAGGCAGGAGAACAGTGTTTGGAAATTTCCGTTACATCAGAGCACCAGCTACAGTTGATGTAGAAGCAGACACCGCCTCCTGTGGTCTTGCCGGAAAGCTCTGTGTCACGATCAGCACGGAAGAGCTGGAAGCCGTCGAGGCGCCAAACGCCGGCTGTGAGTTTGCATGTTTAACTATAATAAACACAAATTATAACAAGGGACAAGACTTATGGTGCGGATTTAGCAAAGTGCCAAACAGCACGGAGGAAGCGGCACATGGAAAACGCCGGTGAAATGAGGAGCACAAAAATATCACAAGAGCAAACTATTACTAAACTTGGACCAAAGGTAGGATGCAAGAATGCGGGATAATAAGACGAGGAACTCTAGCCTGGAACAAAAAAAAAAGAAGCATGGAACACATGCCGGTTGCATTCAGAGAATTAATGCTGACACATTTAAGATAACAGAGTAACAAAAAGGAACTTGCGTCCGCTCGTTGAGAGAAGGGTGCTGCGCCGGACAACCGTGCACAGGAGGAATTGCAACAAATGACAGCAGGTGTGGGTAACAGGAGTGAGGAGTAATTAAACCAAAATGATGACAGCTGTGCTAGACCGCAAACTTGAGCTAGTACAGGAAGTAAACAAAACTTCCTGTCAAAATAAAAGCACACAGGATATGGCAAAAGCTAGACTGGAGGAAAAGGTGAGGGGAAGCTTATGTCTAACAGAAAATAATACTCTTTCATAAACGGAACAACTGGCAAACTTAAATCACAAAACATCCAAACCCAAATCTGAAATGAAAATAATAACACTGACGCGAGAAAATACAGAAAATAATCATGAAAGAACTGAAGGCAAGAGCACAGTGCGTACACCGTGCTCCGCACCATGACACTCATCTCCTGCCGGGAGGAGATAAAGGTATGGATGAGCGAGAGCTTTCTCCAGCTTAACAGCTCTAAAACTGAGGCCATCCTCACTGGAACCCCCGACCAGCTCAGACTCGCCCTTATCAGCAGTATCTCGTTATCTGGTAACACCATCCCCCTGTCCTCCTCTGTTAATAATCATGATAATCATAATGATAATGTCGTTTATCATCTGAAACTCACATTCAACACCACTGTAAAGTCTCCTTTTTTCATCTCAAAAACATTGCCTAACTCATCCCCTCCCTTTCCCTCTCCGATGCTGAGAGACTGGCCCACACCTTTATGTCCTCCAGGCTGGACTACTGTCATACATTCAAAACAGTACTACCAGGGTCCTGCTGAGGGTGCAGAAATATGACCATATCACACCTGTTCTCCAGACTCTTCAATGGCTTCTTGTTCATCTCAGGATTGAATTTAAAATCTGCCTGCTTACTTAACAATGTCTACATGGCAATGCACCAGACTATCAATACCCATTGCCATGAGACAGCTCTGTTCCAGCAATTGTCACCGTCTTCTGCCTCCCAAGACTAAGCTTTGTACAATGGAAGACCGGGCCTTTCAGGCAATTGCCCCGCATTTGTAGAATGCCCTTCCAGAACATTTGAGGATTCCACAGTCTGTTGAGACAGTTGAAAACACTTAGACTTTTTTATTGACAAAAGCCTACTAAAGTCTGTTTTATCTGATTCTAACCTTTTTAAACGTTTAGATTTTTATTGTTGTCTTTTTAAAATTCTGTTGCTGTTTAATTTGTAGCACTTTGAGGTTTCTTTGAAATGTAAAGTGCATCATAAATAAAATGTATTATTATTATTATTACTACTACTACTACTACACTGCCTTCACCATGCTCTACAGAAGATGTGGTGGCCTTTAATTATGAGCTGTTCCAAGACTTCTCCATATTTTCTTCTTCCCATCATTCTGGTCTAGGTTGATCTTGGTTTCATCTGTCCAAAAAATGCTGGTCCAGAACTGGGCTGGCTTCTTTCGAGGTTTTTTGCCAAAGTCTAATCTGGCCTTTTTACTGTACTTTTGAGGCTGATTAGTGTTTTGAACCTTGTGGTGAACTGTCTGTATTTGCTCTCATGAATTTTTCTGTTTATGGTAGACTTAGATAGTGACACGCCTACTTCCTGGAGAGTGTTCTTCACTTGGGTGGATGTTGAGGAGAGATTATTCTTCACCATGGAAAGGATCCTGTGATTAACACACTAATCACTACTGTTATCTTCTGTGAACATCCAGGACTTTTAGGGTTCCTGACCTCACCAGTATGCTATTTTTTTCCCCTCAGAATTTACCATACTGTTGACTTGGCCAATCCTAATATTTCTCCCTTGATGGATTTCTTCTTCTTTTTTCAGCCTAAGGATGGTCTGTTTCACTTCCTTTGACAGCTTCTTTGACTGCATGTTGTGGGTTCACAGCAACAGCCTCCAAATGCAAATGCCACACCTTGAATCAACTCCAGACCTTTTACCTGCTTGATTGATGACAGATTAGCAAAGGAATAGCCCATGAAATAGCTTTTGAGTCAGTTGCCCATTTACTTTTGAGCCCCTGAAATGAGGTTTTGTATAAAAATGGTTATAATTCCTAAACTATAACTCCAGTTTGGATGCGAATACCTCAATTTAAAGCTGAGAGTCTGAACTTCAAGGTGATACTGATTATATAACTGTACCTTGAATATGTTTTGGTAAACAGCTAAAATAAAACTTGTGTCACTGTCCAAAACTGCATGTGCTTAAATCTGACCAAGTTTAACAAATATTCACATTAAGTCAAAGTACAGAAATGGAACTAAAAAGGTACAAATACTTGTTGCTCCAGCAGTACCCTAAATGGTACAAGACTGTACCTTGATGAACATATCTGCAGCCCCAATGACAAAAATGTACCTTTAAATCCAAACAAAGCTACATAGTTTCCACTTTACGGACCATTTCTGTACCTTAGAGAGTACTTTTCTGAAAAGTACCCTGTAAGGTACAGAATTGATACCATTATTTCCCTGTGCGTACATTAACAACTTAATTAAAAGCAGTCCCTGTGAGGCACTGAAAAGTAATTCCAACAATTCTTTCCTCTATTTCTTATTTCTTCCTCTTATTTTTCTTTTCAATTTTGATAAGCTGCTTAATGTTTAAACCATTAGAGACAGCTGTACCCTCGAAACATTACAAAGGCTTTCTGCAGAAATGAAAAAAAACATGAAGTGATATTGCAACTTTTGAAAAAGAAGAGCTTTTTGGTATTCTGGCTTTATCTCTAATTAATTTAAAAAAGAAATTTTTATAATGTTTTTATTGTAAAAAAAAAACAAAAAAAAAACATAGAACATAAGCAGTTTTCCACACTAGTATTGCAGGTCTAAACCAGTCATTGTCTTTGCCAGTTTGATTGTGTCTTCAGTCCAATTTGATTTATTTGTATCTGTGTTTGTAAGGAGGATTAGAAAAAAAATAATGGAGAGACTTGCATTCAAATTTTACCGGGTGACTGTAAAGGGGTGCAGTAACTCTTCAGTCTCTGTGATTCCTTTAGTCTGAAGTTCGATTCAAACTGGTGTCATTATCCTGGATAAGTGAAGAATTATCTAGTTTAACAGTCATGTTGGACAGCGACTTAGGTTAGGATTGTACTAGTCATCTGTGTTAGCTAATGAGTGTAATTTTAGCAGAAGAATCTAAAGTGGTGACCATAATCAAAGCACAACATGGTCTGACAACAAGTCACACGTGCATGTTGGAGGAGAGTGGAATTTAAGATTTAGATTGAGACCGAAAGAAACCACTGTCTCATTTCCATTTCCTACTTTTGAATTATCAGCTTTATAAAATTTCACCTACCCCTCCGTGGATCACTACCTCATCATGGTGGAGGGGTTTGTGTGCCCTAATGATCTCAGGACCGATGTGGATGTGTTATGCGTCAGGGTCTCCCAAGGCAAATTGTTCCTGGGTGAAGGGCCAAACCAAAGATCCCTATGAAAGAAGTTACACTACGGACCCAGTGTACCCAAAGGACCCACATGGGTTCCCCCTCCAGTGGGCTCACCAACTGCAAGAAGGATCATGGAGATCACAATGCTATGTGAACTGATGGCAGTCTGGGCTGTTTGGACTGCTGCCCTGTGAACCAGACCCAATAGATAAAATTTCTCCTAGAAGTTATATATTTTTGGAGTAGATCATGAATAGCATTAAGGATGTTATTTTTTTTTATCTCAAAAGTGTCAGAATTGGCCAAGATATGCAGGCTCAGACTGCTCTTATTTATTTAGAATGGTCTTTTTCATCAGGGAAATAACAGAAGAACTAAGAGAAAAGTGTTTCTGTCATGTTTTGCGGATGTAGGCAGGGAGGGGAAGAACTCAAGGATGCAGGCAGATTCTGAGCTCAGGATTTATTGGTATAAAGGGAGGCTCATGGGCCAAAGACATTGCACTAACTAACTTAAACACAGGAAAAATAACTGACTAGACACAGGAGAAATCATGCACAAACCATGGAGCATGAGCAGCTGAGAGAACAAAGGTGATATATCAGGGAAAAATCAAAGGAACATCCACAACTTGAAAATATCCACAATAACGCTGCAAGGTGGAGAGGGCCAAACTAAACTTATAGACTAATAATTGGACATAGGAAACAGCTGGGGAGCACAACTGATGATGCCATGTAACAAACGCTAAAGTAGATAATCATAACTAAAGATAAACAGGAAGACACTATCAAAAAAATAGAGAGTCAAGAGAAGAAGTAGTTTCAAAATAAACCTCATCCAAAAATGAGGTAAAATAAAGACAAGGATTACACTGGGGAAAGTATGGCATACATGAGGAACTGCAAGACCAAGCCAGAAAAGATTAAACTTCAAGGATAACTAAAGATGGAAGAACTTGCACATCCAAGACCATCACACTGAGAACAGGAGCCCCACAAGGGTGCGTGCTCAGCCTGCTGTTCTTCACCCTACTGACCCACGACTGTGTACCAGCCTACAACACCAACCACATCATCAAGTTTGCAGACGACACGATGGTGGTGGGCCTCATCACCAGCAACGAGGAGGCCAACTACAGAAATGAGATGAGCCAACTGGTCCAGTGGTGTAAAGGCAATAACCTCTTCGTGAACATGGGAAAAACCAAGGCGATTGTGGTCGACTTCAGGAGGGGACGCACACAGCATTCTCCTCTGATCATTGATGGTGCAGCTGTGGAGAGGGTGAGCAGCACCAAGTTCCTTGGGGTGCACATCTCTGAGGACCTCTCCTGATCCAACAACCCCACATCACTGGCCGAGAAGGCTCAAACTCATCATCATTTCCTCTGCAAACTGAGGGGAGCATGAGTCCCACCCCCCATCATGTGCTCATTCTACCAGGGCACCATTGAGAGCATCCTCACCAGCTGCATCACGGTGTGGTATGGAAGCTGCACCGCCTCCTGCCGGAAGACACTACAATGCACAGTGAAAGCAGCCAGCAACATCACCGGTGCCCCCCTGTCCCCCTCTCGGACATCTACCTCACCCACCTCACCCGCAGAGCCATCAACATTGCAGGCGGCACCTCCCACCCCTCACACTCCCTCTTCAGCCCCCTGCCCTCAGGGAAAAGGTACCGGAGCCTCCAGGCCCGCTCCACAATATTGCTAAAACAGCTTTGTTCACCAGGCCATCAGGACCCTGAACTCTATCCACCCCCCACCCCCACCCCCGGACCTTAACGCACTCACCCGCACAATAACTGCCTCAGCTGTTGGCACAGAAAGACTGGCACGCCAACAGTAATACATTTGCTGCTGTATGTCTCTGCACTTTACTGCAACCATTTGCATATATGCCATATCTGCTGCTGTCTGTTATTGCAATATTGATCATGTGTAGTCCTATCTGTCACTGTCTGCACCTACACTACCGCATTGAACTTGGTACTACGAGTATTACTGCTCTACTTTTCTGTATATAAGACATAAACATGCTCATGCAGACATGCTCAACATAAACTTAGATCAAAATAAGTCATCATAATGATCATAACCTAAAATAATAGCACAAGGGATGAAAGGATAAGATGAGGGGATAAGAAAACCAAGAAACTAAAGAGAATGAATCGCCACAACAAAAAAATATGAATAACAACAACAACAATAATAATAATTATAATAATATTATTAAGTCCAACATAATTAAACACAACATTAGAGTTTCAAAAGCGAGAGAAAACAAATCTCAGCAAAATAAGTTGTGTCTATATGGTTACACAACATAACAAAAATAATTTTTTTGTAAGTTGTCTGTTTTTTTTCAACTGATTTAAGACAGTTTTGCACCGCTGAATCCGAATATGATATCCGTTTCTCTCTATCAGGTCAGGTTTTTATGTTAAGTTATAAGCAGTTGTACAGTTGTACCGTAAATTGAATAGTAGACACTGATAAAGGTAAATACATGTAAATTGAATGTTACATCATCATTGTTCAAAATTCAGAGAATTTCAAGAAATAAAAAAAAAAAAACATTTTGCATCATATAAAGGGAAAAAATACCTGTACATGTAAACAAAAATATAAAAAAACATGCGGTCATAATTCAACAAGTTGACCTGATCTAGCAAAACCAATGAGATTTTTGTATTCAGCACATCAAAATTGTCCTAAATCAGCTAAAAAAAAAAAACTTAAACAATTTGGTGTTGACCAGTGTTATCTTTTTAACTGAAAATCATTTAAAGTCATCTTTTAGAGAAAAAAATGTGTAGAAATGTATAAAAATGTAAGAATGTGGTGATATTAGTTGTTGGTCTCACACACAAAATTGGATCTTTTAATGTGAAGGTAAAGTTTTAATGTGAAGGTGGAGTTTTTCCGTTTTGGACGGAGGTAAAAGCAGGAAGTACAAAAATGTAAATAAAGTTTTTCCAGACAGACTTATGCGTATCCTGTCTGTTTTTCTGCAACTTCTACATTGGTGACCCCGACGTTTGAAGAATGTTTGATCAAGCGACCTCTTCTGATATCGCTGCCACGGCGTCTGTATCCGCTGCGGCTACCGTTAAATTACCGGACTTTTGGCAGCACGACCCGGAGCCCTGCTTTCAGCATGTCGAGGCTCAGTTCCATCTGCGCGGAATAACCACAGATGACACAAAGTATTTCCATGTTGTCGCAGCTTTGGATTCTGCTGCTACTCGCCGTTTGATGGGACTGCTCCGGGACCCGCCTCTCGCTGACAGGTACGTCACTCTGAAGAGGGCTCTTCTGCAGCTGTACCAGCTCTCTGATATAGAGCGAGCTGATCATCTTCTGTCTATGACTGGTTTGGGGGACAGCAAACCTTCTGAGCTGATGGAGAATATGTTGGCACTTCTTGGTTCAGGAGACAGCTCATTTCTGTTTACCCACCTGTTTCTGCGTCAGCTTCCGCCTCCAGTGCGCACTGTCCTGGCCAGCTCGCCCCTCATTCGTACTAAGGATTATCGGGGTTTGGCTGAAGAATCAGAATCAGAATCAGAATCAGAATCAGGTTTATTGCCATTGTTCATGTAGTACACAAACTAGGAATTTGTCTCGGTACAATGCTGCAACATTAAACATGATAAGATAAGAGAAATAAACTATACATGTAATAAAGTGTAGGATAAGATTAAGTGATACTGGTCAACAGTTAAAATATATATTAGCCAGCAGCAGATACTGTGGAGAACTATATAGTGCAGTCGGTAATGCAGGAAGAAAACAGTGATGATTGACATGAGTCTGGTTGAGCTGCTGTACATGGTGCACGAGAGTCACTTAGTGTTCAGCAGTCTAATGGCAGAGGGGAAGAAGCTGTTCATGTGACGGGAGGTTTTAGTCTGGATGGACCGAAGTCTTCTACCAGAGGGGAGGGGGGCAAACAGTACGTGACCAGGGTGTGAGGGATCGGCTATGATCCGGCCAGCACGCCTCCGGGTCCTGGAGATGTACAGATCCTGGAGAGATGGGAGCTTGCAGCCAATCACCTTCTCAGCAGTGCGCACGACGCGCTGCAGCCTTAGTCTGTCCCTGGCAGTGGCTCCTGCGTACCACACGGTTATGGAGGTGGTGAGGATGGACTCGATGATGGCTGTGTAGAACTGCACTAACATCTTGGTGGGTAGCTTGAGCTTCCTCAGCTGCCGCAGGAAGAACATCCTCTGCTGGGCTTTTTTGATGAGTGAGCTGATGGTCAGCTCCCATTTGAGGTCCCTGGTGATGGTAGTGCCTAGGAAGCGGAAGGAATCAGCAGTGGTGATGGGAGAGCCTGAGAGGGTGAGGGGGGGCAGAGGAGTAGTGACTTTCCTGAAGTCTACAATCATCTCCACTGTCTTCAGAGCGTTCAGCTGCAGGTTGTTATTGCTGCACCAGGACGCCAGCTGGGCCACCTCTCTCCTGTAGGCGGACTCGTCGCCGTTGGAGATGAGCCCGATGAGGGTGGTGTCGTCCGCAAACTTGATCAACTTGACAGACTGGTGGCTGGAGGTGCAGGAGTTGGTGTAAAGGGAGAAGAGTAGGGGGGAAAGTACACAGCCCTGGGGTGATCCGGTGCTGATGCTAGTATAGTCTGAGACAGTCTTTCCCAGCCGCACATGCTGCCTCCGGTCCGTCAGGAAGTCGATGATCCACCTGCAGAGGGAGTCAGGCAAGAAGCGGACAGGCTTTGGCTGGCTTCTCGTCATTTGTCGGTGCATGCATTGCTGCCTGGGCAGTCTGATGGAGAAGTCTCGGTGGGTGTGGCCGCAGTATCTGATCGCCGTAAGAAAGAGAGCGGCCTGTGTTTTTATCACCGCCGTTTTGGACCGAAGGCTCGGCGCTGTATTCCACCGTGCTCTTTCCAGCCACAGGGAAACGAGAAGGCTGGTGCTCGCTAGCAGCTGCGTGCACCGGCACCAGCAATAAGCTGCTTTTTATTGAGGACTGCGCGGCTGGATGTCGTTTTTTGGTGGATTCGGGAGCGCAGCGGAGCATCGTTCCCCCCTCTTTGGCTGACGTCATGGAATATGAACATGGACCTCCACTGGACGCTGCTAATGGTACTCCTATTCGCACCTTTGGCACCAGGCTTATTACTGTGTGTTTTAATGGCCGTGAATTTAGTTGGGACTTTGTGGTAGCATCTGTAGCAGTTCCTATTCTTGGCGCAGATTTTTTGTGTGCTTACAGACTGTTGGTTGACGTAGCTAACAGATGTTTGATTGATGCTGTGTCTTTTGATTCTTATCCATGTACACTGGATGGGGCTGGTCCACTGCTTGCTAACATGCTCGCCTCAGGAGACAGATACCAGCGCCTTCTCTCTGAGTTTCCTGCCCTCACTGTGCCTACATTTTCTGCGGCAGTAGTTAAACATGGGGTTGAGCATTATATTACTACTGTGGGTCCACCTGTTTTTGCTCGCGCACGCCGTCTGGAAGCTGCTAAGTTGACCATCGCTAGAGATGAGTTTGCCAATATGGAGCGGCTGGGTATTGTGCGCCGTTCCGACAGTCCGTGGGCTTCTCCCCTCCACATGGTCCCTAAGTCAGATGGGGGTTGGCACCCTTGTGGAGATTTTAGGCGCCTTAACAACGCTACTACCAACGACAGGTACCCAGTCCCCCATATCCAGGATTTTTCTTCACGTCTGGCAGGGACAGTCATTTTTTCTAAAGTGGATTTAGTGCGTGGTTATCATCAGGTGCCTGTCCATCCCCAGGACGTCCCCAAGACAGCAGTGATCACTCCATTTGGACTGTTCGAGTTCTTGAGGATGCCGTTCGGCCTTAAGGGTGCTGCACAGACGTTTCAAAGGCTTATGGACTCTGTGTTGCGGGACATGCCTTTTTTGTTTGTATACCTGGACGATATACTGGTGGCGAGCGCTTCGGTGGAGGAACATGTGTTGCACCTTCGCCAGCTCTTCAGACGCCTCTGTGACCATGGACTGATGGTGAACCCCGTGAAGTGTCAGTTTGGGCTCTCAGAACTTGAGTTTTTGGGGCACAAGGTATCCCAGCAGGGTGCCGTGCCCCTCCCGGCTAAAGTCGAAGCAGTTTTAGCTTTTCCACGCCCCTCCTCTGTCAAGCCCCTGCAGGAGTTTTTGGGCATGGTCAATTTTTACAACCGTTTTATACCTCATGCTGCCCATATTATGCGTCCGCTATATGAGGCCTTGAAGGGTAAGAGGGGTAATCAGGACATTGAGTGGACTCATGAGAGGTTATGTGCTTTTGACGGGGCTAAAGCTGCACTGGCTGATGCTGCCTTGTTGGCTCATCCAGATTCCACGGCCGCCATTGCTCTTACCACCGACGCATCTGATTATGCTGTCGGAGCAGTTTGTGAGCAGTGGGTGGGCAATTCCTGGGAACCTCTGGCCTTTTTTAGTAGACAGTTACGCGAGTCAGAAAGGAAGTACAGCACCTTTGACAGGGAGCTGCTGGCCCTTTTCTTGGCGACAAGGCATTTCAGGTTTCTTTTGGAGGGCCGTAAATTCACCGCTTTTGTGGACCATAAACCTCTCACGTTTGCCATGGCCAAGTCCACTGAACCTTGGTCAGCTCGGCAACAACGGCAGCTTTCGGCTATTTCCGAGTTCACTACAGACATTCAGCATGTGGCTGGTAAGACCAACTTGGTGGCGGACTGTCTTTCTCGTGCACCAGTTCCTGCTGTTCATTTAGGCATGGACTATGCTGAGATGGCTGCCGATCGGTTGTTGGACCCGGAGGTGCAGGTGCTTCGTTCCACGGAGTCCAGTTTGCAGTTGGAGGATGTCTGCTTTCAAGACAGTGGCGCCACTCTTCTGTGTGATACTACACTGGGAAAACCACGACCTCTGGTGCCTGTGGCTTGGCATCGTCGTGTTTTTGACGCTGTTCATTCTTTGTTGCATCCTGGGGTTAAGGCTTCGGTCAAGTTGGTGAGCGCCAAGTTTGTATGGCCAGGTCTTAGAAAGGATGTGAAGACTTGGACGACAACCTGTGTGGTGTGCCAGCGTGCCAAGGTGCAGCGCCACATAAAGGCTCCATTGGAGCCTTTTTGGATTCCGGAGCGACGTTTTGATCATGTTCAGGTGGACCTGGTTGGACCTCTTCCTCCGTCTCGCGGTTTTACTCACCTCTTCACTATGGTGGACCGGACTACACGGTGGCCGGAGGTGGTTCCCCTGACATCAACTACAGCATCTGATGTTGCCCGGGCATTTATCTCCTCTTGGGTGTCCCGTTTTGGTGTCCCCTTGAACGTTACCTCTGACAGGGGCCCGCAATTTACCTCTGCACTTTGGAATGAAGTAGCTGGTAGTTTGGGGGTTAAACTCCATCGGACCACAGCATACCATCCACAAGCTAATGGGCTATGCGAGCGGTTTCATCGGACTATGAAAGCGGCCCTTCGCGCGTCATTAGTGGATAGTGGATGGGTGGACAGATTACCGTGGGTTTTGTTGGGTTTGCGTTCAGCCCCCAAAGAAGACCTGCATTCCTCTTCTGCTGAGTTGGTCCTTGGCCAGACCTTGAGGGTTCCAGGGGAGTTTCTTCCTACCAGTCCAGGGTTAGGTCCCAGTATGGTTAAGAGGCCTAAGTGTCGAGAGGAAGTTAGGGCTTTTGTTCCTGTGGCTGTGCACCACTGCCTTCCTCAGTCCTACGTCCCTGACAGCCTTAGGTCGGCTAAATATGTTTTTGTCCGGCACGATGCCCATCGTTCTCCCCTGCAGGCACCTTATGATGGCCCTTTTCGGGTGTTAGAAACAGGCCATAAGGATTTTTTGGTTGAGTTGGGGACTGGTCAGGATCGGATTTCGGTGGATCGTTTGAAGCCTGCGCATGTTCTTTGTGACGATGAGGTTGAGTTAGCCCGCCCGGCTCGGCGGGGGCACCCTCCCAACCCTGCGCCTGAGGTTGTTTCTGCTCCAGTTACAGTTGTTCCCCCTAGGACTGTGCAGTGCAGTCGTCGGGGCAGGGTAATTAGGTTGCCTAAGAGGTTCTCTTGAGTTATTTTCTTTTGGATTTTTGTTCATGCTGTTTGTTTGTTTTTTGTCAGCATGTTTATTTATGTTGTTATTTGTGTGTTCTGGGGGGGCCTGTGTGGTGATATTAGTTGTTGGTCTCACACACAAAATTGGATCTTTTAATGTGAAGGTGGAGTTTTAATGTGAAGGCGGAGTTTTTCCGTTTTGGACGGAGGTAAAAGCAGGAAGTACAAAAATGTAAATAAAGTTTTTCCAGACAGACTTATGCGTATCCTGTCTGTTTTTCTGCAACTTCTACAAGAATTTACTTTCACATTAGACTTGTTCCAAATGGCCAAAACGTGCATACAGAAAAAGCAACAGCAGTACCACACACACACACACACACACACACACATTTGCACATATGCAAGAAAAGGAAAGGTGTAAATTAAATTTGCATTAAGTAATGTGTACTGTAAATTAAATAGCAGTGGAACACAGACAGTAATAAGTAATGCCATCACACATGGCTCTCATTACTGCCAGCTGCTAAACACACTAATAGCAGCTGGAACAAAACATTGCTTAAGCCTTCTACTGTAGTTGTCTCAAGATTAGAGTGTTCAGCCCCTCTGACTCAGCTTGAATACTGAGCACATGGTAGGAGTTTGGTCATTATACAGCAGACGCTACTGTTAATGTCGAT
Organism: Pholidichthys leucotaenia; assembly: GCA_020510985.1. NCBI lineage: Eukaryota > Metazoa > Chordata > Actinopteri > Cichliformes > Pholidichthyidae > Pholidichthys > Pholidichthys leucotaenia. The sequence continues at coordinate 8,809,292 of CM035840.1, forward strand.
TACACTCATCATTGCAAACATGGTGTTATTCTGGGCAGATCAGTCCTAATGCTGTTATGTGTTGTCTTTAGTGCTTCCACTCCCTAATGACTGAGCAGAAAATGAAAAAGTTAATGCCCTGTTACCTTCTGAATATCAATGATCAAACAGAACCTGAAAAAATATCAAACCATTGTGAGTCACTGAAGGTAAATACAGCTATTCTGCGGGAGAATGCATGAGAAGGAAATTGGACTTTGGAAACCTGAGAAAGGAAATTGGGTGCATTGTGAATGATTATGCAGAGAGGAAAGCCCACCAGATGCCCTGCAAACAGAGGAGTATGAAAATGTGTCGAACTCCTACACTTGTCGTGCTAACAGGCATGAGCATCCTGCTGCTTTAAAGCCTCCATGTGATGTGATGTGATGTGCCTCACTGTTGGGTGAAGAGAAGCAGGTCAGGTCATCAGGGAAACACGTGATGACGTGCTTTCCAGAGGAAGTTTGAACTGAAACGGCATTTCACCATCAAAGCTATACACTAAAACAAACATACTTTTGTATGGTTATAACAAACCCCACAAAACAACTCTGTTTAAATGTATATTTAAATTATGAGCCATATTCTGGGCCTAAGCAGGAGTGTCGACCTCTTTTCAGTATTTAAAAGAGCCTCCATGAACAACAGTCCTATAAATGTTGGTGTATTTCCTCACATGAACAATGCATTTTAGGTAATTAGGGTTGCAAGCAGCTGTGCTGCAGGAAGCATTGTAATTGTTCTGATTCTTCTTATTTTTCTCTGTTTAAAGAGCATGGTGAGCAAAAATGGTAATACGCAGAAACATGAAATTTTACAGTCTGATCAGAAATACTCCCCACTACTCAGAGACCAAAAATTAAGGCACTGTGTCCATAGGTGGAGCTATAGTGGTCGGTTTTACGCTCGTACATGTAGTGAAGGGGTTAATACCAGGGAGCAGCGTGATGACGCAGCCGGCTGTTGCCGTCATCACAGCTGCCTGTATGGGGGAGACCTGCCATCTGATGCTCTTTCCCAGCTGGCTCAGTAGACAGCAGACCTGTGCCATGCATCATTTATAATGTCTTGTGGTGACCCACCACACTCTACACGGACATTTCTCACACTCAGCAGGTCTGGAGGAAGCAGAGAACAATTTACATACAGAGGACAATTCACATACGGACAGAGAGCCCCTGGGGGCAACCAGAACAATGGACTGTTGTTTATACATCCCCGGATGAGGGAGAAGACATCTGGGCGCCAGTTGGTCATGCTATTCATGGGTATTGACTGATATGCTAATGTGCCATGCATTCTCTCTGTCTCTATCACTGTATAAAAGAACTTGTGTGACATTTCTCAAGAGCACAGTAGCTCACTTAGCTACAATGTGTGTCTCATTATGTTAGAGGAAATAAAACCCTGCAACCTTCCAGCTCGTCGCATCTCACCTGATCGTTTACCTCCACAGTCATGTAATAAAGTTCATGTTCAAAGAAGACGCCACTCTCTGTGCCTCATTCCGGGTTTGTGGACATAACATTGGCGACTGAGGATTAAACCATGGAGGCGTGCGTGACACCATTATGGCCATTTCTGGAGCACCCAGGGGAACCAGAAGTCCTGTGGCCGCGTTGGCTGGAGACATTCAAGATGTACGTTGTAGCGCTGGGCCTGGGTAAGCTCAACAAAGTAAGGAAATGAGCACTTCTTGTCCACAAACTCGGAGTAGAGGGTTGGAGAATTTTCCACAAGTTAGAACCTACAGAGTCATATGCAGATGCCGTCAAACTTCTTGCTAGCTACTTTGCTGAATACACACATAACGTGAGGCTGTGGGTTGAGATGCTAATGGCGCCAAACGACGGGACGGTAGCTAGCACAGTAAGCACAGAGAGTGACTGCAGCTCTGTGGGTGAGCACAGCACAGAGAGCGAAGATGGCACGGGGGGACAGCAGCGACCAGACTCCCATCCGTTTTCCCCTCAGCCAGAATCGGAGCCACAGGAGAGGGAGCCCGCTCCCATCAAGAATGACAACTATGAGCTAATCCGTGATGAACCAGCCAAAGAGCACAGCACAGAGTGAGCTCAGTGAAAAGGGAGAATTCAGTGCTGAGAGTGACCACAGCAAGGTGGGTGAACACGACACAGAGAGAGAGCAGCAACCAGATTTGGCTCCATTCCCCCCTCAGCCACAATTGGAGATGGCTGAGGGGGGAATGCCCGAGCATGCAGAGAACCCCGAAGCACAGCAGCAGTGGCCAGGCACAGACACAGCACGGCACAGCAGAGCGCTTTAGCAAGCGACACCGGAGAGGCACTGGACACCTTCTGTACCCGCGATGAGCCGCAACTGACAACGGAGACAATGGGTGAAGGGTCTGCAATGAACACGGTGACTATGGAGCCACTACAGCATGACGGAGGTCCCGAGTCAAATGAGCACGCAGAGCCACCAGGAGCACAACAACAATGCATAAAACCAAGCAAGGCACTGCTCCAAGTCATGGACTGGGTTTGGGTTCGCACCGGTGCGAGATCGGGACGGCGACTGACTGGGCCGCAGCCAGCAAAACAATCAGCGCCACTGAGGATTGTGGCGAAGCTAGGAGTAGCGTGCTTTCAGCTGACAGACGGTTAGGCACACAAATCAACTGCGACATGTCCAGGTGGCTGCTCCAGAAGGCGAGGCTTCGCAGGAGTCGGCTACCGCGGTGTGGGATCCAGGCCAGGACAGTGTTGGCTAGTGTGCCAAGCCTTCAGGGGGATGGCGCCTGGGCCTGCTGAGACTGGCGCCGCCAGTGGCGCATCCACCAAGGGGCCATTACAAGGCCCCTCTAGCAGAACTGCCTTCCCCATGGAAGACTGTAAGAAAAAAAGTGACTGTTTAGTCTGGAGTGTGACTGCCAGAATGAGCGGCAGAATAATCCACTCAGCCGTGTTGGGTTGAGCGGCAGTCCACCCGCTAACTCTAGTTAGTATTGTTGACATTCTTGTTTATGATAAATTGGGGAGGGTAATAAGTAGGAGTGTTTTGTGTTTTTTGTAAGGGGGGGTGTAGTGAAGGGGTTAATACCAGGGAGTGGTGTGATGACGCAGCCGGCTGTTGCCGTCATCATGCCTGCCTATCTAGGGGGAGAGCCGCCATCTGAGGGTCTCTTTCCCGGCTGGCTCAGTATACAGCAGACCTGTACTGTATATCATTTAACATCATGTAATAAAGTTTGTATTCAAAGAAGACACCACTCTCTGTGCCTCATTCCAGGTTTGTGGACATAACAGTACACCTGTGGCACACATATTTTGGATGCTTTGACTGCATATGTATAGCACAGTGATTGAGATGCTTAAGACTGCATATGTATTTTGTAACCTCACGTCTTAGAAGGAACAATAAGTCTGGACCTCCTGGGGATAACAGTAGGAGGTGGAGGTACCTTTAGCAATGACTCTGAAAGGACTTCCTGACCTCCTGGGGTCAGGTGGAGAAAGAAGAGGCCTGGGGGAGAGGTATTGTCGATGGGGGGTTTAATGACAATGTGATTCTGTACTTTGATGTCCCAGGTATAAAAGTGGGGGATTGGAGTAGTTCGTTCTCTTTTCTTGTTTGAGAGATGGTTGGAGATGTGAGGTGATTAATAAACCTGAATTGAGAAATAAATTCAGCCTCTTCATTTCACGCTCTCCACATTGGTGACCTGAAGACGTACAATGACCAGAGACAGTTCCCCCGAGCCAGACTCGCCAGGGACTGCTGGAGCAAGCGCGGTCTCAGTCAAGCTTCCAGAGTTCTGGCAGGACAACCCAGACTCGTGGTTCCTCCTGGCCGAAGCACCGTTCACACTCGGGGGAATAACAGCAGATGACACAAAATTCTACCATGTCATTGCCAAACTCGACAACCGCACAGCCCGACACGTGCGGAGCCTGGTGCAGCACCCGCCCGCTGGTGACAAATACAGTGGGTTGAAAGCTGCCCTCATCCAGCGTTTCACGCCCTCAGCCGAGGAGAGAGCTAAGAAGCTCCTAGCTCTGCACGACTTGGGAGGACGCACGTCTGTCGACCTGATGGAAGACATGCTGCAGCTGAGAGGCTCAGACGACGATTTCCTCTTCACGCAGATCTTCCTGAGAACCCTACCATCGCAGACGAGGGCGACCCTGGCAGGCTCTTATTTTGTGACCCAGCGGGACTTCCGCGCGCTGGCCCAGGAGGCGCAGCGGATCCTCAACTCCAGCGAGGAGCACACGGCCACCGCAGCAGCGGCAGATCTCGGCGCAGCGACCGGGAGCAGCGGGGGGCCAGAGGCGACGGAGGCGATCCCACCAACAATGGCGGCAGCGAAGTCCCGACGCAGCGGAGGAGACGACTTCTGCTTTTATCATCGTCGTTTCGCAGAGAGGGCATGCAAGTGTGTACCGCCGTGCCAGTTCAAGAGCTCGGGAAACGCCAGGACCAGGAGTCGCTAGCAGCGGTGACACTCGGCGAATGGAACAAGCTGCTCTACCTGACGGATGCGCGCTCTGGGAGGCATTTCCTCATGGACACGGGCGCCCAAGTGAGTTTCGTCACCCCAACCTGACCGGCTGGCAGGCCCCCGTGGTGACGGAGCAACAGCGGCGAACGGCTCAAGCATCAAGACCTTCGGTGAAAGGACTCTGCTTCTGTCCTTGCACGGCCGCACATATGAATGGACTTTTATTATAGCGGCGGTGAGTTTCAACATGTTAGGTGCTGATTTTCTGTGTTCACATGGGTTGTTAGTTGATCTTTCCAATAGACGCCTAGTTAATGCACTCTCCTTTTACTCCATTCCTTGTGTAGCTCGAGTGTCCCCGCCACCAGCACAGACCAACGTCGCCACAGCAGGCGGTAAGTTTCACACACTCCTCACTCAGTTTCCAGCACTCACAGTTCCCACTTTTTCGGCAACAGTTGCGAAACACGGGGTAGAGCACTTTATCACTACCACTGGCCCCCCCGTCTTTGCGAAAGATCAGCGCTTGGATGCAGCTAAACTGTCCATAGCGCGCGAGGAGTTCGCCAACCTGGAAAGGTTGGGCATCATCCGGCGTTCAAAGAGCCCATGGGCCTCCCCACTACATATGGTCCCTAAAGCTGACGGCTCGTGGAGACCTTGCGGTGATTTCCGCAGGTTAAACAACGCCACAGCGCATGACCACTACCCAATCCCACATATTCAGGATTTTTCGGTGCATCTGGCGGGGGCGCGCATTTTTTCTAAAATAGACTTGGTCCGCGGATATCATCAAGTCCCAGTGCGCGCTGAGGACATCCCCAAAACAGCGGTGATAACTCCGTTTGGACTTTTTGAGTTTTTACGCATGCCGTTTGGGCTTAAAGGCACCGCGCAAACCTTCCAGCGCATGATGGATGCGGTGTTGCGCGATCTCCCTTTTGTGTTCGTCTACCTGGACGACATTTTGGTAGCCAGCGCGTCCGAAGTAGAACACGAAAAACACCTCACGGAAGTTTTCCGAAGGTTGGGAGAGCACGGGTTAATAATCAACCCAGCTAAGTGCCAGTTCGGGGTGGCGCAGATCGACTTTTTGGGGCACCGCGTCTCCCCAGAGGGGGCAGTTCCGCTACCGGACAAAGTGCGCGCAGTGGCAGATTTTCCCCAGCCACAAACGGTCAAAGCACTACAGGAGTTTTTGGGAATGGTGAATTTTTATAACCGTTTCCTCCCCCGCGCAGCGCAGCTCATGCAACCATTATATGCCACGCTTAAAAAGCAAAGGTAAAAAAATCCCTGGCAGACACTGCGTTGTTGGCTCATCCAGTCCCAACGGCCCGCATAGCACTCACCACTGATGCGTCAAACGTGGCCATAGGGGCGGTAGTGGAGCAGCACGTGGCCGGGGTTTGGCAGCCGCTGGCCTTTTTCAGCAGGTCCTTGCGCGAGGCCGAGCGAAAATACAACGCATTTGACAGGGAGCTGTTAGCGCTCCACTTAGCCATTCGCCACTTCCAATTCTGGCTAGAAGGTTGGCGTTTCACCGCGTTTGTTGACCACAAACCGCTCACTTTTGCGATGGCCAAAATTTCAGAACCATGGTCAGGCCGGCAGCAGAGGCAGCTGGCCGCAATTTCGGAGTTTACTACTGATATTCAACACGTAGCGGGTAAACTCAATGTAGTGGCAGACTGCCTCTCTCGCGCGATAACCGCACCAGTCCGCACAGAGGTAGATTATACTACCGCAGCCGCTGAGCAAAATAACAGCACAGAAGCGCACGCGGCCCCAGTTCATGTGGGAATAGACTATGCAGCCATGGCAGCGGATCAGGGTAGCGATGCGGACGTATGCGCGCTCCAGTCTGGACCAACAGGGTTAAGGCTGGAGAACAGGAGGCTGCAAAATGGTATGCCCCCCCTAATCTGCGATATCTCTACTGGACGGCGGCGTCCAGTAGTGCCGGCCGCATGGCGCCGCCGCGTTTTTGACTCGATTCACTCCCTGGCGCACCCAGGAGTGCGCGCGTCTGTGAAAATGGTAGCAGAAAAGTTTGTTTGGCCGGGCCTGCGCAAGCACGTTAGGAGTGGGCACGAGCCTGTATGGCTTGCCAGCGGGCCAAAATACACAAGCACACAAAAGCCCCCTTAGAGCCGTTTCACATCCTGGCCAAGAGATTTGATCATGTGCATGTCGACCTCGTAGGCCCCCTACCGTCGTCACAGGGGTACACACACCTTTAGACAATGGTGGATCGAACCACGTGTTGGCCGGAAGTGGTCCCACTGGCATCAACCACAGCTGCAGAGGTGGCCCGTGCGTTTTTAACGGCTTGGATAGCGCGTTTCGGGGTTCCGTCGGATATTACGTCCGACAGGAGACCTCAATTTGTGTCTGAGCTTTGGTCAGCGATGGCCCACAGCTTAGGTGTGACAATTCACCGCACTACCGCTTACCACCCCCAGGCTAATGGTTTATGTGAGCGGTTTCATAGATCATTGAAGGCAGCCCTCAGAGCGTCGCTTACGGATGCAAATTGGGTAAACAGACTACCATGGGTTTTATTAGGGTTGCGTTCTGCACCTAAAGAGGACTTAAAAGCCTCCCCAGCGGAGTTGGTTTTTGCACAACCTCTCCGGCTGCCAGGAGAGTTTCTGCCAGATAATCCGGCGCCAGGGCGTTCCCCTGCTCAGAGGTCACTGATCGACACGGGAGCAGACATGCTTCCGGGCCCCGTTCACCACACCTTTCCGTGTGTTTTTGTGCCCAAATCTTTAAAAAATGCCGAGTTTGTTTTTGTCAGGCACGAGGCTCAGGGCCCAGCTCTGCGTCCACCCTACAATGGCCTACATAGAGTGCTGGAAACAGGTGATAAGCATTTTGTGCTAGATTTGGGGGACAGGAGGGAAACAATTAGTATAGACCGACTAAAGCCTGCTTTTGTGATGGCCGACGAGACTGTGCGAGTGGCGAGGGCTCCTCGACGCGACAGACCCCCCAGGGAGCATGCCCCAGACCCCCCGCAGGGATCAACTAACAGTTCTCATCCTCAGATAGCAGATTTCACTGCAAGATGGCGCCGCAGGAGCTGCGAAGCCCGCCTACAGCAAGTTTGGAAGATGGTTGAAGCCCAGACAGCATATGGACTGATGTCGTGGTTTTATCATGTTGTGTGGACTATGTTGTATTGTTTCATCTTCGACGTTTGGGGGGGGGGGGGGGTTATGTGGCACACATATTTTGGATGCTTTGACTGCATATGTATAGCACAGTGATTGAGATGCTTAAGACTGCATATGCATTTTGTAACCTCACGTCTTAGAAGGAACAATAAGTCTGGACCTCCTGGGGATAACAGTAGGAGGTGGAGGTACCTTTAGCAATGAACCTGAAAGGACTTCCTGACCTCCTGGGGTCAAGTGGAGGAAGAAGAGGCTGGGGGAGAGGTATTGTCGATGGGAGGTTTAATGACAATGTGATTCTGTACTTTGATGTCCCAGGTATAAAAGTGGGGGATTGGAGTAGTTCGTTCTCTTTTCAATTCAATTCAACTTTATTTATATAGCGCCATTTCACAACAACAGTCATCTCATAGCACTATCAACTGTTGGGGGGAACCCCCACAGATGCAGAAAGACCCCAGCAATCAGGCGATCCCCTGTGAGCAAGCACTTGGCGACGGTGGAGAGGAAAAACTCCCTTTTAACAGGAAGAAACCTCCAGCAGAACCAGGCTCAGGGAGGGGCAGTCATCTGCTGTGACTGGCTGGGGGGTGAGGGGATAGAGAAGAAGAAAAGAACAGACAAACAGCACGATGGGGACTCAATCTATGGGAGAAAACAAACAGATGTTAATGACCAGCAAAAAAAATATATTTCATAGAGAGTGAGGAAAGGAGTGAGGCCCAGTGCATTACTGGAGGTCCCCCGGCTGACTAAACCTATTAGCAGCATAACTAAGGGAGGGTTCAGAAACACATGATCCCTCCCTAATTGTAGGCTATATCAAAAAGGTAGGTTTTAGCCCTATTCTTAAAAACAGAGATCGAGTCTGACTCCCGAATCCAGATTGGCAGCTGATTCCACAGGAGAGGAGCTTGATAACTGAAGGCTCTGCCTCCCATTGTACTTTTGGAGATTCTAGGTATTACAAGTAATCCTGCATTTTGGGAGCGTAGGGCTCTGTTAGGATAATACGGTAGTATCAGATCTTTTAAATAAAAAGGAGCCTGATTGTTTAGAGCTTTGTAAGTAAGAAGAAGGATTTTAAACTTAATTCTAAACTCTATGGGAAGCCAAGGAAGGGAGGCCAGAACCGGAGAGATATGATCTCTCTTTCTAGTACCTGTTAAAACTCTTGCTGCAGCATTTTGGATCAGCTGAAGACTTTTTAAAGATGTTTTAGGACAGCCTGATAATAAAGAATTACAATAATCTAATCTCGAGCTAACAAAAGCGTGGATCAGTTTCTCAGCATCACTCTGAGACAAGATGCTCCTAATCTTGGCAATATTACGCAAATGATAGAAGGCAGTCTTAGAAACAAATTTAATATGTGAATTGAAGGACAAATCCTGATCAAAAATAACTCCAAGGTTCCTCACAGAGCTATTAAGAGAAAGAGTAACCGCATCCAAACTGAAAGTTTGATTTGGAAAGGAATTTCTAAGGTTTTTTGACCAACAAGAATGACTTCAGTCTTATCTGAATTTAATAGCAGGAAATTACAAGTCATCCAAGCTTTGATTTCCTTAAGACAGGCTTCTAACTTGGCTAATTGATTACTATCATCTGGCTTCATTGACAGGTATAATTGTGTGTCTGCATAACAATGAAAATGTATACAGTGCTTTCTAATAATGTTGCCTAACGGAAGCATATATAAACTAAAAAGAGGAGGGCCTAGCACAGATCCCTGTGGAACTCCATGACTAAGCTTGGAGTTGAAAGAAAACTCATTATTTACATGAACAAACTGGAACCTATCAGATAAATAAGATCTAAACCATTGCAACGAAGTTCCATTAAGTCCAACATAGTGTTCTAATCTATCAAGTAGAATATTATGATCGATAGTATCAAAAGCTGCCACTAAGGTCTAAAAGGACAAGTACAGAAACTAGTCCATTATCAGATGCAATGAGGAGGTCGTTAGTGACCTTCGCTAAGGCTGTTTCAGTACTATGATGGATTCTAAACCCAGATTGAAACTCTTCAAGTAAACCATTTCCCTGCAGGTGGTCAAATAATTGTGTAGCAACAACTCTTTCTAAGATTTTGAAATGAAAGGGAGATAGAGATTGGTCTATAGTTAGCTAAAGCTCCTGGATCTAGCGTTGGCTTTTTGAGTAAGGGTTTAATTACAGCCGTTTTAAAAAGCCTGCGGTACATGGCCTAAAGTTAATGAAGAATTGATTATATGAAGAATAAAGCTACCAATAAGTGGGAAGACTTCTTTAAATAACCTGTAGGAATAGGGTCTAAAAGACAAGTGAAGGTTTGGATGAGGAAACTATTTTGTCTAACTCACAAAGGTCGATTGGAGTAAACTCATCAAGACAGACATCAATAGAAGGAGTTGTAGTAGTTACAGTATTTAAGTTAACTGTGGGAAGAATCTGATTGATTTTATCTCTGATGGATGAAATTTTATTATTGAAAAAGTTCATAAAGTCCTGACTAGTAATCTCTAAGGGAATGCTAGGATTGACAGAGTCCTGCCTCTTTGTCAACCTGGCTACAGTACTGAAAAGAAACCTGGGATTATTCTTGTTCTCTTCTATTAATGCAGAGTAATAACTCGTTCTAGCTTTTCTAAGAGATTTTTTATAAATTAAAAGATGATTTCTCCAAGCTAAATAGATTTCATCTAAATTAGTAGAGCGCCATTTTCTTTCTAATTGACGACTCTTCTGTTTTAAGGTACGAGTTTCTGTGTTGAACCAAGGAGTTAGAAATCTCTGATTAGACTTTTTCTTTTTTAAGGGGGCCACCAAGTCTAGAGTCTGATGCAGAGAAGCTGAAACCTATCCACCATGTTATCAATTACAGAAGGAGCAAGCTGTCTATAGCTTATTTCCGTTGTGTTGACACATGGCATAGAGGAAACAATCTGCATAAATTTGGAAACAGCATCATCTGAGAGGCATCTACTGTAATAATATTTTTCTTTAGGACCCAAATAGTCAGAAATAGTAAAATCAAAGGTTAACAGACAATGGTCTGACAGTACAGGGTTATGAGGAGACACTACAAGATTTTCTATTTCTCTGCCATATGTCAAAACAAGGTCCAATGTATGGTGGAGGTAATGAGTAGAATTTCCTACTTTCTGAGAAAACCCAATCGAATCTAATATTGAATTGAATGCCACATTAAGGCAGTCACTATCTACATCCACATGTATATTAAAGTCCCCTACTATAATTATTCTATCAGATTTCAGCACTAAATCAGCTAAGAAATCAGCAAATTCGGATAAAAATTCTGAGTAGGTTGATGGGGGACGATAAACTATGGCAAATAAAATTGGGTTTAACCTAAAATTGCTCAAGTGCCCAATACTGAGAATCCAGGCCCTCAAAGGAATTATAACATGTTTTTTGCTTTACATTAACTAGTAATTTGGAATGGTAAATTGTTGCTACTCCTCCTCCACGACCAGAACTTCTGGGATTTTGACAGTTTAAATAACCAGAGGGAGTTGAATTCATTTAAACCAACATAATCCTCTTGCCCTAACCAAGTCTCTGTAAGGGAAATTAAATCAATCTGATGATCAATTAACAAATCATGGACTAACAGAGACTTGGGAGTTAGAGACCTAATATTTAATAAACAACATTTAATTTTTAAAGTATGAGGAGGAACAGAGGCCAAATCATTCAATTTAGAGGCTTTATGTTTAATTTGAGTTTTACCAATATTTTGCTTTATCACTTTGGGATGCTTATACATTATATTTTTATTCACTTTGGAGGGAGCAGACGATGATTCTCTGATGGGGAAGGAGCAGGGGCCTAAGTTGTAGGGTGGCGGATGAAGAGGAGCTGCAGAGAGGCGTGTAAGACTGCGACTCTGCTTCCTGGTCCCCAACTCTGAGTAGTTCAGGGTTTGGAAATTTGGATAAAAAAAGATGCCAGATTGTTAGATAATGAGAAGCACCATCCAAAGTGGGATGAATGCTGTCTCGTCTCATAAGACCAGGTTTTCCCCAAAAGAGGCTCAATTGTCAATGTAGCCCACGTCATTTTTAGGAACACACCACACAGACAGGCCAGCGGTTCAAGGATGACGAGCGGCTTAAACATTTCATCACTGGTCAGATTGGGGAGGTGCCCAGAGAATACTACAGTGGCAGTGACATCGTTTTTGGCAAACTCACACACCGATTCTATATTAAGTTTCGTGACTTCCGACTGCCGGAGAGGATGTCATTAATGCCGGCATGAATAACAATTGTGGAATATTTACAGTTACTTTTAGCCAGCATTTTCAAATTTGACTCGATGTCGCCTGCTCTGGCCCCAGGAATGCATTGGACTATGGCCGCTGGAGTCTCTAGGTTCACGTTTCTGACTACAGAGTCGCCATTGATCAGAGTTTTTTCCTCAGCGGGTGTGTCGCTGAGTGGGGAAAAACGATTAGAAACGTGAACAGGTTGGTGGTGTACCGGGGCTTTGCGACTAGGCTTCCTTCTCACCGTCACCCACCCAGTCTCCTCGCTGCTGAGGAGAGCCGAGGGACCGCTGACAGGGGGGCCTAAGCTAGCTAGCTCCGCTGCAGCTAATGGGCGTCCGTCAAGATTAACTGGCGCAGACGGTGTTTCAATGCAGCGGAGCCGGGATTCCAAATCAGACAACCTCGCCCCGAGCGCCTCAAAAAGACAACATTTATTACATTTACCGTTATCGCTAAAAGAGGCAGAGGTATAGCTAAACATCTGACAGAGAGAGCACACCAGAGGAGGAGAGGAAAGAGAGCTAGTAGCCATAGCTAGTGGCTAGAGAGCAAACCACACAGGCAGACAGCAAAACAGGAAGTGACGATACGTTACCACAAGGAAGTGACGATCACCAGAACAATGGCATCCTGTTTGAGAGATGGTTGGAGATGTGAGGTGATTAATAAACCTGAATTGAGAAATAAATTCAGCCTCTTCATTTCACGCTCTCCACACACCCATAGTTCTTTTATCGTTCTGCTCTCTGAAATCTCTAGCAACTTTTCTCCACTGGTTTTATGCTCTAAAAATGAAGTTGTCTGCATCATATTATTAAAAAGGTGCAAGTAAACTCCCCCTACGCAATTCAACCAAATTGCTTGAAATTAAGCAGAGATCATCTGAGGACAATAACAATGAAAAATTGTTAAAAATTTTCCAAAAATATGAATCCATTTTGATTTTATAGGCCAATCAAGTTGTACAGTTTCTCTTTGGTGTTATGGAAGGATTTAAGGCAGTGAGCGGCGTGGTGATGTGGCCGGATGGTGTCGTCACTACGCTGACCTTTATAAAGGGGAGTCGGCCATATTATGCTCTCTCTTTGGTGACTCGCCCTCAATAGTGATAGTTAGGAGCCAAGCGCTCACATACTTGTAATGTGTTACTGAGAGTTTTGTAATAAAGTTCAGTTCCAGCCCAGCCTACTCGTCCGTCTTCATTACCAGGTTTGTGGACATAGCATTTGGCGAAGAGAATTAACGAACCATGGAAGAGTGCCTAAGACTGCTGCAGCCTTTCCTTGAGCTTCCAAGTGGACCACCCGTCCCGTGGCCACATTGGCTGGATGCATTAGAAACCTGTGTTGCAGCATTGGACCTGGGAAAGTTGGATAAAGGGAGGAAGTGGGCATACTTGTCCACAACCTGGGCATGGAAGGTCAGAGGATTTTTCACACGCTTGGTCCAATGGAGTCGTATGTAGATGCTGTGGAACTACTAGCTAGCTACTTTGCTATGCCAGACAATGTGCTAGCTTGGCATATAAGATTCTGCCAGAGGCGACAGGGAATTGGTGTGTACACCCAACAATTTGTTGCTGATTTGAGACAGCTGGCTAGTATGTGCCGATTTGAACTGTTCGAGGACAAGATGGTGCGGGACCAATTGGCCAAGCACACAAACACCCCGAGGCTAAGGACTAAGATGCTAATGGTGCCAACCAACATGATGCTAGCAAACACCATCAAGCTATCGTTCCAATTGGAGTAAGAGGACCGGTTAGCATTGGAGCTAGGTGTGCTCCAACAATGACAGCCAGGACAGTCACCACGAACCAACACTGTGGGCATGGAGAAATATGGGGACATGGCAGAGGAGTTCGAGCCAAACGCCGTGAACCGGAGGACCGCTCCGAGAGGCCCCGCGTTTGGTAACTGTGATTCCCTGACGCACCATGAGAGAGAGCACTTTTTTGCCCGGCAAGAGGACAATGATGTAACAAGTGTGGGAGGTACAACCATATCGCCAAAATGTGCCAGTCGCTGACGCCGTGGGGCCCACCAAGCAAGCAAAGCCACCCACCAATGACCACCATCCATGCGGTAAGCCCTGAAATTAACTCATACGCATATGGCATACTTGAATTGGACGACATGACTGTACCATTGCTGCTCGACACTGCAGAAGTTAAGTCCATACTGAATTGGGCCACGGTGAAAAAAGTTTGTCCACAACCACCCGATTAGAAAAAACCCAGCAGCGTTGTATGGATATGGTGGTCACAGAGTTGGCAATGTTGGGACAATCACGCGGTTCCAACAAGTTGGTCTACTACAAGTTGAAGATTGTTTACGATTTTGAGTTTCATGTGGCTACACATGGTGTGTAATGGGATGTGACCTCTTCTACTGGGCTTCACCATCCGCGATGGTGACGGGCTCAACTTGTCAGACTACAGTAATTGGGACACAACGGACATTGATCATGATGATGGTGTGGTGTGGGACAAGATCGTAAAGGGCGACGCCAATAAGAAACTAACCGTCCCGAGCACACAGGAGAAGAGCCACCCGGAGGGGGGGGGGGGGGGGGGCAACGGCCGGATTTGCCTCAGATCCTCACCCAGCTGGAGACTACGGAGGCCGCTGTAAAGTTGCAGGAGAGGGAGCCCGTGCAAGCAGAGAAACTCGGGGCACAACAATCGGGCACGAATGTTATCCACGACACGGAGCAACAACAATAAAACATATCAGGCAAAGAAGAAGAGGAGCCGGACCGCTTCAGTATCCTCACTCAGCACCAGTCAATGGGAGCCACAGCTGAGCCGACGGGTGAAGGGTCCATGTCAGTGAGCGACACAGGAGAGATGCCAGACATCTTCAATACCCATGACCAGCTTTGGACCCCAAAGACTGCTGTGGGGCGTTGGGTAAAGAGTCCGTGACCAACACAATGACGGAGGTAAATGTTGCATCACCACAACCTCAAGGGCATGTGAGACTGAGCAAAACACCTCTTCAGGTGATGGACTGGGTGCAAGTATGCACGGAGGATTGACTGGGTCTGTGGCTGGTAAAGTCACCTTCTACGAGATCACGGATGCCTTTGAGGATTGTGGCCCAACTGGGACAAGCATGCTTCAGATTGACGGATGGTTTGGTGCGGAATGCAAACCATCTCCAGCACATTCAAGTGGCTACTCCAGATGGCGAGGCTTCACAGGAGTCAGATGGAGTAGCGCAGGACCCGGGCCACAGCATTGTGAAGATTTGTTCAGGTCCAAGGGACCCAGCATCTCCAGGGGTGCTCCCACTGTGGGCCCACTACAAGGTCCCTCCAGCAGAACCGCCTTTCCCATGAAAGACTATGAGGATGAAAGTGACTGTTTCAGTAGGAGCGCGGCTGGCAAAGTGGCAGAATAATCCACTCAGCCATGTCGGGTCCAGCAGCGGTCCACCCGCTGACCCTAGTTCAGGAGTTGAAGTATGATGTTAAATTGGGGGAGGGCTGTAATTGATAAAGTGTTCTGTGTTTTTCTAAGAGGGGGTGAATGTTATCAAGGGATTTGGGGCAGTGAGCAGCATGGTGACATGGTCGGCTGGTGTTGTCACTGCGCCGACCTTTATAAAGGGGAGTTGGCCATGTTATGCTCTCTCTTTGGTGATTTGCCCTCAATAGTGACAGGAGCCGAGCACTCACATACTTGTACTGTATAGATAGATAGATACTTTATTTCAAACAAAAAGTATAACAAAAACAAAACAAATGACAAATGCAATAAAGTAACAGTATACAGTGTTTGAAAGGGAGAAGGAAGAAGTGAACACTTATTAATTCCATCTCCACTTTTCCATAAACACACCCATGTGAATTATATACAAATTACCACATTTAAGACCCCAAGTAAACAATTTACTGTATTTTTTACATATCAACATTAACACCCATCCATCCTAACATACATTGATGTCCATACATCAAAACCAGCCTCAAACAACACAGATATACACAGTGCTGTCCCACCCACCATTCCATAGTGTCCCAGAGTGAGCATAGTGAATCGTACATATAAATACTACCCTTCTAACATATATCCTTTCAGCAAATAATGTTTATACCTATTTTTGAATTGATTTCTGTTTGTACATAGTTTCAGTTCCGACTCCAGACTGTTCCACAAATCCACCCCACAGACAGATATGCACAGACTTTTCTTGGTTGTTTGTATCTTGGGTTTTGTAAAGTTTAAGTCTCCTCTCAAATTACGATCATTGTCTCTTTTTTTTAAATATTTTTTGTATATTAGTTGGGAGTTGATTAATTGCCCTGTACATGACTTGTGCTGTCTTAAATTTAACTAAATCGATGAACTTTATGACATGTGACTTTAAAACAACGAATTGGTATGGTCTCTATAACCTACATTATTTATTATCCTTATAGCTCTTTTTTGTAATGTGCATATTGACTGTTGGTTGGTCTTGTAGGCGTTTCCCCAGACTTCTACACAGTAGTTAAGATAAGGTAGAAACAGTGAATTGTACAGTAAGACCAATGATTTATAGTCCAAGATGTGTCTTGTCTTCCCTAGTATCCCTA
This sequence comes from Pholidichthys leucotaenia, assembly GCA_020510985.1. NCBI lineage: Eukaryota > Metazoa > Chordata > Actinopteri > Cichliformes > Pholidichthyidae > Pholidichthys > Pholidichthys leucotaenia. Next base: position 8,825,819 of record CM035840.1, read on the forward strand.
TACATTTTGCTAACTTGGCCCTGATGTGACTGATGTGAGGTTTCCAGCAGATTTTATTGTCTAGCGTCACCCCCAGAAACTTATTTTCCTGTACTGTTTCTATTCTGGTATCATCTATCGTTACCATTAGTTCATGATTTATTTTATAATTTCCAAACAACATAATTTTTGTTTTTTTTAGATTTAGAGATAATTTATTTTTGTTGAACCACTGCGTTAACTTTTTCATTTCAGTTGTGACCACCTCTAAAACCTGCTGCAAATTCTCACCAGTGCAAAGGATATTTGTGTCATCCGCAAACAAAATAAATTTCAGAATTTTTGATACTTGGTATATGTCATTTATATACAAAATAAAGAGTTTGGGTCCCAAAACTGACCCCTGGGGCACACCACAAGTGATGTCCATGAAGGGTGATTTGTGCTCACCAATTTGTACAAATTGTTGTCTGTTACTTAAATAACTTTCCACCCAACTCAGTCCGACCCCTCTTATCCCATACCTTTTAAGTTTCCTTAGTAGAATTCTGTGGTCAATGGTGTCAAAAGCTTTCTTTAAATCTATAAATACTCCTACAGCAAACTTTTTTTTTATCTATACAACTAGTAATTTCTTCTATAAATTCGATCAGTGCCAAAGATGTAGATTTATCTGCTCTAAAACCATACTGGCTGTCTGTAAGGAGGTTGTGTTTTTCAATGAAATCATCCAGTCTCTTAGTGAAGATTTTTTCAAGTATTTTGGAGAATTGTGAGATTAAAGAGACTGGCCTGTAATTTGTGAAACAATGACTGCCTCCTGTTTTGTATAGAGGTATTACTTTTGCTATTTTCATTTTGTTTGGAAATTTGCCAGTTTGAAATGACAGGTTACAGATGTGGGTGAGTGGCTTAACAATTCCTTCAATTACATTTTTCACTATTGTCATGTCAATTTCATTCCAGTCCGTTGATTTTTTTTGTTCTTAAATTTACTCACAGTCTCAATAATTTCCTTTTCAGTAACTGCACCCAAAAAGATTGTGTTTGGATTTCTATCTTCTATTTCATTTCCAGAACCACTGTTGTTTGTTTCTGCTGTCACTATTGATTTTGCTAATTCAGGACCAACGTTTACAAAAAATTTATTGAAACCACTGACCACATCCTCCATATTATTTATCAAATTGTCATTTTCAATAAAATATTCTGGATAATTAGTATTCTTAGGTCGATTACTAATAATCCCATTGAGTACTTGCCATATTCCTCTTAAGTTATTTTTATTATCCTCTAATATTCTGTTGTAATATTCTTTCTTACAGGTCCTCATTATATTAGTAAGCCTATTTTTATATCTTTTATATTTGATCTCAGCCTCCACTGTTCTGCACTTAATGAATTGTTTATATAATGTATTCTTCTTTTTACATGCATTTATTAACCCCTTGGTGACGCAAGGAATATTTTTTTGTTGTTGTTGTTGTCTGTCACTGTATTGTTTTATAGGACAGTTTTTATTGTACAATGATTGAAATATTTGTAAAAAATTATCATTGTGGCTCATATGTTGGTTACATATTCCCCACAATTGTGTTGCTGTATGTTTATTGTGTGCTTCACGTCTCACGGAACAAAGAGGACTGAGACTCTGGGATTCAGCAGAGGAGTGTGAGATTCGCCCTTTGTTTCCAGGAGACGACCGGGGAAGATTTCCGGGCCACAGAGACTAGAGGACAATGGTGTGAGATCAAAGGGGTTACTTTGGGATTGAGATTAAGTACCATGTGACTGTATGTTTGATTAAACACCATGTGACTGCTGTTTCGTGCCCGGGGTATAAAACCCCTGATGTGAGATGAAAACTTCCTCTTGATTTGCTTTGAGATTTGATGGAGATGTCCTCTGCGAATAAAGCTGAATCTGAGGAACAAACTCAGCCTCATCCTTGAACACATTCTCCACAATCATATGCGTTATTTTTATCATTTTCATCATAAGGTGAGGACGGAGCTGAGGAAGATCAAGGCGAGGAAGGCGTCGGGACCGGACGGCATCAGCGCAAAGCTCCTCAAGTCCTGTGCAGACCAGCTGTGTGGGATTGTGACGTATATCTTCAACATGAGCCTGAAACTGGGGAGGGTACCACAGCTGTGGAAAACATCTTGTGTGGTACCTGTACCAAAAACTTCCCACCCCAAAGACCTGAACAGCTTCAGACCGGTGGCCTTGACGTCCCACTTGATGAAGACCCTGGAGAGACTGCTCCTTGCTCATCTCCGCCCCCTGGTGGAACCAGCGATGGATCCACTCCAGTTCGCCTACCAGCATGGCATTGGGGTGGAGGATGCGGTGATCTTCCTCCTTCACCGTTCTCTGTCCCACCTGGAGAAGCCCGGGAATATGGTGAGGATCATGTTCTTTGACTTCTCCAGTGCTTTCAACACCATCCAACCGATGATCCTGAAGGACAAGCTGCTGCGCGCAGGGGTGGACCAGCACCTGTCATCATGGATCCTGGACTACCTCACGAACCGGCCTCAGTTTGTGAGAACCCGGGACTGTGTTTCCGACACGATCATCAGTAGCACGGGGGCCCCCCAGGGAACGGTGCTGGCTCCCTTCCTGTTCACTCTTTATACTGCGGACTTCTCACACAACACAACACATTGCCATCTACAGAAGTTCTCTGATGACTCTGCGATCGTTGGTCTCATCTCCAGCGGAGATGAAGCTGAGTACAGAGGGCTTATCCAGGACTTTGTGGACTGGTGCCATCGGAACTGCCTCCAGATCAACGCGAGGAAAACTAAGGAGCTGGTGGTGGACTGCCGCAGGCATGGGCAGCCCCTCACAGCACCAGTAAATATACAGGGAACAGACATCGAGATGGTGACATCCTACAAGTACCTGGGTATTCATCTGAACAATAAACTAGACTGGTCACACAATACTGACGCACTCTACAAGAAGGGACAGCGCAGGCTGTTCCTGCTGAGGAGACTCAGGTCTTTTGGTGTACAAGGGGCGCTGCTGAAGTCATTCTATGACACGGTGGTGGCATCAGCCATTACTTTTGGAGTGGTCTGCTGGGGCAGTGGCATTACTGCAGCCGATAGGAAGAGACTGAACAAACTGATAAAGAAAGCTAGCTCTCTCCTGGGGCAACGCCTTGATCCGATGGAGGAGATAGGAGAGAGAAGGACGGTGGCTAAACTGTCATCTCTGCTGGAGTCCGAGTTCCACCCTATGCAGGACATACTGGATGCACTGAGGAGCTCATTTAGCAGCAGACTACATCATCCCAGGTGCACAACCGAGGGTTTCGTAGGTCCTCCTACCAACGGCTGTCAGACTGTACAACCTAAGCAGGGCTGCTCGCAGAGATAGCAAAAAGACGTAACAAACTAATAGGTTTTTTTTTTTGTTTTTTTTTTTGAATGCAAAGATGCAATAGACTTACACAATGGTCCTCTCCGGCATACAACTAGGAACATACTCGGTCGCTATGGAGGGTGAGAATATGTATGGGCACATAATCATACCATGTAGGATAACTAAATAGACGGTTATGCTGTTTCTCCCCCTAGCAACAATGGCTCTGCACTGTGGTGTTTTATATTTACATATTTATTCCATCTAGCTACAATGCTCTGCACTGGGGTGTGTTTATATTTATATATCTATATATTTCTTTCCATCTAGCTACAATGCTCAGCCACTGGGGTGTGTTTATATTTATATATCTATATATTTATTCATCTAGCTACATTGCTCCGCACCTGTGTGTGTTTATATACTTGCATATTTATTCCACCTAGCTGCAATGCTCCGTACTGTGGGGTGTTTATATTCTTTACATATTTATTCCATCTAGCTACAATGCTCTGCACTGTGTGTTCATATATTCATATATTATTCCATCCAGCTACAATGCTCTGCACTGTGTGTCTGTGTGTGTGTGTGTGTATTATATATTTTATAGTATATTGTACATATGTATATTAGCTGCTCTTGCTTGTTTTTTGTTTTTTTTTTGTTTTTTTTTTTTTGTTTTTTTTTCTTGCCTTCTGATTGTTGCTCTGAGTGTTGCTATCCCTGTGCTGTTGCAATCCTGGAATTTCCCCGTTGTGGGACTAATAAAGGCTTATCTTATCTTATCTTATAAACTATCTTCCAATCTTGTATTAATAATTCCTTTGTCAGTAAATACATAGATTCTTTGGTTCTTATTCTTTTATATTTAATATTTTTGGTATACTTTTTCTTCCTATTATCACATTGATAGACAACAAAAATCGGCAGGTGGTCACTGATAATCATTCAATAAAAGCCCACTCCTGATATTATTTTCCATAATGTTTGTGAATATGTTATCTATTAATGTGGCACTGTGTGACGTGATTCTGCTAGGTCCGGTAATTGTTGGATGTAAGCCCATACTGTACATTGTGTTGATAAATTCTTCTGTCAAACTATGTTGTTTTGAATTCATCAGATCTATATTGAAATCCCCACAGATGAACTTAACTTTATGAGTTAGTTTTGCATACATTTTTTTCCATCCAATCCTTAAATAAGTCAGTGTTTGATCCAGGTGTTCTATATACACAGCTCACTACTATATTCTTCACATTGTCCAGACAGATTTCTATTGTAATACATTCAAATAAATCGTCCACAGTTACTGACAGATTTCCAACAACCTTGTATTTCAAGCTGTTGTCAACATAAATTGCAACTCCTCCTCTTTTTTTCACTTTTCTATTTATATAATTTAATTCATAGCCATCCATGGTAAAATCCACTCCTTTCTCTTCACTGAGCCACGTCTCTGATATTGCCACAATATTGAATGGCTCTTTAAACTGATGTAAATAATCTTTAATGTTATTAAAGTTGGCATAGAGACTTCTGCTGTTGAAGTGGATCATAGAAATATTGAAATCAGATGTGACCATTGTGTTAAACTGTTCATCCGTGTAGTAACTACAGTCATTATTGATGGAGCTAAATAAATTATCAGGGTCTATGTTATATTCTACGTCCTGTGGGTTGTGATCTGTATATTCAAAAACTTTCAGTTCCTGTTGGTCCTGTTTGTTGATCTTTTGTTTCATGTTGTTAAATGTCTTGTAGCAGATGAGTATAATCCTTCAGTGTCCTACAATTGACTGTTGTTGCTGTCGACTCCAGTTCATAATATTCATTGATATTTGTCCAGTTCCATAATATTACGGATGTTAATGACCTTGGCTTCTTCAGGTGATCCGTTTAATTTGATGTATATTTTGCAGTTTGATGTCCAGGTGTTTTGAATCTTTTTCTGCTTTCTCATGTATCTAGCTTTTCTGGCTATTTCTGTGTTTTCTTTTGTAAGGTGCTCGTTTATGTAAATGTTCGTTCCTTTCAGTTTCCTACCTTGTTTTAACAGCACAGTCTTGTGTTTTCTATTCACAAACCTCATGATTACAGCTGGTTTGTCACTGTTTTTCCTGGGCAGAGGGTGGCAGGCCTCAGTGGTGTTACAGTCCAGCTGGATTCCTTTGAACTGCATGAAGGCCGCCACTTGTTGTTCCGTGGATTCATCTTCCAGCGCGTCGAGGCTCCCTCCGCTGTCTGCGGCCACCGCTCGCGCGTGCGATTGGGGTTTAATGTGGAGCCCAGTGATGATCATGTCGTTCACCCGGGTGTTCTGCTCCAGTTCCGACACTCTGCTCTCCAGATACGCCAGCCTCTTGTCCTTCTCGGCGTTCTGGATCCGCAGCGCTTTCACCTCCTCGACCAGGTCCAGAATGTTTTTTTGCTGCAGCTTAACAGCAGAAATTTCTTCAGCCAAGAAGTTCAGCGATCTTTTGATGTCGTCCACCTCCTCAGTCTGCTGAGCTTTCTTGGGACCCATGATCCCGGCCGATGTACGTTGACTGTGATCGTGAAAAACAAAAAACATGTGGGAGAAATCCCTTTGTTCTCCCGGAGTGTGAGGGGACTGATTGCTTCACCAGCTACTACAATATTAAGTTATGAGACTTGCAATTTCTCTTTTTTCGCAAGAGCAAGTTTATTCTCCAGCGGTAGTGACAGAGCAACAGCTAAAAACGTTAGCTCTAAACTGAGTTTTTAGCAAGAAACGAACGTATTACTGAGAGTTTTTGTAATAAAGTTCAGTTCCAGCACAACCTACTCGTCGGCCTTCATTACCAGGTTTGTGGACATTATAAGTCATACATAGACATCTTAAACCTTGATGGTTATATATGGTTGATACAGGGCTCCCCCCCACCAGAACACTCAGCAGGGACTGTGACCCCCCCCCCCCCCCCCGTCGTTTGGGCTCCAGCTCTAGTAGAACTGTCCTGCTATAGAGGAGTGTCGGATGGCATGTCAGTCCGTGGGGGGGGATGGGGGAGGGGTGGACAGGACAGTGTGCTCCACTCCGAGTTCCAGCACGTTGAACGGCCGTATACCGTGGGTGCACAGGGCTGGTTCGCATCGTGCGTAATGGAACAAGACAGCGATCTGCCGGCTTTAGGGAGTGAGGTGCGGGAAGAGCGCTGTGGAGGAGGAGGGGGAGGGGTGTGGGAGTAAGTGAGTGCCGGCCCGGGACGTCAAAGGTGTCTGGGCCGTGCAAAAATTGAGTATGGATCCGCAATGGTGAGGGACTTTCCCGGTAAACCAGGGGCAGTGATCCACAGCGACCGTGAAAAAAACTTAAGTCTCTGACTCTTCTTGCAGCTCGGTCCAGCGAGAATGTGGGGAAGGCGAACGGCCAAATTCCCCAAGGATGCGTAGCGGCTGTGAAACAACTGCAGCTGTGTGAGGGACTTGGCGGTTTGGCTTTCGGTGCAGACACAGCCCTAAAGCCATCGGGGACAGCAATCAGCTAGGCTCCCATTGTGCGCCGTGGCTGAGAAACCCATACAAAGTCCTGTGTGCGGGCTGCGCATCTGCTTCAGGTGCATGAACAGCCCTAAAGGTTCCGAGGCTGGCAATCGGCAGTGTTTCTCGGGCATGTGCAGCGGTGGAGGATGATGTATCAGTCTGTGAAGCTGGATTGTCCCTCTGCGTGGCGCGCGCTTGGCGCAGTGACCACATAGCCAAAGACAAATTCCTTGTATGTGTTGTGCATACTTGGCCAATAAAGCTGATTCTGATTCTGATAGCTGGCAGTTGCGCTGTCCTCGTAATCCTGCGGTGTGCGTGCGGGGCTTTGTTGTCGCTAGCTGAGTCAGGGTCGGGGAGCTTGGTGGAAATCAACGCAGTCGGCGTCAATGTTTTCCCCGTTCAGGCTGCTTCCTTCGTTTCGCTCATGTCACCGTTCATGGTGCGTGTCGGTCCAAGCGCTGCCTGCCCCGGGGAGCGCGCTCCGGTGAGGATGAAGAGGTTGCAGGCGTTCGCTGGTCCTCTGGAGTCCACAGCGCGGTGAGAGGGAGTAGATGGTCATTCTCTCTCGTCAGGTCACCAGTGTGGAGGGAAAAAAAATCAGGCGAGTGGCGCACCATGACACGTCCAGGGTCACCAGTGTGGAGGAATAGAATCAGGTGAGATTTGACGAGCTGGAAGGTTGCAGAGTGTTATTTCCTCCAACATAATGAGACACACGTGTAGTGCTGTGCGCTACCGTGCTGTACTGTGCTGTCCATGCTCTTTTACATGTTATACAAACAGAGAGAATGCATGGCACATTAGCATATTGATATACATATAAGATAAGATAAGCCTTTATTAGTCCCACAATGGGGAAATTCCAGGACTGCAACAGCACAGGGATAGCAACACTCAGAGCAACAATCAGAAGGCAAGAGAAAAAACAAGAACAGCAAGTATACAGGAGTATACAGAGAGAATGCATGGCACATTAGCATATTGATATACTTATCAGTCAATACATATGATTAGCCTGACCAACTGGAGCCCGGACGTCTTCTCCTTAATCCAGGGATGTATAAACAATAGTCCATTGTTCTGGTTGCCCCCCCCCCCAGGGGCTCTCTGTCCGTATGCAAATTGTCCTCTGCTTCCTCTAGACCTGGTGAGTGTGAGGAATGTTCCTGTAGATTGTGGTGGGTCACCACAAGGTGTGATTTATCGCCCCCCGGACACCGACCTTAATATTTTCACAACCAAACTGGAAGAAATTTTATTCTCAATCAACAACAAAAATAAAAGTTGTATTCTCCTTGGAGACTTCAACATTGACCTCTCCAGGAATGATGCAGCTAAAAATGACTTTATAAATACACCACACTCCTCTTCCTTCTTCCCTACCATTAATACCTATACTAGAATCACTCACTCCACCAAGTCTGTATTTGATAATATCATTACTAACATTTGCAATTCCACATTAGTATCTGGAGTCGTGCTCTCCGAGATTTCTGATCACTTCCCCATTGTTCTGTTTCTTGACCTTGCCGTTAGGCCCTCAATCTCGCGACATAAACTAAAAATAAAAATACTTATTGAAGAAACCTTACAACGACTGAGTGAGGGCTTGCTTGTCAAGGCATGGGATAGAATCTACAATTGTAGTGATGCTGATGCTGCGTTTGACGCCTTGACCAAGGAAATAACAGAATCCATCCAGAGGACAATTCCTGTCAAGACTGTCACATGTAATGGTACTATTCAACATCCATGGCTTTCTAAGGGCATACTAAAATCTATTAAGTACAAAAATAAATTATATAAACGCTACATAAAAAATCCAAATATTAGCAATAAAAATGTATATACTAATTATAGAAATAAATTAACACATATTATTAGAAAGAGTAAGAGTAATTATTATGCAGAACTTATAAATGCATCACAGGGTGATTCCAAGAAATCCTGGAGAGTACTAAATAAGGTTCTAAATAGGGACCAAAAAAACCACACACTTCCAAACAATAACGCGGTCAGTAATCTCACCAGTAATGCAACTCTCGCTGACAAATTTAATAATTATTTTGTCTCTATTGGAGAAAATTTATCTAATAAAATTAACCGTAGACGACGCAGTCAACCTGGCCCTCCACTCCATCCTGCAGCACCTGGACTCCCCGGGAACCTACGCCAGGATCCTGTTTGTGGACTTCAGCTCCGCATTCAACACCATCCGCCCCGCTCTGCTCCGGGACAAGCTGTCCCTGCTCAACGTGCCTGACTCCCTCTGCAGGTGGATCACCGACTTCCTGACGGACCGGAGGCAGCATGTGCGGCTGGGAAAGACTGTCTCAGACTCTGCTAGCATCAGCACCGGATCACCCCAGGGCTGTGTACTTTCCCCCCTACTCTTCTCCCTCTATACCAACTCCTGCACCTCCAGCCACCAGTCTGTCAAGTTGATCAAGTTTGCGGACGACACCACCCTCATCGGGCTCATCTCCAACGGCGACGAGTCCGCCTACAGGAGAGAGGTGGCCCAGCTGGCGTCCTGGTGCAACAACAACAACCTGCAGCTGAACGCTCTGAAGACAGTGGAGATGATTGTGGACTTCAGGAAAGTCACAACCCCTCTGCCCCCCCTCACCCTCACAGGCTCTCCCATCACCACTGCTGATTCCTTCCGCTTCCTAGGCACCACCATCACCAGGGACCTCAAGTGGGAGCCGACCATCAGCTCCCTCATCAAAAAGGCCCAGCAGAGGATGTTCTTCCTGTGGCAGCTGAGGAAGCTCAAGCTACCCACCAAGATGTTAGTGCAGTTCTACACAGCCATCATCGAGTCCATCCTCACCACCTCCATAACCGTGTGGTACGCAGGAGCCACTGCCAGGGACAGACTAAGGCTGCAGCGCGTCGTGCGCACTGCTGAGAAGGTGATCGGCTGCAAGCTCCCATCTCTCCAGGATCTGTACATCTCCAGGACCCGGAGGCGTGCTGGCCGGATCATAGCCGATCCCTCACACCCTGGTCATGTACTGTTTGCCCCCCTCCCCTCAGGTAGAAGACTTCGGTCCATCCAGACTAAAACCTCCCGTCACATGAACAGCTTCTTCCCCTCTGCCATCAGACTGCTGAACACTAAGTGACTTATTGACTCTCGTGCACTATGTACAGCAGCTCAACCAGACTCATGTCAATCATCACTGTTTTCTTCCTGCATTACCGACTGCACTATATGGTTCTCCACATTATCTGCTGCTCGCCAATATATTTTAACTGCTGACCAGTATTACTCTCTTATTCTACACTTTATTGCATGTATAGTTTATTTCTTTTATTTTATCATGTTTAATGTTGCAGCATTGCACCGAGACAAATTCCTAGTTTGTGTACTACATGAACAATGGCAATAAATCTGATTCTGATTCTGATTCTAACCAACCCCAGGCTGCCTCTTTCAGACACTATCAGGAAACTGCCGGAATTCTTTCTTCCTGAAGCCAACTGATTGTATGGAAGTCTGGAAAATCATCAAGGACATGAAGAACTCTGCTGGAGCTGCTGAAATTTCCAGCAAAATAATTATAATAATACTGGAACCCCTTACCTACTGCATTAATCTGTCTCTAATCTCCAGAGTAGTGCCACAAATATCAAAAATTGCACAAATTATACCAATTTATAAATCAGGTGATAAGAATGATTTGACTAATTATCATCCAATAGCCATTCTGCCTACTCTCTCCAAGGTTTTGGAAAGAGCAGTTTATAACAGACTTACCAGTTACCTTGATAAGTTCATTATTATCCCATCACAGCATGGCTTCAGAAAGAAACACGCTACCTATATGGCAATACTTGACCTAACTGAAAAAAATCAATGATGCAATTGAAAGAGGCAGCTATGGTATTGGCATTTTTTTAGACCTGTCTAAAGCATTTGATACCATTAACCATGACATCCTAATTAATAAATTATAACATTACGGTATCAGAGGCCTTGCATTAGATTGGTTTATTAATTAACTGTCTGGAAGACTTCAGTATGTTTATATAAATAACCACAAGTTATCATATAAATCCAGCGATCATGGGGTTCCCCAGGGTTCCATTTTAGGACCAGTTCTATTCATTTTGTATATAAATGACATTGCAAACTCCTCGTCTCTACTACATAAAGTACTGTTTGCTGATGACACTAATTTAATTTTTGCTCACCAGAATCTAAATGATCTTGAACAGATAAATAGTGAACTTATGAAAATAGACACCTGACTTCAGTGTAAAAAACTTTCACTTAATATCAGTAAAACTAATTGTATTGTATTCCGTTCCAATAAAAAGCCAGACACCAAGGAACTTTGCCACAAAATTAATGGACAGAATATTACAAGAGTTAGCTCTATAAAATTCTTGGGGGTCCTCATTGATGAATTTCTCAATTTCAAATGTCGCATTGACGATCTAACCAAGAAACTGTCCAAATACGCTGCTCTGTTTTTTAAAGTGAGACATTTTCTCCCACTTTCAGCACATCTCACTCAATATAAAACTTTATTTGAGCCTCACTTACATTACTGCAATATCATATGGGGTAACAAATTTCCAACTCACCTAAAAAAGCTAGAAATTCTCCAAAAGAGTCATAGGTGCCTTATCATGGTCTGAATATAATTCTCCTACTAGTCATCTTTTCCATCATTATAATCTTCTATGACTTGCTGAGCATAATTACTTCCAGAATGCCTGTATAATGTATCAGGTTGTCCACTAACTCAACTATAAATTATGTGAACTCATTCCAACCTTCCTTCCCATGCACACTTACACCGTTGGAAATAAAAAACAAATTACTGGGAAAAAATGAAGACTAAAATCCACGAGGTTTAGTATTGTGTGCAGAGGACCGCAGATTTGGAATGAGCTTGATATAGCTACAGAAACTCATAGCTTAAAACAGAAGACTCATCAGTTAGAAAGAAAATGTCATTCCACTAATTTAGATGAAAACTATTCAGCTTGGAGAAATCATCTTTTAATTTATAAAAAAAAATCTCTTAGAAAACTAGAACAAGTTATTACTCTGCATTATTAGAAGAGAACAAGAATAATCTCAGGTTTCTTTTCAGTTCTGTAGCCAGGCTGACAAAGAGCCAGGACTCTGTCAATCCTTGCATTCCCTTAGAGCTTACTAGTCAGGACTTTATGAACGTTTTCAATCATAAAATGTCATCTATTAGAGATAAAATCAGTCAGATTCTTCCCACCATTAACTTAAATACAGCAACTACTACAACTCCTTCTTTTTTCTTTTTTTTTTTTCAATTTAAAAACCCAGAGTTTCAATCTGGGTTTAGAATCCATCATAGTACTGAAACAGCCTTAATGAAGGTCACTAATGACCTCCTTATTGCATCTGACAATGGACTTGTTTCTGTACTTGTCCTTTTAGACCCTAGTGCAGCCTTTGATACTATCGACCATAATATTCTACTCCAGGGGTGTCCAACCATGTGCCATGGAGAGCCAAGACCCTGCAGGTTTTACCTCCAACCAGTGTCTTCAACAGCAGATTTCTGTGAACTTCTTCCCACTGATTGCTGATAAGTGAAAACACCTGCTGAAGAGACTGGGTAGAAGAGAAAACCTGCAGGGTCTTGGCTCTCCATGGCACATGGTTGGACACCCCTGTTCTACTCGATAGATTAGAACACTATGTTGGACTTAATGGAACTTTGCTGCAGTGGTTTAGATCATATTTGTCTGATAGGCTCCAGTTTGTTCATGTCAATAATGAGTTTTCTTCCAACTCAAAGCTCAGTCATGGAGTTCCACAGGGATCTATGCTAGGCCCTACTCTTTTTAGTTTATATACACACGTGGACAAAGTTGTTGGTACCCTTCTGTTAATGAAAGAAAAACCCACAATGGTCACAGAAATAACTTGAATCTGACAAAAGTGGTAATAAATAAAAATTCTATGAAAATTAACCAATGAAAATCAGTCAATGTTTTTGAATTGTGGTTCAACGGAATTATTTTAAAAAAACAAACTCATGAAACAGGCCTGGACAAAAATGATTGTAACCCTTAACTGAATATTTTGTTGCACAACCTTTTGAGGCAATCAATGCAATCAAATGATTTCTGTAACTGTCAATGAGACTTCTGCACCTCTCAGCAGGTATTTTGGCCCACTCCTCATGAGCAAACTGCTCCAGTTGTCTCAGGTTTGAAGGGTGCCTTCTCCAGACGGCATGTTTCAGCTCCTTCCACAGATGTTCAATAGGATTTAGATCAGGGCTCATAGAAGGCCACTTTAGAATAGTTCAATGTTTTGCTCTTAGCCATTCTTGGGTGTTTTCAGCTGTGTGTTTTGGGTCATTATCCTGTTGCAAGACCCATGACCTGCAACTGAGACCAAGCTGTCCGACACTGGGCAGCACATTTCTCTGTAGAATACCTTGATAGTCTTGAGATTTCATTGTACCCTGCACAGATTCAAGACACCCTGTGCCAGATGCAGCAAAGCAGCCCCAGAACATAACAGAACCTCCTCCATGTTTCACAGTAGGGACAGTGTTCTTTTCTTGGTATACTTCATTTTTGCGTCTGTGAACATAGAGCTGATGTGCCTTGCCAAAAAATTCCAGTTTTGTCTTGTCTGTCCATAGGACATTCTCCCAGAAGCTTTGTGGCTTGTCAACATGCAGTTTGGCAAATTCCAGTCTGGCTTTTTTATGATTTGTTTTCAACAGTGGTGTCCTCCTTGGTCGTCTCCCATGAAGTCCACTTTGGCTCAAACAGCGACAGATGGTGCGATCTGACACTGATGTACCTTGACCTTGGAGTTCACCATGAATGTGTTTAGAGGTTGTTCTGGGCTCTTTTGTTACCATTCGTATTATCCGTCTCCTCCTGCGGCCACATCCAGGAAGTTGGCTAGAGTCCCGTGGATCTTAAATTTCTGAATAATATGTGCAACTGTAGTCACAGGAACATCAAGCTGCTTGGAGATAGTCTTATAGCCTTTACCTTTAACATGCTTGACTATAATTTTTTTTTCTAATCTCCTGAGACAACTCTCTCCTTTGCTTCCTCTGGTCCATGTTTAGTGTGGTACACACCATGTCACCAAACAGCACAGTGACTACTTGTCACCCTTTAAATAGGCCGACTGACCGATTACAAGTTTGTAGACACCTGTGATGTTAATTAGAGGACACATCTTGGTTGAACATGTCCCTATAGTCACATTATTTTCAATCTTTTCTAGGGGTACCATCATTTTTGTCCAGGCCTGTTTCATGAGTTTGTTTTTTAAAGTAATTCTGTTGAACCACAATTCAAAAGCACTGTCTGATTTTCATTGGTTAATTTTCATAGAATTTTTATTTATTACCACTTTTGTCAGATTCAAGTAATTTCTGTGACCATTGTGGGTCTTTCATTAACAGAGCGGTACCAACAATTTTGTCCACGGCTGTATGCTTCCGTTAGGCAACACCATTAGAAAGCACTATATATATTTTCATTGTTATGGAGATGACACACAATTATACCTGTCAATGAAGCCAGATGACAGTAATCAGTTAGCCAAGTTAGAAGCCTGTCTTTAGGAAATCAAAGCTTGGATGACTTGTAATTTCCTGCTATTAAATTCAGATAAGACTGAAGTCATTCTTGTTGGTCAAAAAAAAAACAGAAATACCTTTCCTTATCAAACTCTTAGTTTGGACTGGACATGCTGGCAGATACGCACATCTGTCGCAAGGTCTGTGATTAACTTTTGCCAGTCGGTGCATCGTGACATGCACTACACAAAGAGCAGAGATAAACAAACCTTTTTTTTTTTGTTTTTCCCCCTTGTCCTGTCAGGCAGCTAGGCAAACAGAACAGGGATCTGTCACCTCTACTGTGATAAAACAGATTTACTTTGCCAAGAGGAGCTTATACAGTACCTAACTGTGTAAATATACAGGGAACAGACATCGAGATGGTGACATCCTACAAGTACCTGGGTGTTCATCTGGACAATAAACTAGACTGGTCACACAATACCGATGCACTCTACAAGAAGGAACAGCACAGGCTGATCCTACTGAGGAGACTCAGGTCTTTTGGTGTACAAGGGGCGCTGCTGAAGTCATTCTATGACACGGTGGTGGCATCAGCCATCACTTTTGGAGTGGTCTGCTGGGGCAGTGGCATTACAGCAGCCGATAGGAAGAGACTGAACAAACTGATCAAGAAAGCTAGCTCTGTCCTGGGGCAGCGCCTTGACCCAGTGGAGGAGATAGGAGAGAGAAGGATGGTGGCTAAACTGTCATCTCTGCTGGAGTCCGAGTTCCACCCTATGCAGGACATACTGAATGCACTGAGGAGCTCATTTAGCAGCAGACTACATCATCCTAGGTGCACAACCGAGAGGTTTCGCAGGTCCTTCCTACCTACGGCTGTCAGACTGTACAACCTAAGCAGGGCTGCTCGCAGAGATAGCAAGAAAGACGTGACAACCTAATAGAATTGACTGCAAAAGACACAATAGACTTACTCAATGGTCCCCTCCAGTATACAACTAGGAAAATACCGGTTGCTATGGAGGGTGAGAATATGTATGGGTACATAATCATACCATGTAGGATAACTAAGTAGACGGTTGTGCTGTTTCATTCCATCTAGCTACAATGCTCCACACTGTGTGTGTTTATATATTTATATATTTATTCCATCTAGCAACAATGCTCTACGCTGTGTCCATCCCATCCATCCATCTTCTACCGCTTTTCCGGAGGTACGGGTCGCGGAGGCAGCAGTTCAAGCAGAGAAGCCCAGACTTCCCTCTCCCCAGCCACCTGCTCCAGCTCTTCAGAGGGGATACCAAGGCGTTCCCAGACCAGCTGGGAGACATAGTCTCTCCACTGAGTCCTGGGTCTGCCCCGGGTTCTCCTCCCAGAGGGACGTGCCTGAAACACCTCAAGTGGGAGGCGTCCAGGAGGCATCCTAATCAGATGCCCATACCACTTCAACTGACTCCTTTCAATGTGGAGGAGCAGCGGCTCTACTCTGAGCCTCTCCCGAATGACTGAGCTCCTCACCCTATCTAACTAACTAACTAACCTGCACTTATATAGCGCTTTTCTAGTCACAAAGACCACTCAAAGCGCTTTCATTAATACTAACCCTCTATTCTAAGGGCCTATAGGAAACAAATATCTAGGGACAATTTAGAACAGCCAATTAACCTAACATGCATGTTTTTGGCATGTGGGAGGAAACCGGAGAAATCCCGGAGTAAACCCACGCAACACGGGGAGAACATGCAAACTCCACACAGATCACTGTTGGTCGGGGGCTGGGATCGAACCCACGATCCCACCATCCCCACAATCCCCCGGCCAAGGGTAAACTGTGCTGCCGCAGTGCTAACCACTGCGCCACCGTGCAGCCTCTGAGGGTGAGTCCAGCAATCCTACGGAGAAAGCTCATTTCAGCCGCTTGTATCCGTGATCTCGTTCTTTCGGTCATTACCCAAAGCTCGTGACCACAGGTGAGAGTAGGAACGTAGATTGACTGGTAAATCGACAGCTTTGCCTTAGAACTAAGCTCCCTCTTCACCACAACAGACCGGTACAACGTCCGCATCACTGCAGATGCTGCTCCAATCCGTCTGTCGATCTCTCGCTCCATTTTCCCCTCACTCATGAACAAGACCCCAAGATACTTAAACTCCTCCACTTGGGACAGGAGGCTGTCCCCAACCTGGAGAGGACAACCCACCTTTTTCCGGCTGAGGACCATGGACTCGGACTTGGAGGTGCTGATTCTCATCCCAGCCGCTTCACACTCAGCAGCAAACCATCCCAGCAAGAGCTGTAGGTCACTGCTGTATGAAGCCAACAGGACAACATCATCTGCAAACAACAGAGATGAGATCCTGTGGTCACCAGGCATGACACCCTCCATTCCCTGGCTGTGCCTAGAAATCCTGTCCATAAAAATTATGAACAGGATCGGTGACAAAGGGCAGCCCTGGCGGAGTCCAACTCTCACTGGGAATGACTCCGACCGAGTGTTGGCAATACGAACCAAACTCTCACAACGGTTGTACAGAGACCGAATAGCTCGTAACAACAAGCCCGATACCCCATACTCCCGAAGCACCCCCCACAAAAAACCACGAGGGACATGGTCAAATGCCTTCTCCAAGTCCACAAAACACATGTAAACTGGTTGGGCAAACTCCCACGAACCCTCAAGAATTCTCGAGAGGGTAAAGAGCTGGTCCGGTGTGCCACGGCCAGGACAAAAACCACATTGCTCCTCCTGAATCCGAGGTTCAACCAACGGCCGGACTCTCCTCTCCAGTACCTTGGCATAGACCTTCCCGGGGAGGCTGAGGAGTGTGATCCCTCTAAAGTTGGAGCACACCCTCCGGTCCCCTTTTTTGAAGAGAGGAACCACCGCCCTTGTTTGCCATGCCAGAGGCACTGCCCCCGACCTCCACGCAATGTTGCAGAGGCGTGTCAACCATGACAACCCAACAACATCCAGGGCCTTGAGGTACTCAGGGCGAATCTCATCCACCCCCGGGGCCCGGCCACCAAGGAGATTTTTAACCACCTTGGCGACCTCAGCCCCTGTGATAGGCGAGTCATCCCCCTCGTCCCCAAACCCTGCTTCCTCTGTGGAAGGCGTATCAGTGGGATTGAGGAGATCCTCGAAGTATTCCTTCCACCGCCCGACGATATCCCCAGTCGAAGTCAGCAGTGTCCCATCCGCACCATACACAGTGTGGACGGGGAGCTGCTTTCCCCTCCTGAGCCGCCAGACAGTTTGCCAGAATCTCTTTGAGGCCAACCGAAAGTCTTGTTCCATGGCCTCACCGAACTCCTCCCATACCCGGGTTTTTGCTTCAGCAACCACCCGAGCTGCACTCCGCTTGACCTGCCGGTACACCTCAGCTGCTTCGGGAGTCCCACAAGCCAGCCAAGCTTGATAGGACTCCTTCTTCAGCTTAATGGCCCCCCTCACCACTGGTGTCCACCACTTGGTTCGGGGGTTGTCACCACGAGATGCACCGACCACCTTGCGGCCACAGCTCTGGGCCGTCGCTTCAACAACAGAGGTGGAGAACATGGCCCATTCAGACTCCATGTCTCCAGACTCCCTCGGAATGTGGTTGAAGTTCTTCCGGAGGTGGGAGTTGAAGACCTCCCGGACAGGGGCCTCAGCCAGACGCTCCCAGCACACCCTCACTATATGTTTGGGTCTACCAGGTCTGAATGGCTTCCTCCCCTGCCATCGGATCCAACTCACCACCAGGTGGTGATCAGTTGACAGCTCTGCACCTCTCTTTACTCGGGTGTCCAAGACATACGGTCGCAGGTCTGATGATACGATAACAAAATCGATCATCGACCTGCGACCTAGGGTGTCCTGGTGCCAGGTGCACATATGGACACCCTTATGCTTGAACATGGTGTTCGTTATGGACAGACTGTGGTTAGCACAGAAGTCCAATAACTGAACACCACTCGAGTTCAGATTGGGCAGGCCGTTCCTCCCAATCACCCCCCTCCAGGTTTCACTGTTGTTGCCCACGTGCGCATTGAAGTCCCCCAGTAGGACAATGGAGTCTCCAAGAGGAGCACCCTCCAGCACCCCAGTCACAGACTCCAAAAAGGGTGGGTACTCTGAAACATCATTTGGTGCATAGGCACAAATGATGGTCAGGACCCGTTTCCCAACCCGAAGGTGCAGGGAAGCAACCCTTTCGTCCACCGGGGAAAACTCCAATATAGAGGCAGCAAGGTGGGGCGATACAAGAATACCCACCCCTGCTCATCGCCTCTCGCCCGGGGCAACTCCAGAAAAGGCCAAGCTCCAGCCCCTCTCCAGGAGACTGGTTCCGGAACCAGAGCTGTGTGTTGAGGTGAGGCCGACTATATCTAGCCGGTATCTCTCAACCTCGTACACCAGCTCAGGCTCCTTCCCCACCAGAGAGGTGACATTCCACGTACCAAAAGCCAGTTTAGAAAGCTTGGGATCAGTCCGCCAAGGTCTCCGCCTTTGACCACCACCTAATCCACATAGCACCGGACCCCCATGATCCCTCCTGCAGGTGGTGAGCCCACTGGAGGGTGGACCCATGTATCTCCTTCGGGCTGAGCCCGGCCGGGTCCCATGGGTGGAAACCCGGCCACCAGACGCTAGCCTTCGAGCTCCTCCCCCAGGCCTGGCTCCAGGGTGGGGCCCCGGTAACCCCATACCGGGCGGGGTACACTGAATCCTTGATATACAATTTATCATGAGAGTCTGTTGGATTGTTCTTAGTCTGGCCCTTCACCCAGGACCAATTTGTCTTGGGAGACCCTGTCAGAGGCAAATTGCCCCGGACAACATAGCTCCTGGGATCACTGGGGCACGCAAACCCTCCCACCATGATAAGGTGACGATCCATGAGGGGATCTACGCTGTGTGTGTATATATATTTACATATTTATTCCATCTAGCTACAATGCTCCGCACTGTGTGTGTTTATATATTTATATATTTATTCCATCTAGCAACAATGCTCTATGCTGTGTGTGTTCATATATTTACATATTTATTCCATCTAGCTACAATGCTCCACACTGTGTGTGTTTATATATCTACATATTTATTCCATCTAGCTACAATGCTCCGCACTGTGTGTCTATATATATATATATATATATATATATATATATATATATATATATATGCACATATGTATACTCGCTGCTCTTGTTTTTCTCTTGCCTTCTGATTGTTGCTCTGAGTGTTGCTATCCCTGTGCTGTTACAATCCTGGAATTTCCCCATTGTGGGACTAATAAAGGCTTATCTTATCTTATCTTATCTTATTGTATATTGTTGTAAACTCCTCCTGTAATAACTTTTAATACTTTATTTTAATTATTTTACCCACGGAAGACCCAACAGGATGGGGAAGAGGGAAAGGAAGTGTGTGGAGGGGGAAAAGAAAAGGGAGGGGAACAGACAAAAAAACCCAAACAAACCAACAACTAAAACAAACAAAAGGCAAACTGCTTCTTCCACCGAAGATGTCTCAACACGAGTCTGGTTTCCACATCTGTTAAAGGAGAGACACTTGTGCGTTTATGTCTGCGTGCATATATATGAGAATGCGCGCAAAATAAATGTGTGCATGTGAGTGGTTTGTCAGGAAACATATGAAGCGGAGGGCCGGTCGCAGCAGCCCTCCCCCCGGGAACCCCGAGCAGGCAAGGCAGCACCACCAACCCCCACAGGGCACAAACGTCCGAGGTCAGCAAGCCCCAGGAAAGCCAGGCATCTGCCCCCGGAGGGATGCTCAAGGGAGGCCAGGCTGCTCGGCGGCCGCGCGATGAGCCCACACCCCCGGACCCCCCTTCCCAGGGGGGCCAACGCCCGCCGCCGGGCCCCAGGCACTGGGGGGCCAGCAACCCCACCCCCGGGATGGAGACCGGCCCACGCCCCCTGCGCGAGCTCCCACAGGCACCCCCACAGCGGGCCCACCCCAGCGCCTCTGTCGCACACCTCGGGGACCCCCATGCCCAAAGAAGTCCCCCCACCCAGGGAAGCCCACGTTGCCGAGAGGCACTACCCCCCTTAATCCAGCACCTCCTGACTCACAGACACACCCCTCCTCACACTTTCACACCCACATGCTCCCATGTGCACCCATATGCACTAACTCCCTCTCACTCACCCAGACCAACCCATTCTCTCTCACTCCTGTACCCATTCAAACTCACCCCTCATTCACCCTTGTTTCATAAGGCAGCTGCGAAGCAGATGCAGCAAGCCTGAACACGCACTAGTGCCCGGCAGTGACCAGGGAGACCACCAGCGCAGGCCACAGAACAGACCCCCACCCCCGGTGTCCATCTGAGCGACCAATCAGCAGACCACCGCAGGCAAGAGATAAACAAACCTATCATCTGATCAGTCACTGCAACAGATACTGGAGTCAGTTTGTCTTGGCCTGTCCTTGCCACTGATAATACCTCTATCTGCCAAGAATGTGTTGCTAGTCCAGCAAAAGCTAGCGGTACTGAAATACTTTGCAAGCAGTTTCATGAAATGGTCCGTCAGAGAGCAATTCATTCTGGCTCAGACATCGCCCGGGTTAACAATGTCAGGAGTTCCTGGCAGCGGAAGGCGAATTACAGAGCTCCGTGGAGGAATCTGATCAGACCTAAATGAAACAGTCATTGTCGCCCCTGACAGGCTACTATGATGATGATGCCTTTCTCGTAATAGTACTGTGAGGAACCTTGGAGTTATTTTTGATCAAGATCTGTTTTTAAATTCACATATTAAACTTGTTTCTAAGGCTGCCTTCTATCATCTGCGCAATATTGCCAAGATTAGGAACATCTTGTCTCAGAGTGATGCTGAGAAACTGATCCACACTTTTGTTAGCTCTAGATTAGATTACTGTAACTCTTTATTATCAGGTTGTCCTAAAATATCTTTAAAAAGTCTTCAGTTGATCCAAAAATGCTGCAGCAAGAGTTTTAACAGGTACTAGTAAGAGAGATCATATTGCTCCGGTTCTGGCCTCCCTTCACTGGCTTCCCATAGAGTTCAGAATAAAGTTTAAAATCCTTCTTCTCACTTACAAAGCTCTTAACAATCAGGCCCCTTTTTATTTAAAAGATCTGATACTACCCTATCATACCAATAGAGCATTACGCTCGCAAAATGCTGGAATACTTGTAATACCTGCTGTATAATCTCCAAAAGTACAATGGGAGGCAGAACTTTCAGTTATCAAGCTCCTTTCCTGTGGAACCAGTTACCAATCTGGAAGAATAGGGCAAAAACCTTCCTTTTCGATATACGTAGCTTACAGTTAGGAGGGATCATGTGTCTCTAAACCCTCCCTTAGTTATGCTGCTAATAGATTTAGACAGCCGGGGGACCTCCAATAATGTACTGGGCTTCTCCCCTTTAATGTTTGCTCTTTACATGTCTGTTCTTTTCATCTTCTCTATCCACCCCCCAGTCGCAGCAGATGACTGCCCCTCCCTGAGCCTGGTTCTGCTAGAGGTTTCTTCCTGTTAAAAGGGAGTTTTTCCTCTCCACCGTTGCCAAGCGCCTGTTCACAGGGGGTCACCTGATTGCTGGGGTCTTTCTGCAATTGTGGGGGTTTCCCCTACATTTGAAAGTGCTATGAGATGACTATTTATATAGCACCATTTCACAACAACAAAGATTAATTGAATTGAATTGAACTGAATTGATGAGAATCTAAAAATGTCACCTTCCATCTCCATCTTCAAGAAAAAAACTAAAAATGCAACTCCTTTCATTATATAAATAATCTGCTATTTGTTACTTAAACATGCTGACTAATGAGTTGTTACGCCACTGTAATTTAGTTTTATATGTTGATTCACTCCAATAGTGTTTAATAACTTGACTATACATCTTGAACTCACCTACTATTTCAGTGTAAACAAATGCTGGGATTATGTGCTATATGTTTGTCATATGTTTGTTTGTTCTTTCACACAAAGACATTAGACTGACTTCCATCATTATTTCATTGTAGAATTGGGCTCCCTACTAAAAGCTGTAAACAGCTTATTTGGGATGACCCGTTCACACTCCTAAACAATGTAAAAAAAGCCTATTGTATACTGCTAATCATGCTGTTGATAACTCATATTGTAATTCATTCATGCTGTTGATAATGTGTGATGTGTGTGTGTGTGAATAAACTAACCTAACATATGGGATGTATTTATAGATTTACCTTCTGATGTAGTGATCCAAACTTCATGCTCACAATCACAGCAGTCTTCTCCAGGAAAACACTGTTCATGTTCCAGAAATCATCTTCATGGAATGTCTATCAACCTGTTTGTCTCATCAATGGAACATTTTGTCAGTGTGTGAGAAATTCAGTGTGTAACCTGTTGTGTCTGGAACTTGGCACAGTGGAGGCGATGGCTGAACAGAACGATGGTTTATTAAACAACACTGTGAACAGCACACGCTACAGTACATGGGGTAGCAAGCTAACTACAGCTGGGAAGAGGCTGGTGCGCTGGCTAGAGGCGAAGTACCAAAGAGGCAGTCTCCCGCCGTTAGCCCCTTAAAATAGTTGTTATATCTTGAAATGAGGGAGTCAGAGGCGGGATTTCATGCAACATGGAACTCTCCTTTATTACACAGAACTTGGGGTTTATATACAGAGGGGCTATGCCAACCTCATGCCACCCTAGGGGCAAGCACTGCCACACATACACACACATACACATCCAACATTCCCTCCCCCCCTTAGAAGATGGGAAAACACACACACCAATGAAAACACCCCAAATTTAAAACCCAAATCACACGCTAAGAACATGGGAGACATTAAACTGCAATAAAATAAACCTATCACATTCACACAAAATAATTCAGCATGGACCTTGTCTCTATAAAACTCATAAAATAACCCCATATTATACACACAGTCACTCGCTCACATGCACCCCAGCAAATTCAGCCATTAAGCTGAAGGAGGAGCACTATCAAGCTTGGCTGGCTTGTGGGACTCCCGAAGCAGCTGAGGTGTACCAGCAGGCCAAGCGGAGTGCAGCTCAGGTGGGTGCTGAAGAAAATACCCAGGTATGGGAGGAGTTCGGTGAGGCCATGGAACAAGACTTTTGGTTGGCCTCGAAGAGATTCTGGGTTCGTGGGAGTTTGCCCAACCAGTTTACATGTGTTTTGTGGATTTGGAGAAGGCATTCGACCACGTCCCTCATGGTTTTTTGTGGGGGGTGCTTCGGGAGTATGGGGTATCGGGCTTGTTGTTACGAGCTATCCGGTGTCTGTACGACCGTTGTGAGAGTTTGGTTCGTATTGCCAACACTAGGTCGGACTCATTCCCAGTGAGAGTTGGACTGCGCCAGGGCTGCCCTTTGTCACCAATCCTGTTCATAATTTTTATGGACAGGATTTCTAGGCGCAGCCAGGGAATGGAGGGCGTCATGCTTGGTGACCACAGGATCTCATCTCTGTTGTTTGCAGATGATGTTGTCCTGTTGGCTTCATCCAGCAATGATCTACAGCTCTTGCTGGTACGGTTTGCCACTGAGTGTGAAATGGCTGGGATGAGAATCAACACCTCCAAGTCTGAGTCCATGGTCCTCAGCCGGAAAAAGGTGGATTGTCCTCTCTAGGTTGGGGACAGGCTCCTGCCCCAAGTGGAGGAGTTTAAGTATATTGGGGTCTTATTCACGAGTGAGGGGAAAATGGAGCGAGAGATTGAAAGACGGATCGGCGCAGCATCTGCAGTGATGCGGACGTTGTACCGGTCTGTTGTGGTGAAGAGGGAGCTGAGTTCTAAGGCAAAGCTGTCGATTTACAAGTCAATCTACAGTACGTATGTTTCTACTCTCACCTATGGTCACGAGCTTTGGGTAATGACCGAAAGAACAAGATCGCGGATACAAGCAGCTGAAATGAGCTTTCTCCGTAGGATTGCTGGACTCACCCTCAGAGATAGGGTGAGGAGCTCAGTCATCTGGGAGAGGCTCAGAGTAGAACCACTGCTCCTCCACATTGAAAGGAGTCAGTTGAGGTGGTTTGGGCATCTGATTAGGATGCCTCCTGGACACCTCTCACTTAAGGTGTTTCGGGCATGTCCCACTGGAAGGAGACCCCAGGGCAGACCCAGGACTCGGTGGAGAGACTATGTCTTCCAGCTGGTCTGGGAACGCCTTGGTATCCTCTCTGAAGAGCTGGAGCAGGTGGCGGGGGAGAGGGAAGTCTGGGCTTCTCTGCTTGAACTGCTGCCTCCGCGACCTGGACCTCCGGAAAAGCGGTAGAAGATATATATATATATATATATACTGTATATATATATAAAACACTGTCAAATATGTACACAGGTATTTTCACAAGGAACGTCTTCTCAGGTAACCCCAATGTCCCTTGACAGCCACCATCTTTTAATCACCCACGGAGGACCTGGACAACCCCATGGCACATGTCCCCCAAGCCATTTTCTCCCTCCAGGGTCGAAGCCCCCCACCCTGGCAAAGATGTCTTTAACCAGAGGCCCAAGACAGCCCCATGACGTCCGCACACCCAGCCGCTGTCTGCCCGCGGGGTCAAAGTCCCCTTTCTTGGCAAAAATGTCTTTACCTGCCATAAGGAGCTTCTTCCTTCTGGGCTCGCCGTGCCATTCGGTGCGCCGCCTCTCCGTGCCTGACGAGCTGCTCCCGACTGCCTTACGCACCGCCATCATGGCCGCTGCCTCCAACACTCACAGTCTCAGTGCCATGCAGCGTCATCACCGTACCCGGCTGTGGCTGCTTTCCCTCTGGGCTGTCAACATCATGCCCGTCAGTCTCGTCCTCCAGGCCACGCACCTTGTTGCTGCCTCCAGCACTCACGCACTCGGTGCTTCGCTGCACTGTCACCGTGTCCGGCTGCGGCTGTTGTCCCTCGGGGCCCTCGGTGACACTCCCGTCGGCCCTATCCTCCAACCCGGGCATCTCGTCACCGTTCTCGGCACTCTCGTTCCAGGTGCCCCGCTGCGTCAACTCACTGTCTGCTTTTGGCTGCTTTCACTGGGCTCTTAGCACCGCTCTCGTCGGCCACATCCTCCGACCCAGACGCTTCGTCGCTGCCCCTGGAAGGCTCGCTCCAGGTGTCCCGCTGTGCCGTCTCCACATCCTGCAGTAGTTGCTCTACCCTGGGGCCTTCAGCCTGCATGGTCTTGCTCTCCCGCTGTGTAGCTTCCACAGCCGGCTGTTGCTGCCGCTCACCTAGCATGCAAACTTCTGCTCTCGGCAGGAAATCACACGCGGTCAGCCCCTCGCTAGCTTTAGCCGGTAGCCCGCATGGTCCCATGAACTCCCAATGTTCCACCCACTCCAGCACTTCCTCCAGCGGCGGCAGCACCCTAGCCATTGTCAGCATCAAACTCAGCCAAATGTCACTGGTGCCATGGGCCAACTTATCCCTCATTCGGCCGTCCTCCAACTCTCCCCACTGACACGTCCTAGCTAGGTTACGAAGCCTCGACAGAAATGCCTTAAGGGACTCGCCCGTCCACTGTTTAAGGTCGTAAAACTCGCCCCGTCTCCTACAGATAGTGCCATATCTTTGCATGCGTTATCCATTATTTAAAATAGCTCAAATTTACCTCGTCTCCAAATGTTATATCTTGAAATGAGAGAGTCGGAGGCGGGACTCCATGCAACATGGAACTCTCCTTTATTATACAGAACTTGGGGTTTATATACAGAGGGGCTGTGCCAACCTCACGCCACCCTAGGGGGCGGGCAGTACCACACATACACATACATACACATCCAATAATAGTCGTGGAGTAATAATGTCACGCCGTGCGTGCGTCCCCATGTCCGTGGAGTTAATATGTCCATATATAACATCTACAGTGGTGTGAAAAAGTGTTTGCCCCCTGCCTCATTTCTCATTTTTTTATATGTTTGTCACACATAAATATTTCAGATCATCAAATTTAAATATTTGACAAAGATAACACAAGTAAACACAAAATGCAGTTTTTATATTAAGTTGTTTAAGGGTAAAAAAAAAAATCCAAACCTACATGGTCCTGTGTGAAAAAGTGATTGCCCCCCATGCTAAATTATAAATTAACTGTAGCTTGTGTAGGTTCATTTTGTCTTCTAATTATTAGCCTTTTGTTTTCCTATTAAAGACAAGGATAGAAAAGAGATGCTTTTACCTTTATGTGTTTCAACAATGACTGCTATTCAATAGGCTGATCGGTCTGAGATTTGCTGGTGGGCCAGGTGCTTTCTTTGGCTTAGGCAAAGCAATGACTATGCCTTCTCGCAGTGCTTCTATTGGCTTGTGTAGTTCAAGGGACATGTTGATAATCCATGCAATTAGGCCAGAGACAATATCACTTGCACTTTTAAATAGCTCACTGTTGATGTTATCTGGGCCTGTGGTGCGACTACTTTGCAGTGCTTTGATGGCAGCTCTGACTTTGTCTTCTCTTACTGCCTTATTCAGTGGTCTGACATCACCAATAAATGGTTGATCTTGGTGGTCTGTAAACCGCTGCTGAAACCATTCTTTGATTGCTTCAGCTTTGCCTTTGTCTCTGCCCACAAAACTGCCTTCTGCATTATAGACTGTGATTGGCGGTGTTGGCTTCATAGCTTTAAATTGTTTTGCAGCTCAGAACGTCTGACGGCAATCATCTGTCGTAGTAATTTCATGTGTAATGGCATCTGCCTTTTCTATGGCAATCTCATTTAGTCTTTTGGAGAGTTTATGTACAGTCATGTGAAAAAATTAGGACACCCTGAGTAAGCCTGTGTGTTTTTTAACATATTTGGACATATGGATATTTAATATCAATGTTATAAATACTAGGAGATTCACGTAATAAAACTAGACAATTAAAAATGAATTAAAGACTTTTTTCAAATTTTCTGTAAAATGTTATTCTAAACAAATAGTGAGGAATAAATTAGGAGACCCCCACATTCATTCCCACTTTTACTGGCTAAAATAAATTTTTAAAAAAAATGCAAATAAAAACAAAAACAAGGTTAAACAGATATGTGAACATTTCTTAATAAAGAACTGAATATTTAAAGGGGTGTCCATATTTTTTCACATGACTGTAAGATGTTACAGTCTTTCCGCAAGCCAGTGTGGTCTTCACTTGATGCACATCCTGAGATCTTTTTGTTGTTTTGATAGGCTCATCACCAAGGGGTCATTTGTTTGCTGGAAGCATCCGTTCCCTCTGCTCTGTCTTTCTCTTGCTGTCTTGACAGCGGATATCGTCATGCTGTTTAAGAGGCTGGTGAAATCATTATTGGGATTGCTGCTCTGAGTCTGTTCTAAGACTGAAGAAGCTATTCTTCTTCTTCTTCTTCTTCTAGACCTGATTGGCGGTTGGCAACCAGCCCACAGGTGCACCACTGCCACCCACCGGGCCCGAGCGCAGACAAGAGGATGGCAGGGAAAAAAAAAAAAAAAAAACTAAATTCCTTCAATTAATCCAGCTGCACCCAAACATCTAAACAGACCCACATACGCCTCTCTGACTGAAGTTCCCAACATCACTCTATAAATTCAAGAAGTGTCTGTCTGTTCTTCTTCTTCTTTTAGATTTGATTGGCGGTTGGCAACCAGCTTACAGGTGCATTACTGCCACGTACTTCACTCTATAGTGTAGAGTGATGGTATAGAGGTATAGAGTCTATACCATCATGGTATAGAGTCTATACTGCTCTGGCCACCGGCAGAGTGAAGAGGCCTTGCCGTCACAGGCCCGTGGCTCTGAGAGACATCCGTCGCTGCCAGAAATCCACGGAGCTGCTCATCCGTAAGCTGCCCGTCCAGCGCCTGGTGAGGGAGATCGCTCAGGACTTCAAGACCGTCCTGCGTTTCCTGAGCTTCGCCGTCATGGCTCTGCAGGAGACCTGCGAGGCCAACCTGGTGGGTCTCTTCTTCGCTAAGGGGGTCACCATCATGCCCAAAGACTTCCAGCTGGCCCGCTGCATCCGCGGAGAGAGAGCTTAGACTTTCTGCTGCACATTCACCAGCCATAATGCTCTGCACTGTGTGTCTATATATATACATTTATAGTAATATGGACATATGTTTACTAGATGTTTTTTTCTTGCCTTCTGATTGTTGCTCTGAGTGTTGCTATCCCTGTGCTGTTGCAATCCTGGAATTTCCCCATTGTGGGACTAATAAAGGCTTATCTTATCTTATCTTATCTTATACCACCACTCTATACCATCACTTTATATATCTTCTGCCCACCATCACTTATTTAAACACAACATTTATTTAGCTTCTGTCAACATAGGTATATGTCTGGGCACATCATCGCTCTGCATTCTGTCTCGCTCTCTCCCACCCTCCCCTCTCTCTCTCTGTCTCTGACCACTGCTGACAAGCTTCCCTACAGATCCCACAGAGGACTGCTGCTCCTTCTCACACCCAAATTTTCTCTCTACCTACCTCAGTATCTGTGTCTGTCATTTCCCTTTCTCTTTCTGACATGCACACGTGCTCATGCACACACCCACACACACACACATGTCCCCTGTGGGTCCTGTTTGGAGCGTCACTTTCTTACCCAGTGAGGCACCGTTGTGAAGCTGCCGACCCTGAGGGGAGGTAGGCCAATTTAACCCTCCTTCTGCCTTCCCCTCTTCATCTCTCTCTCTCTCCCTTATTCTTGTCCCTGCTGACTTGTTTGTCCCACTGGTGTTTGCCTCCTCCTCTGCCTCTGTTCGGCTCAGCATCCACCCTGACAGTGTAAGGCCATTATTTTTCTTTTCTCACTTGTACCCTCTCTTCTCGCCGCGACCCTTTTCTCTTTTCCTCCCTCTCCTTCTCTTTGCTGCACCCACCTCTCTTTCTCCTTCTCTCTGGGCACCCTAATTGGCACGGCATTTTTTACTCTGTCATCTCCAGTGTTACACTGAGAGCTCCTGTCAGCCCAGCTGGAGACAGGAGAATGTGCCTGGCCCCCGCTGCACTGACAGAGTCCAAACCGCTGTTTGGTGTTCTTCTCCTTCTTTACATTACATGCTCCCTGAAGCATCCCTGAAAATGCAAGTTTAGACAACACAGAGAAGCAGGAAGTAACGTGTATGCAGAATATCAGGGGCGGACTGAGTCCATTTGGGGCCCAAGGCAAAGACAGAAATAGGGCTCTACTTTTTCTTTGTTCTACACTTTCTCATCAGGCCTTATTGAAATCCTACCTGAAACTTATTGTCCTCAGAAGTCTTCAAATGATGACATCATTCAGGCATCAGGAATTACAGCTGTAGAAAAACAAAGAATTTTAACAAATTGAATGCAAACTCTTGTCTATTATCAAAACACAACAACAATTCACATGGAAGATCTATGGTTTGTTCGCCAGTCCCTCCAGGATTTCGCGCTACTGTGATTGCACTAATTCACGTGAAATCAGGCCATCGCTGCATCTTTTCAGTGACCTTGCAACTTTGTTCAATCACCGCAGCTTTCCTGCAGTTTTCCAGCAAGAAATAATCCTTGTCAACTTCCACCAATTTCGCCAGTCAAATTTGTCCCTAAGTAGCGCTCAAACACTCAGTCTAACCAATCAGATGTGTCACTGCACCACGTTCACTTCTGTGATTACAGTGAGTATTAACGGAACACATCAGCAAAAAACAGAGTGTGCAATTAAAAAAAATACTCATCCGTAAGTTTTCCCATACCATCCCGTCCACCATCTCCCCCAGCCCGCCGTTGGACGTCTCCCCACTTCTGTCTTGACTGGGTGTACGAAGTGCCGGGTTTGAGTTGAAAAAAGTCCACCTGCCTGAAAAGCACCCCGTTGCAGAAGGGCACGTGAGGAGAGATGCCATAAAACCACAAACAAACACAAACCTAAACTACAGCCAGTGTTGTAACATTTTATACATTTGTAGATGTAAAATCATTGCTACATCTGGTCAATGAGCTTTAAAGCTGTGACTCTCCGGCCTGGACACGGACCAACGTGCGCCCCAGCAAACCCCCAAGGACAGCCCTTCCTCCTGGTAAAGGAAAGATGAGCATCTAATGAGAAAGGTGTGTGTCAAGACGTGCAGCAGATAGACATTTAGGAGTCAGACATGGAAAGAGAGAGAAAAACATTAATTTTTTTCAGAAAAACAGACTTTGATAGACAATACAGAGCATCAAAATTATTTCTTTTTTCTTTGCGCTCATTATTATTATTTATTATTATTATTATTATTATTACTTATTATTCTACACTTATTGCATGTTTTTAGTTTTTTAGTTTTTTAGTTTATCTCTTTATCTTATCATGTTTTTAATGTTGCAGCATTGCACCGAGACAAATTCCTAGCTTGTGTACTACATGAACAATGGCAATAAATCTGATTCTGATTCTGATTCTGAGTACCAAGTGGTTGGGCACCGCTGCAGTTAGGGAGTTTTCACCTGAAGCTGCTACCATATTTTCCAAATCTATACCCTTTAATATGCATTCAGTGCAGTTTTGCTTTTGTAATGGATAATTATTTTTTCATCCTTTATATTCATGTTCTCAGCAAGAGTAGCCAACAGTGTTGGTCATTTTTATGACAAATTTATGAGTTACTTCATTCTCACTTAATTGTGTTAGTCTGTATTTGCTGTTGCACAAAAGAGTTTTTCTGTATAGCACAAGTTTCAGTTTAATTTACAAATCACTGTTTAATAGGAAATTTTTGACTATCCTGTTTTGTTTTTGTTTTTTGTGGTGTTATATAGAATATCATTGCAGTAAACTATGAAAAAAAGATCTTTAAAATTTGTAATTCTCTTCTTCTCCCTTCTCTCTTTCTGTCCATTTTATTCTCCAGTGTTTCCTCTGGCTTAAAGACCTTGGCACGGTGGCAACATATTTTTCCTGGGGGGGCAGAAAACACATGACAATATTGTAACCGGAATATGTTAATTTTATACTATTTATTTCTTTTTTTTTATTTTGCACAGTAATTTTGCATATGGAACTTACTGTTTGAAGTATTGTACAACCAAGGCTTGAATGTTGGAATATTGGACCAGTTGGGGTCTCACCCAGACGTCCTGTGTTTGGACTTTTTAGTGGTGTCATCCTTCTCTCCTTCCTCTGCTCTCACCTCTCCTGGACCCTCTGCCTGAACACTTCCCTCTCCTTGGCTCCTCTCTTCTGTCTCATCTTTCCCTCTCTGAGCCCTGTCTAATTCAGCTTCTCTCTCTGTCTATGGTGGTATACAAACAGGTTAGGAAATATCAAGCGTCATGTAAATTAAAAGTAGACAATCAAAAATTTCTAGTTAAGGGTACAAAGAGCAGCCACTTAAAAACTTGAGTAATGACTTCTGTCTTGAAGGTTTAAGTTTTTTCTCCAAAATGTATAACAATTTTCTTAAAGTGTTCTACTTTTCTCTGTAAATTTATCTAAATTTAAAACCATTTTCCTCAAATCTGTAATTTCATCTTATAAAAATGACTTTCCTTGTACCTTTGAGACTATATTATAAATTTGTGGATTATTTTATGGCTAATTTTTTCTATTTTTTTAAATAAAATTACTGTTTTTTTTAATAAATTTGAAACAGGCTGTGGTATTTTTTTTTACTTTTCCTTATAACAATTTACATTTTTGACCATAATTTTGCAGAGCCAGAACAGAACAATACTTTAACTCCAATTTCAAAGAAAACAGTATTAATAAAATTGTATTTAATGAAGTGAATTAACTTAAATGGCCAAAGATGCAATTATTTCTGTTACAATATTTCTATATATTTATTTATTTTTTTTTTTTTTTTAACAAATCTCCTCACCACCCAGACAGCAGGAAAAACCTCCCTTATTTTGATATCCAAATGTTGGAACATTTAGTTTGTCTGAAGGCTGCTGACAGATTAAAATCACTGACTTTGTCAATTTCGGTTATATTAACTTGCCAGGTACATAATAATAACCATAAATTAGTTAATATTAACAAAGGTAAAGGTAAAACGTCTCCTTCTCATTCTTTTCTGAAATAAGAAAAACAAAAAACTAACCACATGTGTTAGCTAAGCGACTCGTTCATTATTGCTCCTGTGACCAGCGGGTTAAAACCATGATAAATGCCTTCACTGCATACAGGTGCATCTCACTAAATTAGAATATCATCAAAAAGTTGATTTATTTCAGTAATTCAATTCATAAAATGAAACCCGTATTTTATATAGATTCATTACTGACACAGTGATATATTTCAAGTGTTTATTTCTTTAATTTTGATGGTTATGGTTTGCAGCTCATGAAAACCTAAAAATCAGTTTCTCAAATAAATTGAATATTACATAAGATCAATTTTAAAAAATTATTTTTTTTAATAGAAATGTTGGCTGAATCAAGGTATTTCCATGCACCCACTCAATACTTGGTCAGGGCTCCTTTTGCATGAATTAATACTGCGTCACTGTGGCATGAAGGTGATCAGGCTGTGTTACTGCTGAGGTGTTATGGAGGCCCAGGTTGCTTTGATAGCAGCCTTCAGCTCGTCTGCATTGTTGGGTCTGGTGCCTCATCTCCCTGTTGACGATACTTCATAGATTCTGTGTGGGGTTTAGGTCAGGAGAGTTTGCTGGCCAGTAAACTATGGTGATACCATGGTCATTAAACCAGGCTTTGGTACTTTTGGCAGCAGTGTGGGCAGGTGCCAAGTCCTGCTGGAAAATGAAATCAGCATCTCCATAAAGCTTGTCAGCAGAGGGAAGCATGAAGTGCTCTAAAATGTCCTGGTAGGTAGCTGCATTGACTTTGGACTTGATAAAACATAGTGGACTAACACCAGCAGATGACATGGCTCCCCAAATCAGGTGCCAAGTCCTGTCACTTGGAAATCAAGGTCCCAGAGTCTGGAGGAAGAGTGAACAGGCACAGAATCCAAGTTGCTTGAGGTCCAGTGTGAAGTTTCCACAATGATGATATGTGGAGCCATGTATCTGTTGGTATTTTTCCACTGTGTTTAATCAAGTCCAGTGTCAGTGCAGTCATTTAACATGAAATTTTAGAGCACTTCATGCTTCCCTCTGCTGACAAGCTTTATGGAGATGCTGATTTCGTTTTCCAGCAGGACATGGCACCTGCCCACACTGTCAAAAGTACAAATACCTGGCTTAATGGCCATGGTACCGCTGTGCTTGATTAGCCAGCAAACTCGGGCTGCACGGTGGCGCAGTGGTTAGCACTGCAGCAGCACAGTTTACCCTCGGCCGGGGGATCGCGGGGATCGTGGGTTCGATCCCTGCCCCCGGCCAACAGTGATCTGTGTGGAGTTTGCATGTTCTCCCCGTGTTTGCGTGGGTTTACTCCGGGATTTCTCCGGTTTCCTCCCACATGCCAAAAACATGCAGGTTAGGGAGTTAAGGGGCGCTTGCACACGCAGCGACCGGCAGCTGGTGGCTTGTCACCGGACTGCAGAACAAATCTACCTACGGGTACAAAATAAGTCCAAAAAAAAAAAAAAAAAAAAAAAAAAACTCTCCTGACCTAAATCCCATCGAGAATCTATGGTGTATTGTCAAGAGGAAGATGAAATACACCAGACCCAACAATGCGGATGAGCTGAAGGCCACTATCAGAGCAACTTGGGCCTCCATAACATCTAAGCATTAACACAGGCTGATCGGCTCCATGCCATGCTGCATCGATGCAGTAATTATGCAAAAGAAGCCCCGACCAAGCACTGAGTGGTACATGGACATACTTTTAAGTCAGCCAATATTTCTATTAAAAATCATTTTTTTAAATTAATTCTATGTAATATTCTAATTTTTTGAGAAACTGAATGTGGGGTTTTCATGAGCTATAAGCCATAACCATCAAAATTAAAAGAAATAAACACTTGAAATATATCACTCTGTGTGTAATGAATCTATATAATATTCAGTTCAATTCAACTTTATTTATATAGCGCCATTTCACAACAACAGTCGCTCATAGCACTTTCAACTGTAGGGGAAATACCCACAATTGCAGAAAGACCCCAGCAATCAGGTGATCCCCTGTGAGCAAGTGCTTGGTGACGGTGGAGAGGAAAAACTCCCTTTTAACAGGAAGAAACCTCCAGCAGAACCGAGATAAGGGAGGGGCAGTCATCTGCTGCGACTGGCTGGGTGGTGAGGGGATAGAGAAGAAGAAGAAAAAAACAAACATGTAGAGCACAAACAGCATGATGGGGACTCAATCTATGGGACAGAACAAACAGATAGTAATGACAAGCAAAAATATTTCATTAAGAGTGAAGAAAGGAGTAAAGCCCAGTGCATTGTTGGAGGTTCCCCGACTGTCGAAACCTATTAGCAGCATAACTACGGGAGGGTTCAGGGGCACATGATCCCTCCTTAATTGAAGGCTATATCAAAACGTAAGGTTTTAACCCTATTCTTAAAAACAGAGATCGAGTCTGACTCCTGAATCCAAATTGGCAGCTGGTTCCACAGGAGAGGCGCTTGATAACTGAAGGCTCTGTATGCCATTGTACTTTTGGAGATTCTAGGTATTACAAGTAATCCTGCATTTTGGGAGCATAGTGCTCTGTTAGGATAATACGGTAGGATCAGATCTTTTAAAGAAAAAGGGGCCTGATTATTTAGAGCTTTGTAAGTGAGACAAAGGATTTTAAACTTAATTCTAAACTCTCTGGGAAGCCAATGAAGGGAGGCCAGAACTGGAGAGATATGATCTCTCTTTCAAATACCTGTTAAAACTCTTGCTGCAGCATTTTGGATTAGCTGAAGACTTTTTAAATATGTTTTAGGACAACCTGATAATAAAGAGTTACAATAATCTAATCTAGAAGTAACTAAAGCATGCATTAGCTCCTCAGCATCACTCTGAGACAAGATGCTCCTAATCCTGGCAATATTACGCAAATGATAGAAGGCAGTCTGAGAAACAAGTTTAATATGTGAATTTAAAAACAGATCATGATCAAAAATAACTCCAAGGTTCTTCACAGAACTATTCAGAGAAAGAGTAACCACATCCAAACTAAAAGTTTGATTTGAAAAGGTATCTCCAAGGTTTTTTGGAGCAACTAGAATGTCTTCAGTCTTATCTGAATTTAATAGCAGGAAATTACAAGTCATCCAAGCTTCAATTTCCTTAAGACAAGCCTCTAATTTGGCTAACTGATTCCCATCATCTGGCTTCATTGACAGGTATAATTGTGTGTCATCTGCATAACAATGAAAATGTATACAGTGCTTTCTATTAATGTTGCCTAGCAGAAGCAAATATAATTTAAAAAGAATAGGGCCGAGCGCAGATCCCTGTGGAACTCCGTGACTGAGCTTTGACTTGGAAGAAAACTCATTATTGACATGAACAAACTGGAACCTATCAGATAAATAAGATGTAAACCACTGCAACAAAATTCCATTAAGTCCAACATAGTGTTCTAATCTATCAAGTAAAATATTATGATCGACAGTATCAAAAGCTTTACTAAGGTCTAAAAGGAAAAGTACAGAAACAAGTCCATTATCAGATGTGATAAGGAGGTCATTAGTGACCTTCACTAAGGCTGTTTCAGTACTATGATGGATTCTAAACCCAGATTGAAACTCTTCAAGTAAACCATTTCCCTGCAAGTGATCAAAAAATTGCATAGCAACAACTCTTCCTAAGATTTCTGAAATGAAAGGGAGATTAGAGATTGGTCTATAGTTAGCTAAAACTCCTGGATCATGGGCCACCATGTCTAGAGTCTGATGCAGAGAAGCTATAACACTATCTACCATATTATCCATTACAGAAGGAGCAAGCTCTCCATAGCTTATCTCCGTTATGTTGACACATGGCATTGAGGAAACAATCTACTTAAATTTGGTAACAGCATCATCTGAGTGGCATCTACTGTAGTAAT
The DNA here is from genome assembly GCA_020510985.1 of Pholidichthys leucotaenia. Taxonomy (NCBI): domain Eukaryota; kingdom Metazoa; phylum Chordata; class Actinopteri; order Cichliformes; family Pholidichthyidae; genus Pholidichthys; species Pholidichthys leucotaenia. The sequence continues at coordinate 8,862,113 of CM035840.1, forward strand.
ATTTTTCTTTAGGAGCCAAATAGTCAGAAATAGTAAAATCAAAGGTTAACAGACAATGGTCTGACAGTACAGGGCTATGAGGAGACACTACAAGATTTTCTATTTCTATGCCATATGTCAGAACAAGGTCCAACGTATGGTGGAGATAATGAGTAGAATTTCCTACTTTCTGAGGAAACCCCATCGAGTCTAAAATTGAATTAAATGCCAAATTAAGGCAATCACTAGCTACATGTACATGTATATTAATGTCCCCTACTATAATTATTCTATCTGATTTCAGCACTAAATCTGCTCAGAATTTGGCAAATTTGGATAAAAACTCTGAGTAGGTTGATGGAGGACAATAAACTATGGCAAATAAAATTGGGTTTAACCTAAAATTGCTAAAATGCCCAATACTGAGGACCAGGCCCTCAAAGGAATTATAACGTGTTTTTTGCTTTACATTAACTAGTAATTTGGAATGGTAAATTGTTGCTACTCCTCCTCCATGACCAGAACTTTTGGGATGTTGACAGTTTAAATAACCAGAGGGAGTTGATTCATTCAAACCAACATAATCCTCTTGTCCTAACCAAGTCTCTGTAAGGGATATTAAACCAATCTGATCATCAATTAACAGATCATGGACTAACAGAGACTTAGAAGTTAGAGACCTAATATTTAACAAACCATATTTAATTTTTAAATTATGAGGAGGAACAGAGGCCAAATCATTCAATTTAGAGGCTTCATGTTTAATTTGAGTTTTACCAACTTTTTGTTTAATCACTTTGGGATTCTTATACATTATATTTTTATTTACTTTGGAGGGAGCAGACAATGATTCTTTGATGGGGAAGACAGGGGCTAAGTTGAGGTGTGGCGGATGATGAGGAGCTGCAGAGAGGCGTGTAAGACTGCGACTCTGCTTCCTGGTCCCAACTCTGAGTTGTCAAGGTTTTGGAAATTTGGATAAAAATGATGCCAGATTGTTAGATAAAACAGACGCACCATCCAAAGTGGGATGGACGCTGTCCCGTCTAATAAGACCAGGTTTTCCCCAAAATGAGTTGCAATTGTCTATGTAGCCCACGTTGTTTGCAGGACACCACACAGACAGCCAGTGGTTGAAGGATGACGAGTGGCTAAACATGTCGTCACTGGTCAGGTTGGGGAGGGGCCCAGAGAATACTACAGAGGCAGACATCGTTTTGGCAAAGTCACACACCGATTCCACACTAAGTTTTGTAACTTCCAACTGCCAGAGTCAGATGTTGTTAATGCCAGCGTGGATAACAATTGTGGAGTATTTACAGTTACTTTTAGGCAGCATCTTCAAATTTGACTCAATGTCGCCTGCTCTGGCCCCGAGAATGCATTTGACTATGGCCGCTGGAGTCTCTAGGTCCACGTTTCTGACTATAGAGTTGCCAATGATCAGAGTTTTTTTCCTCAGCGGGTGTGTCGCTGAGCGGGGAAAAACAATTAGAAACATGAACAGGTTGGTGGTGTACCAGGGGCATGTGACGATGTTTCCTTCTCACCGTCACCCACCCAATCTCTCCTGGCTGCTCAGGAGAGGTAGAAGCCCGAGGAGAGCTAACAGACCGCCCTAAGCTAGGGTGATCCGCTGCAGCTAAGGGAAGTACGTCATTATTAACTGGCGCTGACAGTGTTTCAATGCAGTGGAGCCAGGATTCCAAATCACACAACCTCGCCTCATTTACCTTTTGTTCTTATTAAAGACAAAAATAGAAAGGAGATGCTTTTACCTTCTTTACATGTTTCGACTGTTCACTGCAACCTTTGTCAGAAGTGTCAGCTGATTCCTGCCAGGTGTCATTTTACCAGCTGATTTTCATAGGCGGGGCCAGACCAGCAGACCTGTCAGATCCACCGAGCCGGCCCCGCTTTCCGCCGTCCGATGGTCTCTGGAGAATGTGGTCCCAGGTGTGGGAAAGCATAAAGGCCCCCTCATCCCTTTCGGTGGATCTGGCAGGTCTTCTGGGCTGTCCCCGCCTACGAAAATCAGCTGATAAAATGACACTTGGCAGCAATCAGCTGACACTTCTGACGAAGGCTGCAGTAAATAGTGGAAATGTGTAAAGAAGGTAAAAACATCTCCTTTCTATTTTTGTCCTTAATAAGAACAAAAGGTAAATAATTAAAAGAAGACAAAATGAACCTACTTGAGCTACCTCGCCTCAAGCGCCTCAAAAAGACAACATTTATTACATTTACCATTATCACTCAAAGAGGCAGAGGTGTCGCTAAACATCTGACACAGAGAGCACACCCGGGGAGAAGGAGAGCTAGTAGCCATAGCTAGTGGCTAACCCGAAGCTAACACAAATACGGATGAAATTTAAACAGAAGGCTAAAGAGGGTGATTAGGTGACAGTGAGTGCGCACACAGGTGCAAGAGGCTTGTTAAACAGAAGTGAGAGGTGACGGTAGATGGAAAAAAAAAAGGTTATTAAAATACAATTAAAGGCAATAATGCTCAGGAGAGTGAGGAGAGCAAACCACACTGACAGACAGCAACACAGGAAGTGATGATACGTTACCACAGCCAGCCACCAGGAAGGGGTTAATATATGAGTTTCACTTTCTGAATTGAATTATTGAAATAAATCAACTTCTCGATGACGTTCTAATTTATTGAGATGCACCTGTACATACCTCTTCTCATTTTTTTCCGCGTTTAAAGTACTTTAATAAGCTCATGTTTCTGTCAGACAGCAACGCTCGTAGCGAGACACTCTACCTGCCTACTGGAACATGTGGGTGGGGCGCTTCTGAACTCCGCACAGATGACGGTCACGCACGTTGTTCTTGTGGGCGCTTGTGGACCGTCAATCCTTCATAGCTTTTTTCATAAATTTATATTTCCTCATAGTGTGGCAGAAAATTTTCAAGTGTGAAGGGCTGCCACCAGGAAATGTTACCAGACGAAAGGCTGCTCTCCTTTCCATTTTTCAATGCTTTTATTATCATTTAAATATTATTTGTTGGTCAAGTTTGTTTTATGTTCTCTCACCAGTCAACAAGCTATAGGAATAAGGGACATTCAGAGACAACATTGGGCCGTTGCTCCAACAATCAACAGGATGTAGAGAACACTGGTTGAACTCTTTCATGGATAGTCAGAATTACTCAGGTTTAAGTTTCCTTCCATATTAAGTTGTATTTTTGTTTAAGAAATCAAGCTGGTTTGTTTTTTGTTATTTTAATATTGCTGTTGTTATCTGTAAATGTGTGTATGGTAGACTCCAGGAAGAATGGCCAGTGAGAGCTTAATAAAGCAAACAATATTTAATCTCATGTAATCTCATCTTCTGTGAGGCTGCAGAAATCCTGTGCATGCCTGGGCAGCACAGTTGGTCATACTTAAATTTAACCTTGTCAGCCTTGAACTCGGCAAATCTTGCAGTTAGAAAAAATAGTAAAAAAAAATTTGCTGTTTACCTGTACTGTCATCAACCGGCGTAACCGCTGTCTCCTCATTAACAACACGTGCTCGTCATTAGCATCACGTGTGCTCGGACCAGCAGCGCTGCTCTCTGCTGCTCCTTGGGAGGGAAAGTCTCCTCCCTGGTTGAAGCGAAAAAGGTTTTGATAAAAATGTTCTGTGCTCTTCCCTTTTCCTCCATTTCTCTGCACCACTTGGAAAACGTCATTTCATTTTACTGCTGTTCTACATGCTGTACGGTTTGTTTACAATGTGACCAACTATATGCGCATGCGCATGTCTCAGACGCCATGGAAGAGTCCAATAGTCTGGGGGGGGGGGGGGGGTTATGTTGGTGTTTTGATTTGCCGTTTATGTAAATACTGGTGTTTCTTTATTTTGTCGGATATTGTGTTAAATATACTAAACATTTAAAAAATATATGGGGCTCCTAGCAGATTGGGGCCTAAGGCAGTCGCCTACCTTTGCCTGATGGTAAGTCCGCCTCTGCAGAATATAATGTCCCAACCAGTGTGTCCATGTGGGCCCCAACATTAAAGCTGGGCTGTCTTATGGGTTCATGTGGGGGGGTTTTCTGTGGGTTCCATGTTGGCTTCATCTGTTGCCCACATGGACTTTACCTATTTTCAACTAATTTTCTCACAAATTTGCTGTTTTCATGTAAATTTGTGACTTTGCCCCTTAATCTTACACATCTTGTAAATTTGCAACTTTTTTCTCATTTTAGTTTTTCTTGAAAAATGGTGACTTTTTTCTATCAATTTTCCTGACTTTTCTTGTAATTTTGGAACTCTCATAAATTTTCCACTTTTTTACTGCAATCCAAATTTTGCTTGGAAGTTGGTAACTCTTTTCAAGTAATTTTTCAATTTTTTTCTTGTAAATTTGCAACGTTTTGCTCCTAAGTTTTCATTTTTTCTCATAAATTTGCTACTGTTTTTGTTTGGTAAATTTGTCACTTTTTTCATAAAAGTTTTAACATTTTTTTCTCATAAATTTTCTACTATTTTTGCGTAATTTTGCCTATGGCACAAGTGTTAATGAAACCTGTTCAAATGGGGCCCAGCTGGGTTTAAAGCGGGTAAACGGATCACCTGCTCACCTGTGCCATAGGCAAGTCCATGTGGGCAAACACAGATGGGGCCAACATGGAACCCGTGACAAACCCACATGGACCTATACAACAGCCCAGTTAAACCTATAGTGGGGCCCACATGGACATGCTGGCTGGAGTACAGCACCTACTTTGAGTTCCAGTTCTGCACACAAATATGCAGAAAACTGCTGCATCTGCAGCAAAACTCAAGAGGGAAGGTGGAACACATTTCAGCTGAAAGGGAAGAGGAGTGTGATAGACGGCACACTACGCTGGAGGAATTCTCTGTACATTTAAGGGTGTAAATATCTCAGTGGCTCCTGCAGTGTATGTATGCATGCTATTACCCAGCTGCAGACTGCGTTCAGCGGGGTAATACATGTCAGTTATCCATGGTTGAGACCCGCCTACCGCAGCTAAAGCACTTCACGGCCTCCTCAGAAGCCCCCCCTGTTGTAAATGGAATGCACTGTCTTCAGTTATTCATATGTTGCATTACACTCTCTGCTAGGCCTTGCCTTTAAATATCTCTGTGTACTTTGAAGTGCGGCATGTACCGACTCAGAAATGGACAGGAACAATGTGTGAGATTCATGCTACGTGTCCACTGCTTCCGTCATTTTTCCGCTTCCCATTCATTGTGTTTTGGAAACGCAGCGGAAAGCATTTGGGTGCCTGCATGGCAGCGTTCCAAGATGAAAACCACTGCTGAGCAAAAAGAACATAAAGGCTCTTCTCAGTTTTGCCAGAAAACATCAAGACTTTTGGGAAAATACTCTGTCGACTGACGAGACAAAAGTTGAACTGTTTCAAAGGTGTGTGTCCCATTACATCTGGCGTAAAAGTAACACAGCATTTCAGAAAAGGAACATCATACCAATAATAAAACATGGTGGTGGTAGTGTGATGGTCTGGGGCTGTTTTGCTGCTTCAGGATCTAGAAGACTTGCTGTGGTAAATGGAACCATGAATTCTGCTGTCTACCAAAAAATCCTGAAGGAGAATGTCCGGCCATCTGTTCGTGACCTCAAGCTGAAGCACACTTGGGTTCTGCAGCAGGACAATGATCGAAAACACACCAGCAAGTCCACCTCTGAATGGCCTAAGATAAACAAAATGAAGACTTTGGAGTGGCCTAGTCAAAGTCCTGACCTGAATCCGATTGAGATGCTGTGGCATGACCTTAAAAAGGCGGTTCATGCTGGAAAACCCTCTAATGTGGCTGAATTACAACAATTTTGTAAAGATGAGTGGGCCAAAATTCCTCCACAGCGCTGTGTAAGGCTCACTGCCAGTTATCACAAACGTGTGATTGCAGTTGTTGCTGCTAAGGGTGGCCCAACCAGTTATTAGGTTTAGGGGGCAATCACTTTTTCACACAGGGCCATGTAGGTTTGAATTTTTTTCCCCTTATTGTTATTTTTTAACAAGGGGGCTGTGGGTGATATAAAGTTAGCATTTGGTAGAACTACAAAGGTATGAATGTAGTTTCAGTACAAATTTTACAAGAATAAATGTGCAACAATATGATAAAATATGGTAATTTACAACTTAGTCACATATTTACTATAAGCAAGTCCCAAATTTATGAGAAAAACATTCAATTTTCGTGAGAAAAACCAAAGCTTCCAAATGTCAAAAGCCCCCCCGTCACACACACATTTCTAAGAAAGAAATCTGAAATTTACAAAAGTAAAGTGACAAATTTACATGAAAATTATGTTTCTTAAACATTTTAATACAGTGTGTGTGTGTGTATATACAGTATATATATATATATATATATATATATATATATATATATATACACTACCGTTCAAAAGTTTGGGGTCACTTAGAAATTTCCTTATTTTTGAAAGAAAAGCACTTTTTTTCAATGAAGATAACTTTAAACTAATCAGAAATACACTCTAATATCTAATATACATTGCTAATGTGGTAAATGACTATTCTAGCTGCAAATGTCTGGTTTTTGGTGTAATATCTACATAGGTGTACAGTGGTACCTCTACTTACGAATTTAATTCGTTCCGGAAGAATTCTCGTAACGTGAAAAATTCGTAAGTAGAGGCGCATTTTACATGTAAATGCCGTAATCCGTTCCAAGCCCCCAAAATTCGGGCATAAATTTTTTATAAATCGTAAAAACGCATCAAAACATGTAACAAATACATGTTACAATTAGATTACTGCACAATAAACATAAAATGAGAGTTTAAAATGAGAGAAAGAATAATAAAAGAGAATAATAAAAGAGAAAGAATAATAAAAATTATGTTCATTTACCCTTTAACTGCTATCGTCGTCGACGTCGTCACCTTTTGTCTTCTTTGGTTCATGTTCTGATCCAAGGACGTTTGCTTTTGTCGACTTGTAAGTGCTTCGTTTTGTTTTAATACCGTGCTGATCGTTGATGTATTACGGCCATATTCTTTGGCGAGATCAACCAAATGCATAAAGTTTTGGAAAAAAAAAAAACTTCATGGCCAATGGGATACCAGGAAGATGCTAGGCGATAGCCAATGGCAGAGCAGCTACAGGTATGTTTACGTTCGGTAAACTACGGAAGCTGCGAGGTGCGCGTACTTTTTTGCCTTTCGTATCCTGAAATTTCGTTCGTAACTAGAGGCAATATTTTCCCGTTGAGGCGTCTCGTAACCTGAAAATTCCGTATGTAGAGGCGTTCGTAAGTAGAGGTACCACTGTATAGAGGCCCATTTCCAGCAACTATCACTCCAGTGTTCTAATGGTACAATGTGTTTGCTCATTGCGTCAGAAGGCTAATGGATGATTAGAAAACCCTTGTGCAATCATGTTAGGTCTGCAATGCTGTAATTGCTGCAAATGGAGGATTCTTTGACAAAAGCAAAGTTTGAAGGAAAAAATTGTTATTTCAAATACAAATCATTATTTCTAACCTTGTCAATGTCTTGACTATATTTTCTATTCATTTTACAACTCATGGTGGTAAATAAGTGTGACGTTTCATGGAAAACACAAAATAATTGTTTGGGTGACCCCAAACTTTTGAACGGTAGTGTATATATATATATATATATATATATATACACAGAGAGAGAGAGAGAGAGAGAGAGAGAGAGAGGGACTTTTTCTCATAAATGTCCAATTTTCTCACCAATTATTGAGGTTTTTGTTGTAAACATTTTCCTTGGAAAGTTAATACTTTTTGGGATTCGGGGGGCTGGAGCCTGGACAGATCACCAGTCCATCACAGGGCCAACACAGAGAGACAGAAAAACTATTCACTCTCACATTCATACCTAAGGACAATTTAGAGTCCCCAGTTGATGCCAGTTAAGCTAACCTGCATGTCTTTGGCCTGTGGGAGGAAACCCACGCAGACACTGGAAGAACATGCAAACTTCACACAGAAGGGTCACCGATGGTCTGGGGGTGGGATCGAACCCACGATGGTCGGGGTGGAATCGATCCCGTGAAGTTCTTGCTGTGCTGACACAGTGCTAACCACTGTGTCATCAAGCTGCATCTTTCTTGGAAAGTTAATTTCTTAAAAATCATTTGCAACTTTTTCCCATAAATTAGTCATGTTGGATGATAAACATGTTACCGTTCCTATAAAGTTTTTCTGTAATATTTGCAACTGTTTGGTTGAATTTTCCTGATTTTTCTTGTCCATATGCTGCTCTCCTCTCACTGATAAACCAAGTTTCCCTGTATAAACCATCCGTAGAGTCTTTATGGGGGTGGAGGGGGGCAGGTTAACAGAGGGAAGGATTTGGCTCATTTTGCTGACAACGGGAACTACCTTTTTAAGTTTTTTTTCAAATATTTATTTATTTGAATAGAGGTTTCATATTTTATTTCTTGAAAAACAAGCTTTTTCATATTTTTGCAAAGATTTTTTGGTATTTTGAACAGATATTTATTTTTCAATGGAAGCTGCCCATTTTTCTCATTGACTTTTACGATGACGACCATGGTCTCTGTGTTAGTTGATAATTAAAAAAAAAAAAAAATCTCTGGGGTATTAAATATGTCCATGAGTGTATATGTATTAATATAAAATAGATATACCAAACGAGTACAGTGACATTTTCATGACTGTATGTAAATTTCCTTTTTTTCATTATTTAGGAGTGCCTTTTTTTTTTGGTTGACCACCTGCCCCCAAAATGTCTGTGCACATCACTGTATATTGATCTCAACTGGAAATTGGGTTTGTTAAAGATGCTCTACTAGCCCAAAAATGGAAATATACAGAAGAATAAGACCAAAGGAATAGAAAATAGAACATAAATAAATAAATGTGTAAATGAAAACTACTATGAGTCCATTCTCAAAAGTGAATAATAGACAAAGAGGTTTGGAAATACTGATGACGGTAAACATATTCTCAAAGACAGATAAACACATCAGATACTAGCATCAAATGGTCCGTACCAGTGGAGCTGACTAACCAAGACTTTTAACAGAAGGTTCAGGTTCAGGTTACTTTATTTGTACCCGTAGGTAGATTTGTTTTGCAGTTGGTGACATCCATATTTACAAGCCACTAATTACATTCAACATAGACACAAACACAGGCACACATCTTACAAAATAGGTAAATATAAAATATGTACAATATGATTTTATAGCTTGTTCAACTCTTTGACAGCAGCTGGGACAAAGCTGTTTTTGTAGCGCTGGGTTCTACTTTTTGGGACAGCAAACCTCCGTCTGGAGGGAAGAAGCTGAAAGTTGCAGTGCAAAGGGTGGGAGTCATCATTTAAAATGGAGGTAGCCATCCTCTGTACTTGTCTGGTGTACAGGGATGTCAGGCTCAGCTGTGACTCACCAAGCAAACGACTGGACCATCTAACTACCTGATCCAAGGATTTCCTCTGTTTCAGTTTTATCTGACCAAACCATGACATTAAAGAAAAGGATAAAACAGATTCAATAAAAGCCCAATAAAACATAGTCATTATGGTTCGGTCAATTTGGAAGCATGCAAGTTTCCTCAAACAATGCAAATTTTGCTGACCCTTTTTGCACACCCTTTCACAGTTCACTTCAAAGTTTAATTTACTATCAATAATCGTCCCAAGATATTTGTACGATTGTACACATTCGGTGGTCTGGCCTTTTAGTATGGTGACTTTGTGCCTGGTAGTTTTCCTCCTAAAGTCAATAATCATATCTTTCGTTTTTGTTGTATTCAGCTGCAGGTAGGAATCCTCACACCAGTGAACAAAGTCATCAACTACTGGGCCGTGGCCACTCTCACCATCCTGGAGGAGACTGACAATGACTGAGTCATCAGCATACTTTATAATGTGTCTGTTGTCATGTCTGCTCCGACACATGTTTGTGTACAGGATGAAGAGTAGTGGTGACAACACACACCCCTGAGGAGAGCCAGTAGAAGAGCACTTTAGGTCAGACAATGTGCCATTGACCCTTACTCTCTGCGTCCTGTTGGTTAAGAAATCCAGAATCCAACCCACCAGATTATTGCTTAAATCAAATTGTTGCAGGAGCCTTTCAACTAAAATATGAGGTTGGATTGTATTAAAGGCAGAAGAAAAGTCCACAAATAAAAGCCTGGCGTGTGTCCCATTAAAATCCAGATGTTTGAAAAGCATGTTAAACAGAGTGACAGTGGCATCCTCCACTCCTCTGTGAGGCCTATAGGCAAACTGCAGAGGATCCAATGCATGTTCAGTCTGCCTTAGGACCTCACATTTGACCAGTTTTTCAAAAATTTTCATTAAAATTGAAGTCAAAGCAACTGGTCTAAAGTCATTTACCGTTTTAGGACAGCTGGATTTTGGAACGGGAACAACCACAGCATCTTTCCAGATCTTAGGCACATGTTGTGTCTGTAAGGACTTATTGAAAATGTAATGAAATATAGGACTCAGTTCATGTGCACAAGACTTTACCAGGCGTCCACATATATTATCAGGGCCCTGACTTTTGTTCACTTTTACAGCGCAGAACTCCCTTTTAACATCCTGCACCTCAATATTAAAGTGCTGATTGTCTTTGAGTTTCTGTTTCAAATCTTGGATTTCTGTGCTAAAATCAAAGGAGTCAAAACGACCATAAAAACAATTAAGAGCATTAGCCAGCTCTGTGTCTGAACTAAAACCATCTAAAAACACACGATTACTGCGCTCTGTGCTCTGAAGGCCTGCAATAGTTTTCATACTGGCCCAGGCTGAACCAAGTTTATTTGCAGCCATCTTGCTTTCCAACTCTGATTTATAATTCTGTTTTGCTCTTAAAATTTCGGCCTTCAGCTCTTTTGTGGCAACCTGTAGCTCAGAAACAGACCCCTGTTTAAAGGCAAGTGCTTTCCTCTGTAAGCAGGATTTAACTGATTTAGTAACCCATGGTTTGTTGTTGGGATATATTTTGACACGTTTACGTGGAACAATCTTATTTTGACAGTAAGCCATGTATGAGCATGTGAGCTCAGCCAGAGAGTCCAAATCATCCCCGCAGGCCATTATGAACATCTTCCAGTCTGTACAGTCAAAGCATTCCTGGAGGCTGTGCTCTGAATCTTCTGTCCACACATCAATGTCTCTCATCTCCACCTTGCCTCATCTGAGAGCAGTTTTATATGTGGGCAACAAATGAACACAGTTGTGATCTGAAGATCCTAAAGGGGGAAGGGGGAGTGATTTATAGGCCCTCTCTATGGATCCATAGCACAGGTCCAATGTCTTTTTTCGCCTGGTTGGGCAGGAGACATACTGATGAAAGTTTTTAAGTGTCTTCTTTAAAGAAACATGGTTAAAATCCCCAAGAATGAAGTTTGGCGCCTCTGGAGAAATTGACTGCAGCCGCTGCACCACATCAGAGATGGTGCTGGAGGCGGAGTCAGCGTCTGCCCTCGGATGAATATACACAACTGTGATGAAAAGTTGGGGAAACTCTCAAGGCAAATAAAAGGGGCGTAGTGACACAGACAGCAGCTCCACATCGGGTGTACAGATGCGCTCTCTGACCGTTACAGATGTGCAGTACTGCTTATTAATGTATAAACATACGCCGCCCCCCTGACGCTTCCCCGTTACCTCTTCCTGCCGATCCGAGCGCAGCGGGGCTCCAAAGCCGTCAGTCCACAGGTCTGCGTCTCGATCATGCACAGTAAGCCAAGATTCAGTGAAAGCCATGACGCAGCAGTTCTTAAAATCCTTCTGGTAACGTACATTGCCTTGAATTTCATCCACCTTGTTTCTCACAGACTGTGCATTCCCAAAAATGATCGAAGGAAGAGGAATGTTACCAAACTGATGTCTCCTAAGGCGCAATTTCACACCTCCACGTCTTCCACGCTTCCTTCTGCCGTCTCTCTTTTCACCGCTGTGTCCGTCTCTCAAAATAAAGTCCGGCAGTTGAAGTTTGGGCTCAATCACAGATGCTGCATCAGCTGTGTTAAAGCATAGCAACACGTCCCTGGAATATTGTATTCTGCCTGCTATTCTGCTCGCCATGGGGCCGAACACGTTTACCTCAGAGACAAAGAGCCACAGCACAGAAAGCAGCAGTGCGAGAGAGGAGAGGAATTCCATGATGTAGATACCAGGGAGCTCTTCGCCATATATTCCACAAACGCTCCAGGGCAGAAACGACACAGAGGATTTTCTAAAAACTTAAAAAAGTACAAAAAACACACACACGCACACACGCACTATATCACCAGCTGCTGGTCGCTGCGTGCGCATGCGCCCCATCTTAAACCTTGGAATGTAAAATCCAAAATTTGGTTTATGTTTGAGAGGCCCACACACAGCGCTGTACCCAGGGCCCAAAATGTGGTGCTACGCCCCTGATGAGATTCACCAAAAACGTCTTTGTCTGACCCTGACTGCTTTTTTGTGATTTTGCTTTTCTAAATGTGTCACAAGCCTCCTCATGCGCTTCTACGCAGCGCACGGAGGAGTGAAGAGGAATGACGTATTTACTCGCTGGGTTTCACCACAAGCACATTTATTAACAGAAAAGCACACAGTTCAAAAATCGAGGCACACAAAGAGGGAACAGGGCACACTAAAGGGCTCACATGCCAGGCGTGCAGCGGGCACACCACAGTGTGCAGTGGCCACAAAAAATATCCAAAACACAAAACTGTCATACAAAAAGGAATGTCCACTTACTGCTCACACGTACGAAGTGCAGCGGGCAGACCACAGTGGACCGTGGCCAGACGTTCATCAGTGACTACTCACACACATAGGAGTATACACAATGGTCCAGCAACGCTTGACTGGCAAAGGCCGCCTAAGTACAAGCACTGCTGCACAACAGCTTGGGTGCACCTGGGCGAGGCGCGGGAAAGACAATTACCGGAGTGGAATCAGCTGGCTGTCAAGAGAGAGGGGGCGTGGTTGGACCTGTAAGTGTTAGACAACGCCCACATGAATGTAGGTCAAAGAGGCTGCCTAACAGCCGCCGGCCAGAGCGGTGGCTACAGGCACAGAAAAGAACAGGAACAAAGACAAAAACAACAAGAACTCAAAAGATAACACAATGCATAAATAACCCGATACCTGAGCCACAGAGAACGGTCAGAACTGAGCCTGAATGAAAACACTGGCTCGGTTTGTGACAAAATGCACACAAACACAAATATTGGGATGTCAGTGATGGGTTTCAGATTGCTGCAAAATATCTGGAAAAGTGTAAAAAAGTAAACCTTTTTTTGGAGCCCTTCAGGTCTCGTTAGTTAATTAGTCTCATTAGTTGGCTTAAAAGTGGAATCTCCCCAAAGCCTTCTATTTATCAGCAGTAATTGAAAGGTAATTCCAACTCAAGCAGGTGTGGTTCAGTCAGTGCTTCCAACTCTGAAGGGAAAATACCAGCGGCAGACCATGTATTTTACAACTGAGCCTTCAGTGGTGATCTACCTGATTAAAGCACCATTCATACCAAGCACCATAAAAATAGCCTGTAGGGCCGTCCACACAAAGCATGTTAAACATAACAAACTAGAAAATTATAGTTTTAAAAATCTTTACCTTTTTGTTGTGGAGCTCTGTTTCCCTGCACACTTCTTCGTTGAGCTGCAGATCCACTCTTGTTTCCCCAAAGGTTCAAAAGTTCTGTTGCTTGTCCGGCTGGCGGCTGTGCTTTGGTGTCTGGCTGTTGCTATGGCTAAGGCCCTGTCACACAAAGATGATTTAGACAGCCAAAACGTATGAAAAATTTGGAGAATATGGTGGCGTATGTCGAATCAGTGATGGCTAAGTTTTGTTTAAGTTAAGAGCACGCTGAAGAATGCTGAAGCACACTACGACGTAGTTCGCTGACCTCCTCTGAAAATTAATTTTCAGCATGCTGAAAATTTTCTGACGTATCTAGTGTATGGCTGATATGTCCCTCATTGGTGGAATAAATGGCATATTTGGTCCACAGGAAAATCTTGTACAGAACTCTGCCTGCAGCGCATGCAGACACACGTATTTGTTCATATAAAGGGACCTGTTGGGGTTTTCCCATTTGACTGAAGTGTGTACCATCAGCTGTCCAGTGTTGTTCTGATAGATATGCCAAAATGTCAGAACACTGGAGGAGGAGGATCCAATCAGCTGATCACCTGAAGCGCAGCTGTTCTCTGTGATAAATCATACTTTGCTTTTGGCTGTGCCTCCCAGCAAAAGCACACTCCATGCATTATCTTTTTTTTTTTTTCCACTTTATTGGAAATATTTTTTTTTTTTATTACCATCAGTTTGTGTGCCTTTGAGCCAGGTTGTGACAACTGTTATCTGATGTTCCTGACGCATCACATCAGCTGTTTCACATGTGACTGACCTGACAGAAGTGACAGCTCTGCCAGGTCAGTCATGCCCCCCGCCGTGGTCTCTGGAGGGGAGAATCAACTGGGATGAACAAAGATGATCTCTCCCACATCTAGAATTCATGGATCGGGAGGCAGCGGCAGTTTGGCATGACTGTGCGATGCAGAAGTTAGACTACTGTTGCGCATAAGTTGTGAATGCCGGATACACGCTAAGCATTAGTTGGTTTAAGTTACTTATAAGATATGAAAATATTCTATATGTTACCAATACATTATGTATTTGTTCAAGTCGTTATGGATACGCAATGCATACAGCCAAAAGTGAAAATTTCGGTGTATCTCAATGTTTTAGACCAATTTTTATACGTTTGGTGAACGCTGCCTAAATCGTCATGGTGTGACAGAAAGCTCAAGTTTGCAAACCCTGTCTAGCTCCAAGTATCTACTCCATCAGTTCAAATGACAGGCATTCCCAGCAAGATAACTTGCAGCACTCCTCGGAGGCTGTAATCCAAAGATACCACTCGTTGCTAATATGGAAGTGACAGACAAATCTTTTCCCCGGCTGAGACGGGCCTGCTAGCTCTTAGATGCATAAGTGGGGTCAAAAGTGACCTCAACAGTTGTTTTTTTGCAATATCTTTGTAATTTTAATTTTTTATCATTTAATCTTCCACGTATTCCTCAAATAGGTTGTCTTTAACATGAGGCCATTTGGATTTGTATCTAATTGTTATATTTTTTAAGTAATTGCATTTTTTGTATCAGTACCACACTTTTCCATATGTGGGGTCAAAAATGACCCAAGCATTTTCTATGGAATTTCAAAGTTTAACCCTAGGAACCTTTGATTTTTATCAACTGTGATTGTCAGATATACATTTACTGTCAATCCACACATCTAATGCCAACAGTCTCACAACTAGTGATGGCGAGATGAAGCTTCATGAAGCAAATCTCTTTCTTGCTGGTTCCATTGCAAAAAAAAAAAAAAAAAGAAGAAGCTGGAATAGATTCCAAATAAAGTCCCAAGTCCACAAAATGTGAGGGACATTGCGCTTCGCTGTCCCCTTCGAATGTCACCACGTTCATCAGCAACACAAGCCTTGATACGTGCTTCACAAAAATCTTCCCGGGTTACTGGACACACGCTTCGAAGACTCGGCACGGAAGGACACATCTACTCACCACCCTGAAGGTTATTTTTACACAGCAACATACATGTAAGTATTATCATTTTTATACCTTATAATATATGTGCTGTTATAAATTATGAACTTATTTTCAACATCCATGAATTTTGTGTGATAGTGTTATGTTATCATCATCAAATTACTACTTTGTAGTTAGCTACAGTAGCTAACTAAGCTAACAACACTAGTTAGCTGTGTGTGTCTTTCACATTTATAGGACATCATAAGACGGCCTATGAACTCAGGCATCATAGGACTTGCGATGCCGTCATAAAGATATGATGTCTATCTTGATCGTCACTTCCTTGTGGTAACGTATCGTCACTTCCTGTTTTGCTGTCTGCCTGTGTGGTTTGCTCTCCAGCCACTAGCTATGGCTGCTAGCTCTCTTTCCTCTCCTCCTCTGGTGTGCTCTCTCTGTCAGATGTTTAGCTACACCTCTGCCTCTTTTAGTGATAATGGTAAATGTAATAAATGTTGTCTTTTTGAGGCACTCGAGGCGAGGTTGTCTGATTTGGAATCCCGGCTCCGCTGCATTGAAACACCGTCTGCGCCAGTTACTCTTGACGAACGCCCATTAGCTGCAGCGGAGCTAGCTAGCATAGCTAACCCCGTTAGCGGTCCCCCGGCTCTCCTCAGCAGCGAGGAGACTGGGTGGGTGACGGTGAGAAGGAAGCCTAGTCGCAAAGCCCCGGTACACCACCAACCTGTTCACGTTTCTAATCGTTTTTCCCCGCTCAGCGACACACCCGCTGAGGAAAAAACTCTGATCATTGGCGACTCTGTAGTCAGAAACGTGAACCTAGAGACTCCAGCGGTCATAGTCAAATGCATTCCTGGGGCCAGAGCAGGCGACATCGAGTCAAATCTGAAAATGCTGGCTAAAAGTAACTGTAAATATTCCACAATTGTTATTCACGCCGGCATTAATGACATCCGTCTCCGGCAGTCGGAAGTCACGAAACTTAATATAGAATCGGTGTGTGACTTTGCAAAAATGATGTCTGCCACTGTAGTATTCTCTGGGCCCCTCCCCAATCTGACCAGTGATGACATGTTTAGCCGCTCGTCATCCTTGAACTGCTGGCTGTCTGTGTGGTGTCCTAAAAATGACGTGGGCTACATTGACAATTGGAGCTCTTTTTGGGGAAAACCTGGTCTTATGAGACGAGACAGCATTCATCCCACTTTGGATGGTGCTTCTCATTTTTCTAACAATCTGGCATCTTTTTTATCCAAATTTCCAAAACCCTGACTACTCAGAGTTGGGACCAGGAAGCAGAGTTGCAGTCTTACACGCCTCTCTGCAGCTCCTCTTCATCCGCCACCCCTCAACTTAGCCCCTGTCTTCCCCATCAGAGAATCGTTGTCTGCTCCCTCCAAAGTAAATAAAAATATAATGTATAAGCATCCCAAAGTGATTAAGCAAAATTTTGGTAAAACTCAAATTAAACATAAAGCCTCTAAATTGAATGATTTGGCCTCTGTTCCTCCTCATAATTTAAAAATTAAATGTGGTTTATTAAATATTAGGTCTCTAACTCCCAAGTCTCTGTTAGTCCATGATCTGTTAATTGATCATCAGATTGATTTAATTTCCCTTACAGAGACTTGGTTAGGGCAAGAGGATTATGTTGGTTTAAATGAATTAACTCCCTCTGGTTATTTAAACTGTCAAAATCCCAGAAGTTCTGGCCGTGGAGGAGGAGTAGCAACAATTTACCATTCCAAATTACTAGTTAATGTAAAGCAAAAAACACGTTATAATTCCTTTGAGGGCCTGGTCCTCAGTATTGGGCACTTTAGCAATTTTAGGTTAAACCCAGTTTTATTTGCCATAGTTTATTGTCCCCCATCAACCTACTCAGAATTTTTATCCGAATTTGCTGATTTCTTAGCTGATTTAGTGCTGAAATCTGATAGAATAATTATAGTAGGGGGCTTTAATATACATGTGGATGTAGATAGTGACTGCCTTAATGTGGCATTTAATTCAATATTAGACTCGATTGGGTTTTCTCAGAAAGTAGGAAATTCTACTCATTACCTCCACCATACATTGGACCTTGTTCTGACATATGGCATAGAAATAGAAAATCTTGTAGTGTCTCCTCATAACCCTGTACTGTCAGACCATTGTCTGTTAACCTTTGATTTTACTATTTCTGACTATTTGGCTCCTAAAGAAAAATGTTATTACAGTAGATGCCTCTCAGATGATGCTGTTACCAAATTTATGCAGATTGTTTCCTCTATGCCACGTGTCAACACAACAGAAATAAGCTATAGACAGCTTGCTCCTTCTGTAATTGATAACATGGTGGATAGTGTTTCAGCTTCTCTGCATCAGACTCTAGACTTGGTGGCCCCCTTAAAAAAGAAAAAGTCTAATCAGAGATTTCTAACTCCTTGGTTCAACACAGAAACTCGTAGCTTAAAACAGAAGACTCGTCAATTAGAAAGAAAATGGCGCTCCACTAATTTAGATGAAATCTATTTAGCTTGGAGAAATCATCTTTTAATTTATAAAAAATCTCTTAGAAAAGCTAGAACAAGTTATTACTCTGCATTAATAGAAGAGAACAAGAATAATCCCAGGTTTCTTTTCAGTACTGTAGCCAGGTTGACAAAGAGTCAGGACTCTGTCAATCCTAGCATCCCCTTAGAGCTTACTAGTCAGGACTTTATGAACTTTTTCAATAATAAAATTTCATCCATCAGAGATAAAATCAATCAGATTCTTCCCACAGTTAACTTAAATACTGTAACTACTACTACTCCTTCTATTGATGTCTGTCTTGATGAGTTTACTCCAATCGACCTCTGTGAGTTAGACAAAATAGTTTCCTCATCCAAACCTTCAACTTGTCTTTTAGACCCTATTCCTACCAGGTTATTTAAAGAAGTCTTCCCACTTATTGGTAGCTTTATTCTTCATATAATCAATTCTTCATTTACTTTAGGCCATGTACCACAGGCTTTTAAAACGGCTGTAATTAAACCCTTACTCAAAAAGCCAACGCTAGTTCCAGGAGCTTTAGCTAACTATAGACCAATCTCTAATCTCCCTTTCATTTCAAAAATCTTAGAAAGAGTTGTTGCTAGGCAATTATTTGACCACCTGCAGGGAAATAGTTTACTTGAAGAGTTTCAATCTGGGTTTAGAATCCATCATAGTACTGAAACAGCCTTAGCGAAGGTCACTAACGACCTCCTCATTGCATCTGATAATGGACTAGTTTCTGTACTTGTCCTTTTAGATCTTAGTGCAGCTTTTGATACTATTGATCATAATATTCTACTTGATAGATTAGAACACTATGTTGGACTTAATGGAACTTTGTTGCAGTGGTTTAGATCTGATTTATCTGATAGGTTCCAGTTTGTTCATGTAAATGATGAGTTTTCTTTTAGCTCAAAGCTTAGTCATGGAGTTCCACAGGGATCTGTGCTAGGCCCTACTCTTTTTAGTTTATATATGCTTCCGATAGGCAACATTATTAGAAAGCACTGTATACATTTTCATTGTTATGCAGATGACACACAATTATACCTGTCAATGAAGCCAGATGATACTAATCAATTAGCCAAGTTAGAAGCCTGTCTTAAGGAAATCAAAGCTTGATGACTTGTAATTTCCTGCTATTAAATTCAGATAAGACTGAAGTCATTCTTGTTGGTCCAAAAAACCTTAGAAATTCCTTTCCAAATCAAACTTTCAGTTTGGATGCGGTTACTCTTTCTCTTAATAGCTCTGTGAGGAACCTTGGAGTTATTTTTGATCAGGATTTGTCCTTCAATTCACATATTAAATTTGTTTCTAAGACTGCCATCTATCATTTGTGTAATATTGCCAAGATTAGGAGCATCTTGTCTCAGAGTGATGCTGAGAAACTGATCCACGCTTTTGTTAGCTCGAGATTAGATTATTGTAATTCTTTATTATCAGGCTGTCCTAAAACATCTTTAAAAAGTCTTCAGCTGATCCAAAATGCTGCAGCAAGAGTTTTAACAGGTACTAGAAAGAGAGATCATGTCTCTCCGGTTCTGGCCTCCCTTCATCGGCTTCCCATAGAGTTTAGAATTAAGTTTAAAATCCTTCTTCTTACTTACAAAGCTCTAAACAATCAGGCTCCTTTTTTATTTAAAAGATCTGATACTACCGTATTATCCTAACAGAGCACTACGCTCCCAAAATGCAGGACTACTTGTAATACCTAGAATCTCCAAAAGTACAATGGGAGGCAGAGCCTTCAGTTATCAAGCTCCTCTCCTGTGGAATCAGCTGCCAATCTGGATTCGGGAGTCAGACTCGATCTCTGTTTTTAAGAATAGGGCTAAAACCTACCTTTTTGATATAGCCTACAATTAGGGAGGGATCATGTGTTTCTGAACCCTCCCTTAGTTATGCTACTAATAGGTTTAGTCAGCCGGGGGACCTCCAGTAATGCACTGGGCCTCACTCCTTTCCTCACTCTCAATGAAATTTTTTTTTTTGCTGGTCATTAACATCATTAACAACATGGGCTGCACGGTGGCGCAGTGGTTTAGCACTGTGGCAGCACAGTTTACCCTCGGCCGAGGGATCGCGGGGATCATGAGATCGTGGGTTCGATCCCAGCCCCCGACCAACAGTGAGCTGTGTGGAGTTTGCATGTTCTCCCCGTGTTGCGTGGGTTTACTCCGGGATTTCTCCGGTTTCCTCCCGCATACCAAAAACATGTAGGTTTCGGGCGCTCGCGCACGCAGCGACCGGCAGCTGGTGGCTTGTCACCAGACTGCAAACCAAATCTAACTACGGGTACAAATAAGTAACAAAAAAAAAAAAAAAAAAATCTGTTTGTTCTCTCCCATAGATTGAGTCCCCATCGTGCTGTTTGCTCTCTACATGTCTGTTCTTTTCTTCTTCTCTATCCCCTCACCCCCCAGCCAGTCGCAGCAGATGACTGCCCCTCCCTGAGCCTGGTTCTGCTGGAGGTTTCTTCCTGTTAAAAGGGAGTTTTTCCTCTCCACCATCTCCAAGTGCTTGCTCACAGGGGATCGCCTGATTGCTGGGGTCTTTCTGCAACTGTGGGGGTTCCCCCTTCAGTTGATAGTGCTATGAGATGACTGTTGTTGTGAAATGGCGCTATATGAATAAAGTTGAATTGAATTGAATGTCTATATGACGGCACATAGACAAATGTGTCTTTATGATGTTATATAGACCATCACTCATGATGCCTAGACTAATGTGTCTTTATGATGTCATATGGCTCAAAATTGGCAAGGTGAATAAGTCACAGGGCCAGTCTTTACAGCGTGTTTTCTGCACAACAGATTTCTGCAGCCATGGCCGAGTCTACATTGCCGCAAGCAGAGATGCCAGATCAAGTAGTCTTCGTATTGTTGCTCAAGATGAAGAAACTAAGCAAAAGCATTTTCTCCGGGTGCTCAGGTTTCTCGGTTTCTATGGGCATGCACGGGCCTTCATGAACAGGTTTGAAAGCCACTTTTTGCTCAGATCTATTTTCATGATCCTGCCCATGAACCAGAATTACGACACACCTATACAGTGTTGTATTTTTGGATGTTTTGGATGTTTACCTTTTTACAATACATTAATAATCACCCAAAATATAATAAAAATAATCATCTTTAACCAAAATGAAAGAAATTTCTTAAGTTTACAGCAAAAAATGCACTCATTCTAATTGGGGTCATTTTTGACCCCACTCATGGAAAAGTGTAGGAATTGGTTGGTCATGCATCTAAGAGCTAGCTTTGGGGTTGGCCGACCTCTCTTCACAATGACCAACTTTTCTTGAAAAGTCTGTCTGGAAAATTGATTTTTTTTTTTAAATATCAGCGACCAAATCATTTTCCTGTCCCCTGTCAGCCATTGTGGGTGGAAAAACAGCTATTATATTTAAACAGATAAAGCATATTGTAGCTGCTTAAGCAAGTCTTTGCACTGGAGTTTTGCTAACTAGGATCCTCTGCACTGTGGGTGGAGGAGTCTAACAATCCAATCAAAAGATGTGAAAATGCCAACGTTCTTGGATGTCTTCTATGCCTACCCTTGGACGTACAGAAGACATCTGATTGGTTAAAGCAACAGAATAAGTTTAACAGTCAATTTAACCTACAGAGCCACACTGTTACTTCTTGAAGGCCCAAGGCAGATTTGCTTGACCCTGGCAACCCAGATGGCTGAAATATGATTGGACAAAAAAAACTCTAACATGCATTACACTACTGGAAGGAGTGCAACCAAGAGAAAAGCTACAAAATGAAGAGAATAGACTATTGAGATTAAGTTAATACATCCTCATGGCACAAATATAATAATGTAGATGGTAAATGTAATTTTGATAGTGTTTAGGCCAGCAGAGAAGGCTTTGCTGGCCCTGAGGGTCCACCACTGGAAAAAATGCTTAATGGTTAAAGGAGTCATTGACTGCACTTTTTCCACATTTTAACAGCCCACTCATGTCTTAATGAACTGTTTCTGACATATTTTGCTCACATTTTCTTTAATTTTTTAATTATTGAAGCAAATTTGTTTTGAATTTTCCTGGCTTTCTTGAAACTCTGATTTAAAGTTGATCCCTTCAAGAACCATCTTTCACCTATTCAACTCCACCCTCCCTCTTACGTCAGTTAGCCATTAGCTGACTTGATTATAGCCTCCTAGCTGGGATGAGTGACTGGCTCACTGATCCAGTCGATGGTGGATTTCACTTCACTCTGGCCCATCTCACAATAATTTTGCTGTGATTCCACAACAAATCGCTAGCACCATGCTCTGGACGCCCCCCTCCTTCCCCCATCACTCTGTGGGACTCCGGTCTGAAGTCGCACGGAGCCCTGGAGGATGGTGGGGAAGCTTTCCTCCGAGTTATTTAGCACTGGGTTTTCTTTGAATATGCGTCCATGATCGTGGAGGGGCGGCCACCTTTCGGTCATCCCCCAGCCTGGTCACAAGAGCCGCTTCATCACCAGCCAAAGCTGGTTATCCCAGGCCAACTGGAGAGCCACAGCACTACGGTATCACTATGTCTAGGCAGGATTCTTATTTAGAGGCGTTATAATCCCACAGATGGTAGCTTCGCACCAGTAGCTACTCAGCCCAGCACATACACCTGTTGCAACAACACATCGTCAGTAGAGTATGTAAAACTCACATGTCTCACGACGGTCTAATCCCAGCTCATGTTCCCCATTAGTGGGTGAACAATCCAACGCTTGGCGAATTCTGCTTCACAATGATAGGAACAGCCAACCTTGAAGGATCAAAAAACGGTGTCACGCTGAACGCTTGGCCACCACAAGCCAGTTATCCCTGTGGCAGCTTTTCTGACATCTCCAACTTAAAACCCAAAAAGTCAGAAGGATGGTGAGGCCCCACTTTCACAGTCTGTATTCATACTGAAAATCAAGATCCAGCGAGCTTTCCCCCTTATGCTCCACCCGAAGTTTCTGTCCTCCATCCAAAAATTTTCAAAACACTCAATTCTCTTAAAAAACACACTGCGTTTATGTAATTTTTCTCTCCCAAGAAAGGCCAGAAACTGTTTTGACTAAATTGTATACATCAAATTTAGAAAAAGCAAACCCACCGTCATCCTAAAGACCCTCCCTCTGCAGGCCAATAATAGAGCAGAGGGAGGGTCTTTAGGATGACGGTGGGTTTGCTTTTTCTAAATTTGACGTATACAATTTAGTCAAAACAGTTTCTGGCCTTTCTTGGGAGAGAAAAATTACATAAACGCAGTGTGTTTTTTAAGAGAATTGAGTGTTTTGAAAATTTTTGGATTATTACGTGACTGGTAGACTCATATCAGATGGTTAAAACCTACAAGCACACCATTTTTCAGTCAATGACCCCTTTAAGAATAGACGTATTTGGACTGTGGCATGTTTTAAATGATGCCCTTAGAGAGGTTTTCTGGGGAGACGCCTCCATCCTTGTTTCTCCTTCTCCCACTTTCACCACTCACCACTCCCATTTCACACCTCCCATCGTCTCCCCCTATATGCTCTTTCAGTTTAATACACGCTCACCACTGTTACTAAATAGAAAACAAAGAGAGACAAGATAGGACTACACTCCCAATAACACCTTTCTGCAATGCCACCACAGTCGGGAGCCCCGGGCTTTTCTTTCCTCTCTCTCTGTCTCTCTTTTTGTCTTTCCCCGTTCCCACTCCAACCTCTCCCCTTTTTGGCATCCTCCTCCCCATTGCATGTACACATTATTTTCTACCCCCGAGCATGCCTGAGATGCCCCCAGCTGTGAGGAAATGTCAGACGTTTACCACCCACCACCTTCGTTACTAAATGCGCACGCTCATGCAGACGCACACAAAACACAAGGGCACAGAGCTTTTGCATACACACTGACACACAGACACACACACACACTCATGTGCACATACCTTCTTGACACACAACCCAGTGGAGGAAATCTCATTAGTCAGAGTGTGTATTGCATTGATTTCTCCTTCTCTCTGGTCTTGGTGGGATCTGGTTCGGCACAGTCTGGCACACGCTAGAGAACCCACAGTAACACCATGGGTTAAGCCGATTACATTTTTGCGTTTTTTTAGGGAGACCTGAGGGGTAAAAGGATCCATTTTTGTTCCTCTACCCCCGTAACACCCCCCCCCCCCCCGACTTTTTCTCAGAAGATTTATTCATCTGCTCCGAGGTATAGACCCCACGGCCCTGTGGTTGCATTCACTGATTTGGTCAAAACTTATTTGTATACAATGAATAAAGATCAAATGTGGGAGTAGGGGCAGGGTCCTGTTTGGAAAAATCAGGTTGGCTTACTAAAATGTTACCGCCTACTGTTCTGTGTTCTGTGGACAGGACATTTTAATGTTTCTGCTGCGACACAGTGAAGTGTGTTAGACATCTTTAGAGTAGGGAGTCATGCCTCACATCACTTGAAAGCTTAAAATGTCATCTATTTGGTTATTAAAACAGATTTCAGACAAAATCATAACACTGGATTTAAATAAGGCATCAAAGGAGCTAGCACAACATAGCAATATAGCTTTTTTATTTACCTTTTGTTCTTATTAGAGACAAAAATAGAAAGGAGATGTTTTTACCTTCTTTCCATGTTTCAACTGTTCACTGCAGTCTTCGTCAGAAGTGTCAACTGATTGCTGCCAGGTGTCATTTTATCAGCTGACTTTCGTAGGCGGGGCCAGCCTAGCAGACCTGTCAGATCCACCAAGCCAGCCTCGCTTTCCACTGTCCGATGGTCTCTGGAGAATGTGGTCCCATGTGTGAAAGCATAAAGGCCCCCTCATCCCGGTTCATGGTATCTTTTCCCTGCTTCCTGATTTCTATGGCCTTCCTTGATCCAGCGTTTGTGTCTGTTGCTCTCTGATCCAATAATTTTTGCGTTGTCCCAGTCCATGATGTGATTATTTCTTTTGCAGTGATCTGATATTGCTGATTTTAATGTTTCTTGTTCTGCCTTTTCTTTTTGTAATTTTGTGAGTCGTCCTTGCGTTTCCTTCTCACATTCCTTCTGGTGTTCTTTTTTCCTTGTGGTGAATGATCTTCCGGTTTC
The DNA here is from genome assembly GCA_020510985.1 of Pholidichthys leucotaenia. NCBI lineage: Eukaryota > Metazoa > Chordata > Actinopteri > Cichliformes > Pholidichthyidae > Pholidichthys > Pholidichthys leucotaenia. The sequence continues at coordinate 8,887,211 of CM035840.1, forward strand.
TCCAATGTAGGTTTTGTTATATGATCTGCATGATATTTCACATATTACATTGCATATTTTGTCTTGTTCTATTTTGTCCTTGGGGTGTACTAATAACTGTCTTATTTTTTTGTGTGGTTTTACAGCTGTGTTTATTTTGTATTTTTTCATGATCCTTTGAATTGGTTCCGTGATCCCTCGTATGTATGGTATAGTTATGGTGTCCTTGTTTTTGATTTCGGCTTTTGTTCTGTGTTTTGTTTCCTGTTTGTTTTCTTTGTTTTTGACTTGCTGTTTCCCTTTGTTTATGGCCCATGCTGGAAGCGTATGAGTGCATGTTTTATGTGGTTTTCCTCCTCCTGTCTGTCTTCTTGGTCTGTGATGATGGTGGCCCGTTCATATAACGTCCTGACAACTGATAGTTTGTGTGCTGTGGGGTGTTCTGATGTCCATAGTAGGTATTGATCTGTGTGGGTTGGTTTCCTGTACACTGTGATTTTTATACTGCCGTCATCGTTATGGTGGATTTTCATGTCCAGAAAGACTATGGTGCCATTTTCTTCCTCTTCATGTGTGAATTTTATAGTCCCAGTACTGTCCATGCTATTCAGATGGTCAGTGAGTTCTTGCATGTGTCCTTTCCTTATTTTCTCCAGAATGTTGTCCATGTATCTCTTCCAGAGGGTGGGTTTACATTGCATGGGTGCTGTGTTGATGGCTTTGTTTTCCAGGTCTTCCATGAAAAAGCTGTTCATGATGGCTGATAGTGGGTCTCCCATTGCAAATCCTTCTTTTCGTGTGTAGATTTTTTTTCTCTGTATTGAAAATAGGTGGATTTTGCAACAAATTGTAATAGTTCAGATATGTCGTGAACTGTGAGATTGGTGCGTCTTTTCAGGGTTCTGTCATTTCTGAGGTGTTCTTGCACTATATGTAGTGTGACATCAACAGGGGTCTTTGTGAATAATGAAATGACATCATGTGAAATAAGGATCTCGTCTGATTCTATTTTCATATTTTTGAGTTCTTGTGCCAGCCCTTTTAATTTTTTCAGTGGTATTCTGTTATTCCAAGGAGGGGTATGATGATTTCAACCAGGGCTTTTGATAAGTTGTATGTGACTGATCCGATACGGTCTATAATTGGCCACAGTGGGATATCCTTCTTATGTATTTTTGGGGTTCCATAGATCCGGGGGTTGATGCTGGCTATGGGTATCAGGTGATCATATGCGTCCTTTGTGATTTTTTTGCTTTCTAATAGGGGTTTAAGAAGGGCTTTTAGCATTTTTTTCTTTTCTTCTGTGGGGTTTGTTTTAATGATTTCATATGTGCTGCTGTCTGCCAACATGGCTTCCATCTGTTTTTCATATGTTTCCGTGTCCATTACCACTGCCGTTCTGCCTTTATCTGATGGGAGGATTGTGATCGTTTTATCTTTCTTGAGTGAATTCAATGCTTTTTCTTCTTCTTTTGTAACATTGCTTTGTGGTAGTTTGGCTGTTTTGAGGATTCCTGCGACTGCGTTCCAGAGTGATGCTTTTCCCCCTTGATCCTGGATTTTTTCACATGCGAGTTCTGTTGCAAGGATGTATTCTTCATGGGGTATTTTGGCTGGTGTGATGCTGAAATTCAGTCATCTGCTCAGCACAGTTTTCTCCGTGTCCGTGAGTGTGTGTTTTGATAAGTTTTTGACCCACTTAGCGTTTGTTTCCGTGTGTGTTTGTCTTTGCTCGTTCTTCCTTTCTGTGAGTTTTTTAGTTTCTTTAAATGGCGGTTTTTCGTTATAGTGAATTCCTGTTCATGTGCGTGTTTTAATTGTGCTTTTATCTGCTCCTGCGTTTCCTGGTCGGTCTGGTAGTGTTTCTTGAAAATGTCCATTTCCTCCTTGATCTGGTTGTTGATTTTGTCCACTTTGTTTGCCGTCATTCTTCTCTGTTCTTTGATCAGGTCTTTCCGTGCAAAAGGTAAATAATAAAAGAATAATAATAAAAGAATACAAAATGTAAATAATTAAAAGAATACAAAATGAACCTACTTGAGCTATAGCAATATAGCATTTACTCACCAATGAAGCTTCCTTGTTGTCCTTCAATTAATGATATCCAACAAATATGGTCCATTTCTATTGCAAAGGGTCCAATAGATCCATTTGAGTAAGATTTATTGTCCATCTAGATCAGGGGTCACCAGAAGTCGGACTCCGGTCCGGATCCTGACCCCGAGAGTCCTCCATCTGGACCTCGAAGCCTTTTGATATAATTTGGGGAAAAGAGAGACTTTTATTTTGGTGGGGAAAAAAGGCGGAAAAAGTGGAACTGAACTGCTGCATCAGCGACCATCTAACAGATTATGGGGCAAGCCCGTGGGTGTGCTTCTCCTGCTGCAGATTTCCTCTTCGCTGTCCCACGAACGCCACTCTGCAGAGACTCTGCAGCTCCAGTCACTCCAGAGAGTCACCGGGTTGCAAAATCTGGTTCACTGCAGGCACACCCCCCACACACGCACACACAAGGATGACAGCCGGGACATCCACCCCAGACAGACCTTTCAGGTCTGTACCCACAAAAAGAAGCACTGTTGTTAAACTGAATGTACAGTACCTTCGCTGGTATCATTTAAAAACTCAGTAAAAGCTCCATGTGTTACTGAGCATAAAGTGTTCCACCTCCCCTCTCCCTGTAACCATGGAGTTACAGCTCCATCCATGCTGTAACAGAGTTTACTGTGGAGATTTTAAAGACATGTCAAAGGAATTCTGTCTTGTGGAATTATATTTTGTGTCCTTTTTTTTGTCTTAGTTTGAAACTGTTTTTTTTTTCTGCACTGAAAATATTGCATAGTGGTGGACTTTTTGTGAAATTTGGTTTTTTTAGATATTAATCTTTTTTTTTTTTAAAAAATGCAATACAAATTAGTTTGTGTTCACCTGTATTTTTAGGATTTTATTATGTTTTGTTTGAAATTGAACGAAGAATTTATTTTGTTATTTTTTTTTGTTTGTTTAAAAATTAATGTAGAGCTAAAAGCAGCTAAATTATGAGCTGAATAAAATAATGTGTGAAAGCAAGTTAAATGATCCTGGCCTGTCTGGAGACAGCTGCGGTCTTCTGAAATACTTCCTGAGGATTCTCAGGAAGGAGAACATCACAAAGAGACTGCTGGTGTCCTTTTATCGAGGTTCCATTGAGAGCATATTAATATACTGTATATGCATTTGGTACAGTAGTTGTACAGTAGCTCAGAGGAAAGCACTCCAGAGGGTCACTGACACCACCCAGAAGATCATTGGCTGCCCTCTCCTCACGTTGGAAGACCTACACCCCTCCCATTGCCAGAAGAAAGCCCAAAATATTTTAAAGGATACTTCACATCCTGGACACTCATTGTTTGAACTACTGCCATCTGGGAAATGATATAGACAAATGAGCACAAGGACAAACAGACTCAAACACAGCTTCTATCCAACAGCAATAACCATTCTGAATAAAACGAGGAAGTAATGTGCTAAATGGACATGATTGTATGTTGTTGAATGTTTTTTGCAATGACTGTGTTTGCATGATGTCCTGTGTTGATGTCTGTGTGAATGTGGCTAGTTATTTATTCTTTTTAATTATTATTTTTAACTGATTTTTAGTAATTTTAGGTCTATGTTTTTTATAACGGGGCAATGTTTTTATAAATGGGGCACTGACTGGAGAGCACTTTGAATTTCGTTGTACTTGTGACAATGACAATTAAAGATCTATCTATCTATCTAAATTTGCCATTGTTTTTGATTTAACCTTTATTTATACAGGGCATTTCCATTGAGAGGCAACCTTTTTTAAGGACACCCTGTTCACACTCACACCAGGAAGCTGTCCAGTACAGCCACAGACTGACCTGTGGCCACTGAGCAGCTCCACTGGAGTAGTTGGGGTTAAGGGCCTTGCTCAAGGGCACCACAGTAGGGTTAAGGAGGGTGGGGCAAACACTGCTATGTTATCTGCCCCACCCAGATCTGATCCTGCTGGTCCAGGGATGGAACCCGTGACCCTCCGCTCACCAGTTCACATCCCTAACCATTAGGTCACCACTAACCACCATGTATCAGATTTTTCTTCCATTTCCATCCATCCATCTTCTTCCACTTAATCCTTTTTGGGTCGCGGGGGTGGGGGGTGGGGGGTGGGGGGGCTGGAGCCTATCCCAGCATCTTTGGGCGAGAGGCAGGGTACACCCTGGACAGATTGCCAGTCCATCGCAGGGCCAACACAGAGAGACAAACAACCATTCACTCTCACAGTCATACCTAAAGGCAATTTAGAATCCACAGTTTGATGTGTGCCCGTGTTTGTGTTCATGTTGAATGTAATTGTGTCTTGTAAATACGGATGTCACCAGACTGCAAAACAAATCTACCTACGGGTACAAATAAAGTATCCTGAACCTGATGCCAATTAACCTAACTTGCATGTTTTTGGCATGTGGGAGGAAACCGAAGAAATCCCAGAGTAAACCCATGCAGACACGGGGAGAACATGCAAACTCCACACAGATTGCTGTTGGTCGGGGACTGGGATCGAACCCAGGATCCCCCGGCCAAGGGTGAGTTGCTGTGCTGCCGAAGTTGTTGGAAGTAATTTCATGGGTCATTGTAAATAATTTGTTTTAAAAGGGCTAAGTTGCCACACAGTGGGAGGGAAAAATCTTGAATAGAAAAAAAAATGTGTCAAGACGCATTGAGAATCGTTTTAGAATCAAGTCGGAGTTCTGAATCATAATCAAATCATGAGGTGCCTAAACACCTAGTTCAGACCTCGGCTGGGGAGGAGGACTGACTTATCAGACCTTTTGCAGTTTTAGTTGGTGACCCCTGGTCTAGAGAATCACGGTGGAGACTGCCCATATAAATGGTAGCATTGTTTGAAACTCAGCTGGCTAACATTCTGCTTTTTTTCTTTACACCCTAAAAAAAACTATTTGCCATAGAGAGCCATAAACAGAAGTCCAAGAGACTCACGTGACTGCCTAGTTTTGATTGATACCTCATTCAGCCCAGTAGGCCCTCCCTTTGTGTTTTCACAGCCTTCAACACTCAATGAGAGCCTGCTTAGCATGACGTACGTAGCAGCCCCACAGCTAACACGAACACAAAGAGCCAATTGCAGCTGAGTATGCTGATATCTTATAGGGCTGGGTTCATCGCGCACACACCCTATAAAGCCCGTGCATTAGGCGTATCACTTCTACCAACCTTGTATGTAAAGCGGCAGCATCACTCACTTTTTTGAAAAATGGCTAAAATTTGTACAAACATTGAAGAAATCATTAATTACTTGACCCAAACGAGTAACGAGTTGTCAGCTGAAGAATCGGAGGTGGACAACCATGATTCCATTTGGCACAGTTTGGAACAGTTTAAAAATTCCTGGTTACAACCTGAGAAAGAAGGTGTGTAATATATTCATTTTTTGTGGTCTTGTTAGAAAATTTTGACCTGAACTTAAACATTTGGTTCTAGATTCCTATTGTGTTTTCCAGCCAGTATCTAACAGCTGTATGTTATTTGTAGGCATTTGTTTCTAAAAAAAAAACAACACTCAGGTGAACTTTATGTTCTTCAAATCTAGTAAGCCTAGATCGCTGTTACTCAGTGGCTGAAGCACTTAGAGGGATTCAGACTGTTTTGCCAAAAAATTTAGGGTTTTCTTTTGAATGAGACCAACCCTATGAAGATACTGCAGAGGGCTGAAGAACTGCTTTTTTTTTCCACAATATCTTTATTGAACCTTTTTTTTTTTTAACAAACATGATACAAACAATCAAACACTAACACTAAAGTACTACAAAAAAAAAAAAAAATGCACTAAAAACACCAACAACCACCAGCAAAATCAAATCTTCAACAATGCTCCTCTGTTTAGTCTAGACAATCCAATACATAAGTATACATATTATGTTCACCAGTTTGGAATTTACAAGGTCCACACACATCATTCACCTTCTTCTTCAAGAGTTATGTTTAATTTTTTTACATAATCAATAAAAGGTCTCCATATATTCTCAAACACAATTTCCTTTGATTTCAGTATATATGTTATTCTTTCTAATGGAAGGTTTGTTAACATCTGTCTTAACCACTGAGTCACATCTGGTCTATGAGTCTTTTTCCATAATAGTGCAATACATTTTTTGGCATTAAGCAAACTGAGGTCTATGAATGTTCTTTCACTTTTATTAAAATTATGCTTTTCTGGGTACAGACCCAACAAAAACAATTTAGGATTCAATATGATTTGTTTTGAGATTATTTTTTCAATTGTTACCCTCACCTCTTCCCAAAACATTCTTATTAATCTACATTCCCATACACAATGAAATAGAGTTCCTTTACTTTCCATGCATTTTGTGCATGTATCTGGTATATTTTTGTTATATTTATTTAACTCCTCCGGTGTAACATACATCCGCATTAACCATTTGAAATGTATCAATTTAAAGCGTACATTTATTGATTTGGTTTGAGCTTCTGTACAAGCCAATTCCCATTGTTCCTCTGAAATTTCAGTTTGTAGATCTTCTTTCCAGTAGTTTAATCTTTTCAGTGAATTTTCACTTGAAGATAGTGTCAATGAGTTATAAAACTCTGAAATAATACCCTTTCTTTTACTATCTTTCATCAACATTTTTTCCAAGGATGAATAAATAGGTCGAGTGAGAGCTTTATTTTGATTTGATCGAATAAAGTTTCTAAGTTGAAGATATTTAAAAAAATGTGTTCTATTGAGATTAAACTTGATCCTCAGCTCTTCAAAAGACATTATGTTATCTGCACATGGCAAATATAAATCCTGAATCTTTAGTATCCCTTTTAAATTCCATACTTTAAATACAGCATCCGCTCTCCCTGGTTTAAAATATTGATTACCCCATATTGGACTAAATTGTGACAATAACTGTGGTTCTTTTAAATAGTTTTTAGCTTCACACCATATTTTGATCATATGCTTTACAAATGGATTTTTAACTTGTTTTTGTAATTTTTTTGCCGAATCTGAGTATATGAATATGGGAAGAGGTAAAGGTAAATTGTATGATTCCATTTCAGTCCAGTGAGGGAGATCATTTGATGAAAAATAATATGTCATAGACCTCAGTTGTGCCGACCAATAATACAACATAAAATTTGGACATTTCAGACCTCCACGATCAAATGGTAAATATAATAAAGACAGACGTAATCTAGCCCTCCTGTTGTTCCATATAAATTCAACTAACTTTTTTTTTATTCTTGAGAATAAATCTAAAGGTGGTGATAAGGGAATGTATTGAAATAAAGTATTTTAGGTAAAATATTACTTTTAAGTATATTGATTCTCCCGATCATCGACATTGGTAGTGACATCCATCTCTGAGTTAATTCATTGATATCTGACATTAAGGCTTCATAGTTGACACTGGCGACTGATTCTAGCTTAGGCACAATTTGGATTCCTAAATATTTAAACTGATTTACAACATTGAACTGATTTACCTCAGGGGCTGGGTAATTTCTCTGGGTCTCATTTAGCATTAATATTGAAGATTTAGTTTTATTTATTTTATATCCTGATATTTCCCCAAAATTCTTTATTAAATTCAACAAGGTTGGAATTGATTTTTTTAGATTCGACATAAACAAAATTATGTCATCGGCGTACAGGGAGATTTTATGTTCTGTTGGTCCAACTTTAATTCCATATATTTGTGAATGTAAACGTATCGCTATCGCTAAAGGTTCAATTGCCATAGTAAACAGTAAAGGTGAAAGTGGACAGCCTTGTCGACATCCTCTATTGATTTTTATTGGTTTTGAAATATTGTTATTTGTTAGGATTTCTGCTGTAGCATTATTGTATATTATTTGAACCCATTTTATGAAATTATTTCCAAGTCCAAACCTTTGTAGGACTTCAAAAAGAAAGGGCCATTCAACTCTATCAAAGGCCTTTTCGGCGTCCAGTGATAGGAGAGCTATATCCGGTGCTTCTTTATTAGAATAAATAATATTAAATAGTCTTCTTACATTATGGAAGCCTTGTCTTCCCTTTATAAAGCCATTCTGATCTCGATTAATAATATTTGGTAAAATTTCTTGTATTCATCTTGCTAAAATTTTACAGATTATCTTAAGGTCGGCGTTTAATAGGCTTATTGGTCTCATATTTTCACATTTATTAGAGGGCTTACCTGGTTTTGGCAGCAGTATAATTAAGGCATTATTTATGTTTGATGGTAAATTATTATTTTGAAATGCTTCTAAAACCATTTCCAAAAAAGGTTTTATTAATTTATTCTTAAATTTTTTATAAAGGTCAACTGGAAGACCATCTGGTCCTGCACTTTTTCCTGATTTCATATTATCAATGGCTAGCCCAACTTCTTCTTGACTAATTTTAGACTCCAATATCTCCCTGTTTTCATTTGGAATACACGGTATAGATAGTTCGTTCAAAAACCCATTTAGTTTTGTTAAATCAAATTCATTTTTAGTATCATATAATTTTTCATAGTAATCTCTAAAGGCTCTGTTAATTTCTAAAGGATCTATAACTACCTGTCCATTACTTATAATACTAGTAATTGGTGTTTTAATTTCTAATTGTTTAATCTGCCATGCCAATAATTTTCCTGATTTTTCACCTTGTTCATAAAAAGATTGTTTCAATCTTAGAAGACTCGAGGCAGCTCTATTCGCTGATTTTTTGTCGTATTCAGCTCTCAAAATCAGTAATTCATTCTCCAACCTTGGATCACTTCCTGCATATACTTTTTCCTGAAGACTTTTCATTTTATGTTCCAATTTAGCTCTCTCCTCTCGAGTCTTCTTAGATTTTGATCCTGTATAACTAATAATATGTCCCCTAATAAAAGCTTTGAAAGCCTCCCACTTTACACATGCTGATGTTTGTGTAGTATTGATGTCAAAGAACTCGTCTATCTGTTTTTCTATATACTTGACAAATTCCTCATCCTGAAGCCATTTATGCTGAAATTGCCATCTACCTGATTCCTTTGTCAATTTTTTATCTACATATATTAGACAACAGGGTGCATGATCAGAGATCACGATGTTATCATAAAAGCAGTTTTGAATCTTGGACCTTAATTCTGTGGAAATCAAAAAATAATCAATACGTGAGAATGTCTTGTAGGTACTGGAATAACAAGAATAGGCTTTAACTTGTGGCTTCATTTCTCTCCATATATCTAACAATCTCAATTCTTTCATAAAATGATTAATAGTCATCCTACATCCATTGTGCGTACAATCCAGTCCTGTTGATCCATCCATACCTGGACTCAATGTACAATTAAAATCCCCTGCTATTATATGTTGCCCTGTAAGTGATGATAAAATAAGAAATAAATTAGCAAAGAACTTTTGGTCATCTATATTGGGTGAAGAACTGCTTTTGATTTACTTTGGCTCTGTTATTTTTAGGCGTTTTTAGGGAAACTGGTAGGTGACTTCACAGCACATCGAACTGATAGCAGAAGCCAGGTTGATGAATGGATTTTGCCTTGCTGTAAGCTATATTTAAACATCAGAATAGCTGGCAACCGTGCAAACATTTGATTAGAAGCTATCCATATCTACCATTTCTCTGCCTTTTATCCCCGAGCTTTGATCTGGCATTAAGTGGTTAAAGAAATGCTTGTGGAGCTTTAATGAATGGAAAAAAAAGAAGAGGGGGTACACAACCAATTTTTCCTGACAGCCCACTTTGGTGTAAAAGAATGAGTTAATACAAGGTACACGTTAAGTTAAAAGCAGAAAGAAAAGCACAATAGACTGCAGGCAGCCCGGTCATTGTATGCCTGTGTCCACTTCCAGATGGTGGAATGTAGGCCAGCATATGTGAGTCAAACTGGGAGAGAGCTGAGGTCTCTGCGGTGTTGGCAGTGTCGTCCCAGTCAATTGAATCCTCATTATCGTCCTCTCATAATTGTGTTTTTCCTTTTTTTAATCGGATATTCTAATGGGTGCTGTTGCATGTAATTATGTAGCAATTATCTGCTTCCTTGCCTCAAATTGGCGCTCCATTGCTGGAATGCAAAGTCAGATTATGCCTATAATGCTTGCACCGGTGCAGCAGGTTCACTCAGAATACAGACATGGCTCTTGACCTGTTGCCTAAACTTTTCCTGAAATCCAAACACTCTCCAGCCTTCCTGTTAATGCGTTCATGGGCTCACTTTCATCCATAGCCCCTCTACTCTGTGGTAGAAAGGGTTAATTAGTCTGCAATCTCCTGAGGAGAAATCATGGATATGTATTTTTTTGTCTTGCTATTTTCTTTTCAGCAAGTCAAGTTGATTCTTTGAAGCTGGAATATGTATGAAATCACTTGATCTTTATTTCTTTAAGTTCATTACTTATTTTCTAGTTGTGTGCATGTCATGCATTTTTAACAGACCCTCTGAGTTGACTTTGTGATGTGTTATAGCAAAGAACTTCAAAGCGATCTCTTCTGTCTCCTTTTTCCTCTCCTCTCATTCTTTTAACCTTTTCGTCTCATTCCCTGTCTTGAAGTGCATGCTCAGAAAACCCTTCTTTTCAGAGGGAACTGTGAGAAAAGGAAAAGTGATGGTTACTGGCTATTGTGTCAGCAACCTTAGAGGAAAGGTTTTTTTAACAACTGCATGGAATCGTTGACTGTAATTCCCTTTAATTTCTGCCTAACTATAGACAGTAACATGCCAGCAATATGCTGCATTATATCACGGAGTGCATTTTAAAATGGCATCAGAGGTTTCGTCTGTTCATTATAAACATTTTCATAATTTACATAACAACTGCATGAAGGTGTTTCTCCTCAGGAAGAACTATAGTCCAACAAAGTTTTTGGTAGCACTTCCTTAGCCGTGTAATCAACAGTTATTTAAATCTATTGCAATCAAGAGCATTGGGATCATCTACATCGCTATAAAAATTTTAATAGCCACATTTAGCTAACTAAAAACCGAACCACAAAATGGGTGCTTTATTACATGTTCATGTATTAGAAAGAATTCAACAGAATTTTCACTGGTCTCAAATCCGGACATCCACTCCAGTCCTTTGATCTGTGGGCAAGTTTGGTGTCACATGGTGCAAGTTTGTCAAATAGAGAGCCTAAGCCACGGCCCCTCTACTGCTGCATATGGGACCTTAATTGGAAAAAATTTCCATTGAAATGAATGGCAAGCGCGAAATTATCTTTTGATACCAATTGAATTTTGCCACAAGTTACATATATAACGGAGAGACCTGCATGTGGTCTTTTTTGACCTTGCCAATGCCTTCGGCTCAGTCCCACACAAGATCTTGTGGACGGCCTTCGAGTACTTCAGCATGCCAGACCACATCACACAGCTAGTCAGGAGCTACTTTCAGGATCTCCAGTTTTGTGTGACAGCCGGGAAAAACACTACAGCCTAGCAGTACCTGGAAAGGGGCATCATGGCAGGATGCACCATTTCCCCCCTAGCGTTCGTCATGGTAATGGAAGTGATCATACGAGCATCCCGTTGGGTAGTGGGTGGCGAGAGAACCAAGAGTGGCCTGCATCTTCCGCCAATTAGAGCGTACAGGGATGATATGACTGTCATCACAGCAACAAAACCATGCACTAGACGGTTGCTACAGAAACTCCAGGAGAACATCCAGTGGGCAAGAATGGAATTTAAGCCAAGCAAATCTCAAAGCATCTCCATTGTTAAAGGCCAAACTAACAGGAGTGCAGTTCCACATCAGCGATGAACCAATCCCCGCCGTCTTAGCAAAGCCCATCAAAAGCCTCGGACGATGGTATAACACAGACCTCAGAGACAACCAACAACTTGAACAACTCCAGCAGGATATGGCTAATGGCCTCAGGCAGATTAATAACACCGCACTTCCAGGGAAACTGAAGCTCTTGTGCCTCCAGTTTGGGCTGCTGCCCAGACTACTGTGGCCATTGACCATGTATGAAGTCTCTCTAACCAATGCTCAGCATCTGGAAAGGCTAGCGAGCTCTTATGTGAGGAAGTGGTTTGGCCTCCCAAAATGTCTCAGCAGCATTGGACTCTACAGCGATGGAGCCCTGTCGCTGCCATTGTCTAGCCTGGTTGAGGAATTCAAATGCGCCAAGGTGAGGCTGGACATGTCGCTCACCAACTCCCGGGACCCTGTAGTAAGAAGTGCTGCTCCTACCCTGGCAACAGGGAAGAAGTGGACCCCAAACATGGCTGTACTACAGGCCAAATCTGTGCTCCTCCATCGTGACGTGGTGTGCCATGTCCAACAAGGTAGAGGAGGCCTTGGCTTTGGAACAGTGACACCTCTCTGGCAAAAGGAATCTCCAGCCGAATGCCGAACTATGGTGGTAGAGGAGGTGTGTCAACAGGAGGAAGCAGCCAGAAGGGCCGGAGCCATAGCACAAGCCAAACAGGGTTGATGGACGAGATGGGAGGGTGTCGAAAAGAGGAAAATCACATTGAGAGAAATCTGGGGCATGGAATCCAACAGGCTGAGCTTCATTATCCGAGCAACATATAATGTGCTGCCCTCTCCCACAAATCTGCAGCTGTGGCTTGTAAAGGATCCATTTTGCCCTCTGTGTACTGCCCCAGCAACACTCAACCACATCTTGGTTGGTTGCAGGACTAGCCTCACTCAAGGCAGATACACGTGAAGACACAACCAGGTCCTCAGGTGTCTAGACGATAAACTTGAGTGCAAGAGAGTATCCATCAACTCCTACCCCTTCAACAACCAGGATGTGCACCGACACCTACCATCATTTGTTCAAGCGGGGGCCAAGCTGAGAACCAGTCCCTTACTCCCTGATCTGGGCCCACTGAACATAGCCAGGGATTGGCAGATGCGAGCTGACTTGGATCAAAGGCTCATTTTCCCCCCGGAGATCGTAATGACCACCCTGCGACCAGATCTCATCCTCTGGTCTAATTCATCTAAGCTCGCCTATATTATTGAGTTGACAGTACCCTGGGAGGACGCTATCGAGAAAGCTTATGAGCGTAAGAAGCTGCGGTATTCCAGCTTAGCAGCTGAGGCAGAGGACAGAGACTGGAAGATAAAGGTGCGCCCAGTGGAGGTGAGATGCAGGGGCTTCATAGCCACAACTGTAAAGCTGAGGGAGATTGGGATCAGGGGACAGGATTACAGATGGGTGATTAAAGAGCCGGCCGACACCACTGAGAGGACCAGTCACTGGCTGTGGATGAAAAGGAGTGACATCATTTAGGCTTCTAGGGCAAACAGCTAAACCATGGAACACACACCCAGTTTTGATCAACCTGTGGTGGGTCTGCCTTGGCGGAGGGTGTCACATCAAAGGATTCTGGCATCTAAACAACTCATGGAATCGTCAACATCAAAGGATTCCAGCATCAGAGCTACAATTTTTATTCGTCAACATCAAAGGATCCTGGCATTTAATAATCTGTCTGTAACATCATATGGGATGTCTATAACATCATATAGGATCATGTGGGTTTGGGATATCTGTGACATCATATAGGATGTCTAGGACATCGTAGGACATTATATAGCCTATGTATCATTTCCTATGATCTATGGACTATCAAAAGCTGGTCAACGCCACTGAGTGTACCAGTTGCTGGCTGGGAATGAAAAGAAGTGATACCATCTGGGCTTCTAAGGCAAACAGCTAAACCGTGGGACACATAACCAGGCTTGATCAACCTGTGGTGGGCCTGCCTCAGTGGAGGGAGTCTTGTGATGAATGGCCGAAAGACCCTATGATGCTGAGGTACACAACTGACGATGTGTCCCGGCCGTGAAGCCTTATAGTAGCCATCTCTCAAGAACTCCCCTCGGACTCAGAAGTGGTGCAAACATCAGGCAGGGATTGTAAAAGAGGCAGCAGTGGGCTCAGGAGGTAGAGCAGGTTGTCTAATAACCCGATGGTTGGCGGTTCGAATCCTGCTCTCCCCAGATATCCTGCCGTTGTGTCCCTGGGCAAGACACTTCACCCGCATTGCCTCCAGTGCCAATAACACTGGGTATGAATGTGTATAAATGTTCGGTGGTGGCCGGAGGGGCCGTTGGTGTGGATTGGCAGCCACGTTTCCGTCAGCCTGCCCCAGGGCAGCTGTGGCTACAGTAGTAGCTTGCTACTACCATTGTCTGTCTGGAGTGAATGAATAATGCATCTACTTGTAAAGCGTCTTTGAGTGTCTATGATAAAGCGCTATATAAATCTGATGCATTATTATTGTTAAATGCTAGTCCTTTCATTGAACCTATGACGTTTGTCAATTTAAAAGATAATTTTCCATGTAATTAATATTGTTGGCTGTCGTGTAATAAGATAAAATAAGCCTTTATTAGTCCCACACTGGGGAAATTCCAGGATTGCAGCAGCAGCACAGGGATAGCGGCACTCAGAGCAATAGTAAATAAGATAAGAACTGGTTAGCCAACGCAGTAAATAAATATCCATACAGTATATACACACAGTTACTGTATATACACAGTGCAGGAGCATTGCAGCTAGATGGAATAAACAGCATTACAGTTAAATTACCTGGAAAAATATAAATATGGACCCAGACAGTATATTTCACATTTGAATCAATAGTGTTGTTGCCACCCTCAATAATAATTGTAATTGTCTTCGTTGTGTATTGAAGGAGACAATCTCTTTTGTGCAAAGTTGTGATGTTTAGTACATTTAATACGACCTCTATGAGCAGCCCTGGTTAGGTTATAAAGTCTGACAGCTGTAGGAAGGAAGGACCTGCAGAAACTCTCCCTCGAGCATTTAGGATGACACAACCTACTGCTAAATGAGCTCCTCAGTGCGTTCAGATGTGTCCCACCTGGGGTGGGACTCGGACTCCAGCAGAGATGACAGCTTGACCACTATCCTCTTCTCGCCTATCTCCTCCAGTGGGTCGAGGCATCGCCCCAGAACAGAGCTAGCTTTTTTGAATAGCCTGTTCAGCCTCTTCCTGTCGGCTTCCGCAATGCCACTGCCCCAGCAGACCACTCCATACGTACTGGCTGATGCCACCACCGAATTGTAGAAGGTCTGCAGGAGTGCCCCCCGCACTCCAGAAGACCTCAGTCTCCTCATGAGGAACAGCCTGTGCTGCCCCTTCTTGTAGAGCACATTGGTGTTGTGTGACCAGTCCAGTTTATTGTTCAGGTGAACACCCAGGTACTTGCAAGACAATAACAGAGTAATATTTAGTTTTTGTGAAAACGCTTAGTGGACAACATCTTCCATCATCCCACATCACCAAACACGATCATGGTGGCTCCACTCTCAAACCTCACCTTCTGTTTTCTGACTGATGAAAGAAGGATCCAAAGAGGAGAAAAACAACATACAGGCGTGGACAAAATTGTTGGTACCCCTCTGTTAATGAAAGAAAAACCCACAATGGTCACAGAAATAACTTGAATCTGACAAAAGTGGTAATAAATAAAAATTCTATGAAAATTAACCAATGAAAATCAGGCAATGGTTCTGAATTGTGGTTCAACAGAATTACTTTAAAAAACAAACTCATGAAACAGGCCTGGACAAAAATGATGGTACCCCTAGAAAAGATTGAAAACAATGTGACCATAGGGACATTTTCAATCAAGATGTGTCCTCTAATTAACATCACAGGTGTCTACAAACTCATAATCAGTCAGTCGGCCTATTTAAAGGGTGATAAGTAGTCACTATGCTGTTTGGTGACATGGTGTGTACCACACTAAACATGGACCAGGGGAAGCAAAGGAGAGAGTTGTCTCAGGAGATGAGAAAGAAAATTATGGACAAGCATGTTAAAGGTAAAGGCTATAAGACCATCTCCAAGCAGCTTGATGTTCCTGTGACTACAGTTGCACATATTATTCAGAAATTTAAGATCCACGGGACTGTAGCCAACCTCCCTGGACGTGGCCGCAAGAGGAGACGGATAATACGAATGGTAACAAAAGAGCCCAGAACAACCTCTGAACACATTCATGGTGAACTCCAAGGTCAAGGTACATCAGTGTCAGATCGCACCATCCGTCGTTGTTTGAGCCAAAGTGGACTTCATGGGAGACGACCAAGGAGGACACCACTGTTGAAAACAAATCATAAAAAAGCCAGACTGGAATTTGCCAGACTGCATGTTGACTAGCCACAAAGCTTCTGGGAGAATGTCTTATGGACAGCCGAAACAAAACTGGAATTTTTTGGCAAGGCACATCAGCTCTATGTTCACAGACGCAAAAATGAAGTATACCAAGAAAAGAACACTGGCCCTACTGTGAAACATGGAAGAGTTTCTGTTATGTTCTGGGGCTGCTTTGCTGCATCTGGCGCAGGGTGTCTTGAATATGCGCAGGGTACAATGAAATCTCAAGGCTATCAAGGTATTAAGGTCATCAAGGTATCAAGGTGCTGCCCAGTGTCAGACAGCTTGGTCTCAGTCACAGGTCATGGGTCTTGCAACAGGATAATGACCCAAAACACACAGCTAAAAACACCCAAGAATGGCTAAGAGCCAAACATTGGACTATTCTAAAGAGGCCTTCTATGAGCCCTGATCTAAATCCTATTGAACATCTGTGGAAGGAGCTGAAACATGCCGTCTGGAGAAGGCGCCCTTCAAACCTGAGACAACTGGAGCAGTTTGCTCATGAGGAGTGGGCCAAAATACCTGCTGAGAGGTGCAGAAGTCTCATTGACAGTTACAGAAATCGTTTGATTGCAGTGATTGCCTCAAAAGGTTGTGCAACAAAATATTAAGTTAAGGGTACCATCATTTTTGTCCAGGCCTGTTTCATGAGTTTGTTTTTTTTTTAAATAATTCTGTTGAACCACAATTCAAAAGCATCGTCTGATTTTCATTGGTTAATTTTCATAGAATTTTTATTTATTACCACTTTTGTCAGATTCAAGTTATTTCTGTGACCATTGTGGGTTTTTCTTTCATTAACAGAGGGGTACCAACAATTTTGTCCATGGCTGTATAATAATTTTAATGAATTACTTTTTATTCTTAACTTTTGGAGTGTGTGGGCAGAGAGAATGGGTGGGGCGCCTGGGTTGTCTTGGACACAAGCAAAGGAGCCTCCATGGGGAAAAAAAAATCATGGAGTTTTATACAAGAGTGCAGTATGTCAAATGTTCTACTAAACAGCAATAACTAATTTTTTTTTTAAATGAATAAAGACTTCTGACCTCCAGTAAACAACACCAGATGCACATTTTGACCTTGCGAGCATGGTAAATATCAGAATATTTCAGCATCACTCACTGGTTACAGCATGCATCTTAATTATAGGTAGTAATGAGCTGGCGCCCACATCCTAAACTGTAAATATGCTTGTTTCAACAAACTGTAATTAAAAGGAAAAAAAAAAATCTGGATTTTCTTTTAACAAAAGTGGACAACAGATGGTAGACAAGATCCATTTACTTTAATTAAAAAAGGCACATGGACGCCATATAAGAGACAGTGCTAATAAAACAAGAGACAACCACAACTTTACAGTGTGCAAACTAATGAAGGGAAGATGGACAATCTGATTACTTTTTTCTGTTTCATTTTTATTCACTACACAATTTCAGTTTTTTAAGAGTTGTTTTTAATGTGATGTCAATATTAGTTTTAATATTTTCAGTATTTTAAGTATTCGATAAGGAACAGGAGTCTCAGTTTTCAAAGGCAAAAAGTTCATTAAACCCTATGTCTTTGTGATTTAATGAGCAATAGAGGCAACCTTGATTTCATTTAGCTTGGGCAGAATTACAAATCAAATTGATTAGACATTAACAGTAATATGGTTCCTACATTTTCAGTGAGAAACAGGAATCACCAAATCCGTTTCACACCATCTCCCCGTGTAAAACATTTGCATAATTTGCACTTAAACTTGACATATCAAACAATCATGAATACATTGACACACACACACACTCGTCCATCTGTGCACTGTCCTTGCCAGACATCTTGTGGCCTGTAGGGCAGGAGAGTGTGGCCTGTGCTCAAGGCTCTCAGCAAGCCCAGCTGTGACCGGATGGTTCCTGCCCTCGGGTACTCAGACAAGTGTGTGGCCTTCCTTTGATTCCTTTACACACTTTTGGCTCAGACAGGAAGATTTCTTGATAAACTCTTGCTGACAAGGAGATAGGAGCTAGTATCAATACATGCATCATATTTTGGGGTTTCACCCAATTTTTTTTGTATGTTTGAAGCATAATTCTGATTAGCAGGTTATAAATATTATGAACTGGTCTCAATTTGCATGCCATAGCATTCTGTGTAGTCCAACATAGAGAGAAAATAGTAGATGGACCCCTGGAAAAAAAAAAGGATGAATGAAATCGTTTGTATGGAATGCCATTTATGTTGAATTAAATCAAAAAAAAAAAATTGTCTCATTTTTATTTATTTACAGACGTGGACAAAATTGTTGGTACCCTTTGATTTGTTTTCAACAGTGGTGCCCTCCTTGGTCATCTCCCATGAAGTCCACTTTGGCTCAAACAACGATGGATGGTGCGATCTGACACTGATGTACCTTGACCTTGGAGTTCACCATTGTTATGTCCGTGGATTTCTACTTTAGGTTACTACTCGGAGGAACAAACACAAAGACACACACGGCTGCAGGTCATTAGCTTGCTCGTTTACTCAGGCATACGCACATGTACACACATGCACATCCACAAACACATACACATGTGAGTTCAGTTCAATGAGCACACTCTTATACTATTGGCGATGCCACATGGTACAGCGCCCACCAATGGGGTGGCATATGCAAATGCAACTCATACAACTCATACAACTCCCATACATCACATCTCCTCCCCACTAAATGTTGTACCCACCCCCAAGATACACAAAACAAACAAGTTTTATTATTTTAAAAACACACACTAGCCTTGAGGCTGGGAGTAGACGATCCCAAACCCCTGAGTCAGTCAAGGGTTTATTCTGCCCTTTTGGTGAGACGTGACTCTCTCATCTAACACATAAAAAAGGTCTCTTATTCAAAAATGTCCAATATATGTCTCTTAAAAGTATCTTAAACAAAGTTTATGGAACATAACGCTCTGGTGGTTTAGTAATACGAGAAGGATATCTCTTACCAGTCTCTGGAGGTGATGTGGTGTTTCCCTCTGAGGTTACCTGGGGTAGTGGTGAGGGGTCACTCACAGGAACCGGAGTAGCTGGTTCTGGAACAGTCTTTTCCAGCACAGGCAGGTCTGCTGAAATGCACGACGATGCAGCTCCGCCGTCGTCTGTAGAGGTATCCCATTCAACAACCCTGGCCAGCATCTGGTCCGCGTGTTGCCTCCAGTGCTGCGATGCACCGATGTCGACGATGTAGGATACAGGGCCAGTCTCAGCTGAAACAACCCCTGGTATCCACTTCTTCTCTCCTCTCCCGTAATCCCGAACAAGAACTGGATCTCCCACCTTAAACGTTCTGGCTTTTGCATGCATTCCTCGATACGCACAATGTGCCTCTTGTGCTTTCTCTACCTCTGATGTCACGCTAGGCTTCAACAGGTCCAATCGAGATCGCAGCTTGCGATGCATGAAAAGCATAGACGGGGACTCCTTTGTTGTAGAGTGTGGAGTGTTATGGTATGTGAGTAGAAAGGCATCCAGTCGGTGTTGTATGGAAGTGGTTCCAGTGGAACACTTCAGTGACTGCTTAAATGTCTGTACAAAACGTTCTGCAAGACCATTTGTTGATGGATGAAATGGTGCAGAGCGAATGTGCTTTACTCCATTGCCTTTCATAAAAGTGTCAAACTCGTATGAGGTAAACTGAGGACCATTATCGCTCACTAACACCTCAGGGAGCCCATAGCGACTAAATAACCCTCGGAGCACCTGGATGGTATTAGCCGTTGTAGTGGAACTCATAAGGTGTACCTCAGGCCATTTTGAATGGGCGTCTACAACCACCATAAACATTTGGTCCTGGAACGGCCCAGCAAAGTCAACATGAATTCTCTGCCATGGGGATCCAGGCCAGGTCCATGGGTGGAGTGGTGCTGGTCCCGGTGCTTTCTGTGTAAATTGACAGGACTGGCATGTTTTTGAGACCTGTTCAATTTGAGCATCAATTCCGGGCCACCACATGTAACTGCGGGCAACAGCTTTCATTTTAACAACACCTGGGTGTCCAGTATGCAGTTCCGACAACAGTCGTGATCTCAATTTTGAGGGAATGACGACGCGCACACCCCACATAAGGCAACCTTGCTGGAGTGTCAACTCATCCCTCCGGCTGATGAATGGCGCCAATGTGCTGGCCACATCTTGGACCCTCGGAAAGCGACCTGTGGAGACCATCTCCAGGACTTGAGCAAGGACAGGATCACCCCTGCTCTCTCAGCAGATTTCTCGACAGTTCACAGGTAAGGCTTCTAGGTGTTTAATATGAAAACTGTCCACAGTACTGATTCTCTCTCTTAATGATGTTGGTAATGGAAGGCGTGAAAGCCCATCCGCATTTCCATGACGAGCTGCCTCTCGGTACTGTATGGTGTAATTATGGGCAGCTAACAGGAGAGCCCACCGCTGCATTCTAGCAGCAGCCATAGATGGTGTGGCTTTGCACGGACTCAGAATAGTGGTCAATGGACGATGATCTGTAAGGAGTGTAAACTGCCTACCATACAGATAATGATGGAATTTTCGAACTCCAAATATAATGCCAAGAGCTTCACGCTCAATATGGGTATAATTGCGTTCTGCCTTATTCAGAGTCCTTGATGCAAAAGCTATGGGCCTCTCTTGTCCATTCGGGAGAATGTGTGAGATGACACTACCTACACCATAAGGTGATGCATCACACGCCAACCGAATGGGAAGTTGTGGATCATAATGGGTTAACACGCTTTGAGAGAGTAACTGCTCTTTTGCCTCTATAAAAGATGCAGCACATTCAGATGTCCATTGCCATTGTTTTCCTTTACACAACAGAGTATTCAGTGGGCTTAGGATAGATGACAAGTTGGGGATAAATCTGCTGTAATAATTAATTAGCCCCAAGAAAGAACATAACTGACTCACGTCTGTAGGTGCAGGAGCCTCCACAATTTCCCTGACTTTCTCTGGTGCCTTGTGTAGACCCTGGGCATCAATGACGTGACAGATATTCCAGTGAATCCTTGAAAAATTCACATTTTTCCTTCCGTACTCACAAACTGAATTCTTCCAAGCGCCCTAGGACTGCATCCAGATTTTTCAGATGCTGCACACGATCCTGTCCACTGACCAATATATCGTCCAGGTAACAGTGAACGTTCGGCAGACCCTGGAGGACTTGGTCCATGGCACGCTGGAATATCGCTGGTGCTGAGGTAATTCCAAATGCCAGCCTGTTATAACAAAACAGACCCTTGGATGTGGTTATTGTGAGATATTTCCTGGAATTTCCCTCTATCACCATTTGCAAATAGGCATGAGATAAGTCCAGTTTACTGAAATGCTGCCCCCCCGACAGTGATGCGAATAGATCTTCAATGCGTGGAATTGGGTATTTCTCCACACACAGGGCAGGATTAACTGTGACTTTAAAATCCCCACATATCATAACATCTCCGTTCTTTTTCACAACGGGCACAATGGGTGTTGCCCATTCATTGAATTTGACAGGGGATATAATGCCTTGCTCACACAATCGGTCAATTTCAGCCTCCACTTTTGGCCTAAGGGCATAGGGAATGACTCTCGCTTGACAAAACCACGGCACATGATCCGGCTTCAGCGCTATGGCTACTTCCATGCCTTTCAGAGTGCCTAATTCTTTTTTAAAGACCTCTGCATGTCTTTGTAGCACGCCCTCTAGCGTCTCCTCCCGGACCGTCTTTATTTCTCGCCAGTCAATTCGAATCCTCCGCAGCCACTCCCGACCAAAAAGTGGGGGTGAACTTCCCCGAACCACATACAGTGGTAGTCTAGCCCACTGCTTGTTCATCCTCACTGAAACGGTGATGACACCCTCTGCTGGAATCACCTCGCCCGTATATGTTTTCAACATTATATGGGTTTGGCGCAAGGGCATGTCCTTAAAGTGTGCATCATACAGTTTTCTTGAAATCAGAGAAACGGCAGCACCGGTATCTAATTCCATGATAATCCTTTTACCTTCAATTTTTGGTTTAACACACATGTATGACAAATTACTCTGCTGAGACACCATATGCAGGCTCACTTCAGTGTCTGTAGTGCTGCCATCACTAGATATTTCTTTTACATCCAGTTGGTGCACCCTTTTTTTCTTTTTAGCTTTATACTCCACTGGTTTCTCCTTATTTACAGTCTCTTTGTTCCTGCACATTTTCGAGATATGTCCTCTCTTACCACATTTATGGCATTTTTGCTCCTTATAAAAACAATCGCTCTCTTTGTGGTTCATTTTTCCACAGCGCGAACATTTCGTGTGTTGTTTGTTGTGTGGTGACAGTACATGCACTTTCAGCGCGTTGCTCAGCTGATGTGTCTCGCGAGCTACTGTCTCCATTGACACGGCTAGTTCCATTGCTTTGGAAAAAATAAGCTTCTCCTCCGTCAGCAATTTTTTCTGGATAGCTTCTATATTCAGTCCACAAACGAGCCTATCCCTCAATGAATCCTGCAGGTGCATACCAAACTCGCAGTGTTCAGAAAGCTTTTTAATGACTGCTATATATTGCGTCACAGTTTCTCCCTCTTGTTGGTTCCGTTTATGAAAGCGAAATGTTTCAGCAATCACAATTGGCTTTGGAGAAAAGTGGTCTTTCAAAACTTCCGTGAGTTGAGCATATGTCTTAGCCCCCGGCTTATCTGGAGCTACGAGGCTACGTAAAAGTCCATATGTTGACGCACCAATTACACTTAAGAAAACAGCAAGCTTTTTCTCCTCTGCAATACCATTTGCCGTTACAAAATGCTCAAACCTCTCAACGTAGGTTGTCCACTGCTCCACCGACTCGTCGAATGGGTTAATGTATCCAATAACTCCAGCCATGGCGTGCAGTTAGCTAGCGTTTAGCAATCTTGTCACCTGGCGTCCTGTCACCTGGCGTGCCGCGCCCAGCCAAACTCCCACTAGGACCAACGTTCCTCTTCCTCCGTCACTCGCAGTCAATACCACGGCGAGACTTGGAAACCTAAAGTTATCCTCGTCCCCAATGATGTTATGTCCGTGGGTTTCTACTTTAGATTACCACTCGGAGGAACAAACACAAAGACACACACGGCTGCAGGTCATTAGCTTGCTCGTTTACTCAGGCATACGCACACGTACACACATGCACATCCACAAACACATACACATGTGAGTTCAGTTCAATGAGCACACTCTTATACTATTGGCGATGCCACAGGGTACAGCGCCCACCAGTGGGGTGGCATATGCAAATGCAACTCATACAACTCATACAACTCCCATATATCACAACCATGAATGTGTTTAGACGTTGTTCTAGGCTCTTTTGTTACCATTCATATTATCCGTCTCCTCCTGCGGCCACGTCCAGGGAGGTTGGCTACAGTCCCGTGGATCTTAAATTTCTGAATAATATGTGCAACTGTAGTCACAGGAACATCAAGCTGCTTGGAGATGGTCTTATAGCCTTTACTTTTAACATGCTTGTCTATAATTTTCTAATCTCCTGAGATAACTCTCTCCTTTGCTTCCTCTGGTCCATGTTTAGTGTGGTACACACCATGTCACCAAACAGCACAGTGACTACTTGTCACCCTTTAAATAGGCCGACTGACTGATTACAAGTTTGTAGACACCTGTGATGTTAATTAGAGGACACATCTTGGTTGAACATGTCCCTATGGTCACATTATTTTCAATCTTTTCTAGGGGTACCATCATTTTTGTCCAGGCCTGTTTTATGAGTTTGTTTTTTAAAATAATTCTGTTGAACCACAATTCAAAAGCATTGTCTGATTTTCATTGGTTAATTTTCATAGAATTTTTATTTATTACCACTTTTGTCAGATTCAAGTTATTTCTGTGACCATTGTGGGTTTTTCTTTCATTAACAATTCAATTCAATTCAATTCAACTTTATTTATATAGCGCCATTTCACAACAACAGTCATCTCATAGCACTATCAACTGTAGGGGGGAACCCCCACAGTTGCAGAAAGACCCCAGCAATCAGGTGATCCCCTGTGAGCAAGCACTTGGCGACGGTGGAGAGGAAAAACTCCCTTTTAACAGGAAGAAACCTCCAGCAGAACCAGGCTCAGGGAGGGGCAGTCATCTGCTGCGACTGGCTGGGGGGTGAGGGGACAGAGAAGATGAAAAGAACAGACATGTAGAGAGCAAACAGCACGATGGGGACTCAATTTATGGGAGAGAACAAACAAATGTTAATGACCAGCAAAAAAAAAATATTTCATAGAGAGTGAGGAAAGGAGTGAGGCCCAGTGCATTACTGGAGGTCCCCCGGCTGACTAAACCTATTAGCAGCATAACTAAGGGAGGGTTCAGAAACACATGATCCCTCCCTAATTGTAGGCTATATCAAAAAGGTAGGTTTTAACCCTAATCTTAAAAACAGAGATCGAGTCTGACTCCCGAATCCAGATTGGCAGCTGATTCCACAGGAGAGGAGCTTGATAACTGAAGGCTCTGCCTCCCATTGTACTTTTGGAGATTCTAGGTATTACAAGTAGTCCTGCATTAACAGAGGGGTACCAACAATTTTGTCCACGTCTGTATTTTTTATTTATACAGTGAAGGTCCAGTGAGAGGCCACCTCTCTTGTTAAGGACACTCTGGGCTGGGCAGCTTCCTGGTGTGAAAGTGAACAACCACAGACCGACCTGTGGCCACTGAGCAGCTCCACTGCAGTAGTTGGGGTTAAGGGTCTTGCTTAATGGCGCCACAGTGGGGTTTAGGAGGGTGGGGCACACACTGCTGTATTATCTGTCCCACCCAACTCTGATCCTGCCGGTCCAAGGATGGAACCGGCGCCCCTGCGGTCACCAGTCCACTAGGGCTGAAACGATTAGTCGACGTTGTCGATAACGTCAACAATAAAAATTTGTCAACAAAGATTTTTATTGATGACAAATCATTTAATTATAAAATTTATATGCATTTCATAGAAATGTTCACTTGTAACTAATGCACAACTGCAAAAGCTGCGGGCAGTAGTGCCTCTCTTGTCGGGCATGCATGAACAAATTCCAGCGAAGAAGAAGAGGAGCACAGCAATGGGCAAAGCGGAAGGATGCAGACAGAAGCGGAGCTAAAAACAAAGCAGACAAACTTTCTGTAGCATACAGAGTGCATTACCTGCTGATAAAAATGCTCAGTTCTTTTTCATTTGGAGGACATTCTGGTTTTTGTTGCTACTGGGAGTATTGACTGAGGGCAAACTCTGAAAAGGCTGAAGACAAGAAAAAGATGAAAAAATCATTACATGGCTTCTATAACTTAACTGAGTTACTCATGCACTCTTAGACAAAGGGTTAAGCAATATTACACAAGAGGGAGTACGGTATCAATAAATAACTGCGGTGATTCGTGGAGGGGCGACAACATATTACTACTGCAGTTATATATTCATGACACCATACGACCTTGAATCGAGTGTAATATTCATTTTATACCACAGTCCTATAAGTATAGTTTATTTAAAACAGTAACACAGGACAAATATTACGCTTTTTGTTTGTTATTTTGCTGCGCTGAGAAAAATAGTCCCTTCTAAATGTACTTAAATGTTGCTAAGCACCTCAATGAGCATAATATAGAAAGGAAAAGGTCTATTGTCATGTAACTGAATATTTTCCAGTGCAGAAGTCAGTATTTAAATCCATGCGTGGTGGCTGGTTTGTTGTTAGCTTGTTAGTGATTTACACATCTTCCCCGCACTTCACTCACTTTTTCTTGGCATTTTCGGATGAAACAGAGTCCATCACCAAAAAAGTTATTATGGATGGCTGTTTGAGACAATAAATCCAACTGTAGCTTGTCTGTTTTGTTTAAAGAGGCACAAAATATCTTGTCAGATGTTTACAAGGGCAGGACTTCTGGGTCAGGGAGGTCTGGATTAGGACCTCCATTCTCTTTTCAATCAGCGCATCACTGTGGAAGTTTAGGTATCCAACACAATATTACAATTGTCACATATAAGAAGCCATTGATATTAACTTTAATTAGCTTTAATTCATTTAAACATTATCAAAATACAGCTGAAGTGGAGTGATGCATATTCAGTAAAACATCTAAGTGTGATTGTCGGGGAAAATAGTAACTCCTGGAATCCATATTGTCCAATTAATTTGCTCGTTCAGAACTAACTGTTATGAGTCATAATCAGGTCTGTCTTTGCATTCCCCTCAATAAGGTCATCTTTGCTGTCTGTGGATGTTAATTATAATGGAAAAATGGTGTTTACGCATTTTAAATAAGTGTGGACAAAATGCAATACAATACATTACTGGTACTGTCTAACTAAATCAAGAATTGAGGAGAGTGGCGGGTAAATCAGATGAGGGCTTTCTTTTGCATGGTGCCACAACAGCTGTTGCTAAGAAACTGAGAAGTTGTGGGCAGAAGTTTGTTCCTGGCACTGTCTTATCAGGTCCTCTGATTCCTTGAGCACTGTGTAGTCTCTCTGATCGTTTAAAAAATATAAACAGTGCCTCCACCACACAAATTCACAAGCATAACAAATATCAGCCCAAGGTTTTGATAATACAGTGGCAGCTAATAAATGTCCAGAACAACAACCTGCCACAATGCATAAGAAATAAATATTAACTTCATAAGGGATTTATTTTTCCTACATTGAATGCTACATTTACGGTTAGCTCTGTAGGCAGGGAAAACAGAGGACACGGTGAAAAAGTGTTGATCTTTTATTAAGTCCTCATTAATTCTCACTTCTCACACAACACAACACACTGCCATCTACAGAAGTTCTCTGATGACTCTGCGATCGTCGGCCTCATCTCCAATGGAGATGAAGCTGAGTACAGAGGGCTTATCCAGGACTTCGTGGACTGGTGCCATCAGAACTACCTCCAGATCAACGCGAGGAAAACTAAGGAGCTGGTGGTGGACTGCCGCAGGCAAGGGCAACCCCTCACAGCACCAGTAAACATCCAGGGAACAGACATTGAGATGGTGACATCCTACAAGTACCTGGGTGTTCATCTGAACAATAAACTAGACTGGTCACACAATACCGATGCACTCTACAAGAAGGGACAACGCAGGCTGTTCCTACTGAAGAGGCTCAGGTCTTTTGGTGAACAAGGGGCGCTGCTGAAGACATTCTATGACACGGTGGTGGCATCAGCGATCACTTTTGGAGTGGTCTGCTGGGGCAGTGGCATTACAGCAGCCAATAGGAAGAGACTGAACAAACTAATCAAGAAAGCTAGCTCTGTCGTGGGGCAACACCTTGACCCAGTGGAGGAGATAGGAGAGAGAAGGATGGTGGCTAAACTGTCATCTCTGCTGGAGTCCGAGTCCCACCCTATGCAGGACATACTGAACGCACTGAGGAGCTCATTTAGCAGTAGACTACATCATCCTAGGTGCACAACTGAGAGGTTTCACAGGTCCTTCCTACCTACGGCTGTCAGACTGTATAACCTCAGCAGGGCTGCTCACAGAGATAGCAAAAAAAATGTGACGACCTAATAGTATTGAATGCAAAAGACGCAATAGACTTACACAAATAGTTCCCTCCAGTATACAACTAGGACAATATCAGTTGCTATGGAGGGTGACAATATGTATGGGTATATATTCATACCATGAAGGGTAACTAAATATACAGTTATGCTGTTTATTCCATCTAGCTACAATGCTCCGCACTGTGTATATATATTTATATATTTATGTGTACATATGTATATTCACTGCTCTTATTTTCTTATCTTCTTAATTATTGCTTTGAGTGTTGCTATCCCTGTGCTGTTGCAATCCTGGAATTTCCCCATTGTGGGACTAATAAATGCTTATCTTAAGTACTACCCAATAAATTGTAATATCTGAAATAATGTTTTTGATAGCAATGTTTATAATAAAATTATTTTATTAAAATACTTAAGTATCACTTACACAACCTGTCCTCAACTCATACATTTATTGTCAACATGCTTCCATGTCTCCTGATTTGATACAAAAATCCAATAAACAATAAAAAGAGGGAAGGTTAAGGTTTATCCTGGATTTACACTGACTCCAGATGCAGTCCGTTGCAGATGCAGTGCGGACGGAGTCTTGCAGCAGTCCCCACCCACTCTGATTGTGTTTTTATCCAGTATGAATCAGAGCGGGGTTCGAATTACAAGATCGCATGAGAATTATATAAAACAATGCGAGATCTCAAGAAAGACCAAAGAAGGACCGATCGCAATCACGTGATAACAAGGAAGTGTGATGTAGCAGCTCTCCACCTGGATTTTTGTGTTCTAATAATACGTGCTGTAAATAGCCTGTTAATTTTAATTCTATGACTAACTGTAAATGGAGCAAATATAGAAAATATAACAGAGTTTAAGTATTTGGTTGTCACATTAGATCCCACACTCAGCTTTAAAATGCACATAAAACTGATGAGCCGCACTCTGAAATAAAACCTTGCAAACTCTCGTTGCATCAGAAACTCACTTACTCTAAAAAGGATCAAAAGCCTTTCTGAATGTCATGATTCTGACACATTTCTCTTATTTCATCTCTTGCTGGTCACAAGCCAACAGTACGACTCTGAAACCCTTGGAATCCCTGTATAAAGTTCCAGGCAGTGGCTGTCTGCACAACAACCACTGCTGCCTCTAAGAAATCAAGTCCTGCTACCCACTCCCCACTCCACCGACACCCCCCCCACTCCCAACACACAGCCCCCCATCCTGACCCTGACCAAGACCCAGGTGAGGACGGAGCTGAGGAAGATCAAGACGAGGAAGGCGTCGGGACCGGACGGCATCAGCGCAAAGCTCCTCAAGTCCTGTGCAGACCAGCTGTGTGGGATTGTGACGTATATCTTCAACATGAGCCTGAAACTGGGGAGGGTACCACAGCTGTGGAAAACATCTTGTGTGGTACCTGTACCAAAAACTTCCCACCCCAAAGACCTGAACAGCTTCAGACCGGTGGCCTTGACGTCCCACTTGATGAAGACCCTGGAGAGACTGCTCCTTGCTCATCTCCGCCCCCTGGTGGAACCAGCGATGGATCCACTCCAGTTCGCCTACCAGCATGGCATTGGGGTGGAGGATGCGGTGATCTTCCTCATTCACCGTTCTCTGTCCCACCTGGAGAAGCCCGGGAATATGGTGAGGATCACGTTCTTTGACTTCTCCAGTGCTTTCAACACCATCCAACCGATGATCCTGAAGGACAAGCTGCTGCGCGCAGGGGTGGACCAGCACCTGTCATCATGGATCCTGGACTACCTCACGAACCGGCCTCAGTTTGTGAGAACCCGGGACTGTGTTTCCAA
This sequence comes from Pholidichthys leucotaenia, assembly GCA_020510985.1. Classification (NCBI taxonomy): domain Eukaryota; kingdom Metazoa; phylum Chordata; class Actinopteri; order Cichliformes; family Pholidichthyidae; genus Pholidichthys; species Pholidichthys leucotaenia. The sequence continues at coordinate 8,916,663 of CM035840.1, forward strand.
CACGATCATCAGTAGCACGGGGGCCCCCCAGGGAACGGTGCTGGCTCCCTTCCTGTTCACTCTTTATACTGCGGACTTCTCACACAACACAACACATTGCCATCTACAGAAGTTCTCTGATGACTCTGCGATTGTTGGTCTCATCTCCAGCGGAGATGAAGCTGAGTACAGAGGGCTTATCCAGGACTTTGTGGACTGGTGCCATCGGAACTGCCTCCAGATCAACGCGAGGAAAACTAAGGAGCTGGTGGTGGACTGCCGCAGGCATGGGCAGCCCCTCACAGCACCAGTAAATATACAGGGAACAGACATTGAGATGGTGACATCCTATAAGTACCTGGGTATTCATCTGAACAATAAACTAGACTGGTCACACAATACTGACGCACTCTACAAGAAGGGACAGCGCAGGCTGTTCCTGCTGAGGAGACTCAGGTCTTTTGGTGTACAAGGGGCGCTGCTGAAGTCATTCTATGACACGGTGGTGGCATCAGCCATCACTTTTGGAGTGGTCTGCTGGGGCAGTGGCATTACTGCAGCCGATAGGAAGAGACTGAACAAACTGATTAAGAAAGCTAGCTCTGTCCTGGGGCAACGCCTTGATCCGATGGAGGAGATAGGAGAGAGAAGGACGGTGGCTAAACTGTCATCTCTGCTGGAGTCCGAGTTCCACCCTATGCAGGACATACTGGATGCACTGAGGAGCTCATTTAGCAGCAGACTACATCATCCCAGGTGCACAACCGAGAGGTTTCGTAGGTCCTTCCTACCAACGGCTGTCAGACTGTACAACCTAAGCAGGGCTGCTCGCAGAGATAGCAAAAAGACGTAACAAACTAATAGTTTTTTTTTGTTTTTTTTTTTGTTTTGTTTTTTTTTTGAATGCAAAAGATGCAATAGACTTACACAATGGTCCTCTCCGGCATACAACTAGGAACATACCGGTCGCTATGGAGGGTGAGAATATGTATGGGCACATAATCATACCATGTAGGATAACTAAATAGACGGTTATGCTGTTTCATCCCACCTAGCAACAATGCTCTGCACTGTGTGTGTTTATATATTTACATATTTATTCCATCTAGCTACAATGCTCAGCACTGGGTGTTCATATATTCATATATTTATTCCATCCAGCTACAATGCTCTGCACTGTGTGTCTGTGTGTGTGTGTGTGTGTATATATATATTTTATAGTAATATGTACATATGTATATTAGCTGCTCTTGTTTGCTTGTTTTTTTTTTTTTTCTTGCCTTCTGATTGTTGCTCTGAGTGTTGCTATCCCTGTGCTGTTGCAATCCTGGAATTTCCCGTTGTGGGACTAATAAAGGCTTATCTTATCTTATAAACAAGCCATCAAAATTCTGGATAAGAAGACACGACAGTACCACCATTGTGGTATACTTGCCAAACACAAGATGTTAAGCTTTGAAAACATGATCATGTATGTAATATATATGGTTGGTCTTTAAAATTATCCATGGTTCTGCACCCCCACTTCTTAAGACTTTTGTGTACCTGACTTCTGAACAAAATACCAGAGTAACAAGGACTTCCTCTAGGTGGCATTGTTGCATCCCCCTACGAAAAACTGCTTTTGGACAACCAGCCTTCTCATACAAAGCTATAACGGAAAGGAACAAGCTCCCCACTGCTTTGAAGACCAGAACAAATTATGGAGACTTTACCACAGAGACTAAAAAATGTATTTTAAGTAATCAAGCCTGCCAGCATTGACTCCCTCCCTTAAATGGGATTTGAAATTGTGCTCTTAAATTGTTTTTGTGTCCCGTCTCTTATCTTTTTAACTTTATACTTACTCCCTGCTTGTTTCAGGGTTCTGAAACCCGACCTGAATTGCTTTCTATATGTGCTGTTTTTCTTTTAATATCTTCCTGCCTGTCACAGAGACTACAGATGGAAATTAGTGAGAATGCTATAATCTGGTACAGAGCATCTTTACCCTGTGTAATGTTTTTTTTTTTTTTCTGTACATGGTCTGTGACAAATAAACCAATAAACTAAACTAAATGTTTGTGTGTTATGTCAAAGTTTTTACCTTCTCTGACACACTGGTGGAGGATGAGACCTCAGAAAACAATAGACCATCCTTAAATCACTTTTAATGAACACACAAGTTCACAAGCACTCTTGGTAAGGCTGCAGCTGGACGACCACGAGGATGTGTTCCGCACATACCATTTGCATTGGTTCGGCCATGTGGAGAGGAGTGTTGGTTGGATTAAGAAGGTCATGGATGTCGATCCTGGTAGCAGCATCGGTCCAGGAAGTGGAAGACCGAAGAAGACATGGCTGGAGGATGTCCGTATGGACCGGGTCAAGCTACAACTGGCCCAGGTTGAACCAGTGGACAGGAACCACTGGAGTTGGACTCTAAGAAGTGCAGTCAAGCAAGACCCACCCCAACTGAGGGACTAATTATATCCTGTCAAAAATAAATACTGATGATGATGATGATGAAACAGCTATTGGATACAGAGCCATTTCCTTGCAGATTGGATGTAGCATCTGTCAAAAATAGACTCCTTGCATTTCATTAGTGATCCAAATCAGACGAGCCGGATTCGTTCCACTGTGGTCCGGACCCGGTGGGGATTAGAACATTGATGAGAATGGGAACTACATGCTGCGGAGTAACGGACTGTATCCAGGTAAGGAATGAACCTGTCATACTTTGAAAATCTCATCCACACTGCTACTCTCTCCCTCTCTCATATCACAGCATGTCATTTTTTCACAACCACTAGAGGCCCCTTTTTCAAAGACATAACTTTACGCCATAATTTCTGTAAAAAAAAAAAATAAAAATCATCTATGTGGTTGTTTTCTCTTGGAGAACAGACTCCATTTATCTGATTTCACCAGGTTAAATAATTTATGCAGACACTATGGGCCCCATTACAAGGACACGGTCAGTCATCACAGGTGCAGGAGTTTAAAATCGTAAATCAACAGTTTTTTTTAAGGCCAAAAAGTTTTGCGCTGGTGCAGCATGTTGGTAAATCTGGCCTTAAAATAGTAATGCAGTTCAAATTCACAGCAGTAGAGAGGGCTGTCCCTCCCCTCTTCTTTACAGATACTGTATATTGAAAGTCATGCAAGGCTTCTCAAATAAAAACATATCAAAATACTTGAAAAGTAAATCCAACCCTTATTTTGACAGAATGCTCTAAAATGTCCTTGATGTGCTCTGGTTGTTGTTATCAATGATGACAAACCCTCCACTGGATAACATACCAATTCTGATGTTCAAAGATCTTTTTGGGTTCTGCCTTTTAGGCTCCACTCTTTAGCTGCCAATATTGTACAGGAATGTAAAAGGGAAGAGGAGGCTGTGTTCGCATCGTCTGCAATGGTGTGAACTTTTTATGAGTGAAGCCTGGGAGCCTTTTTAGCTTGAGATATAGATTTAAACATAAGAATTCAACATAGCTCAGGAAATTCTGTAGTTTATTTCTTTCCCAAGTAGATTTACAATTTTTGACTGACTTTGCAAACAGTCAAAAGACAGGGGGCTGTGTTGTGGTGTTGAACTAAAGTAGGGCAGTATTTACAACTGGGAGAAAATGTGATCTTAGTCTGTCACACTGAAATATTTTCATTGAAGATGAAGTGGAATAGTGAGGCACATCTATCAGGAAAAAAAACTCAGCCAGATCCATAGCCCAAGGCACCTCAGTCTGAAGCCTACAAGAACACAGACCACAGTGGAACTCCTGCCGGTCCAATAGTCCGCTCTTTGATGCGATGTACATGTGCAGTAAGGCTGCAAGAAATGTTGTTCCTCTCTGTAATGCCTTAAGTCATTACTGGGAAGGTTTGCTTTGTTCAGGTTTTTCTTTTTCTCATTGTGGCCAAAGAGTTTTAGTTTAGCATCATCATTTCACAGCACTGTTTTCCTGAAATGCATAAGGCTTCTGTAGATGCTCCATTGCTCACTCTTGACACTGGCCTTTACGATGAGGTCATGTTTTCTCCTGCACATTCTTCTTCATGTTCTCTTTTGGTCAAGTATTGCTGAACAGTAAAATGATGCACCACCACTTCTGAGTTAGCAAAACCTTTTGTCGGCCTTCCAAAAACAATCTTGATCTCCACAGTTCCACTCAACTGATATCTTTTATTATATTTTGCCCTGTGGAAAGTGCATGCTAAAACTGCTTTACCATTTTCTCGTAGCCTTCCCCTGCACTATCGGCATCAGTGACTCTCATTTTCAGTGTCTTACACAGCTGCTTAGAGGGACCTGTAGTTACTGAATGTCTGCATAAGGTCTGAAGAGTCGGAGAATTTCAAAGCTTTGAAATTCTTTGGACTCCATTACCTCAAAACTCTATTGGAAAAATAAAGCAGCAAGAATCAAATTATCAACTCTTGGAAAATTGTCTTGATGCCCCAAACTTCTCCCATCCCTTCGTTGCACATACATTACTCCAATACATTTATAAATGGATCAGTCCAGATCAAGGTGATGTCTCCTGGACAGAAATGGCACAAACATGATGTATAGAAATCGATATCTCAGATTTACCATTCATTAGCCACTCCCTCCCAGCCAGCATGTCCATGTGGGCCCCACCACAGGTTAAATCTGGGCTGTCTTATGGGTCCATGTGGGTTTGGCCGTGGGTTCCATGTTGGCCCCATCTCTTGTTGCCCACGTGGACTTTACCTATTTTCAACTTGTTTTCCCATATATTTGTGATTTCTTGTAAATTTGTGACTTATTTCCCCAATTTGATCAATTTTTCTTGAAAATTTGAAACTCATAAATTTGCAACTTTTTTGCTGGAATTTAAATTTGTTACTTTTTTCCTTGTAAATTTGTGAGTTCTTCCCATAAATTTGCTACATTTTACTTGTAAATTTGGAACTTTTTAAACTGTAAACTTGCAACTTTTACTCATAAATTTCTTACTTTTTCCCTGTAAATCTGATATTTTCTTATAAATGTGCTTTTCACATAAATGTTCAACTTTTACTGTAAACTTACAGCTTTTCCTCGTAAATTTACTTTTTTCCTGGTAAATTTGAGTTTTTCCCATAAATGTTACATTTTTCTTGTAAATTTGGAACTTTCTCATAAATTTGCCACTTTTTTCCCCTCATAAATTTGTGACTTTCTTGTAAATTTGCAATTTTTTTTTTCGTTACAGTTGTAACTTTTCAAGTAATTTTACAATTTTTTTTACAATTTATTTTTCTTGGGTCTGTGGCGCAGGTGTAGTGTGGCCGACGACTGATCGGAGGGTCAGTGGTTTGATTCCCGCTCCGTCTGCAGTCTGCATGTCGACGTGTCCTTGAGCAAGACGCTGAACCCCCAGGTGCTCCTGGTGGGTCAGGCCGGCGCCGTGGCGGTTCTGCCACTGTGTGTATGTGAATTAGTGGACAGCAGGATCTGTAAGGCGCTTTGGTCATCTAGAGATGAGAAAAGGTGATCTATACATCAATGTCAATCACCATGTAAATTTGCAACTCCTAAATGTTCAGTTTTTTCTTGTTAATTAGTGACTTTTTTCCTCATAAATTTTGCAATTTTTTTCCTGTAAATTTGTCACCTTTTTTTCTTACAAATTTCTGAGAAATGTGAAAATGTCTGACTGTTTTCATCATTTCGCCTGTGGCACAAGCGTTACTGAAACTCGCTCACCCACATTAAACCCATGTGGAGCCCAATGAGTTTAAAGTGGGTAAACGGGTCACCTGCACCACAGGTAGAATCCATGTGGACAAACACAGATGGGGTCAACACGGAACCCACTTACAAACCCACATGGACCCATAGGACAGCCCAGCTTTAACCTGTGATCTTGCCCACATGGACATGCTGGCTGGGAAGGTAAGAAATGCGTCAAGACCAAGAAAAAAATGTAAATAACTTTTGTCAAAATTCCTTGGTACACCAGTGACAGTGAAAAATTGGAAATAAGGTTTTTGGCGAGGTCCTTCAGAGCTCCTCCACTCTCACACGATCAAATTAAAGCGTCCGTGTATCTGAGGATGGATGAGTGATACTCCAGCTAGGTGGCCTGCAATTCCCATGAATAATTTGAGTGTGTCACTGTGGGCGATCCCCAAAAAGGAGCTTGTGCAGGCAGGGGTCTGGGTAATGATCGATACTCCTGGTTTTCCTTTCATCCCACTGCACTCCTAAATCATAATATGGATGTGGGGTAGATTATGTCCATAAATGCTGAATATTTTTGCCTTTATACTGATGACTTATGAAGTGGATCATCTTATGAAGTGGGGAAAAGGTTCATTCAGGACTTTTAAAAACACTGACTTTGCATGCTTCACATTTCCATAATAATCCAGATCCTAAGCCTCATACTTGGAAACAGACACCCGGAGACATCAGCTGCAGTGCTGAAAACACACACAGCTTCACACCATCACTCGCTGCCAAGGTGGCAGCTGTGGTGACAGGGGCTAAGAGGGGAGCCTGTCATTTGAACAGAGAGAGTAGGAGAGCAATGACACAGGGAGCAAGGACTCAATACAATTTTGAGAGTGAGCCAAAAGAAAAAAATGGGGGTATGACAGACATAGTGGAGTTTTAGGGTGGAACAAATGCATTAACAAAAGTGCCCTGTTTTACCTCTTCCTTTAAAGCTCTGTTTGAAAATATCCGATGCATTATCTGCATGACCAGTTAACATGTACAGTATTGAAAGAATCCTCTTAAGAAAATCAGTAATTTATACAGTCAATAATGTCACTTGATAAAGTCTAATACTTGTGAAAGGGAACGTGGAACCTTGGCCTCTAAAGGTGCTTTCACACTGGCAGGCTTTAGATCAATTCAATCGAACTCAAGTTTGTTTTCTCCATTAGAGCGGATCGTCTTGTCTGGTGAGAACACAGTAACCACACTCAGCTGTGCACCAAAACAGCTGTGCCAAGACCACCTGAAAGAGCTGGTCTCCATTTGAATCAACTGGCAAACTCTGGTGCGGTCCTGCAGGTGAATTCAATTCAACTTTATTTATATAGCGCCATTTCACAACAACAGTCATCTCATAGCACTTTCAACTGTAGGGGAAACCCCCACAGTTGCAGAAAGACCCCAGCAATAGGCGATCCACTGTGAGCAAGCACTTGGCAATGGTGGAGAGGAAAAACTCCCTTTTAACAGGAAGAAACCTCCAGCAGAACCAGGCTCAGGGAGGGGCAGTCATCTGCTGTGATTGACTGGGGGGTGAGGGGATAGAGAAGATGAAAAGAACAGACATGTAGAGAGCAAACAGCACAACGGGGACTCAATCTATGGGAGAGAACAAACAGATGTTAATGACCAGCAAAAAAAAAAATAAAAAAATAAATCACTGAGAGTGAAGAAAGGAGTGAAGCCCAGTGCATTATTGGAGGTCCCCTGGCTGTCTAAACCTATTAGCAGCATAACTAAGGCAGGGTTCAGAAACACATCATCCCTCCCTAATTGTAGGCTATATCAAAAAGGAAGATTTTAACCCTATTCTTAAAAACAGAGATCGAGTCTGACTCCCGAATCCAGATTGGTGAGATAAGTGAGAAAGGGACCGCACTAAAACAGAACCAATGGTAAAAGATTTTATGCCACTGTACATACCTGATGGATCTTTGAAAATATCTGTGGCTGAGCAGGTCATGGTTCAGGAGGATTAATGAATATTAACATGTTACATAGCTGTGCTTCATTTTCAAACTGTACAATTTGCCGAAAGTGGTATATGCGCATAATGTAATAAACAATAACCAGGGTGATGAAACCCCCCATAGATTACACTGCAATTTGCATTATTTTTTCCCCAGAAATGCATAAATGCACAGTAATCACGTAAAGACGTAACAAACTAATAGTTTTTTGAATGCAAAAGATGCAATAGACTTACACAATGGTCCCCTCCGGCATACAACTAGGAACATACCGGTCGCTATGGAGGGTGAGAATATGTATGGGCACATAATCATACCATGTAGGATAACTAAGTAGACGGTTATGCTGTTTCATTCCATCTAGCAACAATGCTCTGCACTGTGTGTGTTTATATATTTGCATATTTATTCCATCTAGCTACAATGCTCAGCACTGGGTGTGTTTATATATTTATATATCTACATATTATTCCATCTAGCTACATTGCTCCGCACTGTGTGTGTTTATATACTTGCATATTTATTCCACCTAGCTGCAATGCTCCGTACTGTGGGTGTTTATATATTTACATATTTATTCCATCTAGCTACAATGCTCTGCACTGTGTGTTCATATATTCATATATTTATTCCATCCAGCTACAATGCTCTGCACTGTGTGTCTGTGTGTGTGTGTATATATATATATTTTATAGTAATATGTACATATGTTTATTAGCTGCTCTTGCTTGCTTGTTTTTTTTTTTTCTTGCCTTCTGATTGTTGCTCTGAGTGTTGCTATCCCTGTGCTGTTGCAATCCTGGAATTTCCCCGTTGTGGGACTAATAAAGGCTTATCTTATCTTATCTTATCTTATCTTAATCATCCTACTTCCTGTATTTACCTTTCCTGTTTTCACGGCAAAAAAAATCTGACCAATAAGAACAGAGAACGTTGTGACATAAGCCTCGTGGGATTTAACGTGATGGAATCTGGTCTGCTTGAATTTTTGACTGTGTGAAAGGGAACCGAACCAAGGAGAAAATGATACAAAATCAACTTATAAACTGATTTGGACCAAAGTAAACAACTTTAGGTGTGAAAGCACCCTAAGGCTCGTATCATTCCTTTAGCAGCGATAACCTCTTGGTGCCATTCTGCATAATTGTCCAGTCTTTGATGTTGAGTTCTTGAAATACTTAACCATTCTTCCAAGAAAAAAAGAAATAAGAATTTTGTATGGAATACCAGTCAAAATATATTTTTTTTTTTATCTTACCCATTTCCTGTATAACATTAAAATAGAATTCCAAGGTGTCTGAGTCCATAACCTGCCATCCATTACTTTTCTTTAAGGCATTCCTTGGTGGGTTGCCAGTTTAGGCTGCGTGTCCACCAAACGCGTTTTTTTTCCCCGCTCTGGGCGGCTATATTTCATTCTGTCATAACCCGAGTGTCGGTTCTGGCCACACTCGGGTCTCATATCTTTTTGTTCCCTGGCTTTGGCAGCTGAGGATTCCTTCCAGCTCCTCGGGCTCTTATTGTGAAGGCGCCCGGGGGAGCTCCCTGCTGTCAAAGTCAGCTGCTGCTCTGCTGTCTTTAGCAGCAGCTGTGCCGCGTTGGGGTCATTAGCCGCCAGAGATATAAGCGGGTGCTAAATGTCCTCCAGCGCGGCAGTCTCTGTTATATCCTGCTATGCTCTTCTGTGGTGTTCATCTACGTTCCGATTGTGCTCCTGTTATTCTCAGGTATGTTCCTTTGAGACTTTACTCTCACTGTTGTCGTCTGGCGCATCGGGTGCTCCCCGGCTCAGACGTCACCCAGCCACTGTATGTGTTCTGTGAGTGTTCTGCCTTATCCTCAATAAATTACCACTGCAAACTCTCTGGTGACTGAGGCGTCTTGTGACAGTCCGTGAGGGCCGTCGTGACAGTAGACTGCCGCCTAACGCCCGGAGAGGAGGCGTTGATTCGAGACGCCATTCACCGTGTAGTTTGCAGTAGTGGACTGTTAATTCCTACCTGTCCGAGTGTCTGCAGCGGGGAGTATGCCGTCATCCAGGGGCCATTGTCGGCGCCTTGGCAGGCAGCAAGCAGAGCTCCTGAAGGAGGTCGACTACACCATCTTCACCGCTACGCTGCTGGACGCTCCCAGCGACGTTCGTAGACACCTGGACCTAGCCGAGGAAATTCTGGATTCTCTTCCCCGCTTCACCGATCATCCAGAGGTAAGCGTGAGGAGAGTTGACATCGCCACCCAGCGTGAGAGACTCCGAGGGCTGGAGGGAAATCCTGGCCGGGAGCCGAAGCGGAGGAGACGTCGCCCCTCGCTTCGGGATCCCGCTCCTGCCTCTGTTCCAGCCCGGGAGTTCCCACCACCCGGAGGGTTTTTCCCATCGGGCATGTCGTCACTCGGGATTCCCCCAGAGAAGCTGCAGATGACAGCAGACGAGATCTGGGACCGGGTGGCTGCTGCTTGCTCCGCTAAAAATCCTCCAGCGTGTATGAAGCATGTGGTGGCGGCGGTTAGACTCGTGGAGAGGAATCCAGCGCTGCGTGAGTTCCCTGAGTTTGCTGACTTGCTTGCAGACGTTTCTGCTCAGGAACGGCGATTTCCGGACCTCACCTTCGCCTCACCCCCTACAAGGAACCATCGTCACTCCGGCTTCCAACCTCGGCTAGAGCCCCGTCTGGATGCTGTTCCGGGTCGCCGCAAGGGCTCAACCCCCCACACAGCTGTCACTCCTGCGCCTCGTCAGAGGGGAATCCCCGCAGCCTCGTCTTCTCCCGGGCCTTCGCCCGCTGTCCCGCCAGCGCTCCACGCCCGACTGACCCCGGCTGTCGCCCCCTCCTCCTCGTCGCCTATCCTGGCTGCTGTGTGTCACAAGAGCTCCATTTCGGCGAACTTCATCCCGGATCCGCCTCGGGTGGCCTCATCTCGTCTTACCAGAGGGCCCTCTGTCGCCATCCAGCGGGGAAAGGAAGGAATGACGTCCCCCACAGCGGAGACCATCTTACCCTTAGGGGAAAGGCGAGTGCATGATAATTTCTCTTCTTTTGACATTGTCTTGCCTTGTCTGACTCCTAGGGGTGGAGTTCGGGGTATGCAGCAATCCCGAGCTCCCTCCACCCGCTGTGGATGAAAATATTAACCCTGCTTCCTCTGTGTCTCCCTCCGCTGAGCGGTCCTCGACGCCAGCCCAACGTCGCTGGATGAGGAGGGGGCCTGGGGTTCTGGAGAGCCTGGTTCCGGTTCCGCAGCCGCGCCGTGGGCGTAGGAGGAGAGTGGACTGCAGCGTGGAGCCTTCGCCGATGAGAAAGCGTCCCTGGGGTTCCACGGAGGAGCGGTCCGGTCCAGCGGGTCGAGGTTCTCCTGCCACCACGCCGTGCGGGCCATCGGCGTGGACATCGGTGCCGGAGGGCTCTCTGGCTGCGCACACCATCACGCCAGCTGCGGAGCCCGACGCAGCTGAGTGGGAGCCTGAGGACGATCTCCTGACATCTGAGCCCGGATCTTCGCAGTCCTGGACGGCGTCAGAACCCGAGCTCAGGCAAGTGCTCTACTTTGTCCTTCTTTTTCACCTCTTAGATCATTTTTGCCTGTCTCAAGGGGAGATGAGCCGGGTGCAGCCGCCCGCTGCGTCCGAGCTTATCTTACCGGGTTCTGGCGCTGCCGGTGATCCTGATCCCGGGTTTTCTCTCTCTTTCGAGCCTTCTCCCAGGGTCGCCGGCGAGGGGCTGCTTTCGCCTGCTGCGCCAGAGGTTCCGGTTTCGGGGTTGGAGGTCGAGTTTGGTGCCACGGAGACCCAGTCGGGGTCCGTCGCGGGTTTGGTTCCGGAGACCCAGTCGGGGTCCACCGTGGGTTCGGCTCCGGAGGCCCAATCGGGGTCCGACGTGGGTGCAGCACCAGCAGGTCCTGGATTCGGTGAGGGAGCTGCAGGTCCCCGGCCACCGGATGCTGGACAGACTCATTCCCCTCTTCACCCTCATCTCCATTGTCATCCTCCTCGTCTCCCTGAGGCGCGCTGCCCATGTTCACCTGGGGCCGTTGGGGTTCCGATTGCTTCGCCCGGTTCACCCTCATCTCTCCCCTTTTCAGCGGGACCGCCGGCTACTTTGACCCAACGGTTCTGGTGGGCTAGCGATGTGGGTCGGCCGCCCGAAAGACTGTCTTGCCAATTTGGCTCTCTGGGTCGGCCTCCGGACATTTTGGACTCCCTGTGTGGCGACCTGGTCCGGCCGCCTGAGATTCTCTGCTTCCGAGCATGGGACCGGGGTAGGCCGCCCGAACTGTTCTTTCTCCCCCTGCCTGTTTTGTGGCCTCCTGTTGCCGGTCGGCCCCCCCGAACTTTCTGGGTCAGAACTACACTCTTCCCGGGGTTTCTGTTGGTCTGTGAGACTGTTGGGGTGGGGGTGGGGGGTTTGATCTGTGATTTTTGTGGCTCACTCCTTTCTTGTTCCAATGTTTGGTGGTCCTTTCCCTCCACCTTATGTCAATTCGTTGTTTGCCCATATATATGTTGCCTGTGGTTCTGTTCTTGTTACCCACGTTTAAGGGATTATGGTTTTTTTTTTTTTTTTCTATAGCCTTGTTGGTTGGTTGTCTCTCTCCCTCCTGCCGGCGCCCCATCCACCCACCCTAGGGGGGTGGGGGGGGGGCTTGGGTGTTACTCAGGCCGCTCAGAGCTCGGCCTTGAGGGGGAGGTACTGTCATAACCCGAGTGTCGGTTCTGGCCACACTCGGGTCTCATATCTTTTTGTTCCCTGGCTTTGGCAGCTGAGGATTCCTTCCAGCTCCTCGGACTCTTATTGTGAAGGCGCCCGGGGGAGCTCCCTGCTGTCAAAGTCAGCTGCTGCTCTGCTGTCTTTAGCAGCAGCTGTGCCGCGTTGGGGTCATTAGCCGCCAGAGATATAAGCGGGTGCTAAATGTCCTCCAGCGCGGCAGTCTCTGTTATATCCTGTTATGATCACCTGCTATGCTCTTCTGTGGTGTTCATCTACGTTCCGATTGTGCTCCTGTTATTCTCAGGTATGTTCCTTTGAGACTTTACTCTCACTGTTGTCGTCTGGCGCATCGGGTGTTCCCCGGCTCAGACGTCACCCAGCCACTGTATGTGTTCTGTGAGTGTTCTGCCTTATCCTCAATAAATTACCACTGCAAACTCTCTGGTGACTGAGGCGTCTTGTGACGGTCCGTGAGGGCCGTCGTGACACATTCATTCTCTATGTAGTCCAGTGTTAACAGTGCTGAGCACCCTCGGCGCAGAAATGCTCTCAGCGGTGGCCGTTTTTTGTCACGATGCTCAGGGCACTCAGAGCTGAAAAAAGTTCAACTTTTCAGAGACTGCAGTTGAGCTCGTCAATGTCAGACCAAGCAGCCAATCAGAACTGCTGCGTGGCCACGACTTAGGACGCCAGTACTAGTCTGTACTCAGACTCCTGATTTCCATGTCATATTTTACATCCAGAGCTGCTAGAAAACGTTTCCTGTCAGTTGTTATTTAGAGACTGCTATTAAAAAAAAAAAAAAAAAAAAAAAAAATCAGTAGAAAGTCTGACAATAGGAAACGTGGAAGTGCTAAGCTTAGTGTGACAAGCTGTTGCTGGGATACAGGGTACAGACTTTTTTTCCCCCAGAGCGCTGCGCACAAACGCTGAGAAAAAAAATGCTCAGGGCGGTCGGGCGCCAAAAAAACGCGTTTGGTGGACACTCAGCCTTATTGTCCTTTTGAAAGCAGTTCAACCTTAGAACACATGGGCACACAAGCCTTTGATATAATGTAAAATTAATAATTGTTATATCAAATACTGCAAGATGTCAGAATGTTGGGCTTGAACTATCATGCTTACTTCACAGGGAGCAACCGCTGCTCTGTACTATAAGAATGAGTTAATCATTTTTGACTCATTGCTTAACAAAGGGCAGAATTCTTTACTCTTTTAGCAGCTAAGAATTATTTTAATGCAATTACAAGCAAAGCAAGTTGCATTTTTTCAAGGCATTACTCCCATGCAGAAAGTTGGGCAATCTCATTCTCTTTGCAGCATTAACTGCAAGAGCTACCTGCAGACACTGATTCAGCTGTGCTTGTTTGCTGTTTTTATTTACTTAAAGACTCCCATCAAACTTTGTAATATTTTAAATAACTGAATGAAATCCAGTGAGGTTTGTAATTTCGCAATTTCTTACATTACTGAGATCTGAAGATGCAGCAGATTTAGGGGATCGTCCCAGTCTAGCGGGATAACCAAGATGTAGCTAGTGACAAGAAGACGAGCGGCTGGTGAGCAGTTATGTAAATGTCAGGACAAGAAGCAAAGGACAGTGAAGTAATGGACAGAACTGATGTGAGAGAACAGAGGGGCCAAGCTCAGAAAGTTTAAGCTTGAATTTAGCAGTGGTGGGCCGTTGGGGCCAGCAAGGACTTCTCTGCTGGCTTAAATTCTATCACAGTTACTGACCTAAATTTAAATCCTACACACTTATATTTGTTCCATGAGGATGTATTATTTTTTTCTCAATGGTCTATTCTTTTTATTTCGTAGTTATTCTCTTGGTTGCACTGCTTCCTGTGTGTGTGTGTGTGTGTGTGTGTCTGTGTGAGAGAGAAAAATGGAGTTTTTGTCCAATCATATTTCAGCCATCATGTGTTGCTGAGGTCTACCTTTGAGCCTTCAGAATCCAACGGTGCATGTGGTCTGTTGCTAGAAATGAATTGTAATGACACCCTCTGTAGGCAATCACATTTCAAGTTTGCCACACAGGGCCATCTAGCAGGCAGAGGATAGTGTTGACATTTTCATGTCCTTTGATTGGATGGTTATGGTCATCATAGCAGTCTGTCAGAGGCGACAATGATTTTTTTCTATTTAGGTCTGATCAGATTCCTCCACGCAGCTCTGTCCTTCACTTTCCGCTGCCAGGAACTCCTGTCTATGTCCAACTTCTTCAGGTTTCTTTTTCAGTGTCTTTAAATCTGAGCCTTGGTCTACCCTGATTGCATTTGCCCTCGTATAATGTGAGTAGGGTAATTGCTGAGGGAGTCGCTGGTGATTCATCCTCTCAGCATGTCCGAGCCATCTCAGGTTCATCTGTATTAGCATGTCCTCCATTGATGGTAGACCAGCTTGTTTCAGCACTTCTATGATGGTTATCTTGTCTTTCCATGAGATATTCATTATGCCCCCAAGGTGTCTTATCGCATATGCGTGGAGTTTCTTCACCTGCGTCCTGAAGACAGTCCAAGTTTCAGCACCGTACAATAGAGTAGCCAGTACTGTCACTCTGTACACTTTGCATTTCACACGGATAGACACATGTTGATTGTTCCACAGTCTCTCCCTCAAGTTTCCAAACACAGCGCTCGCTCTTCCCATTCTGAGAGATAGTTCACCCTCCAGCCTAGCATTCTCTGAAACAGTACTCCCGGGGTACTTAAAAGACTTACACTTGACTAGTGGCTCTTTACCAAGGTTGATCTCTTCTGGTAGTAATGTTGATAAGTGGAACTTAAGATAAGATAAGCCTTTATTAGTCCCACAATGGGGAAATTCCAGGATTGCAACACCACAGGAATAGCAACACTCAGAGCAATAATTAAGAAGATACGAAAAATATAAATAAGAGCAGTGGATATACATACGTACACAAATATATATACAAAGTGCGGAGCATTGTAGCAAGATGGAATAAACAGCATCACCGTCTACTTAGTTATCCTACATAGTATGAATATGTACCCATACATAATGTCACCCTCTGTAGCGACTGATATGAGACTGGCTGCCCGTGTATTTTAGAGTTCATTTTAAAATTCTTTTATTTGTTTTTAAATCCTTGAATGGTCTTGCTCCGCCTTATCTCTCTGAGCTTCTGCATCCCTACACTCCCACCCGGTCCCTTAGGTCAGCTGAACCGCTGCTTTTGGAGGTACCAAAGGCGAGGCGCAAGCTCAGAGGGGACAGAGCCTTTTCGATCATGGCCCCCAGGTTATGGAATGATTTACCCCTGGACATTAAACAAGCACCTTCACTGTCCATTTTTAAAACACGTCTTAAAACACATTTTTACTCACTGGCCTTTGACCCAGTATGAGACATTGATTTTATTGAATGAAATGGATTTTTATTTATTTTACTTTTTATTTTATTTATGAATTTTTTACTGTGGTTCTTGTGTTAGCGCCCTTTGTGTTAGTGCCCTGCTTTTATGTTCTCTTGCTGTACAGCACTTTGTGTAGCGAGTGTTGCTTTTAAAGTGCTTTATAAATAAAGTTGAGATGAGATATTGTCCTAGTTGTATACTGGGGGGGGACCATTTGTGTAAGTCTGTTGCGTCTTTTGCATTCAATACTATTACGTTTTTTTTGCTGTCTCTGCGAGCAGCCCTGCTTAGGTTATACAGTCTGACAGCCGTAGGTAGGAAGGACCTGCAAAACCTCTCGGTTGCACACCTAGGATGATGTAGTCTACTGCTAAATAAGCTCCTCAGTGCGTTCAATATGTCCTGCATTGGGTGGGACTCAGACTCCAGCAGAGATGACAGTTTAGCCACCATCCTTCTCTGTCTTATTTCCTCCACTGGGTCAAGGCGTTGCCCCAGGACAGATCTAGCTTTCTTGATCAGTTTGTTCAGTGGCTTCCTGTCCGCTGCTGTAATCCCGTTGCCCCAGCAGACCACACCAAAAGTGATGGCTGATGCCACCACCGTGTCGTAGAATGTCTTCAGCAGCGCCCCTTGTACACCAAAAGACCTGAGCCTCCTCAGTAGGAACAGCCTGCGCTGTCCCTTCTTGTAGAGTGCGTCGGTATTGTGTGACCAGTCTAGTTTATTGTTCAGATGAACACCAAGGTACTTGTAGGATGTCACCATCTCAATGTCTGTTCCCTGTGTGTTTACTGGTGCTGTGAGGGGTTGTTCTTGCCTGTGGCAGTCCACCACCAGCTCCTTAGTTTTCCTCGCGTTGATCTGGAGGCAGTTCCGATGGCACCAGTCCACGAAGTCCTGGATAAGTCCTCTGTACTCAGCTTCATCTCCGTTGGAGATGAGGCCGACGATCACAGAACTCAGAACTCAGAAAAGATTTATTGCCAAGTACATTAACAGATATGACAACTGATAACATACGAGGGATTTGACTTGACACAGAAAACGACCTGCATTTCCGGTGACACGGCAGCATCTGTGAACGCGCCTGTCGTCAGATGGGTACAGGATGCATAGGGAAGAAAGGATAATACAATAGGAAGGAGCAAAAAAAACATTGATTGTCAGAATACTGGTCATATATGATCAATATTATGATTACAAGAAAAAAAAGCCCTCAATGCACAGTTAGCAGACAAAAAAGTTCACAAGGACACAGAGAGCAGTGAGTGAGTAATCTTTTTCATCAGTTTTTTGAGTCAGTGTGGATGTAGTGTTGAGTGTAGGTGTTTGTATCAGTTAAGAACAACAAGGTCTCTTTGGCAGGAGATGTTTTGGCTAGCTGCTGGCATTGTCCTTGGGCCATGCAGCTGGCTGTCCGTGAAGGCCGTGAAGCTCAATGTTTTGAAAACAAAAAACTGCAGATAATCTGGAGGATTTGTGTGAGGGGAGTCAGATTATTCGAATAGTACTGATCCCAGAGAGAAAAAAGCTTTATATTCTCTTACAGATTCAGTACTTAATCCTTCATTGCTGGATGTTGAATCCTTCATGGACGGCTCTCAGCGTAATCATGATGTAATCCACCTTCCTAGACAGTTCTCCATTTGCCGCTGTCAGAGTCCTCCATTTTTTCAATTTGACGGTTAAACCTCGCTTGGCCAGCATTTTGATAGGTTGTGTCCATCATCATCAATTTACGGTACACCAGGACAATCCCCAGATCCAATCAGAACGATCCCAATCACCATTACTACGAAGACGTACAAATCTTCTACATCTTCGATGGAAAGATCAGACAGGCACAAGAGTTTCCAATTACTTGTGTCCCTCAAATAGCCCGCAGCAGCCGTTCCTGCGGGGCAAACAACCTCCCCCGGGGCACTTTTCCTCGTTGAAAAAATAGTGTCAATTGCGTTCAAAGCCCAGCTTATTAATTCCATAATTTCTTTCGATAATCAGCAGTAGAGACACGCAGACAGACGATAGCAAGCTGGGATCCAGTTAGTTAGGGGAGGAAGGAGATAAGTCAGAGCAGGAGAGAAGAAAAAGGCGTCTGCTCTCTTTGGAGGGCGGAAGTGAACAGAGTCATGTGTTGTGTTGTGTGAGAAGTCCGCAGTATAAAGGGTGAACAGGAAAGGAGCCAAAACCGTTCCCTGGGGGGCCCCCGTGCTACCGATGATTGTGTCAGACACACAATCGCGGGTTCTCACAAACTGTGGCCGGTTAGTGAGGTAGTCCAGGATCCATGATGACAGGTTCTGGTCCACCCCTGCGCAGAGCAGCTTGTCCTTCAGGATCATCGGTTGGATGGTGTTGAAAGCACTGGAGAAGTCAAAGAACATGATCCTCACCGCATTCCCGGGCTTCTCCAGGTGGGACAGAGAACGGTGAAGGAGGAAGATCACTGCATCCTCCACCGCAATGCCATGCTGGTAGGCGAACTGAAGTGGATCCATCGCTGGTCCCACCATGGGGCGGAGGTGAGCAAGGAGCAATCTCTCCAGGGTCTTCATCATGTGAGACGTCAGGGCCACTGGTCTGTAGCTGTTCAGGTCTTTGGGGTGGAAGTCTTTGGTACAAGTACCACACAAGATGTTTTCAACAACTGTGGCACCCTCCCCAGCTTCAGGCTCAGGTTGAAGATGTGCTCCACAATCCCACACAGCTGGTCTGCACAGGACTTGAGGAGCTTCGCGCTGATGCCCTCCAGTCCCGAGGCCTTCCTCGCCTTGATCTTCCTCAGCTCCATCCTCACTTGGGTCTTAGTGAGGGTCAGGTTGGGGGGCCGTGTGCTAGGAGTGGGGGTGTGTTGGTGGAGTGGGGTGTGGACAGCAGGTCTCGATGACTTTAGAGGCAGCAGTGGTTGTTGTGCAGTCGAGGGAGAGGGCGATTGGTCAAACATATTAAAAAACAGGTTCAGATTGTTCGCCCACTCCCTGCCCCTCATAGCCTGGGGGGAGGTATTCTGGAGCCCAGAGATGGTTTTAACCCATAAGAACCCAGACCCCTATTCCTTCAAGGAAAATTATGGCACCATGGGTTCTTATGGGTTAAGGTTTCTCCAGACCCCGCCGATGTCGTTCTGTTGCAGCTTGTCCTCCATCTTCTTCCTGAAGCTGTCCTTGCCTTCTCTGATCTTCCTCCTCAGCTCCCTCTGTACAGACTTCAGCATCTCCCTGTTCCCCAACCTGAAGATCCTCTTCTTCTCTTTCAGAAGTGTTTTTATCTCAGGGTTGATCCAGGGTTTGTTGTTCGAGCAACACTGTATGGTCTTGGTGGGTACGGTGTTGTCCACACAGAAGCCGATGTAGTCCGTGATGGTGTGAGTGAGGCCATCGATGTCCTCACCATGTGGATTGCAGAGCTGCTCCCAGACAGTGATTTCAAAACAGTCCTTTAGCATGTCCATTGCATCCTCAGACCATAACTTCACCGTGCGCATGACCGGAGGTTGTCTGTGTACTAGGGGTTTATACACCGGCAGGAGATGAACCAAGCTGTGATCCGATCTCCCGAGTGGGGGGAGTGGTGATGAGGTGTACGCCTCCTTAGTATTTGCATAAAATAAGTCCAGTGTTTTACTGTCTCTAGTGTGGCATGTGACATACTGGGTGAGCGTGGGTAGAATGGGGGACAGTGAAATATGGTTGAAATCACCTGAGATGAGGAGAAGAGCATCTGGGTGTTCTGTCTGCAGCCTGCCAGTTACTGAGTGGATGACGTCACGCGCTGTCCCAGTGTTCGCCGTCGGATTTGCATAAATAACAATGCAGATCACGTGTGAGTGTTCCCTCGGGAGATAGGTAGGCTGCATGCTAACAGCTAGCAACTCAATGTCTTTGCTACAGTGCTGTTCCTTAACCATGATATGTCCCAGTCTGCACCAGTTGTTATTGACATACATTATCACTCCTCCACCCCTTGTCTTCCCACTGTCTGGTGTCCAGTCTGCCCATATTGCGTGGAAACCCTCCACTTTGATGTTAACTTTGGCAGTTGATAGAGGCACTCTGTCTTTGTGATGTTGATTTTGAGGCTGAATTGGCTAGCTGCTCTTGCAAATTTCTCCACTAAAGATTGCATATCTTCCACACTGTGAGCAACTAGAGCACTGTCATCGGCAAAGAGCATTTCTCTTACTACCTTTCTCGATGTCTTACTCTTGACTTTAAACTGTGCCACATTGAACATGTCTGCTTATTTCCTTGTTTGAATGTACAGTGATCCCTCGCTACTTCGCGCTTCACCTTTCGCGCCCTCAGTGCATCGCGGATTTTTCAAAAATATTCATCAAAAATTCAAAATTGAGAAATAATGGGCGGGCGCTAGCAGAAGGCAGGGAGACTACATTAGACCATCAGGTATCAACACGGAGAGCCGCACAACTCAAAAAATCCACCTCTCTGTTCGCTGTTCTCGTGTTGGCTCGGCTCGGAAATCTCGCAAGCTGATTGGCCGAGACGTTTCACCCCGCAAGCTGATTGGCCGAGACGTTTCACCCACCTCCTCTCCCTGCCGAGCGCCCATGAAGGGAAGAAAGACCGCATTCATTGCTCTTTATCGCTCGTGTTACGTAGTCTCGCCGCGTGGAACTTTTCGCTGTTCTCTTGTGCCATTTTGTGCGAAATAGTCTTCCCGTCGAGCCACTACGCCGCCTCCTGCAGCTTCTCCAGCTCTATCGGAAGCTGCCCTCGATGATCCTGCGCTTCTAGCACCTGACGATGAGGCGTCACCTGAGGAGCAGTAAAGCTCTCATTAACCTGTGAAGTAAATCATCTTCATCTTGAGTTACGTATCTTGTTATAAGAATAAAAGAGTTCTAAAAACATATTTATGTACACTTTATTTACATCTACGTATGTATGTACACGTACACACACACACACACACGTATCATATGAGAGCGAGAGAGTGAGAGAATGAACGTACGTATTATTTATGGATGACGTCATTAGGGGTGACGCTACTTCGCGGTTTTTCACTTTTCGCGGTCGGTTCAGGAACCCATTAACCGCGATAAGTGAGGGATCACTGTATACTCCTTCTGAAGTGTCATGCCTCGATCAGGCTGACAAACTTCTCTGTACATCCATATTTCTTGAGTACCTGCCAGAGTCCTTGTCACGAAACAGTATTGAAGGCTTTACTTTAGTCAATGAAGACTACATAAAGCGGCATGTTCTGTTTGATACACTTTTCTTGAATCTGTTTCAAGCAGAATATCATGTCCATTGTGCTTCTTCCACTTCTAAAGCTGCATTGGGTTTCCGGTAGTAGATTCTGCGAGATGTGTTCATTGAGTCTGTTCAGTAGTATACGTGAGAGAATCTTACCAACAGTGGCTAGCAGTGATATACCTTGGTAATTTCCACAATCTTTTCTGTCACCTTTCTTGAACAAAGGCACAATATTTGCATCTTTCCAGTCTTGAGGTACTTTCTGGGCATCCCATATCTCTTGGATGAGCTTGTGTAGGCAGTTGGTCAGCTGAACACCACCAAATTTTCACACTTCTGCTGGAATTCCATCCCTTCATGGAGCTTTACCATCCTGTGTTGCCCTGATAGTTGCCATTAGTTGATCAAGATTTGGTGGTTCATCCAGATTTGATACAACTGGTCGCTCCACTAGAGCTTCTTTAGCCTCTTCAACAAGATCTCCGGGGTTGTTTAGTAGTTGGTCAACGTGGTCTGCAAATCTGTCCAGGAGCTTGTCTTTCTGCTGCAAAACAGTTTCACTATCCGAAGCCTTTTGTTGGATCAGTCCTCTTGGTTTAGGGCTGTAGATTTCTCCCAAACCTGTGAAGAATGTTTTCATGTCCTTCATGTCTGCTGCAGTTTGAAGTTCCTCTGATTTTTCATTCCACCAGTTGGATTTCATCTCTCTGGTGTACTTCTGTAGCTCACGATGAGCCTTTGAGTATTTCTTCTTCTTCCACCTTGTGTTATACTGTAGATTTTCCTGCCGAGTTGTATTGCTCGCTTCTAGTAGTTTCTTCAGATGTTCAAACCAATCTTGACGTTTCCTCTCAGGGTGGCCTAAAACATCACTGGCAGTCTGATACACCGTATCCTTCAGTGTTGCCCATTCCTCTTCTATGTCATTCTCTGAATTGTTGCTGTCCCAGTCTTTCAAGTTTTCATCCATTTCCTGTGTAAGTTCTTCCTGCGTCTTTTGGCCTTTCAATGCACTAGTGTTTAGCTTCCGTGGTGGCATCGCACCTGTCCTGCAGTGCTGTTTTCATGTGCCGTTTTCGTCTGCAAATCCTTAATCCAGATCTCAGCATAACATGATCAGTACTACAGTCTGCACCTCTCATTGCTCTGGTGTCCAATACATCCCTGATAAGATAAGATAAGATAAGACTTTATTAGTCCCATAATGGGGATATTCCAGGATTGCAACAGCACAGGGATAGCAACACTCAGAGCAATAATTAAGAAGATACGGCAGATATAAATAAGAGCAGTGGATATACATACAAACCCATAAATGTATAAAACCGTCAAACCTATTAAAAAAACAGGTTCAGATTGTTCGCCCACTCCCTGCCCCCCATGGCCTGGGAGGAGGTATTCTGGTGCCCAGAGATGGTTTTAAGGTTTCTCCAGACCCCACCGATGTCCCAGGTTATGTCTCTCTGCCTTACTATGATGTAGTCCAACAAGTGCCAGTTCTTGGATCCTGGGTGCATCCATGTCTTCTTGTGTGTGTCCTTGTGCTTAAATAGGGTGTTGGTTATCACAAGGTTGTACTTTGAACATAGTGCAAGTAGAAGTTCTCCATTAGCATTGCACTTCCCTACTCCATGACTGCCTAGCACTCCTTTCCATTTCTCAGTGTCCGAACTAACTCTAGCATTAAAATCTCCAATGAGTATCAGCCTGTCATCAGACGGTACATGCCTGATAGTCTCACGTAGATCATTTTAGAACACTTACTTCGATTCCTCTGTGATGGTCAGTGTTGGGCATACACACTTCTGAGTGTGGCATACATCTTCGGCTGTAGTGGGAGTCTCATAGTCCTTATCCTGTCGTTGATTGGCACCGGTTCCTAATCAAGCATTGCTGCTATCTCCTTTCTAACCGTCTATCTAACTGCCTACTCCTGCTTCTTTCCTTTCATCAGTTGATTTCCCACTCCAAAAGAAGATGTACCCATGATCTCCGAAACTGTCATATCCAGGCAATCTTGTTTCACAAAGTGCAGCTATGTCTACATTGTACCTGTTCATTTCCAAGGCCACAAGCATGGTCTGTCTTTCTGGGTGCTGTGATGATGATCTGTCAATCAGAGTGCGTACATTCCATTCTGCTACACACAAGGCTGCTGTTTTCCTCTTCTTCTCTCTTCCTACTCCTAACATACTTTTTGCTGCCTGTCAGAGTGTGAACAGATCAGCGCGGACCTGTTAATCCGGGCGATGTCCAAGCTGGTATGAGTTGGTTTCTGACTGACCATTTCATGAAACTGCTTGCAACGTATTTCAGTACCGTTAGCTTTTGCTAGACTAGCAGCACATTCTTGGCAGTTAGAGGTATTATCAGTGACAAGGACAGGCCAAGACGACCTGACTCCAGTATCGTCATGGTATGCGTTTATAAAAAAAAAAAAAGAAAAAAAAAAAAGGAATTGCATAGCCATAATGTTATAAAAGGGCTTTATAACAGTGAGCAGCATGAAGATGCAGCCGGCTAGTGCCATCATCACACCGACATAAATAAGGGAGGAGCTGACCATGTTAGGCTCTCTTCTGCCGGCACTCTCAATCAGGGATATAGGAGCTCAGGGCTCAATCATAAATGTGCTCTGTATATTTGACATCATGTAATAAAGTTCGGGTTCCAACACAGCATCCTTGTTTGTCTTCTCTGCCACGTTTGTGGACATAACATTTGTCGACGAGAGGTAAAACCATGGAGGCATGCGTGACACCACTGTGGCCTTTTCTTGAGCACCCAGGGGAACCAGCAATCCTGCGGCCATGGTGGGTGGACGTATTTGAGACCTATATTACAGCGTTGGACCTGGGAATGTTAGATAAAGTAAGGATTTGACCGCTCATTGCCCAAAACCTAGGCATAGAGGATCGGAGGATTCTCCACACGCTTGGTCTGATGGACTCGTATGAGGATGCTGTGAAGCTACTTGTTAACTATTTTGCTACACTGGACAGCGTGATAGTACGATGGATTCGCTTTTACCAGAGATGACAGACAGTCGGTGAGTCACTACAGCAATTTGTCGCTGACCTTAGACATTTGGTTAGCATATGTTGTTTTGGTCCGTTAGAAGATGAAATGGTGTGGGACCAGTTGGCCAAACAAACCTGCAATGCTGGGTTATGAGCTAGGTTGCTAACGGCACCAAATGACTTGACACTAGATAGAGCGGTTTTCCTTGTGCTCCAGTTAGAAGCAGTAGAGCAGTTAGCCACGGAGCTAAATGGGCACCAAACACAAAAGCTGCCTGGACAGTCGACGCTAGCCAACACGGTGGAATCGGAGGACGAAGAGAACACGGCAGAAGAGTGCGAGACAAATGCAGTGAGCCAAAGGTCCGCACCGAGAAACCCCATCTGCGGGGGTTGTGAGTCCCCGGTGCACCCAGACAGTGCATGGTTTTGCCCAGCAAGAGGACAACGGTGTAACCAAGTGTGGGCGCCTGAACCATTTCGCCAGATTATGTCAGTCGTCAGCACCGTGGGGCCCGCCAAGTAAGCCAGCCTGCCCACCAACAACAACCATTCATTCGGTAAGCCCCGACATCAATGGTTATTCATACAGCATGGCTGAATTAGACGGAGTAGTTGTACCACTCCTGCTTGACACGGCAGCATTGCGGTCAATGTTAAACTGGGCCACAGTTAAGAAGTTTTTCCCCCCAACCACAAAATCAAGAAGAACCCGATGTCGCTGTACGGATACGGTGGTCACAGACTGTGCAATGTCAGAACAGTGGAACTGACCGTTTGCTGCAAGCCCAAAATTGTGTATGGTGTCACGTTACAGGTGACAGCGCATGGTGACAACATTATGGGATTTGACCTTTTCGACAGACTACGCTTCGCTATCAGAGACAGCGCTGGGTTCGAATGGTTCGGATGCGGCAGTTGAGCCAAAGCGGACCTGGATGACGACAACGTGATTAAGACCGGCACCACATCAGCCACCCCGCGCTCTCAGGAGGAGAACCTCCCGGAGGGGGAGCAGCTCAATTTGCCTCCGTTTCCCCCTCAGCCAGAATCAGAGCCACGAGAGAGGAAGCCTGAGCATGCAGAGAGCCCCGAAGCACAACAGCAAACAGACACAGAAACAATGCAAGATGCGGCACAGCAGAACTCTTCAGATGGAAGAGGGGAGGAACCAGACTGCTCCTGTGCCCTCACTCAACAAGCTACGGAGGTTACTGAGCGGACGGGTGAAGAATCCGCTTCAACGAACAACACCGGAGAGGCACCGGACACCTTCTGTAACCACGACAAGCCTCAACCGACAACCAAGACAATGGGTGAAGGGTCCACAACGAACACGGTGACTAAGGAACTGCCGCAGCATGATGGAGGTCCCAAGCAGAACAAGCACACAGAGCCACCGGGAGCACAAGAACAATGCATGAAACCAAGTAAGGTGCTGCTCCAAGTCACGGACTGGGTTCGGGTCCGCACCGTCGAGAGACCTGACCTGCGACTGACTGGGCCGCAGCCAGCAAAACAATGAGTGCCACTGAGGATCATGGTGAAGCTGGGAACAGCGTGCTTTTGGCTGACAGACTGTTCGGTTCGGCACGCAAATCAACTATGGCGTGGCCAGGTGGCTGCTCCAGACTGCAATGCTTCACAGGAGTTGGCTACCGCAGTGTGGGACCCGGGCCCCAGCGTCATGAAGGTTGCCCTGGCCCCAGAGGTCCAACAGCTCCAGGGATGAGGCCGCCATGGGCCCGCCACAAAACCCCTCAGGAAGAACTGCTCTCCCCATGTAAGACTGAGGAAAAAAGTGACTGTCTAGTCAGGAGCGCAGCTGCCAATACGAGTGGCA
Organism: Pholidichthys leucotaenia; assembly: GCA_020510985.1. Taxonomy (NCBI): domain Eukaryota; kingdom Metazoa; phylum Chordata; class Actinopteri; order Cichliformes; family Pholidichthyidae; genus Pholidichthys; species Pholidichthys leucotaenia. The sequence goes on from CM035840.1 coordinate 8,942,495, forward strand.
GAATAATCCACTCAGCCACGCTGGGTTGAGCGGCGGTCCACCCGCTAACCCTAGTTAAGATTGTGGAATATGATTGCTGTTTAAGTCAAACTGGGGAGGGGTTTGATTTATTAAAGTGTTCTGTGTTTTTCCAAGGGGAGGGTGAATGTTATAAAAGGGATTTATAACAGTGAGTTCCAGCACAACATCCTCGTCCATCTTCTCTGCCAGCTTTGTGGACATAACACATCAAAGATATGATAGAGGACTAAATAGGACATGACGCCATATTCTCTAGATAATTCAAATGTTTGATAGCACCTGTAGCATTGTGATAACAGAATACACAAGCAACTGTTCATTGTATTTATTCAGTAAATCAATACGGTGGATGCACTTGACCAACTTTGACTAGCCTAGTGGCTAACTATGCTCTATCTAGTCCTTATACACACTACTCACAAAAAGTTGGGGATATTTGACATTCAGGTGAAATTTATGGAAAATGTAAAAAGTTCATGCTACAGTGATATAATATCATGAAAGGTGGGGATTAAAGTAGAAGCATGCAATGGTGATTTGGCCTGTCCTTGCCACTGATAATTCCTCTGCCAAGAATGTGCCGCTAGTCCAGCAAAAGCTAGCGGTACTCAAATACTTTGCAAGCAGTTTCATGAAATGGTCAGTCAGAAAGCAACTCATGCCGGCTCAGGCGTAACTCGGGTTAACAAGGTCAGGAGTTCCTGGTAGTGGAAGGCGAAGGACAGAGCTGTGTGGAAGAATCTGATCAGACCTAAATGAAACAGTCATTGTCGCCCCCGACAGACTTCTATGACCTGATGATTGGCTTGTCACTGTACTAGTCACAAGGTGTAAGGCAGTTCTGTATTGACTAGACACACCTGCGAAGACTGCAACACCACCAAAGGCTCATCTGGTGACAGTGGCTGATGCATAGCACTCCTTGACATCTCCAACATCATTGGTGGCCATCATTTCTACTCAGCATGAATCAACTTTCATCAGAGAACAGCACTGAAGCCCGCTGCTCCCTTGTCCAGCGTAAATGCTCCCTCGCCCATGCAAATGATGATGCCTGTGCCTGGTGGTGTGGTCAGGTTCCCTTTCCTAACCACACACACACACACACACACACACACACCGCATAACCAGGTAGAGTGACAGAAAATAATAATTGTGGATAACCAGCAGTTAAAGCTCTCTGTCCCAGGCTAAAGACTCTCAGTGGTTCTGCTGCTGAGAAGACAAAGGCCTCATTTATTAACCTCTTGCGCTCCGTTGTACCGTGGACGGGCAAGTCTCTGCGTCCTAGAGCGCACGAGGGCGCACGAGAGCACCCTCGTGCGCTCTCGGACGCATGATGGAGATCCTGATGGTGGTGATGTAGGTGGTGATGGCATCCAAGCGCGCACTGAAAATAAAAGCTGCAGACACAGCCGCGAACAGATTAGTTCATCTGATTGACCTCTCATTCGACTAATAAGAGCCTTGAATTGGGTTTCTGAAACCTTGAAGAACCAATGACTGAAAACCTAGCCAGAAGGACCCGCCTCCCAACGCTGTGAATGCAGTGAGCCAATTGAAGCAGAGAAGTTCGCGAGCTGTTTTTTTTAAGGCTGGGTGAAGACTGACTGCTGCAGCGGATCAAAAAAAGGACCCGCAGGAAGAACCCCACAGACCCAGCAGCACGGAGACCACCCACAAATGCAACCTGTGTGACAGGGAGTGCCATTTGCGCATCGGCATGTTCGGCCACAGGCGGTGCTTATTTTGTTTTGGTTCCAGCAGAGTAGACGTTATGATTTCTTCCATGGACATAGACCGACGGAGCCTGACGACGAAGGCTGAGTGATACACACGCCTTCGCCAGTCTTTTTTTAATTACTACTGTTATTTGTTTTGAAAAATCGTTCGCCAAAAACCGCAATCATGGAAGCACAAAACCACAATAATGGAATTATGTTTTGATCGGGTCGCGAGACCAGAACCACGAGTGGACCAGCATCGCGTTTGTCTGACAGTGAGGAATCGAAGTTCACCAGGACAATGTGGCTGTGAAGAGGTAAGGTGTTATAAGCCAAATTATTTTTTATCCCTGAAAATTGTAATCAAAAATGACTTTTGACCGATTGGTAAATTACAACTGTGCGGCACACGCCTCCGGACCGTGAACGCCCCCCCCCCACCGCTGCTATTCTGTAGCGGGGTGGGGGGTGGGGGGGGCGGTGACTGCGCTGCTGTGGAAACATGCCACATCCGAGTGTAATCCATCATGTAGCGAGTGCCAATCTCCGTCCTCTGTAGCGAGGGGGGGGACAACCTCCCCCCCACACACACACAGCCCTGAATGTGACCTTTCATTAGAGCCCAAAATGAAGCTTCTACATTGAATCATTCAAAAGTTACAGACGTTTTTCCAAACTGTGCCATTTGGCACAATTTGGCACAGTTCCAAAACGCCTGGGAACAGCCTGAGGAAAAAGCTGTGTAATATATTCATTTTTTGTGGTATTGTTACAAAATTTGGACCTCAGCTGGATAACACTTGGTTCTACATTTCTGTTGCATTTTCCAGCCCGGATTTGAAGCTGTGTGTTATTTGCAAGCATTTGTATCCCAAAAAACACCCAGGCCAAATTTATTTTCTTCAAGTTCACTATGTTTAGATGACTGTTACTCTGTGGCCGGAACACTTGGAGAGATTATGACCAGTAGTTAAAGATTTAACTACTGGTCATAACTACATAACTACATAACAGTAGTTATGATTTTTTTGCCAAAAAATTCCAAGTGTTTTCTTTTAAATGAGACCAACCCCATGAAGATGCTGCAAAGGGTTGAAGAACAGCTTTCAATTTACTTTGGGCACATTATTTTTTGGCGTTTTTAGGAAAATTGACCGGAGTGCAAGGGGTTAAACATGCCTTAAGACAGAAAAGTGGACGTACGATCATTTCAAAGCAGAGATTGGTATTTATCAGTCTTAACTTGACCGAAGGATACATTCTAATCTCACCACAGGTCTGAGATTGTGTACCATACACAAACTTTCAGGTGTCTGTATCGGTGCAGCAGAGAAACCTGCTGTGTGGCAGAATCCTTTGATCAGATCATTGAGCAGTGGAACCTTTCAGAAGATTTTTGACTTGTGTTACATTCAGATAAAAGTTTTAACGAGGCTGATTTTGCTAATTATAAATGTTCTTTACACGTTTGTCACTCTGGCAAAAACAAAAAAACGTTTAAGTAGAAAATTAAAAAGCTGTAGTTATTTGAGAGAATGGAGAAAACTGAATTAACATTTCTGCTTCTGAGATATTTTAATGGTTGTTATTGAGCTCAGGTTTTTCAAGTTGTTTTGTTAGTATTTTTATTTATAGGCTCTATTGATATCTAACTAACTAACTAACTAACCTGCACTTATATAGCGCTTTTCTAGTCACAAAGACCACTCAAAGCGCTTTCATTAATACTAACCCTCTATTCTAAGGGCCTATAGGAAACAGATATCTAGGGACAATTTAGAACAGCCAATTAACCTAACATGCATGTTTTTGGCATGTGGGAGGAAACCGGAGAAATCCCGGAGTAAACCCACGCAACACGGGGAGAACATGCAAACTCCACACAGATCACTGTTGGTCGGGGGCTGGGATCGAACCCACGATCCCACGATCCCCACAATCCCCCGGCCAAGGGTAAACTGTGCTGCCGCAGTGCTAACCACTGCGCCACCGTGCAGCCCCCCATATCTTTGCATTGTAGGGTGAGTAACTACTATGTTAAATTTCTAAAACATTTATTTTACTAAGATTTGTGTTGGACTAGCGACTCATGAAATGGTCAGTCAGAGAGCAACTCATACCGGCTCGGACATCGCCCGGGTTAACAAGGTCAGGAGTTCCTGGCAGCGGAAGGCGAATTACAGAGCTGCGCGGAGGAATCTGATCAGACCTAAATGAAACAGTCATTGTCGCCTCTGACAGACTGCGATGATGATGATGATGACGATGATGAGTGTTATGTAGTATTTGACAGTGGTGGACCCTCAGGACCAGCAAAGCCTTCTCTGCTGCTCTAAACACTATCAGAATTACATTTACAGCCTTTACAACATATTTGTTCCATGACTATGTATTAACTTATTCCCAATAGTCTATTCTCTTCATTTTGTAGCTTTTTCCTTGGTTGCACTCCTTCCAGTAGTGTAATGCATGTTAGTTTTTTTGTCCAATCATATTTCAGCCATCTGTGTTGCCAGGGTCAAGCAAATCTGCCTTAGGCCTTTAGGACTTAACAATGTGGCTCTGTAGGTTAAATTACCTGTTAAACTTATCCTGTTGCTTTAACCAATCAGATGTCTTCTGTATGTCCAAGGGTACGCATAGAAGTCATCCAAGAACGTCGACATTTTCATGTCTTTTGATTGGATTGTTAGACTCCTCCACCCACAGTGCCGAGGATCCTAGCTTCCAAAACGCCAGTGCAAGGACTTGCTTAAGCAGCTACAATATGCTGTATCTGTTTAAATGTAATAGCTGTTTTTCCACCCACAATGGCTGACAGGGGAGAGGAAAATGATTTGGTCGCTGATATTTAAAAAAAAATATATTTTTTTTTTTCAGATGGACTTTTCAAGAAAAGCTGGTCATTGTGAAGAGAGGTCAGCCAACCCCAAAGCTAGCAGGCCCGTCTCAGCCGGGGAAGAGATTTGTCTGTCATTTCCATATTAACGAGTGGTATCTGTAATCCAAGGATAGAATAGAATAGAATAGAAGAATAGAATAGACTTTGTCATTATATTTTGTTGTACTTGTTATAATGACAAATAAAGTCTATTCTATTCTTCTATTCTATCCTTGGATTACAGCCTCCGAGGAGTGCTGTGAGTTATCTTGCTGGGAATGCCTGTTGTTTGAACTGATGGGGTAGATACTTGGAGCCAGACAGGGTTTGCAAACTTGAGCTGTCTGTCACACCATGACGATTTAGGCAGCGTTCACCAAACGTATAAAAACTGGCTTAAAATGCTGGCATACACCAAAATTTTCACTTTTGGCCATATGCATCGTGTATCCATAATGACTTGGACATATAATTAAGTAACAGTAACTTAAACCAACTAATGCTTAGCTTGTTGCCGACAATCATAACTTATGCGCAACAATAGTCTAACTTCTGCACTGTGCAGTCATGCCAAACTGTCGTTGCCTCCTGATCCATGAATCCTAGATGTGGAAGAGATCATGTCTGTTCAACCCAGATGATTCTCCCCTCCAGAGACCACAGCGGGGGGCGTAACCGACCTGGCAGAGCTGTCACATCTGTCAGGCAGTCACATGTGAAACAGCTGATGTGGCACGTCAGGAACATCAGATAACAGTTGTCACAACCTGGCTCCAAGGTACACGAACTGATGGTGATAAAGTTTATTTTTAATAAAGTGAAAAAAATAAAACCAAGATAATGCATGGAGTGTCCTTTTGCTAGGAGGTGGAGCCAACAGCAAACAGCTGCGCTTCAGGTGATCAGCTGATTGAATCCTCCTCCTCTGGTGTTCTGACATGTTGGCATATCTATCAGAAAAAACACAGGACAGATGATCGTATAGACTTCAGTTAAATATAAAAAAAACCGACAGGTCCCATGTGTTTAGCTCCGTGTGTGTGTGTATTCGCTGCAGGCAGAGAGCTTTTACGGGTTTTTCCTGTGAACCAACGCTGCAATTGTGCCATTTGCTCCGCGAACGTGGGAAGTCATCAGCCATATGCCGGATATGTCGGAAAATTTTCAGCATGCTGAAAATTAATTTTCGAAGGAGCTTGGCGAACAATGCCGTATACCAGCGTGTTCTTAACTTAGACAAAACTGAGCCATAACTGATTCATGTACCCCAGCGTATTCTCCAAAATTTTTTTTTCATACATTTAGCAAACACTGCCTAAATCGTCCAGGTGTGACAGGACCTTAAGCAAGGCAGCAGCGAGGCACCAAAGCAGCTGCCAGCTGGACAAGCAACAGAACTTTTGAACCTTTGGGGAAACAAGAGTGGCTCAGCAGCTCAATGACCAAGTGTGCAGAGAAATGGAGCTTTACAATGAAAAGGTCAAGATTTTTAAAACTATAATTTTATAGTTCAACTTGTCTTTAACTTGCTTCGTGTGGACAGCCCTATAGGCTATTTTTATGGTGTTTGGTATGAATGGCACTTAAATCGGGTAGATCACCACTGAAGGCCTAGCTGTAAAATACACGGTCCGCCACTGGTATTTGATAATGGTTATCCATCACAGATTTTTGTTAACTCTCCTGGTTAAACTTTAACAGAGCTGAAGACCACAGAAACGAGCCGTGATACACTACAAAATGTGGGGACATTAATTTATTTCCCTCCAGCATTTTTGCACAATAATGCCAGGTGTCAGGCTGAGTTGAGCTGGTGAGGCCAGACTTCTGCACTTCCATAATGTCAGTAACTGTCATGAACCTCCCTGTGCGCTTTTACGCAGTGCACGGAGGAGAAGGAAGAATGGATTTACGTGCAGGAATTCACCACAACACATTTATTAAACACAAAGGCAGACAGTTCCAAAATAAAGACTAACAAAAAGGTTGCTGTGTACACAAAAATGGCTGACGCAGCGAGCGTACAGCAGGCAGACCACTGTGTACCATGGCCACAAACAAATAATACAAGTAACATAAGCTCGGGAGAACTAGGAGGACTCTAGGAGGCTTGACTAACTTCGGAGGAGCAAACTGGGCTATAGCCTAAGCATAGCAGTAATACTGCACGGAGAAACGCCACCAGATTGGCGTAGCAGTAATACCGCAAGGAGAAACGCATAACAGTTTAACTCACGACGCAGGAACAGTCCCAGAAGTCCAATCCTCCAGCGAGCACAACCTCGCTGAACACAGACCGGCACCCGGCGATTAACGACTGTATGATAACACAATGGTCCAACAGTGTTTAACTGGCAAAGGCCGCCTAAGTACAAACACTGCTGGCACCACAAATTGGGCACACCGGGGCGAGACGCGGGAAAGACAATTACCGGGGAGGAATCAGCTGGCTGTCAAAGAGAGAGAGAGGGCATGGTCAGGCCAGCGAGTGTTAGACAACGCCCACATGAACGTGGGTCAAAAAGGCTGCCTAACTGTCACCGGCCAGAGCGGCGGCTACAGGCATGGAAAAGAAAAAGAACACAGGCATAAAAACACCAAGAACCCAAAAGATAACAATACATAATAAACCAGATACTTGAGCCACAGAGGAAACACCGGCTCGGTTACTGACAGTAATAAATTCTTATGTTTGACAAGGATGCTTTAAAATGACCAAACAAACAACATTTAGTCAAAAACTTTATTCATTTATTCCCATTTTTGTCTGTAAACTATGAAGTCAGACTCACTCCTCTGCGTTAAGTCCAACCACTTTTTTCGTCAGTGTGAAGAATTGTAATTATATAGGTAATATAATCAAATACACAAATAAATCATGCCTGTACAGATTTAAATTATAACCCTCAGGTGAAGATCAGCTGGTCAAACCAAAGGTGGTGCACCAAAACATGGTCCTTTTGCACTGCATGAGACTTTTGATGTTGCCACACAACACTAATTTATTATCCCCCCCCCCTTCTCTTATGATAACGTCAGTTTCTTTGACGGAGAAGTTTCTCTTTTTGCCATTTTTTCCTTCTGGTGTGTCGTAATTTCTGGGGCCACGACGTGGGCTCTGTACCCCTCTGACATCTGTCAGATTTATCATTGAGTGAGCCCTTGTGCGATGAGTGTGACCAGATACACATGCTTTCATAAATACTATGCAGACCATTTCATACCATCATATTTACACCCAAATGTGTGCCAATTTCTTTGCACTTTTGAAAAATGAGGGCCAATGACTGCACCTGATTGGCTGGTGCAACCAGCTGTGTGTATTCTTTCACCAGAGTTCAGCTGTGGGACGAGATGGTTGATGGCAAGTAAACTTTTTCTGATATATTTAAAACAAATGAACAGAGTGTTTCTAACAACATTTAAGGTAAGAAATAGTCGGTGCAGTTAATGAATTCTTTATCTGACAGCAACCAGTGTTTTTGTTTTTGTTTTTTTTTGGGGGGGTGGACAAACTTTATTAGGAACATTGTCAATGACATTGCTACAGCTTTCAGTACAGCAACTGTTGGACCGTCTGCTACACAGGTCAGTCACATGTTGGTCTTAGTTAAAAATAAACTCTCTGGTCTTGATGCAAAGATGGCACTTGATGAAATGCTGCATAAGGAATTCAAAACTACTATTAAAGTATTGTTAGCAGCTCCCCCCCCCCACTCCCCCAGCCTCCAGTGTGCCATCGGTCCACTGAAGGCCTCCATGTAAAATTCACAGCTTGACACTGGAATTTAGTACTTAGTAACTGAAAAGCCCAGATAAACATACACAGTTCCAATTACCCCCCCCACCCATTTTTTTTTTTTTTAAATCAAGCCCAGCTAGCGTGCCCATGTGGACCCTGCCACTGGTTAAATCTGGACTGTTTTATGGGTCCCATCTGTGTTTGCCCACATGGAATTTATCTGTGCTACAGGTGCTTAAAACCCATCTGGGCAGGTTTCAGTAACGCTGGTGCCATAGGTGAAATTACGCAAAAACATCACGTTTATGAGAAAATCAGTTGAAAATAGGTAAACAGGTAAAGTACATGTGGGCAAACACAGATGGGGCCAACATGGGACAAACCCACATGGACCCATAACACAGCCCAGTAAACCTTTGGTGGGGCCCACATGGACATGATGGCTGGGAAGAGCTGAGTTTTCATTTAGGATTTTTAAAAAATAACCGCAGCTCGTTTTGTCTCACGTGTTGGAGGGACTTGCTCATTAAAAGCGTGAACACACCGGTGCTCTTTTCCTTCTTCCGCAGGACTGAGCATCAGCAGTCAGAAGTCCATTTCACAGTCACGTGGTCTTCCTTTCCCTCTGTGCTGCTCCGTTTCCCCCTCTTGGCTTCGAGTTGATGTGAGACTGACAGACAGCCACGGACAGCTCGGTTAGACGCACCACACTCTGGGGAGGCCACCAAGACTGAAACTGAGTATGGGGGGGGAAGCTGATAAAAGTAGTGGGGGTAAAAAGAAAATAAAAGTAGAGGCTACTTGGTGAAAATTAAATGCTAAACAAGACGAGACAAGCTGATTGAAAGCATGTACAGATGGTGTAAGCGTGACTAAGTCTTTTATTCCCGCCCCTCAGGTTTCTACATGCTCACATCCCATCAAGGTCATCTGCTCATCTCTCCTCTGTGACGAACATTGATTCAGGAGTCAAGGCAGAGATGCTGCCATTTGTTCAGTGTGAAAAAAAGAATAAAGTTCACAGAATTTACAGAAGGATGTAACCTTAATGCTTTAGGTTTCTCTTGACTGGCAAAGTGGTTAAGTTTTAATTCAGCAATGGGCTGGAGACTATTGAAGACACGTTCTTTTTTTCTCCTTATGAAAAGAATCAGCAATGGAAAATGTTTAGCCGGGATTCAGCTGAACATGTTTGCAGGAGTTTTGTTAATGTGTAGCCCTCTCACTCACCTCACTTTATTTAGCAATTCAGTGAGCACAGCGCAACATGGGAGGTGAGCGAGTGAGGGCCATACAACAAAAGAAAATAATTTATCAGTCTGAATTTCGAACTCGGCATGTATGCTGAGAGGCCTGGGTAGCCGCTGCTATAGCCACACTGTGTGAACCTTAGCCTCCCAGGCAACTTTGATCCACACACCTATAACCTCTGTTTACTCCAGATACCCATTACACAATAAAACAAACAGGAATAAGATGTACACACACCTCAACATGTATTAGACAACTCAATGAAAGTTACTACTTAAATAAAAATTTTAAAAAAATCATAAAGCCCAAATAAGACAAAACAAAGTAATAAACTTCAATGAATAATGTTGTACCCAGGGATTCAGTTCAGACCATGTATTGGCGATACCACACGTTGGCACGCTTGTTGGAGCTTATACAGTTCATCAAAAAAAACAAAAAAACAAAACACACTGCTTGTACTCACTGTTCGTAGGTCAGTTAATAATGATAGGTGGCTGGGCTTTCCCAGGAACCCCTACCAACAGCAGCCTTTAATGGGGGTACATGATGAGTGTTTGGGGCGTGGGCAGAGCCTCTCCTGCAGAAACAAGTCCTCAGCACTTCAGTAGGATGGCGTCGAGCCCTGAGGAACTTCAAAGCGTTGCACCGCTTGCCGCCTTTCAGTCACGAAGCACACGATGAATTTACAAACATTCATAAATTCTTTGTTCCCAACCCACAACCATTTACATGAGCACCAGTCTGAACTAAGTGCACACTCACTCAGCAACTTGGTGTAGAAAGGCTCAAAATGTCGTCTCAGCCCACCTCTGAACTAACCAAATGTTCACTAGCTAGCTACAACTCACCTCGTGGTCATCCTTGACACAGCTCCATCACTCTATGGCCCGGCAGTGGTTCGAACACGGGCACTGGCCCCTCAAACAGGTTACAACAATTGGAAACACTATGCACTTACATTTACTCAACCAAAACACAAGCATCATAAATTATAAACTTACAAGGAAGTCTGTTAAATCCTCTAGCGCGCCTCTTCCGTCTCACCTCCTCAGCACCTCATACCAACTAAACTTTCTCCCCCTAGTCCCGCCCTCTATAAAACTGGACCATGCCAGAATCTTCTCTGATTGGTACCTGAGCAGGCTCATGGGTGCAGCTGCACTTAATGTGTGGAGTGAGTGGCACATTCACAGATGATTCCAAAATATAGGAGAATCCAGATCAATTCTAAATCACACAACTTTTAACAAAAAATACGTAACGCATCTTAGATTAGATTAGATTAGATTAGATTCAACTTTATTGTCATTACACATGTATGAATACAAGGTAACGAAACACAGTTTAGCATCCAATCAGAAGTGCAAAGGACAGCAGTGCAGTATGTACGGTAATTAACAGTATGTGCAATTTAAGCAAATATATGCAAATATATGCAGCAGTGCAGAAAGCTAAGAGTACTGTTATGTGCAAATAATGTACAATAAGTTAGATGGGCAGTTATGTACAGGTGAGGATGGTAAGAGATGATGGTAAGAGAGTCAGCGGGGAACTAAGTTCAATAACGTGACAGCTGTTGGAAAGAAACTGTTCCTAAACCTGCTGGTTCTAGTCAGAAGGCTTCTGAAACGCCTTCTGGAGGGGAGAAGCTGGAACAGTCCATGAGCAGGATGATTGGAGTCCCTAAGAATGCTGCGTGCCCGGCGCAGACATCTTTTCCTGTAGACGTCCTCTATAACTGGAAGTGGAGTCCCTGTGATGCGTTGGGCGGTTTTCACCACCCGCTGCAGCGCCTTACGATCAGCAACAGAGCAGCTCCTATACCAGACTGTGACACAGTTGGTCAGGGTACTCTCTATCACGCAGCGGTAGAAGTTGCCCAGGATGTCAGTTGACAGATGGTTCTTCTTCAGTGTCCTCAAGAAGAAGAGGTGCTGATGGGCCTTCTTGATCAGGCTGGTGGTGTTAACTGACCAGGACAGGTCCTCCGAGATGTGGGTCCCCAGGAATTTGAAGCTGGGGACATGTTCAACAGCTATGCCATTGATATGGATGGGGTCATGTGTCTCTCCCCTCTCCTTCCTGTAGTCCACTATGAGCTCCTTGGTTTTGCTGGTGTTAAGGAGCAGGTTATTGTCAGCGCACCAAGTAGCCAAGTGCTCAACCTCTGCCCTGTAATCTGATTCATCATTGTCTCTGATGAGTCCAATCACCGTGGTGTCATCTGCGAACTTTATGATGGAATTGGATCCATACATAGGCCTGCAGTCATGGGTGAAGAGGGAGTAGAGGAATGGGCTGAGCACACAGCCCTGTGGTACACCAGTGTTGAGTGTGATGACGGAAGAACGGTTGGGGCCTGACCTAACATGCTGGGGTCTGTTGGTCAGAAAATCCATGATCCAGTTGCAGGTGGAGGTACTGATTCCCAGGTCCCCATGTTTAGTGAGCAACTTGGAGGGGATAACTGTGTTGAATGCTGAGCTGAAGTCAACAAACAGCATTCTTGCATAGGTGTTCTTGTCATCCAGGTGTGAGAGTACATAGTGCAGCGCTGTAGAAACCGCATCCTCTGTACTCCTGTTGCTCCGGTAGGCAAACTGGTGAGGGTCCAGTGTATGGGGCAGGCATTTTTTGAGCTGTGCCAAGACCAGTCGCTCAAAGCACTTCATGACTATGGGCATCAGTGCCACAGGGCGATAGTCATTTAGGCACGATGGTGTTGAATGTTTCGGCACTGGTACTATTGAAGTGGTCTTGAAGCACGCTGGTACCACGGCCTGGGCCAGGAACAGGTTGAAGATGTCTGTGAAGACCCCTGCCAGCTGCTCAGCGCATGCCCTCAGCACACGCCCAGGAATGCCGTCAGGGCCAGCAGCCTTACGTACGTTGACATGACTCAGTGCGTTACGGACGTCGGTGTGGGTGAGTGTGAGGTGGTGGAGGTCGTCAGAGGGTGGGAAATTGATGTTCTTTTCATTATTGTCCTTGTCAAAACGATTATAGAAGTCATTTAGCTCATTGAGAAAGGGCACAGTCATGGCTATAGGTATGGAGTTGCTGGGTTTATAATCAGAGATAGCTTGAATGCCCTACCACATGCGTCGGGGGTCAGAGTCCCCAAAATGTTCCTCCACCTTCAGCTTGTAGCTGTGCTTGGCCTTCTTGATGCCCCTCTTCAGATCTGCCCTGGATTAACTGTAGGCCTGTGCATCACCAGATCTAAAGGCATTGTTACGTGCCTTTAGCAGAAGCCGCACTTCTCTGTTCATCCACGGCTTCTGATTTGGGTACGTGGTGATCTGTCTTTCCGTGGTGACACTGTCAGTAGTGGTGTTGATATGGTCCAGGACTGAGTGGGTGTAAGAGTCGATGTTTATGTGGGAGCCACAGGTAGCCTGAGAGGTGAACATACTCCAGTCTGTGTTCCTAAACTTCTCCTGGAGTACAGAGTCAAACCCCTCTGGCCACACTTTGATGGTCCTCACTGATGGCTTCACCCGGTTGATGAGCGGTACATACGGCACTGTCTTGAGGTTAGAGTGGTTAAAATCACCCGCCACAATAAATGCTGCCTCTGGGTGTGCAGTTTGTTGTTTGCTAATAGCTGCATGCAGTTCTTTCATAGCAAGCTTAGCATTAGCATCCGGAGAAATGTAAGCAGCTGTTATGATGGTACAAGTGAACTCGCGTGGCAGATAGAAAGGTCTATATTTAACCATGAGAAACTCCAGGTTAGCTGAGCAGTGTCTCTCAACAGTGACAGAGTTCGTGCACCAAGCCTTGTTAATATAAATGCACAATCCCCCACCTCTGGTCTTACCGGAGTCATCTGCTGCTCTGTCTGCTCGGAGCGTGTGTAGGCCGGCTAGCTCAATAGCATTGTCGGGTATTTCACTATGTAGCCATGTTTCGGTGAAAATCATGATATTGCAGTTCATAAGTCTCTTATTGTTGGTGATCCGAAGCCGTAGTTCACTCATTTTGTTCGCCAGCGACCGTACATTAGCGAGGAAAATACTGGGTAGAGAAAGCCGGTACGGTGTTAGCTTTAGCTTAGCTCTTAGCCCACCGCGCTTCCCCCGCCTTTGTTTACGGTCTCTACGCCGCCTGCGAGCACTTCCGGTCGGCCGGGAAGCCTGCCGAGCGTCGGGTGTTCTCCGGAGCTCAGGGATGAGACGTAGGTTGCTGATAAAAAGATCGTTATCGTTACTTTGTAATCCAATGTCCAAAAGCTCCTCTCGGGTGTAAGATGTGAAAGCAAAGCTGTTCTGAACGAACATACCCGAAATGAGCAGAAATAACACTGCTAATCCACAAAATCTGAAAAGACGCTGAGCCTCGCGTTGTGCACGCGCCGCCATCTTGGTCAAGAAGGTCAGTTGACCAATCCCTTGGTCAATCTTAAAGGTGGGGTGCTACTTATGTACTGTAGTATTTGCATGTGTGTAATTAAAAAGTTGTGTACGTCCTCACGCCAGCTCATCACCCTCATTGAAACCTGCAGTTTCCCCTTCCCCCCTCCGCTGCTGTTTAAGCATTCAACCCAACCAGTTAAAATGTTGCTGTCTCAGGGAGTTGTGACAGGTAGACAAAAAATAAAGTACTCTGGGAAAACTATTCTGCTGGTAATGGCATATCGCATTCATGAGACGCATGCCATACCAGTAGCTAATGTAGCGTTAACCCCTTTTGGTTCCAATTTACTGAATTCAATTCAATTCAGCTTTATTTATATAGCGCTATTTCACAACAACAGTCATCTCATAGCACTTTCAACTGTAGGGGAAACCCCCACAATTGCAGAAAGACCCCAGCAATAAGGCTGTCAGTGATGCTGACAGCAATCAGGCCTGTCAGCAGCACTTGGCGATGGTGGAGAGGAAAAACTCCCTTTTAACAGGAAGAAACCTCCAGCACAACCAGGCTCAGGGAGGGGCAGTCATCTGCTGCGACTGGCTGGGAGGTGAGGGGCTAGAGAAGATAATAATAATAGTAAGTTTATTTATAGAGCACTTTTCACAGATAGAGTCACAAAGTGCTTAACATGGTAAAAAACAAAAAAACACAGGCACATAAAACAGTAAAAAAAAAAAGCAAAGTAGACAGTAAAAGCACATACAAAATACAATCAGCACATAGTTAATTAAAAAGCTAGGCTAAAAAGGTGGGTCTTTAGTTGCTTCTTAAAAACACCAATGGAAGGTGCAGATCTAAGTTCAAAAGGTAAGGAGTTCCACAGTCTGGGAGCAACAGCAGCAAAGGCTCTATCGCCTTTGGTTCTGAGCCTAGTGCTAGGGACTACCAATAGATTCTGATGAGAAGACCTGAGAGACCTGTTGGGCTGGTGTAGAAAGAGCAGGTCACTAATATAAAAAGGTGCCTCTTCATGAATGGCTTTGTAAGTAAGAACAAGAACTTTAAAATCAATTCTATAATTTACAGGAAGCCAATGCAAGGAGGCCAAAACAGGAGTCGTCGGCCTCCGTCGGTCTATGATGACCATGGAAGAGAATCCTAAACGTCGACTCTGCTGGAACAGCACCGCCTGTGGCTGAACAGGCCGATGCGTGAATGGCAGTCCCTGTCACACAGGTCGCACTTGTGGGTGGTCTCCGTGCTGCTGGGTCTGTGGCGGTTCTTCCTGCGGGTCCTTTTTTCATCTGCTGCAGCAGTCAGTCTCTCTTCACCCGCCTTGAGCTGTCTGGTCAGGGTGCCTCTCCATTTGGAGCGGTCCGTTGCAAGGTCCTCCCAGCGCTCTGTGTTGATCTCCAGGGCCTTCATGTCTCTCTTGCAGACGTCTCTAAAGCGCAGCTGTGGGTGGCCAACGTCTCTCCTGCCAGTCACCAGTTCTCCGTAGAGGACGTCTTTGGGGATTCTGCCATCCTCCATACGGTGAACGTGGCCTAGCCAGCAGAGCCTGCGCTGCCTGAGTAGAGTGAACATGGAGGGAAGGCCGGCACGGGACAGAACTTCTGTGTTGGGCACTTTGACCTGCCAGGATGTGGCGAATGCAGCGCAAGTGGAAGGAGTTCAGTCTCTTTTCCTGTCGGGCGTATGTAGTCCACGTCTCACTCCCATAGAGCAGTGTGCTGATGACGCAGGCGTTGTACACTGCCATCTTCGTCTTGACAGAGAGTTTGGGATTCTCCCACACTCGTGTGGTGAGGCGAGCGAGTGTGAAGGCTGATTTTCCAATCCTCTTGTTGATCTCTGTATCAAGGGAGAGGTTGTTGCTGATCGTGGACCCCAGGTACGTGAACTGATTCATGACCTCCAGCTCGTAGTCGTCGATGGTGATGGTTGGTGGTGCTTCCGTGCCTTGCGCCAAGACGTTAGTCTTCTTCAGGCTGATGGTAAGCCCGAAGTCCTTGCATGCCTGGGAGAAGTGGTCCATCAGGGTCTGAAGCTCCTGCTGCATGTGGGTTGCAACTGCAGCGTCATCTGCGAACAGCATGTCTCTGATTAGAGCCTCGCATACTTTGATTCTGGCTTTCAGGCGGGCGAGGTTGAAAAGCCTGCCGTCAGATCTTGTGTGCAGGTAGATTCCCTCTGTTGCTGTGCTGAAGGCATGCCTCAGGAGCATAGCAAAGAAAATCCCAAAGAGGGTTGGCGCAAGTACACAGCCCTGTTTCACTCTGCTGCGTATGTTGAATGGCTCTGAGATGTTGCCGTTGTGCTGCACTATCCCCTGCATGTTGGTGTGAAACGATTCGATGAGGCTTTGCAACTTTGGTGGGCATCCTATCTTTGGCAGGATCTTGAAAAGGCCTTCTCTGCTGACCAGATCGAATGCTTTGGTGAGGTCAATGAAGGCGACGTACAGGGGCATGCTCTGTCCTCTGCATTTCTCCTGGAGTTGGCGGATGGAGAATATCATGTCTACCGTCGATCGCTCAGCGCGGAAGCCACACTGAGACTCGTGGTAGACACGTTCGGCAAGCTTCTCTAGACGAACAAGAACAACTCGTGTGTAGACTTTGTCAACAATGCTGAGGAGGGAGATGCCCCTTTAGTTGTTGCAGTCGCTTCTCTCCCCTTTGTTTTTGTAGAGGGTGATGATCTTGGCGTCCCTCATGTCCTGTGGTACGGCACCTTCCTTCCAGCACTGGCAGAGGACGTCATGCAATGGCAGCAGTAGGGCAGTCTTGCAGTGCTTGATCAGGTCGGGGGGTATGCTGTCGTTGCCGGGTGCCTTGCCAGCGGCCAAGCTATCAATGGCCTTGCTGAGTTCATCGATGGTTGGCTTGGCGTCAAGTTCGTCCATGGATGGCAGGCAGTCGATGGCATCAAGGGCTGACGGTGTCACAGTGTTCTGTCTGGAGTAGAGGTCGGAGTAGTGTTCCACCCATCTCTCCATCTGCTTGTTCTTTTCTGTGATCATCTCCCCAGTGGAGGATTTGAGGGGGGCCGTCTTGCTCTGAGCCGGACCAAGTGCTTTCTTCATACCACGGATGTTCCCTGTTATGGCAGCGGTTTGAATGTCTTGGCTGAGCTGAGTCCAGTACTCGTTGGCACAGCGCCGAGCAGTCTGCTGAACTTTGCTTCTCACAGCCCTGAGAATGTGGAGATTCTTCTCGTTTGGGTATTTCTTGTACTCAGCAAGTGCTGAGCGCTTGGCTTCAATGACGGGGGTCATCTCGGTCAACTTGGCATCAAACCAGTCCTGTGACTTCGAGGTCTTCCTCCCAAAGGTAGCCAAGGCTGTGCGGTGGATGGTGTTTCACAGCTCTTCCCACTTCTGCTTTGCAGATTCTCCTCCTTGTGGTACACCAAGTTCCTTCTCAAAGGTGGAGGCAAACTGCTCAACAAGTTCTGGTTGGGCCATCTTGCTGGTGTCAATCCGTGCCTTTCCAGGCTGTCTAGCACGATGGAATTTCTTCAGCTGCTGCTTGACCTTGCAACGCACCAATGAATGGTCTGTGTCGCAATCTGCACTCTGGAACGAACGGGTGATTAGCACATTCTTCAGTGAGGTGCGCCTGGTCAGGATCAAGTCCAACTGATATGACAGAATCTACTGGACCTAGTTAGTAATCTTGCAGCAACGTTCTGGACTAACTGTAGGCGGTGTAAAGAGGATTTGCTAAGACATGTGAAAAGAGCATTACAGTAGTCCAAACGTGAAGAAACAAAGGCATGAATAATGATTTCTAACTGACTGTAGTAAACCAATGACCTAATTTTGGATATATTCCTAAGGTGGAAAAAACAACTCCTGGTCAGAGATTTGACATGCTGATCAAAATCCATCGACTGATCGAAAATGACACCAAGATTTTTTAGATTAGACCGTACGTTTCTGCTGCACATCCACCAACCACAGTGCTCCGCACTGTGTGTCTATATTTATATATATTTATAGTAATATGTACATATGTATACTAGCTGCTCTTGTTTTTTTCTTGCCTTCTGATTGTTGCTCTGAGTGTTGCTATCCCTGTGCTGTTGCAATCCTGGAATTTCCCCATTGTGGGACTAATAAAGGCTTATCTTATCTTACGTTAGAGCTTAATGAACCAATGCTATTAACCAACTTAGGAATTAGATTATCAGGTGCTACAATAAGGACTTCAGTTTTATCAGCACTAAGTTGCAAAAAGTTGCTAGACATCCAGTCCTTAATTGCAGACAGACAATCATGAATAATTACCTCCGCCAAGGAGGTTATGATTTCATCGGCGTTGGTTTGTCTGTCTGTTTGTCTGTTTATCTGTCTGTTTGTTAGCAAGATAACTCAAAAAGTTATGGACGGATTTTCATGAAATTTTCACAGATTGTCAGAAATCGTGTATCCTACAGATGATTAGATTTTGGTGGTGATCCGGATTACCGTCCAGAAGAAAACCGCCATTGCAGAAAATGACATTTTCGTCAATAACTACTGAACCACTTATCCTATCATTGTGAATCCAATTGCTAGTCATATGTTTTCATGGTCAAGGAATCTGAAAACGTACACACAAACACTGTATGGGGGGAACTGTGGTGCTAAACCGCCATTACGGAAAATGCCATTTTCGTCAAGAACTACTGAACCACTAATCCTATCATTGTGAATCCAATTGCTAGTCATATGTTTTCATGGTCAAGGAATCTGAAAACATACACACAAACACTGTATGGGGGGAACTGTGGCGCTAAACCGCCATTATGGAAAATGCCATTTTCGTCAAGAACTACTGAACCACTAATTCTATCATTGTGAATCCAATTGCTAGTCATATGTTTTCATGGTCAAGGAATCTGAAAACGTACACATAAACACTGTATGGGGGGAACTGTGACGCTGAACCGCCATTATGGAAAATGACATTTTCGTCAATAACTACTGAACCACTAATCCTATCATCGTGAATCCAATTGCTAGTCATATGTTTTCATGGTCAAGGAATCTGAAAACGTACACACAAACACTATATGGGGGGAACTGTGGCATTTGGCGGAGGTCTGCACTCTCCGAGTGCTTTTCTAGTTTTTAAACTGTCAACATGGTCAGGCTTAAAAGAGAAAAGTAGTTGTAAATCGTCGTAGCTGTAAATCGTAGCTGTAAAGAAGATAAAAAGAACAGACATGTAGAAAGCAAACAGCACGACGGGGACACAATCTATAGGAGAGAACAAACAGATGTGCATTGTTGTGCAAGCCCATTGCATTGTTGGAAGTCCCCCGGCTGTCTAAACCTATTAGCAGCATAACTAAGGGAGGGTTCAGGGGCACATGAACCCTCCCTAATTGTAGGCTATATCAAAAAGGAAGGTTTTAACCCTATTCTTAAAAATAGAGATCGAGTCTGACTCCCGAATCCAGATTGGCAGCTGGTTCCACAGGAGAGGAGCTTGATAACTGAAGGCTCTGCCTCCCATTGTACTTTTGGAGATTCTAGGTATTACAAGTAATCCTGCATTTTGGGAGCGTAGTGCTCTGTTAGGATAATAGGGTAGTATCGGATCTTTTAAATAAAAAGGGGCCTGATTATTTAGAAGTTTGTAAGTGAGAAGAAGCATTTTAAACTTAATTCTAAACTCTATGGAAAGCCAATGAAGGGAGGCCAGAACCAGAGAGATATGATCTCTCTTTCTAGTACCTGTTAAAACTCTTGCTGCAGCATTTTGGATCAGCTGAAGACTTTTTAAAGATGTTTTAGGACAACCTGATAATAAAGAGTTACAATAATCTAATCTAGAGCTAACAAAAGCGTGGATCAGTTTCTCAGCATCACTCTGAGACAAGATGCTCCTAATCTTGACAATCTTGTTTCAACTCAAAAGTCTGGTCATGAACTGTTTTTCTCACCCAAGGACCAGAGCTGTAACTCTATCCATCGGCCATAAAGTGGAAGTTAATCCCTTCTCCAGGAAGGAATTCCCCAAATGGACAGGTTTATGGTTGATATGTTCCAGACTTGGGAATCAAGATTCCTCAGTAACAAGCCAGTTTTACTGTGCCATCTGGTGGACAACGCAGAAATATTTAATAATTTTCTTCTCTCTCTGAAAAGGAATCTCTTCAATTGTGAACATTAAACTAATTCATATTCTTTCTCTCAAGACAGCATCCGCTACTGAAGACATGATTGAACTCTGGAATGGACAATGTGGTTTAAAATGCTTTAATTGATATGATTTGATATGTGTTGCTTTATTTTCAGGAGGAAATTAACTTTTGCATGCTTACTATCACAAATTAATCACAGTTACAGTGTAGACACATTGCTCGTTCCTGTTAGAAAAATCCTTGAAGACCTTCAGTCAAAAACCAGGCTGGATCAAAGTTTCAGCAAATTTAATTACACTGGCCAGTGGAGAATAATACAAGAACGGTCTCAGGGCCTATTCGCGCATCATTCTCACTCAGACACACATCACTCAGTTCTTTAAGCTCTCCATTATCTGGGAAGCGTTGGAGCAAATTGTCCATCCAGTACATCTGGTCAAAACTTGGTGTACAGATTAGCTTTTCTCAGGTCACTCTGTCCCAGTCATACAGGAGCCATGCAGACCAGACTAAAAACAAGGTGATAGCTAGTGCAGCTGTAGCCTTGATATTTTTTTACACAAACTATAAGTTAGACTCTGGCGCCAAACAAAGACAAATATAAGACCGATATGGAATTTTTCTTTCAGTTCCCTTATTATTGAGTAGAATATCTTAGTCACTAAATTTTAAGGAATTTATGCTTTCATAGCCAACATATGTGTTTTAGGAGGATCTTGCTTTTCATATCAAATGTCTCTCCCCCTCCCCTCTCTCGGCTCTTTGGGAGACCATAGCTGGACTTTGACTGACCAATAGAGTTCCAGGCTTCACTGCATCCCCTTTTTAGGCCTTTTATGGCTTCTGCTGAACAAATGAATCTCCATGTAATTGGTTTATATCAGTTTCTTGAAATTAAGTGAGAGTCTGACACACCCAAAAAAAAAAAAAAAAAAAAAAAAAACCTCTCTATGTTTCAGTTTTTGGGGTGGTGGTCACACTGTATGGAGCAGACTTCTCTGCTCTCCCAATTTTTTTCTGTCTTCCAAGTAAGGCCCAGAGCCTGTCATGCTCTGTGATTTTTTTTTCTTTTCTTTAAAGTGCACTTTTTCTTATTTTAATCTTTTTCTTTAAATTACCTTGCAAGAAGATTTTTTTTTTTTTTTTTTTAAGCTTAAACCAATTCATTCCAGCCACAATACATCGGGGGAAATGGATCTGTGGCATGTTTTTGTCCCAATTTGACTCTCTGATGGGACTTTTTACAATAAACAAACTCCTTCTTCAGTGCATAAGAGAAGACCGCAGCCAGCCTGCTGAAGAACCAGCCCCTTTGTGATTTCGGGAGTAGGCCATAACCGTGGTAAAGAACCTGTCTGCCAGTCTTCCAACAGAACCCACGCCGGTCCAGTTGAAACAGAATCCAATGGACCGCCTGCTACCCACTGGGACACAATGATTCTGCTTGACTGACGGTCTGTTGATTAATTTAAACTTAATTCTTCAGAATAGTCTGGGTATAAGTTCTTTAAACTTAGTTTCATGCAAACCCCCTGTTAGATATAGAAATGACTAGTATTAATAAAATGGCGGCCGAGTTGGACGTGGGTTAGACCGGGGTGGCTAACTAACGATTTCCGGTGGTGACGCTACTCAGGGTACAAAGGAGGTGGGCGGAAGAAGTTCTGCCTTTTTTGTTGTGGGAGCCACCTGGCATGCAGGCGAGTGCTGTAAGCCTTATTGTATATAGTTGGCATCCTGTATTAAAGCCCTGTTAACCGAGTCATTTCTATCTCGTTATTCCTATAATTATGGACACAACATTTGGTGACGAGGTAAAAGTGGTAATGGAACATTCCGTTGCCAACTTTTGGCTATTTTTGGAGGCCCCAGGCAAGCTGCCCAAGCCATGGCCTCGCTAGTTTGCTGCCTTCATTAACTATCTCGTTGTCTTGAACCTGGGCAAGATGGAGAAGCTATGTGCGATAGCTGTGTTAGTCCATAATTTGGGTATGGAAGGGCAGAGGATCCTAGAGAACCTTGGAGGTGCAGATAGCTTTGATGAGGTAGTGGAGCTAATGGCGCTTTACTTTAGAGCGCCGGAAAACGTCACGGTCTGACGTATTCAGTTTCGACAGCACCGCCAACGGTCGGGAGAGCCAGTTAGAAGATTCTTGGCGGACCTCTGTGAGCTGGCAAGGGAGTGCAAGTTTGGACCCCTGGAGGATGAGATGATTCGGGACCAGCTGGCAGAGCACATCCACTGCCCGGCGACCCGGTCCAGGTTGTTGACACACCCAGGGGAGTTGACATTAGCTGCAGCTATTGAGCTTGCCCAACAGTTCGAGGTGGCAGAGACCATCGCGAGAGGCCTTACTGAAGGGGCTTCTCTGGACAGGGCTGAGTCTCGCGCTGAGGCACTGATCTTGGACCCTGGTGTTGGCGAATGCGGAGAAGATGATTTTGCCTCCGTGATCAAGATAAGGTCCGCCCCAGGTACGCTGAAATGTTATGGATGTGGGTCCACTGAGCACCGCTATAAGTCCAGGGTGTGCCCAGCGAAAGGAAAGCGTTGTGGCAAGTGTGGTGTGTTGAACCATTTTGCCAGGATGTGCGTTAACTTCGTAGGCAGGAGCCACAGGGGTGAAGCAGGTGCTGCGCAGAAGTCTCCAATAATTGTGTATACTGTCTCCCCAGAGACAACGGGCAGGATTGGTTGCACTGTCACACTAGATGGCGTCGAGGTCCCGCTGTTGGTGGACACTGGAGCGTTTATTTCCGTTCTGAACCTGGCAGCCATGGAAAGGCTGTTTCCTCACTGACGAATTAGAAGGCAGCACAAAAAAGTATTTTGGATATGGACGGAACAGGTTGGCCATTTTGGGCTATGTGGAAATGGAGGCCCAGTATATAAGGAGATTGTTGTGCACAATGTCCGCATCAATGTTTCTGCATCCGGAGTTAGCCTTATGGGGTTAACCTTTTTTACAGCTTTGGGTTCTCCATATCTAACATGATGGGTTAGGAATGGTCCGGATGTGGACTTTGGGGCTGGCCTGTTCCAATGTTGGAGGGTGCTGAGGTGTAGGACTCAGACTGGCTGGACAGAGCTACAGAGGGAGAGCACATTCGGATGGACCTGATGCCGTTATGCAGGCTGCCCTAGACAAGGGTACCGAACGGCACGCCGGAACCCCCGATGCGGCCCATAAGGACGAGGTGCCCGCGCTGGAAGAAAAAGGGGTGAGACTGTGAAGCGTGGTAGTGGTAAAGCGCTCCCAGCGACGGCCTGCCAAGAGGAGACCAAACCGGGTTCGTGAGACGACTAGATCGGTGACGGGGGTCAGTCGCGAGAAAAGTGATCCGGACAGGAGGAAGAGGGCTCCCTCATTAACCAAGGTTGAAGCTCAAGTATGACAGGATCACATTCCACACAAGCAGCAAGACAACCAGAGGTGGTTCCAGGTGGAGCCCTACTGGATGGAGGCACATCGGCATAGGTCTGTTTATACCTGGGGGCACCCGAGGGAGCTGCGGCTGCCAGTGGCGGAGAAGGGACAGCACAGCAGGAGCTCTGAGGTTAAACGACGGAGACGCCTGGAGAGGGATCCATCCAAGGACTGAGAGTTTTGTGTGTGTCTGTTGTGTTTTACCCTAGTCCTGTGTGTGTAGTTGTTGCTGTTTGGTACCCTGGTAAATTTAAAAAAAAGGGAAATGAAGGGAGGTGGTACTGTGATTTGGTTGTTTATGTAGATTTGGAATGCCCAACACGGTTTGTTTCTCTGTGTGTGCCTGTCAAGGGGTGGGTGTTGGGGTGGGGGCCGCCAATAGTATGTGTATGTTGTGATTTTGTATGTGATGTTTGTGTATTGTTGTTTATGGGGGTTGTTTTGAGTTAGAAACACGGCTTTGTTTTATTTGAGCTGTTCTTTCTCTGGCGGCAGAATAACCCGCCCAGCCGTGTAGGGGTTGCGGGCAGTCTACCTGGCCCCCAGCCTTAGTTGTGTGAATGGATAGGAGTTTGTTTCTTTCTGTACATATTTTCTTCTCCTTTTAGAGCGTGAGTCGGGAAACAAATTAGGGTGGGTTTTTTGTGTGCTTGGCATTTTTTAAAGGGGGGTGGGATGTTAGATATGGAAATGGCTGGTACTAGTAAGATGGCGGCGGTGTTGGACGTGGGTTAGACCAGGGTGGCTAACTAACGATTTCCAGTGGTGATGCCACTCGGGGTACAAAGGAGGTGGACAGAAGAGGCTCTGCCTCTTTCGTCGTGGGAGCCACCTGGCATGCAGGCAAGTGCCGTAAGCCTTATTGTATATAGTTGGCATCCTGTATTAAAGCCCTGTTAACTGAGTCATTGCTATCTCGTTATTCCTATAATTATGGACATAACACCCCCATCAGAATTTTAAAATGAATTTTGTCCTTTCATTAATTTACGTTCTTTTTCAGAGTAACACCAATTTTCCATTTTTCTAGATAGTTCACTCATCATTTTCTTCATAAAACTGCATCCACTTTTCTTGACCAATGCTATTTTATGGTTTTCCAATTTCCAGTATACTGACAAGTTAAACTATGGCTTGTTTGGTTCCACAAATGTTTGATTCACGTGATGCTCAGTAACTCAATAACAGTCTATGATACCCATAATACATGTTGAATTCTCTGTTTTAAAGTTATCCAAATGCGTTAACCTATTCTGACATTTCTTATTAAACTATTGAAAGACATATGGGGGTTATTGTTTGATTTCATGTCTATCTTCTTGATTATCAGCAGACAAGAACTCACAAGGGTTTTTTTTTTTTTTGTTTTTTTTTAGACTGATTCATAATTGGTACAAATAAAGAATTGTTAATAAAATTGTCCATTATCTGGACTGGTGCCCTATGAGGATATGGTTGTGAAATAGTAGGGGATTTTCATCCCTACTCACATTCGTATTTACACTAATACTTGTACCAACAATAAAACACCTATAAAACCCATAAACCCACAACACTAATAAAATTTCTCAGTAGTCACAAGCAAGGCTCACCCCTCTTTGGGTATCATGGGGCAGCTGAACTTGTGAATTAAATAAATGTTATTATTAGGGCTTTTCTCCACTCATAAAATGAGTGCTGAGAGCCCTACTGTAATCATCCAGATTATTATTGTTATTATTATTACACGTGGCCATGTATGACAAAAGGAAAGAAAACATTGCCACACAGCAGTTCAAAACAAGGGAGATTACTAAAACCCAGAACAAATGGTACAGAATGTTCTGTCACGATCCATATGGAACACTCTGTGTACCATCTGCATTCCGTATGTAACGGTCCTACTAGGTAGCACTCGAAAGTGTTTTATGAACATGTACATGTAACAGATACAGAATGTTCTGTATCTAATGTTCCATATGCTAGCATTCCACACATGTTCTTAGGTCATGCTAGCAAGCAGTCTAGCCTCCTGACATTCCCAAGTGCCTTACGTACATAATGTTAGATATAGAACATTCCTTATGGAACGCTAGCAGTCTCAAGTGATTACTTACACATTCTGTACACATTCCATTGATACGTAATGTTCCAAATGGGATACTAGCAGTCCTAGCTAGTGGTCCAGCCTGCTTACTTACATGTTCCATAGATACATAGAGCACAACGGGCAGCACAGTTTGACTGCAGTTTGAGCACTGTGGGGTGCCAGCTGTTCTCCAAGGGAGCAGCCCTGATGAATCACAAGGGAGGAGGTGGATCGATTCCTCCAATTCGCTGATTGATGAAAGCTTCAAAACATATTAAACCAATGAAGCGTGAAGTGAAGCAGTGATGATGTTTGAAGCTTCAGACATCATCAGTCACATGACATTAGAGTTTTGATACAAGCTCTGACACACTGAAGAGTGAGACAAGCTCCAAAGCCTCGGTATTATTCATTACTACTTATGGCATGTTCCTTAATTCCTTATTGCATTTTTTCATTTATTAATAATTGCAATTGCACTTGCGGACTGCAGCTAATGACAAAGGCATTGACATAGAACTGACAGCAGGCAGGATCGGTGACCACAGACATGCTGTACGGAACATATTCCATACTGAACATGTATGGTGTTGTAAATTCCTTACTGTTTTAGTGATAAAAACTTTGTTCTTTCTATTTTATTAGTTATTTTCAGACGGGCATGCTTTGGTCAGCCTCAGTTACACTGAATGGTCCTTGAGTTCCAGGCCTAGTTCGCAGTGACTAGCATAGTTAGCAACAGCAATGCTGCTGTTTTTTCCTTGTCAACAGAGAATGCATTTGTGGAATCCAGCTTAGCATGGACAGCAGAGGTGCAGCATGAATCCAGCTTAAATAACACTTATAAGATCTCCTTATTCAAAGATATAGAGTGATGATCGTCGGGTCAGTGGCGGTAATGCACATGTGGGCTGGTTGCCAACCGCCAATCAAATCTAAAAGAAGAAGAAGAGAAATGTGTTTGTGAAGAGGCGGCAGTGGCTCAGGAGGTAGAGCAGGTCATCTAATAACCCGATGGTTGGCAGTTCGAATCCCACTCTCCCCAGATATCCTACCGTTGTGTCCCTGGGCAAGATACTTCACCCGCATTGCCTCTAGTACCCATAACACTGGGTATGAATGTGTATAAATGTATAAAAATGTTCGGTGGTAGCCGGAAAGGCCGTTGGCACAGATTGGCTGCCACGTTTCCGTCAGCCTGCCCCAGGGCAGCTGTGGCTGCAGAAGTAGCTTGCCACTACCATTGTCTGTCTGGAGTGAATGAATAATGTACCTATTTGTAAAGCGTCTTTGAGTATATATGATAAAGCGCTATATAAAATCGATGCATTATTATTAAGAGTAAGTTATTAATAGTGCACTAAATTGGATGCATGTGTGATAAATAAGAGATTTGAGTGCTCTTAGATGTGTTTCAGAGCCGGTTTGCTCATTTATATCCCTGTGTGATTAATTTGCTGTGAAGCTAATGTTAGCTTCCTAGCTGTAGATGGAGCACATGCTATGTGTGTGTGTGTGTGGGGGGGGGGGTAAATGCTAATTGACTGTCAGCTATTCTGTTTAAGTAGTAACTTTGGAATATTGGTGGTCTGAAGTACATAATTACTAAATATTATTTTTTTTCTGTTTTACAGTTAAAACAGTCTACATTCCCCATTCTCCCATTCGCTCATTCTGCCATACTGCTAATTTTCATTCCGATCCTCACCCAAGTCACGTTACCATGCCCACTGTGATTCCATTCTCATGTGACTGTTAAGTTGCCCAACATCCATGTGTTCTGGAATATAACACTGGAGATATATCAGTCACCTACTTTGATATAAAGAGTTAAAGAACGAGAGCTGTTCCCATGTTTGCATTCACCCTCTAACCACAGTATCTGTAGTGGATGGAAAAGTCCAAAGCTTTTATCAACCAGGAGCACTATTCCCCAACATACGGAACATGTTTGCTATGGAAAATGAACAGAATGTTCCCTATTGTTCATTCCGTGTCTTAGTAGGCACCCAGAACAAGGTATCATACTGTAGCACCTTTGCAAATGAGCGATCAACATTACTTCTAATATTTGATAGATTGTTGTGAGACTTTATTTTTCCATGCCACAGCTTGCTAAAATGCAAACCTTAAGGACATTGAGAAAAAATGACACTACTGTGACATAATTTTCCTGTCATGCAGTTGTTTCGTTGGTCAATACATGCTGGTTACACAGTTTACAAGATATTCTGTAAAAAAAAAAAAAAAAAAAAAAAGGATAGGTTGCTAAAAAAAAGAAAAATGATTTTTTTTTAAAAATGAAATAGTGTTTGTTGCTCCAGTCTTCTCTCAGTGTTTTAGCAGGATTACACAAAAGCTACAGGACAGATTTGGATGAAACTTTCACCAGAGATGGCCTTTGGGCTGCAGATGAAGCCATTAGATTTTGGAGGTAATACATGAGCACATATCTCCACCAAGGCCCTATCTCACAATGTACAGACAGACGGATGGAGGTCCATATGGACAGACAAAAGGAAGGAGGGAGGGCCAGAGCCTTGATGGAGGTATGTGCTCTCTGGTTTACACTTATGTGAATGTGTCAGTCTTATTTATCACCTTATCTGCTTCCCCAGCTGTCCCCATAGATGCCCAGGCTATAAATGGCCACCCGAAATGAGGCATATTTACAGCCAGTATTAGACCTAGGCCTCTAATCACCTTTCTTCTTTCCCTTGCTCCCCTTCATCTCCTTATCAAAGACCCAGCCTTTTAATCCATCATGCCTCCATGGTCACATTCACTCATGAGTGTCTTGGAAATCCACACCATCTCTCTTCAAATCCATGCAAATCACAACATCTAAGAGCGGTGGAGCTTCCGCTGAGACAGAATTATGCACATACAGGGATTGGACAAGTGTGTGTGTGGGGGGGGTGCATGTACACCACTTCTCCCTCACCCTTAGCAATGTTTATGTCATGCTTCTCTTCAAAAGCTTTCACTTGTACTTTTAAGTCGGTTCAATTTGGCTCCATTTGGCAATGTTGAGCAAGACAAAAAAGTCTCAGGCATTATGGAAAGAAAAATAAAATGGTGCCTTTGTGATCCAGAGGGCTGATGAAGGACTGAGCCTCAGTGTGTGTGTGTGTGTGGGGGGGGGGGGGTATAGAGGGCTAGAGGGGTTGTTCGACAGTTAAATCTGGGTGCAGAGAGGGTGAAGGATAAGTGTAGGATGACTAGAGCGGATTGACATTATACAGGCATATTGGACAAATGCAAGTGCACATGTGCACATGCGCGCGCGCACACACACACACACACATGCAGAGTTTGGCGTGAGGACTAAGGTCAGATCTGGATTTGAGCTAATCTCTCAAGAGTTTACATTGTGATTGCTGAGGTGCGTGGCGCTGAAGTTACACTTAGAGCAGTTTAGTGACTGAATTTGCCTGAAGACTCGGTGAGGCAGCGTTGCTCTGTGTACATAAAGACAACATAAATATGTTTACTGGCTTTTCCCCCTGTTGTAGGTGAAAATAGGACAAGTTATCACATCTCAAAACAGTGGCTCACCTTCCATCTGTAAATCAAAATCCTTTAGAGGACAACTGCAAGGTTATTTCTTTTCCCTCATAGAAGCTCCTGTTGCTTTGCTATTGGCTTGTTTGTGCTTTTTAAACACGAGGTTACATGATTGACCCGTCCATCTGTTTGGCTGTTTGGCTGATAAAAACCTGTACCAAAATAAAAAGGAACACAAGGAAACACTGTGAAGTCGTTTTGGACACAGAAAATTATTCATAAAGAGATTCACATATGCAACTATTCTGAGTGCCTCTTAGTGCATGAGGAGGAAAACCCCGTCATTATGCAACCAAACAAATTAGATTTTGATTAAAATTGATGAGAGCAGTCTGTTGATGAGCTGCACTCATTATTTGCTATCATATTGAACCTGGGTGGGTTTCCAGCAGTGCAAAGTAGGCAACCCATAGAACACTGCAAACCTCAAGGGGCTAAAAAGAAAAGAAATGTGAGATGACATTTTTAGATATTAGTTTGTGTTTTTATGAATTGCTGCTTTATCGGGGAAAAATGGTGATCTGCATAACTAAGGTACAATGTGAGCAGGTGTCCATGTGGGCCCCACTGAAGGTTACCCTGGGCTGTCTTATGGGTCCATGTGGGTTTGTCCGCAGGTCCCATTTGACCGCATCTCTGTTTGCCCACATGAACTTTACCTGTTTAACTATTTTCAACTTATTTTCTCATAAATTTGCTGTTTTCTTGTAAATTTGTGACTTTTCCCGCAATTTGATATTTTTTTCTTGAAAATTTGAAACTTTCTCATAAAATTGCAGCTTTTTTAAGATTTAAGATTCAAAGCCTTTATTATCATGTGCACAGTTAAGAAATGCAACATTTCCTGAGCGATGAAATTCTTACTCTGGTCTCCGAACAAATGCCAAGGTAATAGACACACATCAGTACTAATAAAGGTAATAAACACACCTGAATACTAAATACTAATACTAATAAATACACATTAGGCAATTAGAAGAGTTAAAGTAATTAAAATAGAAGAAACAAAAATGTAAATTGAAAATTCATTGGATGACTGTAATATCAGAGATGATATGGACATGAGACAAGGTGAAACTACATACAGTGTGCAAATGAGCAATGTGCAAATTTAGCAACCAATGTGTGAATTCCTATTTGCAAAGCTGTGTCTGGAGTTTGTTATTTATTCAGGAGTCTGATGGCAGTGGAAAAGAAGGAGTTTTTTAGTCTGGATGTCTTGCATTTCACACTTCTGTACCTCCGGCCTGAGGGTAGAAGTGTGAACATTCTGTGCTGGGGGTGGGTGGGGTCCTGGAGGATGAAGGCAGCTCTCCTTTGGACTCTGCAGTGATAGATGCTCTGCAGAGAGGGGAGTGGAGTCCTGATGATCTTCTCTGCTGTCTTCACCACTCTCTGCAGGTGTTTGTGGTCCAGAGCAGTAGTGCTGCCGTACCACGCAGTGATGCAGTTGGTGAAGATGCTCTTAATGATGCAGCTGTAGAAGTTGTTAAGGATCTTGGGGGACATGCCAAACTTCCTCAGCCTCCTCAGAAAGTACAGCCGCTGTTGAGCTCTCTTAACCAGCTCTGTGGTGTTGTGTGTCCTCTTAAGGTCCTTGTGTGGATGCCCAGGTATTTAATGCTGCTCACCCTCTCCACCTCAAGCTTCCGGATGAACAGCGGCCGATGAGGTCTCCTCCCCTTCCTCATGTCCACTATCATCTCCTTCGTCTTGTCAGTGTTGAGGGTGAGGTCGTTGTCCTCACACCATGACACCAGGCTGGCCACCTCCCTCCTGTAGGATGCTTCATCACCACCAGTGTTGTGTCCTATCACTGCTGTGTCATCCGCGAACTTTGAGATGACGTTATCCTTGTGGAAGGCAACACAATCATGGGTGAAGAGGTTGTAGAGGATAGGGCTGAGAACACAACCCTGTGGGACACCTGTGTTTGTGATGATGCTGGCTGAGGTCCTGTTACCCATCCTGACAGACTGAGGTCTGCCAGTTAGAAAGTCCAGTAGCCAGTCACAGAGGGTGGGGTGCAGGCCAAGTGAAGACAGTTTGTCGGTGAGTTTGTGGGGGATGACCGTGTTGAAGGCAGAGCTGTAGTCGACAAAGAGCATCCTGATGTAGGGGTCTTTATGTTCCAGGAGGGAGAGAGAATAATGGAGTGCTGCAGCAATGGCATCTGAGGTGGACCTGTTGGGCCGGTAGGCATACTGCAGTGGGTCCAGGGTTTCCAGTATGCTGTCCTGAATGAGGGCCAGCACCACTCTCTCGAAGCACTTCACGATGATTGAAGTGAGTGCTACCAGCCTGTAATCATTCAGGCAAGTCGGCAGGCTCTTTTTGGGGAGAGGGATGATGGTTGTGGTTTTGAAGCAGGAGGGGACTATGTTCTGGTTGAGGGAGAGGTTAAAGATGGATGTGAGAACATCAGTCAGCTTGGTAGTACATGCTCTCAGAGCCCGCCCAGGGATGTTGTCTGGCCTTGCTTCCTTGCAGGGGTTGATATTCCTCAGTGCTTTGTTTACCTGGCCTAATGAGACTTTTAGTGGGGGGTGGGGGGTATGTGTGTGTGTTTTCTCTCTGCACTGTAGCTGGAGGTCTCAAAGCAGGTGTAAAAGATGTTGAGATCATCTGGCAGGCTGTCTGTAGAGCTAGTGGTGCTGCTGTTGGTTCTCTTGTAGTCTGTGATGTGCTGCAGGCCTTGCCACATGCGCCCCGGGTTAGGAGTGGAGTAGAGGCTGTCCAGCTTTTCTCTGTACTGTCTCTTGGCTGTTGTTATAGCCTTCCTCAGTCCATACTTTGCAGCTTTGTACTCGGCCTCATTACCTGATTTAAATGCAAGTGAGTGAGCACGCAGCATCTGACGTACCTGACTGTTAATCCAGGGCTTCTGGTTGGGGAACTTCCTGACTTGTATGGTGAGTACGATGGTATCAACACAAGTACTGATGTACCCAGTCAAATACTCAGCATAGTCCTGTATGTTTACAGAAGAGTCCTACTGGGTGGCTGCAGCTTTAAACACATCCCAGTCTGTCCAGGCAAAACAGTCTTGCAGGGTGCTCTCAGCCTCTGGAGTCCAGCGTTTAATTTGCTTAACAACAGGGTTTGTTTGTTTCAGTCTTTGTTTGTAGGCCGGGTACATAAACAGGGAGATGTGATCTGACTGTCTGAAGTGGAGGCGGGGTGGCGATCTGTATGCACGGCATATGTTTGTGTAAACATGGTCCAGTGTGTTCTTATCATGGGAGGGAATGTCCACATGCTGGTAATATTTGGGAAATACAGTCTGTAAATTGCACTGGTTAAAGTCACCAGCAACAATAAAAACAACATCAGGATGGGATGTCTCTAACGCACTGATGATGTCATGGAGTTTATGGAGCACTGCTGTTTAGTTGCTTCATGAGGGAATGTAAACAGCGGCCAAAAACACAGCAGTGAATTCCCTCAGTAGATATAGGGATGGCATTTCAGCAGTAAAAACTCCACATCAGGCAAACAGTGCTTGTAAACAGTCTGTACATCTCCACACCACAAGTTGTTTATAAACACGCACCCCCCTCCCCCCTCCCCCATCTTACCCGTGGCTGATGTCCCGTCTGTCCGATGTACGGAGTGAGTCTGTAGCTGAATGGCGCACTCAGGGACTTTGTCTAAGAGCCAGGTCTCACAGAAAATTAGAGCGCCACACTCTCTTATCTCTCACTGGTCTTCAATCCTTACTCTTAGCTCATCCAGTTTGTTTTCCAGAGAACATATGTTGGTTAGTAGGAGGCTAGGTAGCGGTGGGTGGCTAGCGCAAGCTTTTAGCCTAGCATGTAGCCTCCCCCTCTTGCCTCGCTTACGACACCGCGTCCGAAGCGCTTTCTTGGGGTCAGCATGGTCACACGGGCTTGGTACTTCAGGGTCTTCCTGGGGGTGGTGATGATCGCTGTGGGAGTGGACAATGCATTGTAGTTCGGGTGGTATAAAGCCAGTGAATTTCACATGGCTGCTTGTCTTGGCAATGTCCAGCAATGCCTGTCGGTCGTATGTTAGCAGTGCGTGACATTTATGCACTGCAGAAAGAGCAGCAAACATGCAAAAAAGAAGAAAAAGCCGGCATTCAAGAACGGAGCGAGCAAACACGTCTGCCTCAGGGGACGCCATGATGCTTTTCATGATGCTTTTACTGTAAACTTGTAACTTTTTCTCATAAATTTGATTTTTTTTCTTGTAAATCTGTAACTTTTTCTCATATATTTGCTACTTTTTTGTTAATTAAGTTTGTAACTCTTTTTGAGTAATTTTCCATTTTTTTCCTTGTAAATTTGTGACTTTTTTCTCCTAAATTTTCACATTTCTTCTCATAAATTTGTGACTTTTTTTGCTTAATTTTTCCTTTGGCAGAAGTGTTACTGAACCTGCTGACCCACATTAACCCCTTGCACTCCGGTCAATTTTCCTAAAAACGCCAAAAAATAATGTGCCCAAAGTAAATTGAAAGCTGTTCTTCAACCCTTTGCAGCATCTTCATGGGGTTGGTCTCATTTAAAAGAAAACACTTTGAATTTTTTGGCAAAAAAAAACATGATCTCTCTAGGTGCTCCGGCCACTGGGTTACAGTCATCTAAACATAGTGAACTTGAAGAAAATAAATTTGGCCTGGGTGTTTTTTTGGATACAAATGCTTGCAAATAACACACAGCTTCAGATCCGGGCTGGAAAATGCAACAGAAATGTAGAACCAAGTGTTACCCAGCTGAGGTCCAAATTTTGTAACAATACCACAAAAAATGAATATATTACACAGCTTTTTCCTCAGGTAGTTCCCAGGCGTTTTGGAACTGTGCCAAATTGTGCCAAATGGCACAGTTTGGAAAAACGTCTGTAACTTTTGAATGATTCAATATAGAAGCTTCATTGTGGGCTCTAATGAAAGGTCACACTCAGGGCTGTCTGTGTGTGTGTGGGGGGGGGGGGGGGGGGGTTGTCCCATACAGAGGATGGACTTCGGCCATCGCTACACAACGGATTAGCCTCATGTGGTGATGTGGGACAGCAGCGCAATCACCGCGGCTCCCCCCCCCTCGCTGCAGAAGAATAGCGGGGGTGGGGGGGGGCGTTCACAGTCTGTACGCAGCGAACAACCCCTTGTACAGCGGCGCACGAACTGCGAAGCACAGTTGTAATTTACCGATCGGTCAAAAGTCATTTTGGATTACAATTTTCAGGGATAAAAAATAATTTGGCTTATAACACCTTACCCCTTCACAGCCACATTGTCCTGGCCAGCTTCTCTTCCTCATTGTCAGACGAACGCGACGCTGGTCCGCTCGTGGTTCTGGTCTCGCGACCTGGTCAAAACATAATTCCATTATTGCGGTTTTGTGCTTCCATGATTGCGGTTTTTGGCGAACGATTTTTCAAAACAAATAACAGTAGTAATTAAAAAAAGACTGGCGAAGGCGTGTGTGTCACTCAGCCTTCGTTGTCAGCATCCGTCGGTCTATGACCATGGAAGAAATCATAACGTCTCATAACGTTTAATCCTTTTTTGATCCGCTCCAGCAGTCAGTCTTCACCCAGCCTTAAAAAAAAAAACAGCTCGCGAACTTCTCTGCTTCAATTGGCTTACTGCATTCACAGCAGGCAGGTCCTTCTGGCTAGGTTTTCAGTCATTGGTTCTTCAAGGTTTCAGAAACCCAATTCAAGGCTCTTATTAGTCGAATGAGAGGTCAATCAGATGAACTAATTTGTTCGCGGCTGTGTCTGCAGCTTTTATTTTCAGTGCGTGCTTGGACGCCACTACATCACCATCACCACCTACATCACCATCTACACCATGTGTCCTAGAGCACACGAGAGCGCCCTCGTGCGCTCTCGTGCACTCTAGGATGCAGAGACTTGCCCGTCCGTGGTACAACGGAGCACAAGAGGTTAAACCAATATGGGGCCAGATGAGTTTAAAGCAGGAAAACAGATGACCTCAGATATAAGTCCCTGTGGGCAAACACAGATGGGGCCAACATGGAACCTGCAGACAAACCCACATGGAACCCATAAGACAGCCCAGTTAAACCTACCGCTGGGCCCACATGGACATGCTGGCTGGGGATTTTCTGAATGTCGTCCCAGAAATCCTTGTTATGTTGCATAGTTTGTAACAATTCAATTCAATTCAACTTTGTTTTTATAGCACCTAGT
Organism: Pholidichthys leucotaenia; assembly: GCA_020510985.1. Taxonomy (NCBI): domain Eukaryota; kingdom Metazoa; phylum Chordata; class Actinopteri; order Cichliformes; family Pholidichthyidae; genus Pholidichthys; species Pholidichthys leucotaenia. The sequence goes on from CM035840.1 coordinate 8,977,860, forward strand.
CACAACAAAAGTAATCTCAAGGCGTTGGATACATCAGCACAAATCATAAATAATTCAGAGAAAAGCCTCAACGATCAGATGATCCCCTATGAGCAGCACTAGGTGACAGTGGGAAGGAAAAACTCCCTTATAGGAAGAAATCTCCGGCAGAACCAAGCTCAGGGAGGGGCAGTCTTCTGCCATGACTGGTTGGTGGGGCGAGGGGAGAATGAAAGTAAAGGAAGAAGAGACACACTATTCATAAGAAAACAATAATATGCAGGTAGACAGATTGACGTACAAATTCTATCAAAGCTAATTTGACCTAAGATTACAGCATTTTCTTTCTTTCTTTCAAAGGTCTTTTTATTATTATTAATTGAAGTATCAATACAATACAAAGTATTAGAAATTTTCATTTTTGTTTCAACCAAACAGTAAAAAACTAGAACTTAAAGCAAACAAATGTAAATGCTTCAAAGCACAAAAACCTTTAAATAAACAATAAAAAAAAATACAAAGAAAAATTGTATGTGTGAAGTGGGGGTGGGGTAAAGGGGATATGAGCTACTCAGAAACTATAATCGTGGGTCTTTCAAAGAAATCAAGAAACGGGCGCCATAATTTATAGAATTTGTTTTCAGAGCCACAGACTGTATATCTGATTTTTTCTAAATCCAAACAGGACATTATATCTTTTATCCACTGTAAATGTGAAGGGGGCGAAGAGTCTTTCCACTTCAGTAATACAGCACGTCTGGCCAATAATAATGAAAATTTGAATACTTTTAATTTGGAACTTGGCAAGACAAGTTCTGGAGCCACACCAAAAATGGTGCATAATGGATCAGGTTTAATTTGATATTGCAGGACTTCAGACATAGTGATAAAAACAGAATGCCAAAAATTCATCAATGCAGGGCAGGACCAATACATGTGAAGCAAAGTGCCAGGAGCGCTACCACACTTTTCACAAGTTGGGTCTATATCCGAGTAAATACGTGCTAACTTAACCTTGGACAGGTGCATCCGGTGTACAATCTTAAATTGAATAAGAGCGTGACGAGCACACATTGATACAGTGTGAACCTGGCCAAGAATAGAGTCCCACAGTTCATCAGTAAAAGTAAAATTAAGATCTTGTTCCCAGTTCAATTTGATAGCGGCCAGAGAAGAAGATTGTAAATTTGAAATTAAATTATATAAAACTGACATTACCCCCTTAGAAGTTGGTTTAACTAATAAAAAATCATCTAGAGGATTATCAGAAGGTTTTTGAGGGAATTGTTTTGTCATGGTTTGCACATAATGTCTGACCTGGAGGAGGCGGAAAAAATGTGTAGAAGTGATGTCGAATTTGGTGGAAAGTTGAGAAAAACTTGCAAATTGACCATCAAAATATAAATCCGCAAAAGATTTTAAACCTTTTCTGTGCCATATATGAAATGCACTATCAATAGTTGATGGGGTAAATAAATGATTTGCGGCAATTGGACTTCTAATGGAAAAAAACTGAAGACCGAAATTTTTCCTGAATTGAGACCAAATTCTAAGAGACTGACGAACTACTTTATTATTACCCAGTGTAGACAAAGCAAGGGGAAGTGGTGAACCTAAAATTGCCGGTAGGGAAGTTTGATTGTCCACATGTGACTCCATAAGGATCCAAATAGGTGATTTGGGTTCCAGATAAAAATGTTTCCAATATAACATGCACCTGATATTTGCTGCCCAGTAGTAATATTGAAAGTTAGGCAGAGCCATGCCACCTACTGATTTGGGTCTTTGAAGAAAAACTTTCCTCAATCTCGGATGTTTACCATTCCAAATAAATGAGGTAATCAGAGAGTCCAAAGACTTAAAAAAGGATTTAGGAATAAAAATGGGGAGACATTGAAACAAATATAAAAACTTTGGAAGTAACATCATTTTTACAGAATTGATTCTACCAATTAAAGACAAGGATAATGGGGACCATTTGGAAAGTATTAACTTGCACTGGTCAAGTAAGGGGAGAAAATTATTTTTAAACAAGTAATTAAATTGTTTAGTGACACATATCCCAAGATAATTAAAATGATCAATAACAACCTTGAAAGGAAAATTTTCAAAATCCTGAACTTGAATCTTTTCATTAATCAGAAACAGTTCACTCTTATTAAGATTAATTTTATAACCAGAAAACCTACTAAAACTATCCAAAATATTAAGTATAGCGGGTAATGAAGTAAGTGGGTTGGAGAGAAATAATAAAAGATCATCAGCATAGAGTGAAACCCTATGCTCAATGCCACCCCTACGAATGCCTAGAAAGTCCCGGCTCCCACGGATTGCAATAGCTAACGGCTCAACTGCCAAGGCAAAGAGCAACGGGCTCAAAGGACAGCCTTGCCTCGTACCACGGTAAAGTCTAAAATAGTCAGAATAGCGACAATTAGTTAACACTGAAGCTAAAGGACTAGCATAGAGAAGTTTAATCCAGGAACAGAAGGAAGGACCAAAACCAAACCTCTCCAAAGTAAAAAACAAATACTCCCACTCAACCCTATCGAATGCCTTTTCAGCGTCCAAACTAATAAGACATTCAGGTATGTTGTGGTGACAGCATTTTTGTAAAAACTTGGGATTGTTAGGCAGGAAGGATCATTTGAACACCTGAATGGTGTGCACATTTAGACACTGAATCCAGCAGCTCCAACAATATGTTTGATTTCAAACAGTCTCTTTTATTGCAGTGACAACGCTGATACTTGGAATGATGAATGAATAATAGTTAGATGGTTGGATGATAGATGAATGGTGGTTGAAAGGCGTCTGAATGGTGGATGGTGTCCTTTACTCCCAGGTGCTGCTGGTTTGGGAGGTAGAGGACCAACTAGGCTACATACCAGGGGTTATATAAGATTAGGGGGGGGTGTCCTTTGATTGGTAGGCGTGGTATAGGATGGAGGGTGTCATTAAGGAGAGGTTGGAAACTTGTCATTTACCAAATTTTATGGGCTTTTTTCAGGCTAATTAAGCTAACTAAAGAATCTCATAGGAAACACGTCAAGCAGACACATCCGTAGCTGGACCTGGTGGTGTAAAGCCCAAACACCACCTGATGTTCTCAATGGTTCTGAGGGCCCGGCTATCAAACCCATCAACTCTCGAGGCCAGAGTCTTATTCAGTGGCCATGTCTCTGACCCGTAAAGTAGAATGGAGAGGACTGATGCATTGTATATGTGGAACTTTGTCTTTTGGGAGATTTAACATTGGTGCCATAGAGGTTTCCATAGTGCCTGCAGGGCTGATGCACCAAGACCACATCTGTGATTGATCTCTGGTTTCATGTCCCCATTGTTGGTCACTGTGGAGCCGAGATACACAAAGGAATTGACAAACTCAACAGCATCCTTCCCGAGCTGTAACGGGGGTGGGACCGGTCCGTCGCCAACATGCATTAGTTTAGTCTTCATCCAGCTCACCTGAAGGCCCAGCTTCACTGCCTCTTCATGGTAGACAGCTAGAGCATCTCTCAGCTGGCTATAGGATGGGTTGAGTAGGATGGTATCATCAGCAAATTCAAGGTCAGCGAGATGGTAGTTGCCAAACTGCATGCCAGGGTCCTGGTCGCAGACCTTGGTCATCAGATAGCCTGTGACACAATTGGAGAGATCAGGAGTGGCCACACAACCCTGTTGGACCCCACTGTTGATAGAAAACCAGCCGGACTCCTTTTCATTCACATGGACACAGCTCTCCAAGCTGCTGTAGAGCTGCTTAAACAGGGCTACGATCTCGGGTTGGGCTCCAAGGGTCTGCAGGATACTCCAAAGAGTCAAAGGCAGCCTTAAGATCTATAAAGGCTATATAGAGATGGCGGTCCTTGCGGAATTCATAGGCCTTCTCTATTAATAGACGAACTGCAGAGATGTGGTCTGAGGTCGAGCGGTTGGGCATGAAGCCTGCCTGCTGAGGGCAACGGCAGCCTCTGATGGCTGGAAGGGCACAACTGAGGAAGATCCTGGTGAAGAGCTTACCAGGAATGGACAAAAGGGTGATGCGTCTGTGATTGCTGCAGACGAGTTTGTCTCCCTTTCCCTTCAAGAAGGGGAGGCTGATGCCCCTGGTCCAGTCACTGGGGAGCTTCTCTGTCACCCAAACATGATTGATGATGTGGGTGAGCCACTGAATTGTGCAATTTCTGCCCATCTTCAGCATTTTGGCGGTTATAGCACAAATTCCAGGGGCTTTCCTGTTGTTTATCTTGGTCATGGCAGCAACAATTTCTCCCGGGGTGAAAAGTTCAGTCGTACAGAGATCAAAGGAAGCAATGGCATTTGCAGTGGCTGAGAGACTGGGGCCAGTGGGAACAGGAGGATGATGCAGGAGATTTCTGAAGTGTTCTCCCTCCTGGGTCTGGCCTTGTCGTGGCGAGGGGGCTTGTGTGTTCCAATGATCCGAAGTGCGTCTGGAGCTTGCACCTGGTAGGGCTACCCTTGGTGGGCCTGTCTTTGGGGGAGGTTCCAGACAAACGGTGACCTACAGAATGTTGGCATGCTGTTAGATGGCAGCCCCATCATCTGACTATCCTGCGGAGGACTAACAACCTGCCCAGGAGAAACCTATCTTGTTACAAAACCAATCAGGACATAGTAGATACTAATAATAAAATTCAAAACTATGACATGCAAAATCCAATCTATACTTGAGAATAACGTCCAGTTAAGACATGATATCACATCTAGCTAGCCAGCTGTCAAATACAATCAAACACATGTGCAGCAGGCCCCATTGGTGCAGACTACAACACTACGCACACATCTAGCAGTGGAACAAAATGCATAGTACATTACACTACCACTGTAGTTACAAACGTATAACATGTGGGAAGTCTATTCAAAAGCTTTGTCAAATAGGAAAGTTTTCAATTTTATCTTAAAGGCCGAGAGGGCATCAGCCTCACGGACCAAGGCTGGTAATTGGTTCCATAGAAGAGGGGCCTGATAACTGAAAGCCTTACCCCCATGATACTTTAAGAGACCTTAGGGATTACAAGGAATCCTGCATGCTGAGAGCATAATAATCTTTTAGGATAAAAGAGTACAATCAATTCTTTAAAATAACTGGGGGATAGATTATGCATGGTTTTATATGTCAAGAGAAGAAACTTAAATTTGATTCTGGATTCAACAGGTAGCCAGTGAAGGGAGGTTAATATGGGAGCAATATGATCCCTCTTTTTAGTGCCCTTTAATACCCTAGCTGCAGCATTTTTAATTAGTTGGAGAATTTTTAGAGTTTTTAGGACAACATGACAATAGTTAATTACAATAATATAGTCTAATCTAGAAGTGACAAAGGAATGGACAAGTTTCTCTGCATCAGTTTGGGACAGGATGTTCCTTACTTTAGCAATATTCCATAAGTGGCAGTAAGCAGTTTTAGAGATTTGTTTGATGTGTGAATTAAAGGACAAATCCTGATCAAAAATGACTCCCAAGATTCCTGACAGTGGTGCTAGGGGCTAGGGTAAAACCATCTAAGCTACATATCTGATCAGAGAGAGTATCTGATGTTTTTTGGGCCAATTACAAAATCTTCAATTTTGTCTGAGTTAAGTTGTAAAAAGTTGTGGTTCATCCAGGTTCTAATGTCTTTAAGACATGCATGTAACCTTGTCAGCTGGTTTCTGTCTTCTGGTTTCATTGACAGTTATAACTGTATATCGTCCACATAACAGTGGAGATTTATGGCATGTTTTCTGATAATATCACCTAAGGGGAGCATATATATAATGAAGAATACTGGTCCTAATACAGAACCCTGAGGGATCTCCTTGACTGTGTTCTGAGAGTAAAGATGGCTCATCATGAACATGAACAAACTGAAGTCTATCTGACAAATATGATTTAAACCACTGCAAAGGTGATCCTTTAAGCCCTACAGAATGCTTCAGTCTATGAAATAGAATGCTATGGACAATAGTGTCAAAAACTGCACTGAGATCAAAGAGCACACGTATAGAAACAGGTCCATTATCAGATGCTATCAGCAAATCATTACTGACTTTCCCTAGAGCAGTTTCAGTACTATGATGAGCTCTAAAACTAGACTGGAACTCTTCAAATAAATTACTACTTCGTAAATAATCACACGGCTTATTAGCAACAACTCTTTCTAGGATTTTTGAGGAAAAAAGGGAGATTAGAGATTGGCCTATAGTTTGCTAAAACAAGAGGCTCCACTGTTGTTTTTTTAAGTATAGACTTAATTACAGTGATCTTGTTTTATTGGGTTTGTAGTATGTAATGTCTGTAGGAAGATTACTATGAATTTGGTCTCTAATAGCTGAAATTTTATTGGTAAAGAAGTCCATAAAGTCACCACTATTAAGCTCAGGAGGGGATTCTGGGTTTGACTGAATCTTGTCTCCTAGTCAGTCTGGCCATTGTATTGAAAAGAAATTTGGGATTATTTATGTTATTTTTAATGATGAGTACTAAGATGTTCTTGTAATGGGTTTTTTTATTATGAAGTGCAGTGTGATGATGCTGCCTTCCGGTTACGTCATCACACCGCCCTATATTACGGGGCGTCTGCCATGAGGGCTTCCTCTTGCCCAGGACGACTCTGCCATAGTGTGCTATCTGTAGTGTGCCTGGTAATATAATAAAGTTCAAGTCCAGTGCAACCTCCTCGTCCGTCTCATTCTGTGCCAGGTTTGTGGACATAACATTTGGCGACTGAGGATTAACTCATGGAGGCATGTGGGACGCTACTACGGCCACTTATTGAGTACCCAAGGGAACCAGCAGTCATGTGGCCTCGTTTGCTGGCCACGTTTGAGACGTATATTGCAGCATTGGGACTGGGTAAACTTGACAGGGTAAGGAAATGAGCACTTCTTGTTCACAAACTTGGCGTAGAAGGTCAGAGAATTTTCCACACATTAGGGCAGACGAAGTCATATGCAGATGCTGTCGAGCTTCTTGCTAGCTACTTTGCCAAACACACCTGTAGCACGAAGCTTTGGGTTGAGATGCTAATGGTGCACAAAGCTAGCTAGCACGGGGGAGCTAACATCCCAGCTAGCAGCAACAGAGAAGTTAGCCACGGAGCTAAATGGGCACCAAGCACAGAAGTTACCTGGACATACAGCATTAGCTGGCACGGTGAACACGGCAGAAGAGGGGGGGCCCAAGCATGCTGAGAGCCCCAAAGTGCAGCAGCAGGGTGCAGAGACAATGCATGAGGTGGTACAGCAGAACACTTCAGATGGCGGAGGGGACGAGCCGGACTGTTTCTATATCCTCGCTCGGCAAGCTGTGGAGGTTACAACCAAGCGGACGAGTGAAGAGTCTGCTTCAAGGACTGACACTGAAGTGCACACTTCATGCTCTTGGGATTAGAGCAGCTTAGTGGAGGAACCTGACAGCTTCAGTGCCCGTGCTCAGCCAGTTGTAGTAGGAGCAACAAAGTTAGCGGATGGAGGGTCCGTTTCAACAAGCGACACCGGGGAGGCACCGGACACCTTCAGTTCTCATGCTGAGTTTTGGCCATCGACGGAGATGAGAGATGACAGGTCTGCAGCGAACACAGTGACAACAAAACCGCCGCAGCACAACGGAGGTCCCGAGCCGCATGAGCATGCAGAGCTACTGGGAGCACAACAGTTGCGTGTAAAACCTAGTAAGGCGCCACTCCAAGTTATGGACTTGGTTCGAGTTCATGCCGGTGGGAGACCAGGATAGCAAATGACCAGGCCGCAGCCAACTAAACAACGGGCGCCGCTGAGGATTGTGGTGAAGCTGGTAACAGTGTGCTTTCAGCTGACAGACGAGTCGGTTTGGTATGCGAACAGACTATAGCGTGTCCGGGTGGCAGCTCCAGGCAGCGGGCCTCTGTGGAAGTCAGCTACCGCAGTGTGGGATCTGGGCCCCGGTGTCATGAAGATTGACCATGGGGTTCCAACAGCTCCAGGGGGGCGGCCGCCACAAGCCCGTTTCAAAGCCCCAGGGAGAAGCCGCCATGACTCTGCTTCAAAGCCCCAGGGAGAAGGCCACCACGGGACCGCCTCAAAAGCCCCCAGGATGAATTGTTTTTCCCGCCTGACCCACCATTTCCATGGAGGACTGTGTTTAAAAGACTAAGAACTGTTTTAAAATTGTTTAGATAGGAGCACAGCTTTTCTACTACGTGTGGCAGAAAAACCACGTTGCCATGCGGGCCGTGTGGCAGTCTACCCACCGGTCCTAGTTTTAGTTGTTTTATGTTTTAGTGTTCTTTATGATTATTTTTGATAAGATTAGATAAGATAAACTTTATTGTCCCTCAAGGGGAAATTTGTCTTGGGCTTGTCACCCGTGCTGCAACCACACAATTCACACATACACAATGGATGTAGTACATAATAAATGAAATAAAAGCCAATAAATAATACAAGTACATATATACATAAATATATAACAGCAGTCATTAAGAACAGGAGCTATCAGTGTCCCTGACCTATTTATCTGAGTTTAAAAGTTTTACTGACGTTGGGATAAATGAGTTCTTGTATCTACTGAACCTGCACTTGGGGACTCTGTATCTCCTCCCTGAGGGCAGCCGCACATATTCATTGTTTAGTACATGGCTCATGTCACTGATTATTTTTTGAGCTTGTCTACAGGCTGCCTGGTCGTGTAAGATCTGCATGGGTAAATACTCTTTAACTCCAATAATTTTCCATGCTGTATGAATTAAAGGCAACACTCTGTTCTTTAGTTTCACAGAGAGGTTGCCAAACCAAGCTGTAATGCTGTATCTAATACAGCTCTCCAACACAGCCTGGTAAAATATTAACATAATCCTTTTATCAACGCCATGTATTCTTAATCTACGCAAGAAATGCAGCCGCTGTTGTAGTCTACTACAGAGGTAATCAATATGTGTGCTCCAGGTTAATGAATTGTCAATAAATACTCCCAAATATTTATAGGAACCAACTTATGCCTGCTTTTTTAGTGTGTTTATGTGGGGTTTGTATTTCCAAGTTTGGGTGGGTTTTAATTGGAGTGTTTTTCTATTTTATAAAGGGGGTGAATGTAATGGGGGTTTTATTATGAAGTGCAGTGTGATGACGCTGCCTTCCGATTATATCATCACACCGCGCTATATTATGGGACATCCGCCATGAGGGCTTCCTCTTGCCAGGACGACCCCACCATGGTGTGTTATCTGTAGTGTGCCTAGTTATATAATAAAGTTCAGTTCCAGTGCAACCTCCTTGTTCTGATAGTTATTTAATGTTAAAAGTTAAGGTGGAATATTATTTATATTCTTAATTAATGTTGTAATATTGTGTTGGTTTCACCTTAGAATCGGCATAGTTCGCAGCCGAAGGTGATGTCACCTTCGGCTCCGACTAACTCTAAACAGGAAGTCGGTCGGAGAATTGAGAAGAAAGTTAGTTATGCGTGTTTACCGTCAGGTTCAGGTTCAGGTTACTTTATTTGTACCCGTAGGTAGATTTGTTTTGCAGTCTGGTGACATCCATATTTACAAGACACAAATTACATTCAACATAGACACAAACACAGGCACATATGAAGCTGACTATAAACATGATAAGAATACTCAAGGCTCCATCAATCAGGGTATAAAAAGACAAAGAGATGGGAGAAAAACCAGAGGTAAGAGAGAAGGGTCATATTAGAAGTTAAAAACTAGTCAAAGAGGTTAAAAACTCAAAGGTCTAAAACCCAATAAAATATTTAGAACCCAAGTGACATCCTACAAAAATAAGTAAATATAAAATGGAGTTAATAAATAGGTACCTACATTATGTGCAATATATTGTTACAGCTTGTTCAACTCTTTGACAGCAGCAGGGACAAAGCTGTTTTTGTAGCGCTGGGTTCTACTTTTTGGGACAGCAAACCTCCGTCTTGAGGGAAGAAGCTGAAAGTGGCAGTGCAAAGGGTGGGAGTCATCATTTAAAATGGAGGTAGCCATCCTCTGTACTTGCCTGGTGTACAGGGATGTCAGGCTGAGCTGTGACTCACCAAGCAAATGACTGGACCATCTAACTACCTGATCCAAGGATTTCCTCTGTTTCAGTTTTATCTGACCAAACCATGACACTAAAGAAAAGGATAAAACAGATTCAATAAAAGCCCGATAAAACATTGTCATTATGGTTCGGTCAACTTGGAAGCGTGCAAGTTTTCTCAAGCAATGCAAATGTTGCTGACCCTTTTTGCATACCCTTTCACAGTTCTCTTCAAAGTTTAAATTACTATCAATAATCGTCCCAAGATATTTGTAGGATTGTACACATTCGGTGGTCTGGCCTTTTAGTACGGTGACTTTGTGCCTGGGATTTTTCCTCCTAAAGTCAATAATCATGTCTTTAGTTTTTGTCGTATTCAGCTGCAGGTAGGAATCCTCACACCAGTGAACAAAATCATCAACTACTGGGCCGTGGCCACTCTCACCATCCTGGAGGAGACTGACAATAACTGAGTCATCAGCATACTTTATAATGTGTCTGTTGTCATGTCTGCTCCGACACATGTTTGTGTACAGGATGAAGAGTAGTGGTGACAACACACACCCCTGAGGAGAGCCAGTAGAAGAGCACTTTAGGTCAGACAATGTACCATTGACCCTTACTCTCTGCATCCTGTTGGTTAAGAAATCCATAATCCAACCCACCAGATTATTGCTCAAATCAAATTGCTGCAGGAGCCTTTCAACTAAGATATGAGGTTGGATTGTATTAAAGGCGGAGGAAAAGTCCACAAATAAAAGTCTGGCGTGTGTCCCATTAAAATCCAGATGTTTAAAAAGCATGTTAAACAGAGTGACAGTGGCATCCTCCACTCCTCTGTGAGGCCTATAGGCAAACTGCAGAGGATCCAATGCATGCTCAGTCTGCTTTAGGACCTCACATCTGACCAGTTTTTCAAAAATTTTCATTAAAATTGAAGTCAAAGCAACTGGTCTAAAGTCATTTACCGTTTTAGGACAGCTGGATTTTGGAACGGGAACAATCAGGGCTTCTTTCCAGATCTTAGGCACATGTTGTGTCTGTAAGGACTTATTGAAAATGTAATGAAATATAGGACTCAGTTCATGTGCACAGGACTTTACCAATCGCCCACATATATTATCAGGGCCCGGACTTTTGTTCACTTTTACAGCGCAGAACTCCCTTTTAACATCCTGCACCTCAATATTAAAGTGCTGATTGTCTTTGAGTTTCTGTTTTAAATCTTGGGTTTCTGTGCTAAAATCAAAGGAGTCAAAACGACCATAAAAACAATTAAGAGCATTAGCCAGCTCTGTGTCTGAATTAAAACCATCTAAAAACACACGATTACTGCTGTAGCATCATCTCACTTTGGCTCAGCAATAATTATTCTTCTGCTTAAAGACATTTTGTTTCACCCAGGAGTAAGACGGTCAAGAACTGATTTTCTCCCCCAGGCAACAGCTGAAATCCCATTCCTTTGCTAAAACCAGTCTAAAAGAATTCAACCTATTTCCTCCTGTGCCCTTTTATTGCCCCCATAAACATGCAACAGACCTGGAGCCTTCATGGCCTACACAGATCCACAACTCAGTGGATGCACGGTGGTGCAGTGGTTTAGCACTGTGGCAGCACAGTTTACCCTCGGCCAGGGGATCGCAGGGATCATGAGATCGTGGGTTCGATCCCAGCCCCCGACCAACAGTGAGCTGTGTGGAGTTTGCATGTTCTCCCCGTGTTGCGTGGGTTTACTCCGGGATTTCTCCGGTTTCCTCCCGCATACCAAAAACATGTAGGTTTAGGGCGCTCGCGCACGCAGCGACCGGCAGTCGGTGGCTTGTCACCAGACTGCAAACCAAATCTACCTACGGGTACAAATAAGTAACCAAAAAAAAAAAAAAAAAAACTCAGTTAATTTCCTTAAACTGTGGGACATGCTGGATTTAACCAGTGAACTTTAAAGTACATTATTACAAACTCAATTCTAAACCTTCTCTTCTTTTCAGGACTATGAAAAGCAAATGGACTCTGATGTTTTAATGTGGAAAATCAATAATATGTGTGAAATGCATTAATCTGTGATTTTATATATATATATATGCATGTTAAAATTGTTTAAATGAATGTTTATTCCTGCATGTTGATTTAGAAGCACTGCTTATAAGTTACATCAAAGTTAGCTTAGTTATACATAAGTGTGTAAAAGCATATTCCAATGTATTTAAAATTGTGTGTATTCATGTGGACCGATACCCAATTTCACCCAGTCTTCACCGAGCCCCAGCTTCTCCATCTTATTGGTCCCTCGCAGACAAAGCCTGTCATTGGACTAAAAGTTCATCAAGCCCGCCCACGAAGGACGCTCATTGGCTGAGATTCTGGTCAACCCGGAAGCCCACGAAAGCTCAACAGAACTTATAAAAGGAGTAAAACCTCCTGCTACTTCCTCTTTGAACGTCGCTCTTTCGACGCTTTCTTTCGACACTCTCTTTTAACGTCGCTCTTTTCGACTCTTCTTTCGCCTCCGTTCGTCTCTCTTCATTGTCCATTGTCTACACACAGCAAGAAAGAACTTTGGGAAGAACAAAGGCTTCTACCACGTGTCGCTTTTCTGAACACAGAGCAGATAACTCGTAATTTGTTTATGTAACTTTGTATTTTAATGTTTTTTTTCTTTTTCTCTTAAATGCCTAGGAATTCCTATTTCTTTGAGCTCAATTCTTAATCGGAGTTAAACTTCAATTTTTATTTATCTCTTTTTTTTCTTTGTTAAAGTAGAACTGAACTCACCTTTTTGCCGAAAAAGTAGAATAGCAGATTAATTCCTTATTACCTATTGTATTTTTCAACACATAAAAGAAATTTTTAGGCCCTGCGATGGCCAAGCTATAAGCCGATAAACTTTTGCCTCTGGCTGGCAGTGCCAAACAAACCGGAAGTTGTGCAGACGACGCTGCGTGACGTCACGAGTGTGACCCTTATCAAAACAACAATGGCAGATGATAGCAGTTTCAGCAGTCAAGAACACCAGAGTTTTCAGAGTGAAGAGGCATTCAGGATCGGTGACGAGACAGAGGAGGATGCAGGAGTGTCAAGTGAACAGGAAGAGAGCGAGGGAGGCATTGAACCGTACAGATTAGAGCCAGAATTTTCGGGGGATTCCGGCACCGACTCAGACCGCAGCAGTGATGGGGAGGAGAGTCGCTTATTGAATACAGAATGGTGAGTCTTTACTTTGGCATGTTTGGGGTGTCAGGATAAGGAAAATTAACAATAAAAAAGAAAGGAAAAAAAAAATCAGCATTTTTCCAACTTATTACAGTGATCCCTCACTTATCGCGTTTAATGGGGACCAGAACCGACCGCGAAAAGTGAAAAACCGCAAAGTAGCGTCACCCCCCCCCCCCCAAGGGCGTCACAAGCACTATTTTGCACAAAAAGGCACAAGAGAACAGCGAAAGTGCCACTAAGCAACACGAGCGATAAAGAACAATGAATGCGGTCTTCCTTTGCTGGGTATAGGCACTCGGCAGGGAGCGAAGCTGGGTAAAATGTCTCGGCCAATCAGCTTGCGAGGTAAAACGTCTCGGCCAATCAGCTTGCGAGATTCCCGAGCGGTGAAGAGGTGGGCGGAGAGGAGTGGAGCGGTGGTCAGAGAGGTAGATTTTGAGTTGTGCGGGCTCTCCGTGTTGATACCTGATGTTCTAATGTAGAAGGCAGGGAGAAGGCAGGGAGACTACATTAGAACATCAGGTATCAACACGGAGAGCCCGCACAACTCAAAATCCACCTCTCTGACCACTGCTCCACTCCTCTCCGCCCACCTCTTCACCGCTCGGGAATCTTGCAAGCTGATTGGCCGAGACGTTTTACCTCGCAAGCTGATTGGCCGAGACGTTTTACCCAGCGAAGGAAGACCGCATTCATTGTTCTTTATCGCTCGTGTTGCTTAGTGGCACTTTTTGCTGTTCTCTTGTGCCTTTTTGTGCAAAATAGTGCTTGTGACGCCCTTGGGGGGGGGGGGTGACGCTACTTCGCGGTTTTTCACTTTTCGCGGTCGGTTCTGGTCCCCATTAAACGCGATAAGTGAGGGATCACTGTATATCTAGAAACGCATCGCTTCCTGGTCGCTTTTCCTCCTCCTTTCTTCTCTTTTGTCGCCATGACAGCTTTCCTTGGCCACTGAACAGATCTTCCCAGGTGTTGGAAGTGTTTTGTAGTCGACTATCACGACAAAATGCACCAAAAACAACCAGTGTCGACGTGCTCGCAATGGTAAACATGAGGACTGGGTCACACTCGTGACGTCACGCGAAACTCCGGCTGCACTTCCGGTTAATCGGTGGATTCGTCTGATTTTTCAGGGCGGGAAATTCAAAATCGCGATTTTCTCCAACATTCCGGGATTTGTGGAGGGGGTGCCAATGATAAATTATCTTTATAATTGTATGTACTATCACCCAGTGCCGTTCAATGCCGTTCAGTTCAGTTCTACTTTAAACTTTCTGTAAAACCACCATTTGTTTTAATTTTAATGTAAGTTTTAATCTTGACTTTATTTTTATAATATTTTTCTTGACCAATCACACACCAGAAGCTATTATTTTTATCTAAAGTCCGAAACTCTTTAATTTGAGATCGGATTAGATATCTTTAATTAATTATTATCGAAGGCCTCTGAGAAGACGCAGCTCCCCACATCACGCGCAGCTGAGGAATCAGCGCACTTCTGCAGGATTTCAACCATTGAGATCAAACATCCGATCTCATTCATCGTCAAGAATATTTGTGGGACAAATATTCTGGGTTTTGCCCCTGAACACCACATCAAAACTTCATGAGGACGACGAAAGAACGTTGACCAGATCAACGGGGAAACTCCAAGCGAGGAACCACGTGAGCTGCAAACTTTAATTCATCTGCTGAATTAAACGTCTGAGGTTTGGTAATAATTTGTATATCTAATCAGATGCAAATTAAGAAGCCATTAACATAACTCTTCTTTTCATTAAAATTCCGTTTTTATTTTCTTAAGATTAATCTAGGATTTTTCATATAATTAGTAAACTTTCTCCATAAATTTGCATTGCTTCCATAATCTGTTAACTCAAACTGATAGAAATTCATTTCTCAGTTAACCCTGGTTCCAAAAATATTGACATTGTTAATCTATCATTTACAAGATTGATTTTATGATTAATGAAATTACTACAATGTCTGTTAATCATTTCGTGTAATAAATATGTGAAAATGAGAGAAGTTGTTGAGAATGTATTTCATTCTGAGTCTGTTTCAAGCACAGGTATCGAATTCATGGAAAATTTTTGAGACTGATTATTAATTAATTTATTGAGTGATTAAACAGGTATAAAGTGAAATTAAAATTGCTTCTTAAAGATAGAAGCTGGTGCCCCTACGAGTGTTATTAACTTTTCTGGTGTATATGAAACGAGATTCGATCTCAGATTCCCATACATCAATATAAATTAAATAATTCATACCTGATCATATTTATTAAGTTCATATTTTCTCTTACACTGCGCTCTGTGCACTGAAGGCCTGCAATAGTTTTCATACTGGCCCAGGCTGAACCAAGTTTCTTTGTTGCCATCTTGCTTTCCAACTCTGATTTATAATTCTGTTTTGCTCTTAAAATTTCGGCCTTCAGCTCCTTTGTGGCAACCTGTAGCTCAGAAACAGACCCCTGTTTAAAGGCAAGCGCTTCCGTCTGTAAGCAGGATTTAACTGATTTTGTAACCCATGGTTTGTTGTTGGGATATATTTTGACACGTTTACGTGGAACAATCTTATTTTTACAGAAAGCCATGTATGAGCATGTGATGTCCACCAAAGAGTCCAAATCATCCCCGCAGGACAGTGTGAACATCTCCTAGTCTGTACAGTGAAAGCATTCCTGGAGCCTGTGCACTGAATCTTCTGTCCACACATCAATCATCAATCAATCAATCAATCAATCAGTCATCAGTTAACTTCAGCAGCAGTCACATACATCCACTGCCTTTGGTAGCATCATGGGTATTTATTAATTTGTGTTATTGTTTGTGTGCATTTCTGGATAATTTATTTGAGGTTATGTTAAGCTTGATGACTTTAAATGCTAAAAATAGTCTCCCGTGATTTACGTTAGCAATAGCTGTTAGATCAGTTAAAGGACATTGACAAATAATTTAAAGGGAAAACAATTCATTATAGCAACGGGAGTTGTTGTGAATATAATTTCATATTGTATTTGAGTTAAAAAACAAAGTAATTCATATAATTTTTGGGAAGATAAAACATGATTTGTATTAGAAGCTGAGTTCATATATTTCCGTTGTAATATCTGTACAACGGTTAAAGAGTGATTATGCCTCGTACTGTATGTTACAGTTTCACCTTTCCCTGTATCATTAAACCTGTGGACCGAGAGCTGTGTCATCAGAGTCTTGATGTGGGGAAGGAGTTTAGCTGACTGTCCAATCAGCAGAGGCAGTACAGTGAAACCACAGCTTCCTAGCGGGCATGATAACATGAACATGCTGGCAGACAGTGAGAAGATCATCGTCACACTCAGCCAGTAAACGATCAACACATCAGTGTCTATCCAGAAGTACGCTCACAAACTGTGCTAAGTCAGAAAAAAGAGCCATGTCAAAGACACACTCACACGCTTCTTATGTGCACTTCAGTGTGACATCTACAGAGTCTGCTGCAGTCAAAGCAAGAGCATGAGCTAAAGCAGCAAAAGCTCGCCTTTCCTACACTGAAGAGAAAATAAACCTAAAATTAGAAAAAGCTAAGTTGGAAGCATCAATGCAAATGCTACAATATAAGAATGAGACTGCTGCAGCTGTTGCTGAAGCAAAAGCGCTGGAAGCTGCAGTTGACAATAGTGAAAAATGAAGTCGTGAGTTCGTATTATTAGATTCTACCTCCTTGACAGCCACACAACGCACTCAACAGTATGTTGCTGACCAAGCCAAAGTGTTGGAGGCAGAACACCAGCTATGTGAAGGTGATGCCCCAATAAAATCAGACTCACACCCCAGCCCACAGCGGGTTCAGATATATAAGGATGAAAATGTTTGTGACTCATGACAAGTGAAATTTGAAAGCAACAATATTACTCCAACACAGCACTCCATATTTCAAAATGACTATTGTGGTACATTTCCCCCATCTTATCCTGTACCTCCTAATTCCAACCATAACAGCTCCAATCCAAAAGACTTTGTGAGGTACCTTGCACACCGTGAGCTTGTGTCTACAGGCTTACTTCAATTTAGTGATAAGCCTGAGAATTACAGAGCTTGGAAACGTTCATTTCTGTCTGCAATCAGTGGCTTAGATCTAACAGCAAGTGAGGAGATGGACCTTCTTTTAAAGTGGCTCGGTAAGGAGTCAAAAGAACATGTTGAGCAGCTCAGAGCAATTCACATCAATCATCCAGAAGCAGGCCTGAATATGATTTGGGATAGACTCGAGCAAACTTACGGCTCAACAGAGGCA
This sequence comes from Pholidichthys leucotaenia, assembly GCA_020510985.1. NCBI lineage: Eukaryota > Metazoa > Chordata > Actinopteri > Cichliformes > Pholidichthyidae > Pholidichthys > Pholidichthys leucotaenia. The sequence continues at coordinate 8,995,349 of CM035840.1, forward strand.
ATAGAGGATGCTCTCTTCAAATGCATCAACACTTTTCCAAAGATAGGAAACCAAGATTACACCAAACTGACTAAGTTGAGAGATCTTCTGATGGAACTTCTATCAGCAAAGGATGAAGGAGACTTACCTGGTCTCTCCTTCCTCGACACGGCAAGGGGTGTTAACCCAGTCGTGCAGAAACTCCCCTTTCGTCTGCAGGAAAAGTGGGCTTCAGCTGGTGTATCTTATAAGCGACAAAAGCATGTGCCTTATCCTCCCTTTGCCTTTTTTGTAAAGTTCATTAGACAGGAAGCTAGCATTGCCAATGACCCAAGCTTCAACTTCATCACTCAGACAGACACTGTTCCCAGGACTGAAAGGCTAGCATGGCAGCCAAACAAACATCAAAGAGTCTCAGTCTGCAAAACAGAGATATCCACCAGAGCTAGTTCTGATTCTACTGACTCCTCATTAAAATCTGATGGCCGTGATAAAATGTGTCCTATTCATGGGAAACCACACCCTTTAAGCAAATGTCGTGCTTTCAGAGAAAAATCCATTGAAGATCGTAAGATGTTTTTGAAAGAGAACAATCTGTGTTTTAAATGTTGTTCATCTTCGTCACACATCGCTAAAGACTGCAAGGCCAAAGTTCAGTGTTGTGAGTGCAAGAGCGAAAGACATAACTCAGCCCTACATCCAGGACCCACACCCTGGACAGAAGTGAAGGATCCTGCTCCAGAGCATGGCGGGGAGGAGGTCGAAACCATGCCTCAACTTCAATCTGATATTATGACCAAATGCACAAAGGTCTGCGGTGGAGATCTGACAGACAGATTCTGTTCCAAAATATGCTTCGTGAAAGTATATCCAGCCGGTCACAGAGACAAAGCAGTGAAGCTCTATGCAATTCTGGACGAGCAGAGCAACAGGTCACTGGTTCTTTCACAGTTCTTCGAAGTGTTTGGCGACAGAAGTCCAAGTGCTCCTTACACACTGAGAACATGCGCAGGAATGAAGGAATCATCAGGAAGGAGGGCAAGCGGCTATGGAGTGGAATCTCTGGATGGGACAGTCCGCATTCCATTACCCAGACTCACAGAGTGCAACAACATTCCCAACAACAGAGATGAGATTCCAACCCCTGAGGCTGCTCTTCATCATACACATTTAAAGACAATGGCGCACCTCATCCCAGATTTGGACCCAAATGCCCAGATCATGCTTCTTCCCAGTCGGGACATTATCAGAGTGCATAAAGTTCGCAAACAGGTGAACGGCTCAGACAACCAGCCCTATGCACAGAAATTAGATCTAGGGTGGGTTGTTGTAGGCAATGTGTGTCTCGACAGCATCCATAGACCATCAGTAATCAACGCCTTCTACACAAACACCACAGAGCTACGTCGGCCATCTCTCTTCAAACCATGCCCTAATGTATTCTGTGTTAAGGAAAAGTACAGCACCGTCCAGGTCACAAACCACCCACCAGCATATTCTGTGGAGGAAGCTACCTGTGACATTGATCATCTTGGATGCGGTGTGTTCAAGAGGACCAGAGAGGATAATCAAGTTGCTCTTTCAATTCAGGATGCTTCATTCATGAAAATAATGAATAATGGACTACAGAAAGACTCAAACAACAGCTGGGTAGCTCCATTGCCCTTTAAAAAGCCACGTCGGCGGCTTCCCAACAACAGGCCTCAGGCACTGAACCGCCTCATGTCTCTCACACGAAATTTCGAGAGGAAGCCAGAAATGAGGGAACACTTCCTTAGCTTCATGGAACAGATGTTTAAAAATGGTCATGCTGAGTTAGCCCCTCCCCTCAATGAGGAAGAAGAACGATGGTATTTGTCAACATTTGGTGTGTACCATCCCAAGAAACCAAAAAAGATTAGAGTGTTTTTTGATTCCAGTGCCCGATTCAATGGTGTGTCGCTCAACGATGTGCTGTTGACTGGGCCTGACCTGAACAACACATTACTAGGTGTACTGATCCGCTTCAGAAAAGAAGCTGTCGCATTCACGGTGGACATTGAACAAATGTTCTATTCTTTTTTTGGTTAGAGAAGAAGACAGGAACTTCTTGAGGTTCCTCTGGTTCTGTGATAATGATCTCTCCAAAGCTGTTGTTGACTATCACATGACCGTCTATGTCTTCGGAAATAGCCCTTCGCCTGCAGTGGCTATTCACGGCTTGCACCAGTTCATTCAGGTCAGGGAGTTTCACATTGACCCTGACGTAAAGCACTTTGTAATGCGAAACTTTTATGTAGACGATGGACTGAAGTCTCTGCCCACAGTCGAAGCTGCTATCGACTTGCTAAAAAAGACACAGGAAGTCCTCTCCAAGTCAAACCTGAGGCTACATAAGATTGCAGCAAACAATAAAGAGGTCATGGAAGTCTTTCCATCTAAGCACCATGCGAGTGACCTTAAAGACCTTGACCTCAGTGCAGACAAAGTGCCAATGCAACACAGTCTCGGACTCAGTTGGAACCTCCAAACAGATTGCTTTGTCTTCGTTGTCTCTGATGAGAAAAAACCTTACACTCGCCGAGGTGTCTTATCCACCATCAACAGTCTCTATGACCCTCAGGTTTGTAGCACCGGATACTATCCAAGGCAAGGCTATTCTGAGGGAACTCACTGTTGAGAATGGTGACTGGGATGCGCCATTACCTCGAGAAATGGAGGAAGTCTGGACTTCATGGAGAGCTTCTCTAAAAGAATTGTCAAGCCTGTCAATCTCCACTCCCTACATTGAAACTTCACCATCAGCAGCTGTCAGCAGGGAATTATGTGTCTTCAATTCAGTTCAATTCAATTCAGCTTTATTTATATAGCACCATTTCACAACAACAGACATCTCATAGCACTTTCAACTGTAGGGGGAACCCCCACAGTTGCAGAAAGACCCCAGCAATCAGGCGATCCCCTGTGAGCAAGCACTTGGTGACAGTGCCTCAACAAAAGCAATTGCTGCAGTAGCATATCTCAAAGTCACGGACACTGCTGGAAATAATCATGCAGGGTTTGTTATGGGAAAGGCCAAGCTGGCCCCCCGTCCACAGCATACAATCCCGAGACTAGAGCTTTGTGCAGCAGTACTTGCTGTTGAGTTAGCTGACCTGATCTCATCAGAACTTGATCTCCATCTCGATGCAGTGACATATTACACAGACAGCAAAGTGGTGGTTCTTTGATCATCAAGTTCTCTTTGTGGAAGTCACTGACTCGTGCCATCGTGCACCTGAAATATAGCTTGTTGTTTCAACACAACCATGATGAACAACTCTTGTAAAGGCTGGCATCTCTGCAAGGTAGAATTTAGTGTTGAGGAACTCAACCAAGCCTCAGCTATCATCATTCAAACGGTGCAGGAAGAGGTTTACAATGAGGAAATCAAATGTAGCAGAATGCACAAAAAGATTCCTAAAAGCAGTCCCCTGAAAAATCTGCATCCGTTTGTCGACGCACACAGCCTGCTAAGAGTCGGAGATCGTCTTTACCATTCAAGTCTTGATCAGAGTGAGAAGACTCCTTTGATCATTCCAGGCAATCATCATATTGCAACCTTACTCATTCGACAGTATCATGGACGAGTCTACCATCAAGGGCATCTCTTTACGGAAGGAGCTGTCTGTTCAGCTGGCTTTTGGATAGTCGGCGGCAAGAGGAAGGTGAGCAGCGTCATTTATCGATGTGTAACATGCAGACGGCTCAGAGCCCCATCTAGTAGCCAAAAGATGACCAGCCTCCCACCAGACCTCCTTTCATCAGATCCTCCCTTCACAAACTTCGGGCTCGACATATTTGGCCCTTGGAGTGTTTCTTCACGCCGGACTAGAGGAGGCCTCTGACAAAGCAAACGGTGGGCTGTGATTTTTACATGTATGAGCATAAGAGCCGTTCATATTGAAGTCATAGAATCCCTCGACACATCCAGCTTCATCAATGCATTAAGACGGTTTCTAGCTGTGAGGGGACTGGCCAAAAGCATTTGTTCAGACAGAGGCACAAACCTTGTGGGTGCATGCAAAGCTTTGAAGATACCTTCTAACATCAACTACAACAGTGTCAAATCTTACCTGTCGGATCAAGGATGTTCTTGGACTTTCAATCCTCCACATGCCTTCCATTTCGGTGGGGCGTGGGAAAGAATGATTGGTCTTGCTAGGAGGATTCTGGACTCCATGTTCCTCCAGCTGAAGGACAAACTTGCCCATGAAGTTTTGGTAACCTTTATGGCAGAAGTAGCAGCCATCATTAATGCTCGGTCTCTTGTTCCTGTGGCAACCGACCCCGACGAGTCATTCATACTCACACCAGCTGCTCTTCTAACACAAAAGGTGAACTCTGTTCCCGCTCCTGCAGGAGAGTTTGGGCCTTCAGACCTCTACAAGCACCAGTGGAGACAGGTTCAACACCTGTCCAACACCTTCTGCAATAGATGGCGTAAGTAATTCCTTCCAACACTTCAAGCACGTAGGAAGTGGCAGTCACCTCACCCAAACATTGAGCCAAAGAGCGTTGTTCTCCTCAAGGACAGCCAAGTACCAAGGAATGAATGGCCACTTGGTCTAACACAGGCCTTCCATAGCGAAGATGGAAAAGTCCGTCAGGTGGAAGTAAAGGTCATCAAGCCAGGAAAAGAAACTTTGTTTGTTAGACCTGTTACAGAAATAGTACTTCTTCTTCCCCCAAATGCCCAAGTGGACTAGGTGGACTAGACGGACTAAGTGAGGTGGCGTAGAATCACGCCAGGCGGCGAGTGTTCTGATAGTTACGTATTTAACCTCTTGCACTCCGTTGTACCGCGGGCGGGCAAGTCTCTGCGTCCTAGGGTGCACGAGGGCGCACGAGAGTGCACTCGTGCACTCTCAGACGCATGATAAAGATATTGATGATGGTGATGTAGGTGGTGTGGCCTCCACGCGCGCACTGAAAATAAAAGCTGCAGACACAGCCGCGAACAGATTAGTTCATCTGATTGACCTCTCATTCGACTAATAAGAGCCTTGAATTGGGTTTCTGAAACCTTGAAGAGCCAATGAATGAAAACCTAGCCAGAAGGACCCGCCTCCCAACGGCTGCGAGCCAATTGAAGCACAGAAGTTCGCTGAGCTGTTTTGTCTAAAGCTGGGTGAAGAGAGACTGCTTCAGCAGCCACAGGCAGTGCTTTATTTTTTTTTTTAAATTCCAGCAGAGTGTTTAGGATTCCCTTATGTGGTCATCATAGACCGACGGAGACCGACGATGATGGTCGTAAATCATTCGCCAAAACCGCAATCATGGAATTATGTTTTGACCGGGTCGCGAGACCAGAACGAGCGGACCAGCGTCGGTTCGTCTGACAATGAGGAAGAGAAGTTGGCCAGGAAAATGTGGCTGTGAAGAGGTAAAAGGTAAGCCAAATTATTTTTTATCCCTGAAAATTGTAATCCAAAATGACTTTTGACCGATCGATAAATTACAACTGTGCGGCGCACGATGTCCGAAGTGCGTGCGCCGCGTTACACGGTTCGTTCGCCGCCTCCGTACCATGAACGCCCCCCCCCCGCCGCTACGATTCTGTAGCGGGGGGGTGGGGGGAGCCGCAGTGACAATGGTGCTGTGGAAACATGCCTTATCCGAGTGTAATCCGTAGTGTAGCGAGGGCAGATCTCTGTCCTCTGTAGCGGGGGGGGGGAGTGGACAACCCCCCCCCCACACACACACACAGACACAGCCCTGAATGTGACCTTTCATTAGAGCTCTAAATGAAGCTTCTACATTGAATCATTCAAAAGTTACAGACGTTTTTCCAAACTGTGCCATTTGGCACAATTTGGCACAGTTCCAAAACGCCTGGGAACTACCTGAGGAAAAAGCTGTGTAAAATATTCATCTTTTGTGGTATTGTTACAAAATTTGGATCTCAGCTGGATAACACTTGGTTCTACATTTCTGTTGCATTTTCCCTCCCGGATCTGAAGCAGTGTGTTATTTGCAAGCATTTGTATCCAAAAAAACACCCAGGCCAAATTTATTTTCTTCAAGTTCACTATGTTTAGATGACTGTAACTCAGTGGCCGGAGCACTTAGAGAGATCATGTTTCTTTTTGCCAAAAAATTCAAAGTGTTTTCTTTTAAATGAGACCAACTCCATGAAGATGCTGCAAAGGGTTGAAGAACAGCTTTCAATTTACTTTGGGCACATTTTTTTTTGGCGTTTTTAGGAAAATTGACAGGAGTGCAAGGGGTTAATGTTAAAAGTTAAGGTGGAATATTATTTATATTCTTAATTAATGTTGTAATATTGTGTTGGTTTCACCTTAGAATCGGCATAGTTTGCAGCCGAAGGTGACGTCACCTTTGGCTCCGACTAACTGTAAACAGGAAGTCGGTCAGAGAATTGAGAAGAAAGTTAGTTATGCGTGTTTACCGTCGTCAATTAACTTCAGCAGCAGTCACATACATCCTCTGCCTTTGGTAGCATCATGGGTATGTATTAATTTGTGTTATTGTTTGTGTGCATTTCTGGATAATTTGTTTGAGGTTATGTTAAGTTTGATGACTTTAAATGCTAAAAATAGTCTCCCGTGATTTATGTTAGCAATAGCCGTTAGATCAGTTAAAGGACATTGACAAATAATTTAAAGGGAAAACAATTCATTATAGCAACGGGAGTTGTTGTGATCATAATTTCATATTGTATTTGAGTTAAAAAGCGAAGTAATTCATATAATTTGTGGGAAGATAAAACATGATTTGTATTAGAAGCTGAGTTCATATATTTTCGTTGTAATATCTGTACAACAGTTAAAGAGTGATTATGCCTTGTACTGTATGTTACAGTTTCACCTTTCCCTGTATCATTAAACCTGTGGACCGAGAGCTGTGTCGTCAGAGTCTTGATGTGGGGAAGGAGTTTAGCTGACTGTCCAATCAGCAGAGGCAGTACACTCCTCGTCGGTCTCATTGTGTGCCACGTTGTGGACATAGCAGTTCTAGCATTCTTTAAAGACTTTTTGTAAATTAATAATTTCTTTTTTCATGCTAAGTAAAATTTGTCTGATTCGGAGGAGCACCATTTTCTTTGTAATTTCTGCATTTCCTGTTTTAAACTGTGGGTTGTTGCATTGTACCACAGGGTTAATGATCTATGTTTCTATTTTTTCCTTTTTAAGGGGCCGCTGAGTCTAGCACTGACTGTAATGCATATGTGACATGATGAATGATATGATCTAGTATAGGCAAATTAGAGGCAGCTTTACTAATGTGCTGCACCATCAGAAAACCCTGTTTTGCCATTAAAAAACTACTGTTGAGATTCACTAAAGGGCGCAGGGCAAAATTAGCGGTGGAAAGGCGTGGACTATGTTCATTTTGCGCCTGGTCTCATTGCATATGTATTTGTGGGAGTTGTCATGTCAACTCGCAAATTTGAGGGAGGGGAGTATTTAAATGGCTGGCGCAAGGTGATTTACCAAGGTTTGCAGTTGTCAGTCTCCTGCTAAATGCCCCAGGATTTAATGTCCAAAAAAAGCTTGTCTTAATTCCTCTGCCCCTGAAGACAACGATCGCTGGTATCAGCAGATACCAGCGAGAACCGAGGGTGCACAGTCAGAGAGAGAGAAGCTTCTCCCCACACGTGACTTGATTTGGCATGATAGAACAGATTAATATGAACAGAAACAATCTCACAGAGATCAGTGTTGTGCTGAATTAGACATCACCCGGCAGAGGATTTTTTAAAATCTCATTTGTTTATATATAGCATAATAATAATAATAATAATAATAATAATAATAATAATAATAATAATAATAATAATGATAATTTATTTTATTTATAATGCACTTTATATCTCGGGGCAAAATCTCTCCACAAGAACAAAAATAAAAGCAAACATTACATACGTATGATGACACACCAGGACATCCCTGGTGAGAGCTCACAAATATTTTACCTGGTAAAATAAAGGTTGAATAAATAAAATGGAAAAAGCTTTCCTAAACACTGAATTTGCATCCACAAAATTGTACAGCCCTTCCTACCTGGAGTGGACAAAATAAAAAGCACAGATCCATAACGTCCCCCGACATTGCAACATCGTAGTAAGTCAATGACAGCAGTCTCTTCTGTGGCTGTCCGAGGAATAAGTGAAATCATGTGTGTTTAATTTTATTATGTTCCAGACTTCAGAAAAGATAAAACACACATACAGTATTTATGAAAAGTCATGGACTGGGAGACCTGTAGATTCTGTTAAAACAAAGTTGTTCCCATAATAAAACCCCAGAGTCTCCATCAGACCATCTTGACGGTTCTTGTGTTAATAAAATAAACACGTTGGTCAATAATCAGTTTATTCATGAGTAGCCCTTAATTTATACATATTAAACAAAGGAGTCTGCCATGTGACGTGAAACTCAAAACTCTGAAATATGACAAACAAAAATAAAGTATTTTACTGGGGTTTGCGCTTAAACAAAAACTTAGAAAAAAAACTTTAAAAAAAACCCTCCTATATTATGCTCCTCTGAACTGGCTGGGCCTGTGTTGATGACCCGCTTCCTCATCAGGTGTGCCTGTGTGCAATTTTGTGGTGTTCTTGGTGGGAGGGTGGTCATTATTGAAATGAAGTGACTGTGTCTGTGTTCATAATTTCGTGTGTTGTTAGTAATTGGCCACTCCCTTATGGCGCTCTGTCTAATTTGCACATTCGCTAATTTGCACTGCCTTAGTAAATCAACCCCTAAGAGACCAATGCAAAAGTATCACTTCATCTGGTTTTAGTGTTTATGTGTTTAAGTTAGGGGTCTCCAATCATGTGCCATGGAGGGCCAAGACCCTGCAGGTTTTCTCTTCTACCCAGTGTAGCATCATCTCACTTTGGCTCAGCAATAATTATTCTTCTGCTTAAAGACATTTTGTTTCACCCAGGAGTAAGACAGTCAAGAACTGATTTTCTCCCCCAGGCCACAGCTGAAATCCCATTCCTTTGTTAAAACCAGCCTAAGGAATTCCACCTATGTCCGGCTTTGGTTTTATTGCCCCCATAAACATGGATCCACAGCTCAATAAAATTTCCTTAAACTTTGGGACATGCTGGATTTAACCAGTGAACTTTAAAATACATTATTACAAACTCAATTCTAAACCTTCTCTTCTTTTCAGGACTATGAAAAGCAAATGGACTCTGATGTTTTTAATGTGGAAAATCAATAATGTGTGAAATGCATTAATCTGTGATTTTATATATATATATATATATATATATATATATATATATATACTCACCGGCCACTTTATTAGGTACACCTGTCCAACTGCTCGTTAACACTTAATTTCTAATCAGCCAATCACATGGCGGCAACTCAGTGCATTTAGGCATGTAGACATGGTCAAGACAATCTCCTGCAGTTCAAACCGAGCATCAGTATGGGGAAGAAAGGTGATTTGAGTGACTTTGAACGTGGCATGGTTGTTGGTGCCAGAAGGGCTGGTCTGAGTATTTCAGAAACTGCTGATCTACTGGGATTTTCACGCACAACCATCTCTAGGGTTTACAGAGAATGGTCCGAAAAAGAAAAAATATCCAGTGAGCGGCAGTTCTGTGGGCGGAAATGCCTTGTTGATGCCAGAGGTCAGAGGAGAATGGCCAGACTGGTTCGAGCTGATAGAAAGGCAACAGTGACTCAAATAACCACCCGTTACAACCAAGGTAGGCAGAAGAGCATTTCTGAACGCACAGTACGTCGAACTTTGAGGCAGATGGGCTACAGCAGCAGAAGACCACGCCGGGTGCCACTCCTTTCAGCTAAGAACAGGAAACTGAGGCTACAATTTGCACAAGCTCATCGAAATTGGACAATAGAAGATTGGAAAAACGTTGCCTGGTCTGATGAGTCTCGATTTCTGCTGCGACATTCGGATGGTAGGGTCAGAATTTGGCGTCAACAACATGAAAGCATGGATCCATCCTGCCTTGTATCAATGGTTCAGGCTGGTGGTGGTGGTGTAATGGTGTGGGGAATATTTTCTTGGCACTCTTTGGGCCCCTTGGTACCAATTGAGCATCGTTGCAACGCTACAGCCTACCTGAGTATTGTTGCTGACCATGTCCATCCCTTTATGACCACAATGTACCCAACTTCTGATGGCTACTTTCAGCAGGATAATGCGCCATGTCATAAAGCTGGAATCATCTCAGACTGGTTTCTTGAACATGACAATGAGTTCACTGTACTCAAATGGCCTCCACAGTCACCAGATCTCAATCCAATAGAGCATCTTTGGGATGTGGTGGAACGGGAGATTCGTATCATGGATGTGCAGCCGACAAATCTGCGCCAACTGTGTGATGCCATCATGTCAATATGGACCAAACTGTCTGAGGAATGCTTCCAGCACCTTGTTGAATCTATGCCACGAAGAATTGAGGCAGTTCTGAAGGCAAAAGGGGGTCCAACCCGTTACTAGCATGGTGTACCTAATAAAGTGGCCGGTGAGTATATGCATGTTAAAATTGTTTAAATGAATGTTTATTCCTGCATGTTGATTTAGAAGCACTGCTTATAAGATACATTAAGGTTAGTTTAGTTATACATAAGTGTGTAAAAGCGTATTCCAAAATTCTAAAATTGTGTGTATTCATGTGGACCGAGATCCCATTTCACCCAGTCTTCATGGAGCCCCAGCTTCTTCATCCTATTGGTTCCCAAAGCTCCAGACAATAGACTGTTTGTTTATTGGACTAAAAGTTCATCAAGCCCGCCCACGAGGGACGCTCATTGGCTGAGATTCCGGTCAACCCGGAAGCCCACGAAAGCTCAACAGAGCTTATAAAAGGAGGGAAACCCCCTGCTACTTCCTCTTTCGGCCCTCTTTTGGATTCACCTCTTTCGGCTCGCTCTTTCGTCTCTTCTTTTGCTCCGTTCTCTCTCTATTGTCCATTGTCTATACACAGCAAGAAAGGACTTAGGGAAGAACAAAGACTTCTACCACGTGTCGCTTTTCTGAACACAGAGCAGATAACTCGTAATTTGTTTATGTAACTTTGCATTTTAATGTTTTTTTTTTCTTTTTCTCTTAAATGCCTAGGAATTCCTATTTCTTTGAGCTCAATTCTTAATCGGAGTTAAACTCCAATTTTTATTTATCACTTTTTCTTTGTTAAACTTTCTGTAAAACCACTGTTTGTTTAATTTTAATGTAAACTTTAATCTTGACTTTATTTTTATAATATTTTTCCTGACCAATCACACACCAGAAGCTATTATTTTTATCTAAAGTCCAAAACTCTTTAATTTGAGATCGGATTAGATATCTTTAATGTCATGGGTGGCTCTCGCGAGCCACCATAAGACGCCACACAGTCACCAGTGAGTTTAGTGAATTTTATTTACGGTGAAAAAGTGACAACACAAGCTGCTGAGACAATGACACAAGAGTCTACTCGCGACAGGAGGGTAGTAGCGTGACGGAGAGTTAACAGGGAAAATGAACAGACACTGCTGCGAGGATGCAATCGCCAGCGTGGGTTAAAATAGCCTGAGCGCTAACGACCACAAATGCAGCACAGCTGTTGAGGGTTTGACAGCTGGGCGGAAGCCTCCCCGAGCACTGTCACAATAAGAGCTCGGGAAGCTAGGATAACAACGCCGCTGTCAAACCCTGACAGGGATAACCCGAGCACCAAGACCTAGAGCTCGGGTCATGACAGTAGCCCCCCCTCACTTGACGGGCTCAGAACGTCCAATAACACCTAGCCCCCCCCCCCCCCCAGCCACAGGGCGAGTGGACTGAGGAGCAGGCAAGGAGGGAGCCAAACAAAACCTGACAACCCCTAAACAGAAAAGGAAAAGAATAAATCACTTGACATATCCATCCCATTTTCCCAGAACCATGACGAGAGAAAGAAAAAAAAAACCAGAGAGAAAAAAAAAACAAAACAAGACATGACTACAAAACAAGAAGAACACAATCATACGAGACAGAAACACCAGACCCTGAAAAATTACCCACCGAGACCACAGACAACCCGTCTAACCCCAGTGTACATAACCCGACCAAAAAAAACAATAAACCCACAAACACACAGTAACTATAGAAACAAAACAAGAAATAAATGGAAACAGATAACCATGGGAGAGAAAAAAAAAAGGAAAGAATTACAAGACGATAACTATGGAAACAAAACAAAATGCAAACACAAGATAACTATGGGAAAAAAAGGAACCAGAAATACATGACGGCAACTATGGGCATAGAACCAAGAAATAAATACAAACTTATGGTAACTAAGGGAGCAAAAAAAAAAAACAAGACGTAAATGCAAACACATGATGACAAAGAACAAGAACACATACTCACACATGTTGACTATGGAAAACAAGAAAAAACACAAACACAGCCAGAAATACATGCAACCACCCGATAACAAAGGAAGAAAAAAAACACACACCATACTACAGCCCTTCACAGGAAGAGGGGAACCAAACAAAAAAAACAAGACCCAGACCATGGATTTCAAAAAACTCATGAGGCAATCCATATTGCTTAACAAAACTTAGACATGACCAGACACTGTATGGGCCAAAACAAGAGATGATCGGCGGAGGTCCAACGCCCCCCAGGCAGAGCTCCGGCGACCTCCCTGCCCCCGATGGCCCACGGATATGTCCCACAAGCAGTACATGGTCAGGTGGCCTGCCCCAGTCCCAGGCCCCCGGAAACAAGTCCTCCGGTGGCCGAACCAGGCCACCCAGTAGCAACCACAGTTCATCGGGCGACCATCCCGAGACGCCGAATGCACAAAGCAGCTCCTCGGGTGGCCGACCCGCATCCCACAACCACCAGAACCGTGGAGGAATTGCATGCCGCCGCCCGCCTAATGAAGGCCAGACATGCGAGCGCCAGTCTGCCAAACAAACACCTCCAACGGCCCCCAGCTGGTGGCTCCTGAGAGTGGAACAACCAAGAGCTTGGACCTCCTTGAATCCTGGTTGGGTCGCAGCTGCACCTGCACTGGACCCCCACTGGACCCCGTCGGACCCCGACTGGGTCACCTCTGCACCCGCGTCGGATCCCGACTGGGTCACCTCGGCCCACGCGTCGGACCCCGACTGGGTCACTTCGGCCTATGCGTCGGACCCCGACTGGGTCGGCACTGCACCTGCGACGACCTCCATCCCCGAACCTGGGACCTCCAGTCCCGTGACCTCGACATACTCCAGACCGGTAACGCTGTGGAGAGGCTCAGAGAACAGGAGGGGACCGGGATCAGTCTCACCGGCAGCGCCAGAGCCCAGCGAGACGAGCTCGGGTGCAGCAGAGGACTGCCCCTTGCTCGCCTCCCCATGACGCAGGCAGAAATGCTCTAACACACCATGAAGAAAAACTAAGAAGAGCACTTGCCTGCACTCGGGCTCTGGAGCCGTCCAGGACTTCGACGATCCAGGTTCAGACAGACACTCGTCGTCGGGCTCCCACTCGGCTGCGTCGGGTTCAACAGCCGGCCTGATGGTGTCTGCTGCTGGATCCTCTCGCGCTGGCGTCCACACCAATAACCCGCGTGGCGTGGGGGCAGGGGACACTCGACCTGCTGACTCGGGCTGCATCTCTGAGGAAACCTGGGGACGCTTGCTCATCGGCTCTGGCTCCTCACTGCAGTCCGTTCTCCTGCTCTGTCCAACACAAGGCTGCAGGGCCGGGATATCTCCCAGAGCTGCAGGCCTCCCCCTCGTCCTACGGCGTGGAACTGATGCCGAGGACCGCTCAGCAGGAGGAAACACAGAGGCAGCAGGTTCAGTGTTATAAGCTACAGCTGGAGAAGGAAACTCAGGGAGCTGCGAACCCCGAGCTTCACCCCCAGGAGTCAGACAAGACAGATCACTATGATGGATAGGTAAGTGAAATTGAACTTGCCTGTCTCCTGCAGGGAAGATGGTGCCAGCTGTAGAGGACGTTGCTCCTTCCCTTGCTCGCTGGATGGTAACACAGGACCCATGGACGGGGCTCACCGGCGCAGGTCTCAGATCGCTCTCAGCCACTGGCTGATTGAGCGGGTCATTCCGGCGGCCCGGAACTGGATCCGGAGCAGAAGCTTGCTGAAGACGTGCTCGGCCGCGGCGCCGACGCCTCCAAAGGGCCCCAGATGGTGCGAACTCCAGGACTGGATCAAGGACGGGATCAGGATCCGTAGGCCAAGAGCAGAAGTGCCTCTTCTCCTGCTTCACGCCGCGTTCCTCCTCCAGCATCAGGAAAATCTCGCGTTGTGCGGCGATATCCTCCCTCCTCGCGTCGACTTCCGGGTGGTCGGCCCAGCGGGAAGGGGGATGACGAAGAACGTCTTCAGCAGCGTCTAGGTACCAATGTATGCTGTGATGGTAATCCAGCAGGGAAGCAGAGATGAGCATCTCATCCACCACTTCCAGAACGCCTGTCAGCTCGTGGCTCGGGCTCCCAGCATGGCCCCTCCGTGACGGCATTCCTCCCACACACACAGTACCCAGACGGAAACAGCAACTGTCTGAAAAACTCAAACTCACTGGTGATTGCGTCTCGGGTTGGCATCACCGTAAACGCCATTCTGGCAGCAGTGTACTGTCATGGGTGGCTCTTGCGAGCCACCATAAGACGCCACACAGTCACCAGTGAGTTTAGTGAGTTTTATTTAAGGTGAAAAAGTGACAACACAAGCTGCTGAGACAATGACACAAGAGTCTACTCGCAACAGGAGGCATAGGGCTATACAGCTCACTTCAGGTCCAGAGGAGGAGACGGTCAAGTACAGACAGACGAGGTTGGTGATAATTAATAACACCGGCTGCTAAGGCAGAGACACACAAAGATCGATACACACCGGGAGGGGTAAGGCTATACAGCACACTTACTAGTCCGGGGGGCACGACGGTCAACCCAAGCAGACATGGTAGGAATAAATCCTAAAGCATCCGTAGCGTGACGGAGAGTTAACAGGGAAAGTGAACAGACACTGCTGCCAGGATGCAATCGCCAGCGTGGGTTAAAATAGCCTGAGCGCTAACGACCACAAATGCAGCACAGCTGTTGAGGGTTTGACAGCTGGGTGGAAGCCTCCCCAAGCACTGTCACAATAAGAGCTCGGGAAGCTAGGATAACAACGCCGCTGTCAAACCCTGACAGGGATAACCCGAGCACCAAGACCTAGAGCTCGGGTCATGACATTTAATTAATTATTATCGAAGGCCTCTGAGAAGACGCAGCTCCCCACATCACACGCTGAAGAAACGTCGGCACCATCTGGCTCCGATTCAAGTTACAACTGTGGGTCATTCAGCCAAAATCCAGCCACTTCGACCGCTTGACTTTAAGGGTCGAACTGTGGACCCTGAAATATCTGCGGGCAGATATTTCCCCTAACATCCACGAGATCTTGGGCTGGCACGTCGACCAGATCATCAAGGAATCACGTGAGCTGCAAACTTTAATTCATCTGCTGAATTAAACGTCTGAGGTTTGGTAATAATTTATATATCTAATCAGATGCAAATTAAGAAGCCATTAACATAACTCTTCTTTTCATTAAAATTGCGTTTTTATTTTCTGAAGATTAATCCAGGACTTTTCATATAATTAGTAAACTTTCTCCATAAATTTGCATTGTTTCCATAATCTGTTAACTCAAACTGATAGAAATTGGTTTCTCAGTTTAACCCTGGTTCCGAAAATATTGACATTGTTAATCTATCATTTACAAGATTGATTTTATGATTAATGAAATTACTGCAATGTCTGTTAATCATTTCGTTTAATAAATATGTGAAAATGAGAGAAGTTGCTGAGAATTTATTTCATTCTGAGTCTGTTTCAAGCACAGGTATCGAATTCATGGAAAATTTTTGAGACTGATTATTAATTAATTTATTGAGTGATTAAACAGGTATAAAGTGAAATTAAAATTAAAATTGCTTCTTAAAGATAGAAGCTGGTGCCCCTACGAGTGTTATTAACTTTTCTGGTGTATATGAAAAGAGATTTGATCTCAGATTCCAATACATCAATATAAATTAAATCATACCTGATCATATTTATTAATTTCATATATTTTCCCCTACACCAGTTACAATTTATTCATAAGTAGTCCTTAATTTATACATACTAAACAAAGGACTCTGCCATGTGAAAAGAAAATCAAAACTCTGATATATTGCGAACAAATACACTGGTGTGAAAAAGTGTTTGCCCCTTCCTGATTCTCTTTTTTGTATGTCTGTCACACTTAAATATTTCAGATCATCAAACAAGTTTAAATATTAGACAAAGATAACACAAGTAAACACAAAATGCATTTTTTTAAACAAAGGTGTTTATTGTTAAGGGTTAAAAAAAAACCATGCAAACCTACATGACCCTGTGTGAAAAAGTGGCACCCCCCCCTTCCCCATTAAAACATAAATTAACTGTGGTTTATCATATCTTTGGAAAGCTGAGTTCAATTTCTCTATCCACACCCAGGTCTGATTACTGCCACGCCTGTTCTTAATCAAGAAATCACTTAATAGAACCTGCCTGACAAAGTGAAGTAGACCAAAAGATCCTCAAAACTAGACATCATGCTGTGATCCAAAGAAATTCAGGAACAAATGAGAAACAAAGTAATTGAGATCTATCAGTCTGGGAAATGTTAAAAAGCCATTTCTAAAGCTTTGGGACTCCAGCGAACCACAGTGAGAGCCATTATCCACAAATGGCGAAAACATGGAACAGTGGTGAACCTTCCCAGGAGTGACAGCTGACCAAAATTACCCCAAGAGCGCAGCGATGACTCATCCAAGAGGTCACAGAAGACCCCACAACAACATCCAAAGAACTGCAGGCCTCACTTGCCTCAGTTAAGGTCAGTGTTCATGACTCCACCATAAGAAAGAGACTGGGCAAAAATGGCCTGCATGGCAGAGTTCCAAGACCAAAACCACTGCTGAGCAAAAAGAACATAAAAGCTCATCTCAGAGACAGCGACTCACATTTGAGGACATTTAAAGTGAGTCCTGAAGATTTAGAAAACAAAGAAATAGTAGTTATTGCCAGTGGGATTATTGAAGCATCCTTTAAAAACAGAGTAGTGTCATTAGCAACCTGACTTATCGAAAAATTATGATTTTCAAAAGCAATCCCTTTTAAAGGGCTAGATTTAATAAAGTCAGCAGGCAGCTGTGCACATAGCAGGAAGAGATAAGAGGAGACTGGACAACCTGAATACTTATGTACATGTGATTTCTTAGTTGTTGTTTTTTTTAATTATTTTTAATAAATTTGCAGAAATCTAAAAAAAAAAAAAAATTCAAATTGTCTTTATGGGGCATTGTGTGTAGAATTTTGAGGAAAAAAAATGAATTTAATCAATTTTGAAATAAGGCTGTAACATAAAATGTGGAAAAAGTGAAGCACTGTGAATACTTTCCAGTTGCACTGTAAGGTGCTACAAAACAAAACATTCAAATGTCACACAAGTGAAGTGCTGTGTATGCATACACACACACATGCACCCAAGCGCCTCACAACAACAACAGCAACGAACAAGAGGTGGGGCATATGTGTGTGACGCAGGGGCGCATATGAAGAATTTGTTTGCAAAAACCAATAAACCCCACTTCCATGAAAATTTCACTCTTTACATCTAACAACTGTTAACATTACCTACTTACATGAAGGATAACTAAGTAGACGGTTGTGCTGTTTCATCCCATCTAGCAACAATGCTTCGCACTGTGTGTTTATATATCCACATACTATTCCATCTAGCTACAATGCTCCGCACTGTGTGTGTTTATATATTTATATATTTATTCCACCTAGCTGCAATGCTCCGTACTGTGGGTGTTTATATATCTACATATTTATTCCATCTAGCTACAATGCTCCGCACTGTGTGTTTATATACTTATATATTTATTCCATCCAGCTAAAATGCTCTGCACTGTGTGTTTATATAGCTACATACTATTCCATCTAGCTACAATGCTCTGCACTGGGTGTGTTTATATTTATATATCTATATATTTATTCCATCCAGCTAAAATGCTCCGCACTGTGTGTTTATATATCTACATACTATTCCATCTAGCTGCAATGCTCCGTACTGTGGGTGTTTATATATCTACATATTTATTCCATCTAGCTACAATGCTCCGCACTGTGTGTTTATATACTCATATATTTATTCCATCCAGCTAAAATGCTCTGCACTGTGTGTCTGTGTATATATATATATATATATATATATATATATATATATATATATATATATTTATGGTAATATGTACATATGTATATTAGCTGCTCTTGCTTTTTTTTCTTGCCTTCTGATTGTTGCTCTGAGTGTTGCTATCCCTGTGCTGTTGCAATCCTGGAATTTCCCCGTTGTGGGACTAATAAAGGCTTATCTTATCTTATCTTATCTTATCTTATAGAAGTTCAAATTGTTTTGTCTCAAAAGCTGATATGTCCTATGTTAAAGACACCATAAATTCATGGTTTGTTTTTTTTTTTTTCAAAAGCCGATAAACGCCGTGAGCGGTTTTTTACAAAAGCCACAGGGCAAATCACCGCTTGGTATTTGGGTCACATGACTCATCTTGGCTGCCTTCCTTGTCTGCTCACTCTGATTGATTTCCCTGGCTGTGTTTGGAATGATCACTCCCTCACACCATCCTTATTCGCTATATATAATTTAGGCAAGGACAACCCCGGGGATGAGCAACAGGCTGGTGAGTGCTCCAGCGCCCCTGAAGACGCATTGCTTTGTTGGCAGCAACCTGTGGAGAAGTAGGAGGAGAAAGTGTGTCAGGTGAGGTTAACCACAACACAAGTAGCCACTTATTCAGATAGTTCTCCTTCACAGCAGTATACCCAAACGAGCCAGCGTTGAATCACGGAAGAATGCTTCCTTATAAATGCTGACTCAGCAGGAACAGCAGGTGTGTCGAATGACTTGATTAGGAGGGCAGGATGAAACGGGAAGGAGGGGGCGAGCACTCACCGGGACATGACAGGGGCCCCCCCTCAAGGAGTGCCTCCTGGTGGTCCACTAGGCTGCTCCGGATGGGCTCGATGGTGGGCCCAGACCATACCTTTGTCATGGATTGCTAACCAGGGAACCCAAGACCGGCCGGACCGTAACCCTCCCAGTGGACCAGGTATTGGAACCCCCGGCCCCGGTGGCGAACATCTAGGATCTCTTGCATGGTGTGCATGACCTGGCCGTTAAGGACCCAAGGAGGAGGAGGTGGCTTCGTTGGGGGACAGAGAGGACTGGAGGAGAGGGGCTTGATCTTCAAGACGAGGAAGGTTGGATGTGTCCAGAGCGTCCGCAGGAGCTGGAGCCGGACAGCAGAGTCACCCACATTGTTGGTGACAGGGAAGGGGCCCACGAACTGGGGGGCGAGCTTACGAGCCTCAACCTTCAGTGGGACCTGATCCATGGACACCCAGACCTGCTGCCTAGTCTTGTAGTCTGGCGCTGGAGCCCTCTAAAGATCAGCATAGCACTGATTGTGCTCCGTAGAGCGGAGGAGCTCCGCCCGGGTAGACCTCCAGGCCTGGCAACAATGACGAAATTGGGCCCTCACGGACAGCACTGCCACCTCTCTCTCCATCATGGGTAACGGTGGGGGGGGGGGGGGGTTGTAGCCCACGGAGGTTTCAACTGGAGAAAGCCCCGTGGCCGAAGAGACAGTAGAATTGAGTGAATACTCCACCCAGGTCAGATGGGAGCTCCATGAAGAAGGGTCGTCGGCTGCCACACAACGAAGGGCGGCCTCCAGGGACTGATTGTTCCACCTGCCCATTGCTCTGCGGGTGGTAACCAGAGGTGAGGCTGACGGTGGTGCCAAGGCAGTGACAGAAGGACTTCCACACCCGTAAGATGAACTGTGGACCCTGGTCAGACACAATAAGATAAGATAAGATAAGCCTTTATTAGTCCCACAATGGGGAAATTCCAGGATTGCAACAGCACAGGGATAGCAACACTCAGAGCAACAATCAGAAGGCAAGAAAAAACAAAAAACAAGAGCAGCTAATATATACAATGTCCATAGGGATGCCGTGCAATCTGATGACGTGGTGGGAAAGTAATTTGGCAGTCTTGGAGGCAGATGGCAGCTTGGGAGAACCTGTCCACAATAGTCAAAATGACGGTGTTGCCATGAGAGGGGGGAAGACCAGTCACTAAGTCCATGGCTATGTGGGACCAAGGCCGACTGGGGACGGGGAGAAGGTGACCAGTGGGGGTGGGGGGAGGTTGTTGGGGGCACAAGTGTTTGGCAAGCCTTCACGTACTCCTGCACGTCCCGCCACAACATGGGCCACCAGAACACTCGCCTGATAATGTCTACGGTGTGCACCACACCAGGATGGCTAGCGAAACATCCGGTGTGCCTCCACTGGATAACTTCACTGCGGAGGGCGGCAGGCACGTAAAGGCGGTTAGGGAGGCAACCCACTGGTTCAGGCTCAGAGGACTGGGCCTGGCGGACTCTCTTCTCAATCTTCCAGGTGAGGTTTCCCAGGACTCATGAAGGCAGGAGAATGGGCTTTGAGCAGGAAGCGGGGTCAGCCGGGTCCCGACTGAACTGCCTGGAGAAAGCGTCAGGCTTAATATTACGGGAGCCAGGCCTATAAGTGACAGTGGAATTGAAATGCTGGAAAAATAGGGCCCAGCAAGCCTGCCTAGAATTCAGCCGGTGGGCCGACCGCAGATACTCGAGGTTCTTGTTGTCGGTCCACACGACTACAGGGTGAACAGCTCCCTCCAGCCAATGTCTCCATTCCTCCAAGGCTAATTTAATAGCCAACAGCTCTCGATCCCCAACATCGTAATTCCTCTCGGCTGGGGTGAGCCATCGAGAGAAATACGTGCATGGGCGGCGCTTCAGGTCAGAGCACTGGGACAAGATCATTCCCACCCCTGTTTCTGAAGCATCCACCTCCAGGGTAAATAATTATTGGAGGTAGGGGTCGACCTGAGCCAAGATGGGTTAGTCCGAGAACATGCCCTTTAATTTCACAAAGGCATGGTCAGCTGCCTCGATCCATAAAAATGGTACCTTAATAGAGGTCAGCTTAGGTAAAGGCTGTGCTATCCCACTATAGTTCCGAATGATACTGCGATAGAAATTCGCAAACCCCAAGAAGCATTACAGATCCTTGTGGTTGTGGGGTGTTGGCCAATCAAGCACAGCCTTCACATTGGCCAGGTCAGCTCTCAGCTCCCCCTCTGCTACGATAAAACCAAGGAAAGAAGTGGAATTGGTGGAAAACTCACACATCTCTGCCTTGATATATAGTTGGTTCTCTTAAGAGCCATTGTAACACGGCTCTAACATGAGTCTGGTGCTCCTCCAGCTTGCGAGAAGAAATCAGGATGTCATCTAGATAAACAAAAAGGAACTGATTTAACATATCGCAGAGGACGTTGTTAATTAAACATTGGAAAGCTGCTGGGGCATTAGTTAATCCAAAAGGCATAATTAGATATTCAAAATGCCCCAGGTGCATTTTAAACACCGTTTTCCATTTGTACCCCTCGCATATTCTAACAAGATGGTTAGTGTTACGTAAATCGATCTTAGAGAATACGCACGAGTGCTGCAGGAGCTCAAAAGCAGAGTTCATCAGGGGCAGAGGGTATTTATCTTTGATGGTTATGGCATTGAGCTCCCGGTAGTCAATGCACGAATGAAGGGACACGTCCTTCTTACCCACAAAGAAAAACCCCATCCCAGGGGGAGCTGAGGATGGCCGAATGAGGCCGGCGTTCAGAGAGTCCTTTATGTACCTCTCCATTGCCTCTCTCTCAGGCCCGAAAACATTATAAAGCCTGCCGGACGGCAACCCCGCACCTGGGAGGACGTCGATGGGACAGTCATATGAGCAATACGGGGGAAGTGCTAGCGCTCGTGACTTGCTAAAGACCTCCCCGAGGTCGTGATAAACCTCGGGCACAAGGCTGAGGTCCGGCAGCTCCACCTGAGGAGAGGAGACGGGGAGGGACGGCGGACACTCGGCCAAACTTAAACATGTTGCAAAACAGTTAGGGCTCCAGGAGGTGATAGAATTCTGTACCGAACTGAGAATAGCATTGTGCCTCCGGAGCCATGGGTACTCTAGAACCACCGCCTGAGAGGCACGTGGAAACACGTAAAAAGTGAGCCTCACCCGGTGGTTACCGGATAGAAGAACGGATAGCTGCACTGTACAATAAGTGACGGACGCCACCGTCTGGCCAGAAAGGGCATGCACGGAACGGGGAGCCAGCAATTTAACTGTCGGAATCCCCATCTCGCAGACCAATGGAGGAGATGAAATTACCCTCTGCCCCGGAATCAGCAAGGTCAGAGACCCTCCTCTCAACCCTGGCAACTGAATCAGGGCCGAAATAGAAAAATTACCAGGGGGATCAGATTGAGTCCTGCCCACCTGACCCCCTGCGGCTACTGACGGGCCGTGTCTTTTGGCCGTAGGTGGCATGTGTCCCACTTGTGCTTCAAAGAACCACAGTAGGTACACGCTCCGATCCGCCGCCGCCACTCAGCCTCTGCCCGTGGAAGGCGAGCAGAGCTGAGCTCCATAGCTTCGGCAGAGGATTCGGATTCACCTACGTCAGTAGACGCTGGGAGTGCGTGAAAGGTGAACAGGCGAGAGGAGGTGCTGCGCTCCGTAGCACGCTCGCAGTACCATTTATCTAATCCGACTGCCTGATCGATTAGGCCGTCCAAGGTGGCAGGAACGGCATGAACTGCCAGGTCGTCGCGGAGCCGAGGATTCAACCCATGGAGGAACGCGCTGCGCAGTGCAACCTGCACACATGCGCACCTCCACGCGTGCGCATGCGCACCTGCACGCACCCACCTCCCCTGCATACAGGGCAGGAATGGAAATGGAAAGGGTTTGGCAGACAATGGAAGAAGTCGAAGGAGCAGGTGGGGGCGGAGTCGCCGGAGCAGACATGCGGCCCAATTGATCAGAAATTGCACTCAGCTGCTGCGTAATTGCCTGCAGCAGCTGAGAGTGCTCAGTCCCCTGCCTCTCTGTAATGTCGAGGCGGTGGAGTGCGGTGTGCTCCGTTGATGAGGCACCTGCTAGGCTGTGACCCAGGCTGGCTTATTCTGTCATATTGACTGGACAATCAGCCTAAGTACAAGATGCAACACCAACAGAATAACACACAAGAAACGTTTGACCCTTTTAATTAATTAAAAAAAAAACACACAAACTTGAAGAAAGCCAGTCCCTCGCCAGAAGAGCAGCAAACCTGCAGAGGGAGAGACGAGGCTGATTAATGGTGGAATGACGGGGGGAGTGGATATCCAAAATAGTACCACTCACGTGGGAAGAGAAGAGAGCCCGGCACAGAACCCAGCGAAGGAGATGAACCAGCAGGTTAGGACTGCTGATGGGGGAATGAGGAGCGGAGTCTGACCGGGTGGAGAGGATGACTGCAACGGGGATGAGCAACAGGCTGGTGAGTGCTCCAACACCCGTGAAGACGCATCACTTCGTTGGCAGCAACCTGTGGAGAAGTAGGAGGAGAAAGTTGTCAGGTGAGGTTAACCACAATACAAGTAGCCACTTAATCAGATAGTTCTGCTTCATGGCAGTATACCCAAACGAGCCAGCGTTGAATCACTGAAGAGCGCTTCCTTATAAACGCTGGCTCAGCAGGAACAGCAGGTGCATCGAATGACTTGATTAGGAGCGCAGGATGAAATGGGAAGGTTAAACCCAATTTTATTTGCCATTGTTTATCGTCCCCCATCAACCTATTCAGAATTTTTATCCGAATTTGCTGATTTCTTAGCTGATTTAGTGTTGAAATCTGATAGAATAATTATAGTAGGGGACTTTAATATACATGTGGATGTAGATAGTGACTGCCTTAATGTGGCTTTTAATTCAATATTAGACTCGATTGGGTTTTCTCAGAAAGTAGGAAATTCTACTCATTACCTCCACCATACATTGGACCTTGTTCTGACATATGGCATAGAAATAGAAAATCTTGTAGTGTCTCCTCATAACCCTGTACTGTCAGACCATTGTCTGTTAACCTTTGATTTTACTATTTCTGACTATTTGGCTCCTAAAGAAAAATATTATCACAGTAGATGCCTCTCAGATGATGCTGTTTCCAAATTTATGCAGATTGTTTCCTCTATGCCATGTGTCAACACAACGGAAATAAGCTATAGACAGCTTGCTCCTTCTGTAATTGATAACATGGTGGATAGTGTTTCAGCTTCTCTGCATCAGGCTCTAGACTTGGTGGCCCCCTTAAAAAAGAAAAAGTCTAATCAGAGATTTTTAACTCCTTGGTTCAACACAGAAACTCGTAGCTTAAAACAGAAGACTCGTCAATTAGAAAGAAAATGGCGCTCTACTAATTTAGATGAAATCTATTTAGCTTGGAGAAATCATCTTTTAATTTATAAAAAATCTCTTAGAAAAGCTAGAACGAGTTATTACTCTGCATTAATAGAAGAGAACAAGAATAATCCTAGGTTTCTTTTCAGTACTGTAGCCAGGTTGACAAAGAGTCAGGACTCTGTCAATCCTAGCATCCCCTTAGAGCTTACTAGTGAGGACTTTATGAACTTTTTCAATAATAAAATTTCATCCATCAGAGATAAAATCAATCAGATTCTTCCCACAGTTAACTTAAATACTGTAACTACTACAACTCCTTCTATTGATGTCTGTCTTGATGAGTTTACTCCAATCGACCTTTGTGAGTTAGACAAAGTAGTTTCCTCATCCAAACCTTCAACTTGTCTTTTAGATCCTATTCCTACCAGGTTATTTAAAGAAGTCTTCCCACTTATTGGTAGCTTTATTCTTCATATAATCAATTCTTCATTAACTTTAGGCCATGTACCGCAGGCTTTTAAAACGGCTGTAATTAAACCCTTACTCAAAAAGCCAACGCTAGATCCAGGAGCTTTAGTTAACTATAGACCAATCTCTAATCTCCCTTTCATTTCAAAAATCTTAGAAAGAGTTGTTGCTACGCAATTATTTGACCACCTGCAGGGAAATGGTTTACTTGAAGAGTTTCAATCTGGGTTTAGAATCCATCATAGTACTGAAACAGCCTTAGCGAAGGTCACTAATGACCTCCTCATTGCATCTGATAATGGACTAGTTTCTGTACTTGTCCTTTTAGATCTTAGTGCAGCTTTTGATACTATTGATCATAATATTCTACTTGATAGATTAGAACACTATGTTGGACTTAATGGAACTTCGTTGCAGTGGTTTAGATCTTATTTATCTGATAGGTTCCAGTTTGTTCATGTAAATGATGAGTTTTCTTTCAGCTCAAAGCTTAGTCATGGAGTTCCACAGGGATCTGTGCTAGGCCCTACTCTTTTTAGTTTATATATGCTTCCGTTAGGCAACATTATTAGAAAGCACTGTATACATTTTCATTGTTATGCAGATGACACACAATTATACCTGTCAATGAAGCCAGATGATACTAATCAATTAGCCAAGTTAGAAGCCTGTCTTAAGGAAATCAAAGCTTGGATGACTTGTAATTTCCTGCTATTAAATTCAGATAAGACTGAAGTCATTCTTGTTGGTCCAAAAAACCTTAGAAATTCCTTTCCAAATCAAACTTTCAGTTTGGACGCAGTTACTCTTTCTCTTAATAGCTCTGTGAGGAACCTTGGAGTTATTTTTGATCAGGATTTGTCCTTCAATTCACATATTAAATTTGTTTCTAAGACTGCCTTCTATCATTTGCGTAATATTGCCAAGATTAGGAGCATCTTGTCTCAGAGTGATGCTGAGAAGCTGATCCACGCTTTTGTTAGCTCGAGATTAGATTATTGTAATTCTTTATTATCAGGCTGTCCTAAAACATCTTTAAAAAGTCTTCAGCTGATCCAAAATGCTGCAGCAAGAGTTTTAACAGGTACTAGAAAGAGAGATCATATCTCTCCGGTTCTGGCCTCCCTTCATTGGCTTCCCATAGAGTTTAGAATTAAGTTTAAAATCCTTCTTCTCACTTACAAAGCTCTAAACAATCAGGCTCCTTTTTATTTAAAAGATCTGATACTACCGTATTATCCTAACAGAGCACTACGCTCTCAAAATGCAGGATTACTTGTAATACCTAGAATCTCCAAAAGTACAATGGGAGGCAGAGCTTTCAGTTATCAAGCTCCTCTACTGTGGAACCAGCTGCCAATCTGGATTCGGGAGTCAGACTCGATCTCTGTTTTTAAGAATAGGGCTAAAACCTACCTTTTTGATCTAGCCTACAATTAGGGAGGGATCATGTGTTTCTGAACCCTCCCTTAGTTATGCTGCTAATAGGTTTAGTCAGCCAGGGGACCTCCAGTAATGCACTGGGCCTCACTCCTTTCCTCACTCTCTATGAAATATTTTTTTTTTTTTGCTGGTCATTAACATTTGTTTGTTCTCTCCCATAGATTGAGTCCCCATCGTGCTGTTTGCTCTCTACATGTCTGTTCTTTTCTTCTTCTCTATCCCCTCACCCCCCAGCCAGTCGCAGCAGATGACTGCCCCTCCCTGAGCCTGGTTCTGCTGGAGGTTTCTTCCTGTTAAAAGGGAGTTTTTCCTCTCCACCGTCGCCAAGTGCTTGCTCACAGGGGATCGCCTGATTGCTGGGGTCTTTCTGCAACTGTGGGGGTCCCCCCTACAGTTGATAGTGCTATGAGATGACTGTTGTTGTGAAATGGCGCTATATAAATAAAGTTGAATTGAATTGAATTGAATTGAAGGAGGTGGCGATCGCTCACTGGGACATGACAACGAGTTGATGTTTGATTTTTTGCTTTATTATGTCTGAGATGTTCATATTTCAAGTGACCATGTCGTAGAAGCTGATTTGGAACTACTAACACCTATAAACCTGCAGATGAAAAAGTGCTTTTTTTTTAACACAACTGGACTTATCTGTTTTTGCAAAAGAACTCTTCATATACTGTATATATGTGGATGCCTCAATGCAACCATTAGTTATGGGTACAGCTTTGGCTGTTTAAAAGTCAGTTTTTACAATGCGTCTTAAAAGTGTTTAGTATGGTACATTCTCTGATTGCTGGTGGTATGTCATTCCACATCTTTGTGCCCCTCACTGATAGCACAGATTGAGCAAATGTGGTGCGTCTGTTGGGGACCTCACAGTCTCCTCTAGTGATTGCTCTGGTGGTTGCACCGGTGACAGTCCTCAGTTTAACATATTCTCCCGTGGGGGGGGGGGGGGGATAGCCATTTAATATTTTGTAAAATGAACAGGCAAATTTGAGAGTTTTGTGATTTTCGAAAGACAGAAAATTTTATTTCTTGTAGAAAGTGTCTTAACACCACTACCTTTGCAGTAACATACTGTGTAATGAAATTACTGTTTAAAAATTCAGTAATGCATTACAGTTACTGAAATTTGATTAGCTGCATTACTCATTACTCATTTTATTAATATGGATAGATATTTTTAGCAGAAATAAATGGCAATACAAACTGTCCCTACCGTAGCTGAGACGTGACCTGTTGCAGAGAGCTGAGTCTTTACTACTGAGTGAAGGAAGAGATTAAGCTACTTTGTTTTTTGTAGAAATAGACAGATTATTTCCCTTTGTCGCAGTGAAAGACAAAAGCATGTTGGTGGGTGGAAAGCTAAAGTGACGGTTGAGACCTACTGCAATCTTGAGAAGCGCTTGAAAACAGCAACAAAGCTCCAACAAAGCTAGTGCTAAATAACTGCTAGCTCTACTAACAACACCGTGTTTGTGGATCTACACTATTTGATCAGCCATGACTTGATGTAAAGTAAAAATACTCTTGTCTCAACAGCCATGGCTGGATTTGAAGCACAGGTATGCATCAGGACAGTTTGTGGCACAAATTAAACCAACTGATTGCCAGATGCATTGTTACAGACAGAAGACGTAATATAAACAGTGACTTTCCATCAGACAGCTGAGACTGTGATCCACTGAAGTTAAAGCACATTTACTTGCTCCCTGGATAAAGATTATTCAAAAATGGATTTGATCTCCAAAAGGAATTTGAGGGACTGGATCATGTTTCTGTCACAGCAGACATTTGGACTGTGGGTAAGAGAAATTTTCTTTGGATCACTGCACATCAGATTAAATCCATATCATAAAGGTAAGATCAACATGGACAGCTTTATGCAGTGTTGTCTATAATGAGGAAATTACTGGCAATATCAAGTTGATTTCCTTCAGATTTTTCCCACAATGAGAGCTCTCAAGGCAGGATAAAGCAGACTGATCATGTTCTAAAAGCTCTGTCTGAAACAGTCTGTTTTCAGCCTGACATTAATAAACCCCTAATGTAATCCATTAATTAAATTGTCTTCCTATGTGTGCAAGATGATTTAAGTATGCATTTTGAAGTAACAAAAAAGCTACTTTTCCATGTAACTAGTTACTTTAATAATGCAGTAATTGGTAAAGCAACTCAATTATTTTTGTAAAGAAGTAACTAGTAACTGCAATTAGTTACTATTTACTGGCCTAATGGTTAGGGATGTGGACTGGTGAGCGGAGGGTTGCAGGCTCGATCCCTGGACTGGCAGGATTAGATCTGGGTGGGACAGATAACATAGCAGTGTTTGTCGCACCCTCCTTAACCCCACTGGGGTGCCCTTGGGCAAGGCCCTTAGTCCCAACTGCTCCAGTGGAGCTGATCAGTGACCACAGGTCAGTCTGTAGTTGTACTGGGCAGCTTCCAGGTGTGAATGTGTAACAGGGTGAACAGGGTGTCCTTGAAAGAGAGAGGTTGCCTCTCAATGGAACTACTCTGTATAAATGAAGGTTAAAAAAAACTATTTTTATTAACTTGCCCAACACTGCTTGTAGATGTGACAGTTATATGTAGATAGATAGATGGATGGGTATACTTTATTGATCCCAAACTGGGAAATTGCAGAATGATAGATGAAGAATCTAAAATCACGCTGAGGTACTTAAATTCCTCTACTAATTGCAGCTCCTCCCCTTTTAAGAAAATGTTTGCATTTGTAATATTTGATGGTTGTTTGGTGAACATGATGCAAAGTTTTTTTGTGTTTGGTAGGAGACATGAATTATTAAGCCAGTCATAGATTTGAGTCATCACTGTTGTAAGAATACAGGTGGCTTCTTTTGTGTTTTTTGCTGGTGTGAATATCACCATGTCATCTGCGTACATTTGTATATGAATGTTTCTGCATGCATTTGGTAAATCATTTATGTATAGGGAGTATAATATTGGTCCAAGTATGGAGCCTTGTGGGACACCCATTTGACATGTTAAATATGGCAGTTTGACACTGTTGACCATTACACATTGCTGTTTGTTGGTTAAATAGGATTTCATCCATTTGTTAGCGTGTTCTGAAAAATTAAACAGAGTAAGTTTGGTTAAAAGGATGTTGGAGTCAAATGCCTTCTTCAGCTGTAGAAACACAGCACCTACACAATTACACTTATCTAAAAACGATTTAGTTTTCTCTACAAACAAGCCTATTGCAGACTCTTGTTGAATGGTGGGCAGGAGGCAGCGGCAACACCTGTTGCTGACAGTACAGGTAAACAACTATTTTTTTTAAATATTTTTTTCTAACTGCAAGATTTGCAGAGGCCAAAGCTCACAAGGTTAAATTTGAATATGACTAACTGTGCTCCCCAGCCATGCACAGGATATCTGCAGCCTCACAGCAGATGACATTACATGAGATTAAATATATTAATTTTTAGTATCCATGAAAGAGTTCAACCACTGTTCTATATATCCTGTTCGTTATTGGAGCAACAACCCAATGTTGTCTTTGAATGTTCATTATACCCCTCTATGGTTTGTTGACTGGTGAGAGAATGTAAAACAAAGTTGACCAACAAATAATATTTAAATGATAACAACAGCATTGAAAAGGGGAAGGGAGACTAAAACTGCTTTTTAATGGCAAATTTGATATTTTTTAAAATTATTTTAAACTTGTTTTAACTTGTTTTTGTATTTCTTAATTATTTTTATCTATCAACTTCCTCCAAGGTCTCCGCCTTTGACCGCCACCTAATCCACATAGCACCGGACCCCCATGATCCCTCCTGCAGGTGGTGAGCCCACTGGAGGGCGGACCCATGTAACTCCTTCGGGCTGAGCCCGGCCGGGTCCCATGGGTGGAAACCCAGCCACCAGATGCTAGCCATCGAGCTCCTCCCCCAGGCCTGACTCCAGGGTCGGGCCCTGGTAACCCCATACCGAGCGGGGTACACTGAATCCTTGATATACAATTTATCATGAGAGTCTGCTGGATCGTTCTTAGTCTGGCCCTTCACCCAGGACCAGTTTGTCTTGGGTGACCCTATCAGAGGCAAATTGCCCCCTCAACATAGCTCCTGGGATCACTGGGGCACGCAAACCCCCCCACCATGATAAGGTGACGATCCATGAGGGGGAAGGCAGGCCAAGCGGAGTGCAGCTCGGCTGGTTGCTGAAGAAAAAACCCGGGTATGGGAGGAGTTCGGTGAGGCCATGGAACAAGACTTTCAGTCGGCCTCGAAGAGATTCTGGCAAACTGTCCGGCGGCTCAGGAGGGGAAAGCAGCTCCCTGTCCACACTGTGTATGGTGCGAATGGGGCACTGTTGACTTTGACTGGGGATATTGTCGGGCGGTGGAAGGAATACTTCGAGGATCTCCTCAATCCCACTGATCTGCCTTCCACAGAGGAAGCAGTGTTTGTGGATGAGGGGGATGACTCGCCTATCACAGGGGCTGAGGTCGCCAAGGTGGTTAAAAATCCCCTTGGTGGCCGGGCCCCGGGGGTGGACGAGATTCGTCCTGAGTACCTCAAGGCCCTGGATGTTGTTGGGCTGTCATGGTTGACACGCCTCTGCAACATTGCGTGGAGGTCGGGGACAGTGCCTTTGGCATGGCAAACCAGGGTAGTGGTTCTTCTTTTCAAAAAAGGGGACCGGAGGGTGTGCTCCAACTTTAGAGGGATCACACTCCTCAGCCTTCCTGGGAAGGTCTATGCCAAGGTACTGGAGAGGAGAGTCCGGCCTTTGATTGAACCTCGGATTCAGGAGGAGCAATGTGGTTTTCATCCTGGCCGTGGCACATCGGACCAGCTCTTTACCCTCTCGAGAATTCTCTAGGGTTCGTGGGAGTTTGCCAAATCAGTTTACATGTGTTTTGTGGACTTGGAGAAGGCATTTGACCGCGTCCCTCGTGTTTCTTTGTGGAGGGTGCTTCGGGAGTATGGGGTATCAGGCTTGTTGTTACGAGCTATTCGGTCTCTGTACGACCGTTGTGAGAGTTTGGTTCATATTGCCAACACTCGGTCGGACTCATTCCCAGTGAGAGTTGGACTCCGCCAGGGCTGCCCTTTGTCACCAATCCTGTTCATAATTTTTATGGACAGGATTTCTAGGCACAGCCAGGGAATGGAAGGTGTCATGCTTGGTGACCACAGGATCTCATCTCTGTTGTTTGCAGATGATGTTGTCCTGTTTGCTTCATCCAGCAATGACCTCCAGCTCTTGCTGGGACGGTTTGCCGCTGAGTGTGAAGCGGCTGGGATGAGAATCAGCACCTCCAAGTCCGAACTCCATGGTCCTCAGCTGGAAAAAGGTGAATTGTCCTCTCTGGGTAGGGGACAGGCTCCAGCCCCAAGTGGAGGAGTTTTAAGTATCTTGGGGTTTAAGTATCTCGGGGTCTTATTCACATTCCACATGGTGGCGCTGTGACCTTCCTGTGGTAATGTATCATCACTTCCTGTGTTGCTGACTGTCTGTGGTTTGCTCTCCTCGTTCTCCCGAGGATTTTGCCTTTAATTGTATTTTAATCACTTTTTTCCATCTACTGTTAGCTCTCACTTCTGTTTATTAAGCCTCTTGCACCTGTGTGCACACTCAGTGTCAACCAATCACTCTCTTCAGCCTTCTGTTCACCTTTCATCGGTGTTTGTGTTAGCTTCGGGTTAGCCATTGCTATGGCTACTAGCTCTCTTTCCCCTTCTCCTCTGGTGTGCTCTCTCTGTCAGATATTTAGCTACACCTCTGCCTCTTTTAGTGATAACGGTAAATGTAATAAATGTTGTCTTTTTGAGGCACTCGAGGCGAGGTTGACTGATTTGGAATCCCGGCTCCGCTGCATTGAAACACCGTCTGTGCCAGTTAACTTTGACGGAAGTCCCTTAGCGGCAGTGGAGCTCCCTGGCATAGGGCGACCCGTTAGTGGTCCTCCGGTCCTCCTCAGCAGCGAGGAGACTGGGTGGGTGACGGTGAGAAGGAAGCCTAGTCGCAAAGCCCCGGTTAACCACCAACCTGTTCACGTTTGTAATTGTTTTTCCCCGCTCAGCGACACACCCGCTGAGGAAAAACCTCTGATCATTGGCGACTTTGTAGTCAGAAACGTGAACCTAGAGACTCCAGCGGCCATAGTCAAATGCATTCCTGGGGCCAGAGCAGGCGACATCGAGTCAAATTTGAAAATGCTGGCTAAAAGTAATTGTAAATACTCCACAATTGTTATTCACGCTGGCATTAATGACATCTGTCTCTGGCAGGCGGAAGTCACGAAACTTAATGTAGAATCGGTGTGTGACTTTGCCAAAACAATGTCGGACTCTGTAGTATTCTCTGGGCCCCTCCCCAATCTGACCAGTGATGACACGTTTAGCCGCTTGTCATCCTTCAACCGCTGGCTGTCTGTGTGGTGTCCTGCAAACAACGTGGGCTACACTGACAATTGGAGCTCATTTTGGGGAAAACCTGGTCTTATGAGACGAGACAGCGTTCATCCCACTTTGGATGGTGCTTCTTATTTATCTAACAATCTGGCATCTTTTTTATCCAAATTTCCAAAACCCTGACTACTCAGAGTTGGGACCAGGAAGCAGAGTCGCAGTCTTACACGCCTCTCTGCAGCTCCTCTTCATCCGCCACCCCTCAACTTAGCCCCTGTCTTCCCCATCAGAGAATCATTGTGGGGCAGCAGTGGCTCAGGAGGTAGAGCAGGTTGTCTAATAACCCGATGGTTTGCGGTTCGAATCCCGCTCTCCCCAGATATCCTGCCGTTGTGTCCCTGGGCAAGACACTTCACCTGCATTGCCTCCAGTGCCCATAACACTGGGTATGAATGTGTATAAATGTATAAAATGTTCGGTGGCGGCCGGAAAGGCCATTGGCGCAGATTGGCTGCCAAGTTTCCGTCAGCCTGCCCCAGGGCAGCTGTGGCTGCAGAAGTAGCTGGCCACTACCATTGTCTGTCTGGAGTGAATGAATAATGTACCTATTTGTATAGCGTCTTTGAGTATATATGATAAAGCGCTATATAAAACCGATGCATTATTATTATTATTATTATTATTATTATTGTCTGCTCCCTCCAAAGCAAATAAAAATATAATATATAAGCATCCCAAAGTGATTAAACAAAAAATTGGTAAAGCTCAAATTAAGCATGAAGCCTCTAAATTGAATGACTTGGCCTCTGTTCCTCCTCATAATTAAAAAATTAAATGCGGTTTATTAAATATTAGGTCTCTAACTCCCAAGTCTCTGCTAGTCCATGATCTGTTAATTGATCATCAGATTGATTTAATATCTCTTACAGAGACTTGGTTAGGGCAAGAGGATTATGTTGGTTTAAATGAATCAACTGCCTCTGGTTATTTAAACTGTCAAAATCCCAGAAGTTCTGGTCGTGGAGGAGGAGTCACATCAATTTACCATTCCAAATTATTAGTTAATGTAAAGCAAAAAACATGTTATAATTCCTTTGAGGGCATGGTCCTCAGTATTGGGCACTTTAGCAATTTTAGACGTAACCCAATTTTATTTGCCATAGTTTATCGTCCTCCATCAATCTATTCAGAATTTTTATCTGAATTTCCCGAATTCTTAGCTGATTTAGTGCTGAAATCAGATAGAATAATTATAGTAGGGGACTTTAATATACATGTAGATGTAGATAGTGATTGCCTTAATGTGGCATTTAATTCAATATTAGACTCTATGGGGTTTTCTCAGAAAGTAGGAAATTCTACTTATCTCCACCATACGTTGGACCTTGTTCTGACATATGGCATAGAAATAGAACATCTGGTAGTGTCTCCTCATAACCCTGTACTGTCAGACCATTGTCTGTTAACCTTTGATTTTACTATTTCTGACTATTTGGCTCCTAAAGAAAAATATTACTACAGTAGATGCCTCTCAGATGATGTTGTTACCAAATTTATGCAGTGTTTCCTCTATGCCATGTGTCAACACAACGGAAATAAGCTATAGAGAGCTTGCTCCTTCTGTAATTGATAACATGGTAGCTAGACTTGGTGGCCCCCTTAAAAATGAAAAAGTCTAATCAGAGATTTCGAACTCCTTGGTTCAACACAGAAACTCGTAGCTTAAAACAGAAGACTCGTCAATTAGAAAGAAAATGGCGCTCCACTAATTTAGATGAAATCTATTTAGCTTGGAGAAATTGTCTTTTAATTTAAAAAATATCTCTTAGAAAAGCTAGAACGAGTTATTATTCTGCATTAATAGAGGAGAACAAGAACAATCCCAGGTTTCTTTTCAGTACTGTAGCCAAGTTGACAAAGAATCAGGACTCTGTCAATCCTAGCATTCCCTTAGAGCTTACTAGTCAGGACTTTATGAACTTTTTCAATGATAAAATTTCATCCATCAGAGATAAAATCAATCAGATTCTTTCCACCGTTAACTTAAATATAGTAACTACCACAACTCCTTCAATTGATAACTGTCTTGATGAGTTTACTCCAACTGACCTTTTAGAGTTAGACAAAATGGTTTCCTCATCCAAACCTTCAACTTGTCTTTTAGACCTTATTCCTACCAGGTTATTTAAAGAAGTCTTCCCACTTATTGGTAGCTTTATTCTTCATATAATCAATTCTTCATTAACTTTAGGCCATGTACCGCAGGCTTTTAAAACGGCTGTAATTAAACCCCTACTCAAAAAGCCAATGCTGGATCCAGGAGCTTTAGCTAACTATAGACCAATCTCTAATCTCCCTTTCATTTCAAAAATCTTAGAAAGAGTAGTTGCTACCCAATTAGTTGACCACCTGCAGGGAAATGGTTTACTTGAAGAGTTTCAATCTGGGTTTAGAATCCATCATAGTACTGAAACAGCTTTAGCAAAGGTCACTAACGACCTCTTCATCGCATCTGATAATGGACTTGTTTCTGTACTTGTCCTTTCAGACCTTAGTGCAGCTTTTGATACTATTGATCATAATATTCTACTTGATAGATGAGAACATTATGTTGGACTTAATGGAACTTCATTGCAGTGGTTTAGATCTTATTTATCTGATAGGCTCCAGTTTGTTCATGTCAATAATTAATTTTCTTTCAACTCAAAGCTCACTTATGGAGTTCCACAGGGATCTGTGCTAGGCCCTACTCTTTTTAGTTTATATATGCTTCCGCTAGGCAACATTATTAGAAAACACTGTATACATTTTCATTGTTATGCAGATGACACACAATTATACCTGTCAATGAAGCCAGATGATAGTAATCAATGAGTCAAGTTAGAAGCCTGTCTTAAGGAAATCAAAGCTTGGATGACTTGTAATTTCCTGCTATTAAATTCAGATATGACTGAAGTAATTCTTGTTGGTCCAAAAAACCTTAGAAATACCTTTCCAAATCACTTTCCAAAAAACTTTCAGTTTGAATACAGTTACTCTTTCTCTTAATAGCTCTGTGAGGAACCTTGGAATTATTTTTGATCAAGGTCTGTCTTTCAATTCACATATTAAATTCGTTTCTAAGACTGCCTTCTATCATTTGCGTAATCTATTATTATTATTATTGCGTAATCTATTATTAAAGAAACTACAAAATTGTGGTATTAGAGGGGTAGCACTGTCCTGGTTAAGAAGTTACTTAAAGAATAGATATCAGTTTGTATGTGTTAACAACAAAAACTCAGAGCTACTGAAGGTCACCTGTGGAGTCCCACAGGGTTCAGTTTTGAGACCATTATTATTCAATATGTATATAAATGATATATGTAAAGTTTCAGAAAAAATGGACTTAATATTGTTTGCTGATGACACTAACCTGCTATGCAGTGGAAACAATTTGGAACAACTTCTGGATACACTCGGAAAGGAATTAGGAAAGCTTAAACTGTGGTTTGATTCAAACAAATTAACGCTCAATTTAAGCAAGACAAAATTTATAGTCTTTAACAACCATCACAACTACCCAGTACCCAAACTCAGTGTAAATGGTGTAGAGATTGAAAGGGTATCCGAAACTAAATTCCTTGGAGTAATAATTGATAACAAACTGTGTTGGAAGCCACATATTAATTATATAAAAGGTAAAGTATTCAAATCAATTGCAATATTACACAGAGTGAAAAATTTGCTGAATCAACCCACACTATACACCTTGTATCAGTCATTAATACTCCCATACATGACATTTTGTAATGAAGTATGGGGAAATACATATAAAACAAACATATATCCACTCTTTATGCTTCAAAAGAGAGCTATTAGAATAATCAACAAAGCAGCTTACAGGGAACCAACAAACCCACTTTTTCTTAAACAAAAAACTCTCAAGTTGAAAGATCTGATCGACTTTAAAACCGCAATAATAATGTTCAAAGTGAAGAATCTATCACTGCCCGCAAATATCCAAAAGTTGTTCCAAACAAGGGAGAAACGATATCACTTCAGAGGAACATGTATATTTCAAAAGCCTACAGTGAGAACAACTACCAAGCAACACTGTATTTCAGTGCAAGGTGTCAGATTATGGAACGATTTTGGACCTGAATTAAAATCATGTACAAAGCTTGGACAATTTAAACAAAAACTAAAGGAAGAAATACTCCAAACATATTTACAAGACGACATGTAAACTCACATAAGGATTGACATTTCCAGCCTGTGTTGTGTTATAGCTTAGTTTTTCTTTTTTCTCTGTGACACTATGTCTTAGATTTGTTTTTGAATATTAACCGCTTAACTTAGACTAGCTCAGTTTTCTTTTTCTCTCAGTCATATTTTGTCTTAGCCTTGTTTTAAATTGTAATCGCTCTTTTTTTTTTTTTTTTTTTTTTTTTTGTTACTTATTTGTACCCGTAGGTAGATTCGGTTTGCAGTCTGGTGACAAGCCACCGGCTGCTGGTCGCTGCGTGCGCGAGCGCCCTAAACCTACATGTTTTTGGTATGCGGGAGGAAACCGGAGAAATCCCGGAGTAAACCCGCGCAACACGGGGAGAACATGCAAACTCCACACAGCTCACTGTTGGTCGGGGGCTGGAATCGAACCCACGATCCCCGCGATCCCCCGGCCGAGGGTAAAACTGTGCTGCCACAGTGCTGAACCACTGCTCCACCGTGCAGCCGTGACCAAAACCACCGGTAAAGGAGGCAAGAAGAAGAGGAAGACCAGGAGGGAGAGCTACGCCATCTACGTTTACAAGGTACTGAAGCAGGTCCACCCTGACACCGGTATCTCCTCCAAGGCCATGAGCATCATGAACTCCTTTGTCAACGACATCTTTGAGCGCATCGCCTCCGAGGCCTCTCGTCTGGCCCACTACAACAAGCGCTCCACCATCACCTCCAGGGAGATCCAGACCGCAGTGCGCCTCCTGCTGCCCGGTGAGCTGGCCAAGCACGCCGTGTCTGAGGGAACCAAGGCTGTTACCAAGTTACCAAGTACACCAGCTCCAAGTAAACTCCTGACTACACTCATCGCCACCGTGCAGCTCTTGTCTTGTTTTCTCTTTTTTCTCCTTTGAATTCTTGGATGGAATATGGGTGGGCAATATAAGCTGCGGCTTCAGCCATCACCCATTTCGGATAACTCACGTGGAATTGTATAGTAGAAGGAGTCTTTGTCTAATTTGACCTTGTTGTTATATTATACAGTTTCTTTTAACCTGTAATGTACTATCCGAAATAAATAAATAAATTCATTCAAAAAATAAATAATTCATTCAAATAATATTGCCAAAATTAGGAGCATCTTGTCTCAGAGTGATGCTGAGAAACTGATCCACGCTTTTGTTAGCTCTAGGTTAGATTACTGTAATTCTTTATTATCAGGTTGTCCTAAAACATCTTTAAAAAGTCTTCAGCTGATCCAAAATGCTGCAGCAAGAATTTTAACAGGTACTAGAAAGAGAGATCATATCTCTCCGGTTCTGGCCTCCCTTCATTGGCTTCCCATAGAGTTTAGAATTAAGTTTAAAATCCTTCTTCTTACTTACAAAGCTCTAAACAATCAGACCCCTTTTTATTTAAAAGATCTGATACTACCGTATTATCCTAATAGAGCACTACGCTCCCAAAATGCAGGATTACTTGTAATACCCAGAATCTCTAAAAGTACAATGGGAGGCAGAGCTTTCAGTTATCAAGCTCCTCTACTGTGGAACCAGCTGCCAATCTGGATTGGGGAGTCAGACTCGATCTCTGTTTTTAAGAATAGGGTTAAAACCTTCCTTTTTGATTTAGCCTACAATTAGGGAGGGATCTTGTGTTTCTGAACCCGCCCTTAGTTATGCTGCTAATAGGTTTATACAGCCGGGGGACCTCCAATAATGCACTGGGCTTCACTCCTTTCTTCACTCCCAATGAAATATTTTTTTTTGCTGCTCATTAACATCTGTTCTCTCCCACAGATTGAGTCCCCATTGTGCTGTTTGCTCCCTACATGTCTGTTCTTTTCATCTTCTCTGTCACCTCACCCCCCAGCCAGTCACAGCAGATGACTGCCCCTCCCTGAGCCTGGTTCTGCTGGAGGTTTCTCCCTGTTAAAAAGGAGTTTTTCCTCTCCACCGTCGCCAAGTGCTTGCTCACAGGGGATCGCCTAATTGCTGGGGTCTTTCTGCAACTGTGGGGGTTCCCCCTACAGTTGAAAGTGCTATGAGATGACTGTTGTTGTGAAATGGCGCTATATAAATAAAGCTGAATTGAATTGCATTGAATTGAATTGAATTGAATTGAGTGAGGGGAAA
Organism: Pholidichthys leucotaenia; assembly: GCA_020510985.1. Lineage (NCBI taxonomy): Eukaryota > Metazoa > Chordata > Actinopteri > Cichliformes > Pholidichthyidae > Pholidichthys > Pholidichthys leucotaenia. The sequence continues at coordinate 9,034,371 of CM035840.1, forward strand.
ATGGAGTGAGAGATTGACAGACGGATTGGAGCAGCATCTGCAGTGATGCGGACGTTGTACCGGTCTGTTGTGGTGAAGAGGGAGCTGAGTTCTAAGGCAAAGCTGTCGATTTACCAGTCAATCTACGTTCCTACTCTCACCTATGGTCACGAGCTTTGGATAATGACCGAAAGAATGAGATCGTGGATACAAGCGGCTGAAATGAGCTTTCTCTTAGGATTGCTGGACTCACCTTCAGAGATAGGGTGAGGAGCTCAGTCATCCGGGAGAGGCTCACAGTAGAACCGCTGCTCCTCCACATTGAAAGGAGTCAGTTGAGGTGGTATGGGCATCTGATTAGGATGCCTCCTGGACCCCTCCCACTTGAGGTGTTTCGGGCGCGTCCCACTGGGAGGCGACCCCGGGGCAGACCCAGGACTCGGTGGAGGGACTATGTCTCCCAGCTGGTCTGGGAACGTCTTGGTATCCTGTCTGAAGAGCTGGAGCAGGTGGCTGGGGAGAGAGAAGTCTGGGCTTCTCTGCTTGAACTGCCGCCTCCGCGACCCGGACCTCCGGAAAAGCGGTAGAAGATGGATGGATGGATGAATGGATGGATATCAAATTCTTTTTATTCTATTTTATTGTAGGCAATCATGGAGTAGGCAAGTGCAATGCTAATGGAGAACTTCTACTTGCACTATGTTCAGAGTACAACCTTGTGATAACCAACACTCTATTTAAGCACAAGGACACACACAAGAAGACATGGATGCACCCAAGATCCAAGCACTGGCACTTATTAGACTACATCATAGTCAGGCAGAGAGACATAAGGGATATATTGGACACCAGAGCAATGAGAGGTGCGGACTGTGGTACTGATCATGTTATGCTGAGATCTAGATTAAGGATTTGCAGACGAAAACAGCACTGCAGAATGGGTGCGAAGCCACCACGGAAGCTAAACACTAGTGCACTGAAAGGCCAAAAGAAGCAGGAAGAACTTAAAAAGGAAATGGATGAAAACTTGAAAAACTGGTACAGGAACAACTCAGAGAATGACATAGAAGAGAAATGGGCAACACTTTAGCTGACCAACTGCCTGCACAAGCTCATCCAAGAGATATGGGATGCCCAGAAAGTACCTCAAGACTGGAAGGATGCAAGTATTGTGCCTTTGTTCAAGAAAGGTGACAGAAAAGATTGTGGAAATTATCGAGGTATATCACTGCTAGGTTCAGGTTCAGGTTCAGGTTACTTTATTTGTACCCATAGGTAGATTTGTTTTGCAGTCTGGTGACAGCCATATTTACAAGCCACAATTACATTCAACATTCAACATAAACACAAACACAGGCACACATGAAGCTGACTATAAACATGATAAATATACTCAAGGCTCCATCAATCAGGATATAAAGACAAAGAGATGAGAGAAAAACCAGAGATAAGAGAGAAGGGTCATATTAAAAAGTTAAAGTCTAGTCAAAGAGGTTAAAAACTCAAAGGTCTAAAACCCAATAAAATATTTAGAACCCAAGTGACATCCTACAAAAATAAGTAAATATAAAATGGAGTTAATAAATAGGTACCTAAATTATGTACAATATATTGTTACAGCTTGTTCAACTCTTTGACAGCAGCAGGAACAAAGCTGTTTTTGTAGCGCTGGGTTTTGCTTTTTGGGACAGCAAACCTCCGTCTTGAGGGAAGAAGCTGAAAGCTGCAGTGCAAAGGGTGGGAGTCATCATTTAAAATGGAGGTAGCCATCCTCTGTACTTGTCTGGTGTACAAGGATGTCAGGCTCAGCTGTGACTCACCAAGCAAACGACTGGATCATCTAACTACCTGATCCAAGGATTTCCTCTGTTTCAGTTTTATCTGACCAAACCATGACACTAAAGAAAAGGATAAAACAGATTCAATAAAAGCCAGATAAAACATTGTCATTATGGTTCGGTCAATTTGGAAGTTTCCTCAAGCAATGCAAATGTTGCTGACGCTTTTTGCACACCCTTTCACAGTTCTCTTCAAAGTTTAAATTACTATCAATAATCGTCCCAAGATATTTGTAGGATTGTACACATTCAGTGGTCTGACCTTTAAGTACGGTGACTTTGTGCCTGGGAGTTTTCCTCCTATAGTCAATAATCATATCTTTATTTTTTGTCGTATTCAGCTGCAGGTAGGAATCCTCACACCAGTGAACAAAATCATCAACTGCTGGGCCGTGGCCACTCTCACCATCCTGGAGGAGACTGACAATAACTGAATCATCGGCATACTTTATAATGTGTCTGTTGTCATGTCTGCTCCGACACATGTTTGTGTACAGGATGAAGAGTAGTGGTGACAACACACACCCCTGAGGAGAGCCAGTAGAAGAGCACTTTAGGTCAGACAATGTACCATTGACCCTTACTCTCTGCGTCCTGTTGGTTAAGAAATCCAGAATCCAACCCACCAAATTATTGCTCAAATCAAATTGTTGCAGGAGCCTTTCAACTAAAATATGAGGTTGCATTGTATTAAAGGCAGAGAAAAAGTCCACAAATAAAAGCCTGGCGTGTGTCCCACTAAAATCCAGATGTTTAAAAAGCATGTTAAACAGAGTGACAGTGGCGTCCTCCACTCCTCTGTGAAGCCTATAGGCAAACTGCAGAGGATCCAATGCATGTTCAGTCTGCTTTAGGACCTCACATCTGACCAGTTTTTCAAAAATTTTCATTAAAATTGAAGTCAAAGCAACTGGTCTAAAGTCGTTTACCATTTTAGGACAGCTGGATTTTGGAACGGGAACAACCACGGCATCTTTCCAGATCTTGGGCACATGTGTCTGTAAGGACTTATTGAAAATGTAATGAAATACAGGACTCAGTTCATGTGCACAGGACTTTACCAAGCGCCCACATACAGTATATTATCAGGGCCCTGACTTTTGTTCACTTTTACAGTGCAGAACTCCCTTTTAATATCCTGCACCTCAATATTAAAGTGCTGATTGTCTTTGAGTTTCTGTTTCAAATCTTGGGTTTCAGTGCTAAAATCAAAGGAGTCAAAACGACCATGAAAACAATTAAGAGCATTAGCCAGCTCTGTGTCTGAATTAAAACCATCTAAAAACACACGATTACTGCGCTCTGTGCTCTGAAGGCCTGCAATAGTTTTCATACTGGCCCAGGCTGAACCAAGTATCTTTGTTGCCATCTTGCTTTCCAATTCTGATTTAAAATTCTGTTTTGCTCTTAAAATTTCGGACTTCAGCTCTTTTGTGGCAACCTGTAGCTCAGAAACAGACCCCTGTTTAAAGGCAAGTGCTTTCCTCTGTAAGCAGGATTTAACTGATTTTGTAACCCATGGCTTGTTGTTGGGATATATTTTGACACGTTTACGTGGAACGATCATATTTTTACAGAAAGACATGTATGAGCATGTGACGTCCACCAAAGAGTCCAAATGATCCCCGCAGGACAGTGTGAAAACCTCCCAGTCCATACAGTTAAAGCATTCCTGGAGGCAGTGCACTGAATCCTCTGTCCACACATTTATGTCTCTGGTCTCCACCTTGCCTCTTCTGAGAGCAGTTTTATATGTGGGCAGCAAATGTACACAGTTGTGATCTGAGGATCCTAAAGGAGGAAGGGGGAGTGATTTATAGGCCCTCTCTATGGATCCATAGCACAGGTCCAATGTCTTTTTTCGCCTGGTTGTACAGGAGACATACTGATAAAAGTTTTTAAGTGTCTTCTTCAAAGAGACATGGTTAAAATCCCCAAGAATAAAGTTTGGCACCTCTGGAGAAATTGACTGCAGCCGCAGCATCACATCAAAGATGGTGCTGGAGGCGGAGTAAACGTCTGCCCTCGGGTGAATGTACAGAGTTGTGATGAAAAGTTGGGGGAACTCACGGGGCAGATAAAAGGGGCGTAGCGATATGGACAGAAGCTCCACATCGGGTGTACAGACGTGCTAACTGACTGTGACTGTAATGTATAAACATACGCCGCCCCCCTGATGTTTCCCCGTTACCTCTTCCTGCCGATCCGAGTGGAGTGGGGCTCCAAAGCTGTCAATCCACAGGTCCACGTCCCGGTCATGCGCAGTAAGCCAAGTCTCTGTGTAAGCCATGGCACAGCAGTTCTTGAAGTCCTTCTGGTAGCGTACATTCCCTTGAATTTCGTCCACCTTGTTCCTCAGAGAGTGTACGTTCCCCAAAATCATGGAAGGAAGAGGAATGTTACCAAACTGACGTTTCCTCAGGCGTAATTTCACGCCTCCACTCTTTCCGCGCCTCCTTCTCTTGTCTTTCCTTTCATTGCTGTGTCCATGAACGTCTCACAAAATAAAGTCCGGCAGTTGCGACATAGACTCAATCACAGACGCTGCATCATCCGTGTTTAAATGCAGCAACATGTCCCTGGAATATTGTATTCTCCCCGGCATGATCACGATCGCGCTCACCTCAGAGACACAGAGCCGATGGGAAAGAAGCAGCAGTGCAAAAATGGGGAGGAAATCCATATTGATGGAACCAGGGAGCTCTTCGCCATACAGTCCGCAAACATTCCTGGACAAAAACGACACAGAGAATTTTGTTAAAAACACTGTCTCCCATTCTGCCCACTTTCACCCAGTATGTCACATGCCACACTAGAGACAATAAAACACTGGATTTTTTCTACGCAAACACTAAGGAGGCGTACACCTCATCACAACTCCCCCCACTTGGGAGATCGGATCACAACTTGGTTCATCTCCGACCGGTGTACAAACCCCTAGTGCACAGACAACCTCCGGCCATGCACACTGTGGAGTTATGGTCTGAGGAGACAATGGACACTCTAAAGGACTGTTTTGAAGCCACTGCCTGGAAGCAGCTCTGCGATCCACATGGTGAGGACATCGATGGCCTCATTCACACCTTCACGGGCTACCTCAGCTTCTGTGTGGACAAATCCGTTCCCACCAAGACCATACGGCGTCACTCAAACAACAAACCCTGGATCAACCCTGAGATAAAAACACTTCTGAGAGAGAAGAAGAGGATCTTCAGGTCGGGGAACAGGGAGATGCTGAAGTCCGTACAGAGGGAGCTGAGGAGAAAGATCAGAGAAGGCAAGGACAGCTTCAGGAAGAAGATGGAAGACAAGCTGCAACAGAGCGACATCACCGGGGTCTGGAGAAACCTCAAAACCATCTCGGGGCTCCAGAATACCTCCCCCCAGGCCACGGGGGGCAGGGAGTGGGCGAACAACCTGAATCTGTTTTTCAATAGATTTGACCAACCGCCCTCCCCCCTGTCTGCACAACAACCACTGCTGCCTCTAAGAAATCAAGTCCTGCTGCCCACTCCCCACTCCACCAACACCCCCCCCACTCCCAACACACAGCCCCCCATCCTGACCCTGACCAAGACCCAGGTGAGGACGGAGCTGAGGAAGATCAAGGCGAGGAAGGCGTCGGGACCGGACGGCATCAGCGCAAAGCTCCTCAAGTCCTGTGCAGACCAGCTGTGTGGGATTGTGACGTATATCTTCAACATGAGCCTGAAACTGGGGAGGGTACCACAGCTGTGGAAAACATCTTGTGTGGTACCTGTACCAAAAACTTCCCACCCCAAAGACCTGAACAGCTACAGACCGGTGGCCTTGACGTCCCACTTGATGAAGACCCTGGAGAGACTGCTCCTTGCTCATCTCCGCCCCCTGGTGGAACCAGCGATGGATCCACTCCAGTTCGCCTACCAGCATGGCATTGGGGTGGAGGATGCGGTGATCTTCCTCCTTCACCGTTCTCTGTCCCACCTGGAGAAGCCCAGGAATATGGTGAGGATCATGTTCTTTGACTTCTCCAGTGCTTTCAACACCATCCAACCGATGATCCTGAAGGACAAGCTGCTGCCCCCAGGGAACGGTGCTGGCTCCCTTCCTGTTCACTCTTTATACTGCGGACTTCTCACACAACACAACACACTGCCATCTACAGAAGTTCTCTGATGACTCTGCGATCGTTGGCCTCATCTCCAATGGAGATGAAGCTGAGTACAGAGGGCTTATCCAGGATTTCGTGGACTGGTGCCATCGGAACTGCCTCCAGATCAACGCGAGGAAAACTAAGGAGCTGGTGGTGGACTGCCGCAGGCATGGGCAGCCCCTCACAGTACCAGTAAATATACAGGGAACAGACATCGAGATGGTGACATCCTATAAGTACCTGGGTATTCATCTGAACAATAAACTAGACTGGTCACACAATACTGACGCACTCTACAAGAAGGGACAGCGCAGGCTGTTCCTGCTGAGGAGACTCAGGTCTTTTGGTGTATAAGGGGCGCTGCTGAAGTCATTCTATGACACGGTGGTGGCATCAGCCAACACTTTTGGAGTGGTCTGCTGGGGCAGTGGCATTACTGCAGCCGATAGGAAGAGACTGAACAAACTGATTAAGAAAGCTAGCTCTGTCCTGGGGCAGCGCCTTGATCCGATGGAGGAGATAGGAGAGAGAAGGACGGTGGCTAAACTGTCATCTCTGCTGGAATCCGAGTTCCACCCTATGCAGGACATACTGGATGCACTGAGGAGCTCATTTAGCAGCAGACTACATCATCCCAGGTGCACAACCGAGAGGTTTCGTAGGTCCTTCCTACCAACGGCTGTCAGACTGTACAACCTAAGCAGGGCTGCTCGCAGAGATAGCAAAAAGACGTAACAAACTAATAGTTTTTTTGAATGCAAAAGATGCAATAGACTTACACAATGGTCCTCTCCGGCATACAACTAGGAACATACCGGTCGCTATGGAGGGTGAGAATATGTATGGGCACATAATCATACCATGTAGGATAACTAAATAGACGGTTATGCTGTTTCATCCCACCTAGCAACAATGCTCTGCACTGTGTGTGTTTATATATTTACATATTTATTCCATATAGCTACAATGCTCAGCACTGGGTGTGTTTATATTTATATATCTATATATTTATTCCATCTAGCTACAATGCTCCGCACTGTGTTTTTATATATCTACATATTATTCCATCTAGCTACATTGCTCCGCACTGTGTGTGTTTATATACTTGCATATTTATTCCACCTAGCTGCAATGCTCCGTACTGTGGGTGTTTATATATTTACATATTTATTCCATCTAGCTACAATGCTCTGCACTGTGTGTTCATATATTCATATATTTATTCCATCCAGCTACAATGCTCTGCACTGTGTGTCTGTGTGTGTGTGTGTATATATATATTTTATAGTAATATGTACATATGTATATTAGCTGCTCTTGCTTGCTTGAGTGTTGCTATCCCTGTGCTGTTGCAATCCTGGAATTTCCCCGTTGTGGGACTAATAAAGGCTTATCTTATCTTATCTTATCTGCGGTGATCTTCCTCCTTCACCGTTCTCTGTCCCACCTGGAGAAGCCCGGGAATATGGTGAGGATCATGTTCTTTGACTTCTCCAGTGCTTTCAACACCATCCAACCGATGATCCTGAAGGACAAGCTGCTGCGCGCAGGGGTGGACCAGCACCTGTCATCATGGATCCTGGACTACCTCACGAACCGGCCTCAGTTTGTGAGAACCCGGGACTGTGTGTCCGACACGATCATCAGTAGCACGGGGGCCCCCCAGGGAACGGTGCTGGCTCCCTTCCTGTTCACTCTTTATACTGCGGACTTCTCACACAACACAACACACTGCCATCTACAGAAGTTCTCTGATGACTCTGCGATCGTTGGCCTCATCTCCAATGGAGATGAAGCTGAGTACAGAGGGCTTATCCAGGACTTCGTGGACTGGTGCCATCGGAACTGCCTCCAGATCAACGCGAGGAAAACTAAGGAGCTGGTGGTGGACTGCCGCAGGCATGGGCAGCCCCTCACAGTACCAGTAAATATACAGGGAACAGACATCGAGATGGTGACATCCTATAAGTACCTGGGTATTCATCTGAACAATAAACTAGACTGGTCACACAATACTGATGCACTCTACAAGAAGGGACAGCGCAGGCTGTTCCTGCTGAGGAGACTCAGGTCTTTTGGTGTACAAGGGGCGCTGCTGAAGTCATTCTATGACACGGTGGTGGCATCAGCCATCACTTTTGGAGTGGTCTGCTGGGGCAGTGGCATTACTGCAGCCGATAGGAAGAGACTGAACAAACTGATTAAGAAAGCTAGCTCTGTCCTGGGGCAGCGCCTTGATCCGATGGAGGAGATAGGAGAGAGAAGGACGGTGGCTAAACTGTCATCTCTGCTGGAGTCCGAGTTCCACCCTATGAATGCTCCGTACTGTGGGTGTTTATATATTTACATATTTATTCCATCCAGCTACAATGCTCTGCACTGTGTGTCTGTGTGTGTGTGTATATATATATATTTTATAGTAATACGTACATATGTTTATTAGCTGCTCTTGCTTGCTTGTTTTTTTTCTTGCCTTCTGATTGTTGCTCTGAGTGTTGCTATCCCTGTGCTGTTGCAATCCTGGAATTTCCCCGTTGTGGGACTAATAAAGGCTTATCTTATCTTATCTTATCTTATCTTATCTTATTAAAGTGCGTAAAAACAGACAAACAGACGAAGGACTTTTTTCACCAGTTGCTGGTCGCTGCGTGCGCATGCGCCCTATGCCACTGTTGGTAAGATTCTGTCACGTGTACTACTGAACAGACTCAATGAACACATCTCGCAGAATGTACTACCGGAAACCCAGTGCAGCTTTAGAAGTGGAAGAAGCACAATGGACATGATTTTCTGCTTGAAACAAATTTAAGAAAAATGTATCAAACAGAACATGCCGCTTTATGTAGTCTTCACAGACTTCAGTAAAGCCTTCGATACTGTTTTGCGACAAAGACTTTGGCAGGTACTCAAGAAATATGGCTGTACAGAGAAGTTTGTCAGCCTGATTGAGGCACTTCATACAGGTATGCAAGCAAACGTGGCAATGAGTGGTTCAGTATCTAAAGATTTTTCATTAAGCAACCGGGTGAAACAAGGGTGTGTGCTAGTGCCTACACTCTTCTCGCTGTATCAGGCAGCCATGCTTGAGGTGGCCTTCAAAGACACTTCAGAAGGAGTATACATTCAAACAAGGAAAGAAACAGACTTGTTCAATGTGGCACAATTTAAAGCCAAGAGTAAGACATCAATAAAGTTAGTAAGAGAAATGCTCTTTGCCAATGACAGTGCTCTAGTTACACACAGTGTGGAAGATATGCAATCTTTAGTGGAGAAATTTGCAAGAGCAGCTAGCCAATTCAGCCTCAAAATCAACATCAAGAAGACAGAGTGCCTTTATCAACCACCAGAGTTCCAGTTATCAACATCACTACCAGAGGAGATCAGCATTGATACAGAGCCACTAGTCAAGTGCAAGGCTTTCAAGTATCTAGGGAGTACTGTTTCAGAGAATACTAGGCTGGAGGATGAACTATCTCTCAGAATGGGAAGAGCGAGCGCTGTGTTTGGAAACTTGAGGGAGAGACTGTGGAACAATGGACATGTGTCTATCCATGTGAAATGCAAAGTGTACAGGGCAACAATACTGGCTACTCTATTGTACGGTGCTGAAACTTTGACTGTCTACAGAGTGCAGGTAAAGAAACTCCACGTGTACATGATGAGACACCTTGGAGCCATAATGAACATCTCATGGAAAGACAAGATAACCAACATAGAAGTGTTGAAACAAGCTGGTCTACCATCAATGGAGGGCATGCTAATACAGATGAACCTGAGATGGCTCGGACATGTTGAGAAGATGGACCACCAGCGTCTCCCTCAGCAGTTACTCTACTTACAGTTATGTGAGGGCAAACGCAATCAGGGTAGACCAGGGCTCAGATTTAAAGACACTGTAAAAAGAAACTCGAAGAAGCTGGATATAGACAGGAATTCCTGGCAGTGGAAGGCTAAGGACAGAGCTGCATGGAGGAATCTGATCAGACCTAAATGAAACAGTCATTGTCGCCCACGACAGACTGCTATGATGATGATGTACAGCGCTTTGTGATATGTCTCTGAAAAATGCTTCATAAATAAACTTTTAGTTTATTTAGCCACAAGCTTGGCATACCTATTCTTGGGCAGTTTTGCCCATTCCTCTTTGCAGCACCTCTCAAGCTCCATCAGGTTGGATGGGAAATGTCGGTACACAGCCATTTTCAGATCTCTCCAGAGATGTTCAGTTGGATTCGTCTGGGCTCTGGCTGGGCCACTCAAGAATATTCACAGAGTTGTCCTGAAACCACTCCTTTGATATCTTGGCTGTGTGCTTAGGGTCGTTGTCCTGCTGAAAGATGACCCGTTGCCCCAGTCTGAGGTCAAAAGTGCTCTGGAGCAGGTTTTCATCCAGGATGTCTCTGGACATTGCTCCATTCATCTTTCCCTCTTTCCTGACTAGTCTCCCAGTTCCTGTTGCTGAAAAACATCCCCACACCATGATGCTGCCACCACCATGGTTCCCTGTGGGGATGGTATTGGCCTGGTGATGAGCGGTGCCTGGTTTCCTCCAAACATGATGCCTGGCATTCACACCATAGAGTTCAATCTTCATCTTATCAGACCAGAGAATTTTGTTTCTCATGGTCTGAGAGCCCTTCAGGGGCCTTTTTGGCAAACTCTAGGCGGGCTGTCATGTGCCTTCAACTAAGGAGTGGCTTCCATCTGGCCATTATACCATACAGGCCTGATTGGTGGCTTGCTGCAGAGATAGTTGTCCTTCTGGAAGGTTCTCCACAGAGAAATGCTGGAGCTCTGACAAAGTGACTATCAGTTTCTTGGTCACCTCCTTGACTAAGGCCCCTCTCCCCCGATTGCTCAGGTTAGACGGCTGTCCAGCTCTAGGAAGAGTTATGGATGATGGAGGCCACTGTGCTCATTGGGACCTTCAAAGCAGCAGAAATTTTTCTGTACCCTTCCCCAGACTTGTGCATCGAGACAATCCTGTCTCAGAGGTCTACAGACAATTCCTTTGACTTCATGCTTGGTTTGTGCTCTGATATGCACTGTCAACTGTGGGACCTTATATAGACAGGTGTGTGCCTTTCCAAGTCATGTCCAATAAACTGAATTTACCGCAGGTGGACTCCAGTTATGCTGTAGAAACAGCTCAAGGATGATCAGTGGAAACAGGATGCACCTGAGCTCAGTTTTGAGCTTCATGGCAAAGGCTGTGAATACTTATGTACATGTGACTTCTCAGTTTTTTAGTTTTAATAAATTTGCAAAAAATCTCAAAAAAAAACTTTTTTCACATTGTCATTATGGAGTATTGTGTGTTGAATTTTGAGGGAAAAAAATCATTTAATCCATTTTGGAATAAGGCTGTAACATAACAAAATGTGGACAAAGTGAAGCGCTGTGAAGACTTTCCAGATGCTATCTATCTATCTATCTATCTATCTATCTATCTATCTATCTATCTATCTATCTATCTATCTATCTATCTATCTATCTATCTGCCTGTCTGTCACCAGTCAGCAGACCATGAGTAGGAGGAGCCTGCTGGCAAATGTGGGTAAGTAAGTCCCTCCAGGATTTCGTGGGACGTTTTTATGATTGTTGTGGCCCAAAAACCCTGAATTTGCAGGAGCTTTTTTAAAAAGTTGCAATACAAGTTGTAATCTTTTGAGAGTTTTTTTGCACTAAAGTTGTAGGAAGAATTACAAATTTTAAAGCAGATGTTTTTTTTTCCAGTAGTTTACTGCAATGATATCATATATAACACCACAAGAAAAGCACAGGGTTAACAAAAATTTCCTATTATAGTGATTTCTCACTATAATAACATATAACATATAAAAACACTCTGACTGGCGCCTAGCGGCTGCCCCGGCCTTGAATACGCTCTGCAGAGCGTGCCCAAATGCCAAGTCACGTTTCGTTACCTTGTATTCATACATGTGTAATGACAATAAAGTTGAATCTCATCTCATCTCATCTCATTTCTAAATTAAGCAGAAACTTCTGCTATACAGAAAAAGTATTTTTGTGCAACAGCAAATACAGACTTTAACACAATTATGTGAGAATGAAATAGTTCCTCATAAATTTGTCATAAAAATTACCAACACTGTTGGCTACTGCTGCTGAGAACATGAATTAAAAAGGATGAAAAAATAGTTATCCATTACAACAGCTAAATTGCAGTGAATGCATGTTAAAGAGTAGAGATTTTGAAATTATGACAGCAGCTTCAGTTGAAAACGCCCCAACTGCAGCGGTCCCCAACCACTTGGTACCGAGTGCAGAGGAAATAATTTATTCTGTTGCTCTGTATTGTTTATTGAAGTCTATGTTTTTCTGAAAAAAAAAATGAATTTCCTCTCTCTTTCTATGCTTGACTCCTACCTTTCTCTCTATCTGCTTCATCTTGACACACACCTGTCTCATCAAATAACCATCTTTCTTTTACTGGGAGTTGTACCGGGAGGAGGGGCTCTCCTTGGGGGGTTGCCGGGGACGCACGTTAGTCCGTGTCCAGACTGGAGATTCACAGCTTTAAAGCTCATTGACAAGATGTAGTAATGATTTAACCTCTAAGTTAATCCCTTCCGCAGTATGTGGGACACCATGTGGTGTATGAGGCGTCGCCATCTCTGTTTCATTGACCCTAGGTGACATGGTTACTGACCCAGTGAGCAGACTCAGACACCAGAGTAAATACAATTATCTTTATTAACAATAATGTGTTGTATGTGTGAGTGTGTGGGTGTGTGTTCTTGCTGCCGCTGGGGGAGAGCAGAACGCCGTTCGACCTGGCAACACTAGGGACAAACAGAGGCAGGATAGTTAGTGGCTGCACAGATGATAATGTGCTGGTTAATCTGAAGCTTACTGTTTGCTGAGATGTAGCGATACTCAGGTTAGCTCGGCGACTACGGCCAGGAGGACAGCGTGCTGCCACAGAGCTCCACCTGTGCACAGGGGACTGAGATAGAAAAGGTGAGGGAAGGCTGAGGCTTACTTGTGTGGTGGAGGCTTTCCTTCCGAATGCAGGCGGGCTGAAGGTAGACAGCTGGGATGAAATCAGGCTGAGGCTAAGGTCTCTGGAATCAAAGATGAAGGCGTGCGTGGTCTTCATGGAGTAAGACAGACGACTCCGCACAGATCCCAGGGCAGCATTGATTATATAGGCCCGACCATGATGAGAAACAGGTGTGTACACAGCTGGGGAGAATAATCAGCCATAGCAGACCATCACAGTATTCCCCCCCTACGAAACGCCTCTCGGCGGTCGATCCAACATACCTGGGTGTGTCCGATGGAAGTCCCTAATGACATCTTTATCCAGCACGAAAGAGGGATGCACCCAGGACCTCCATTCCGGCCCATAGCCCTCCCAGTTTACCAGATATTGCAGGCCGGGACCCTGGCGGCGAACATCCGGGATGGAATTGACCTTCCACGCCGGATCGCTGTCGATCACCATCAGCGGAGGTGGAGACCTGGGACGGGGACACAGAGGGCTAGAACAGAAGGGTTTGACCTGTGACACATGGAAAGTAGGGCAAATACAGAGGGAAGGGGGAAGGGCTAGGCGCACAGAGACAGGGTTGATGATGCAAGTAATGGAAAATGGCCCAATAAACCGCTGCAATATCTTTTTCCGCTCAGCCTTCAGATTAATGTTTTTAGTTGATAGCCATACCTGCTGACCCACCTGGTAAGAAGGGGCTGATGTCCTGCGACGATTGGCCACTGTAGAGTTGCACTCCGCCATGCGCCGTAGCGCGGTCCAGGTAGCTCTCCACAGCCGGCGGCAACGCCTCAAGTGAGCTCGGACAGAAGGGACGGCGATGTCCCCCTCCTCTTCAGGGAATAGTGGGGCATTGTATCCCAATGAAGCCTCGAACGGGGACATACCAATCGCTGACGTGACCGTGGTGTTGTGAGCATATTCAATCCACGGGAGGTGCGTGCTCCAGGATGCCGAGTTGGTGGTCCCGACACACCGCAATGCAGCCTCCAGCTCCTGATTCGCCCTCTCACACTGCCTGTTGCTCTGAGGGTGGTAACCAGACGACAGGCTTACCATAGCCCCAAGGGCGTTGCAGAAAGACCTCCAAACCTGGGAGATGAATTGGGGTCCTCGATCGGAGACAATGTCCAGCGGAATCCCGTGTAACCTCACCACATGTTGGACAAGCAGATCTGCTGTCTCCTTCGCCGTAGGCAGCCCTTGCAGGGGGGACGAAGTGGGCGGCCTTGGAGAACCTGTTCACAATGGTGAGGATTACCGTATGATGGTTAGAGGAAGGAAGACCGGTGACAAAGTCCAACGCCACATGGGACCAGGGCCTGCCAGGAATCAGAATGGGGTGAAGCAGGCCGGCCGGAGAGGAGGATGACGTCTTGCCAGCGGCACACTGGGGGCAGGTGCGGATATATTCTCCGACGTCCTTCTGGATAGACGGCCACCAAAACGTCCTCTGTAATAGTGCAACCGTGCGACCCCTCCCAGGGTGTCACGAGAACCTGGAGGCATGAGCCCAGTGGATGACCTCGCCTTGGACGGCAGATGAGACGAGCAGCTTCCCTGCTGGCCACCCGCCTGGGTCCAGTTCAATGTCCAGTGCCTTTAAGACCTTCTCCTTAATGCCCCACAAGAGGGCGCCCATGACACATGATGGAGAAAGGATGGGGTGCTCCGTCTTCTCCACGATGTCAGAGGAGAATTGCCTGGACAAGGCATCAGGTTTGGTGTTCCTGGACGCGGGACGATATGTGATGGTAAAATTGAAATTCCCAAAGAACAGGGACCAGTGGGCTTGGTGCGCGTTCAGGCACTTGGCCGTCCTAAGGTAATCCAGGTTCTTGTGGTCCGTCCAGACCACAAACGGCTGGGAGGCCTCCTCCAACCAATGGTGCCACTCCTCCAGTGCAAGCTTGACTGCTAGGAGCTCCCTGTCGCCGATGTCATAGTTGCGTTCTGCTGGAGACAACCATCGTGAGAAGCACACACAGGGATGAACCTTGCCATCCGCTGGGGAATGCTGGGATAGAACGGCTCTGACCCCCAAGTCCGAGGCGTCCACCTCAACTAGACACTGGAGAGCGGGGTCCACCTGAGCCAAGATGGAAGAGGCCGAGAACTGTCCTTTAAAATCAGCGAAGGCCACAGCCGCCTCCTCAGACCACCTGAAGGGCACCTTCGAAGAAGTGAGACGGGTCAGGGGGAGAGCAGTGATGCTATAATTTTTAATGAAGCGCAGTAGAAATTGGCGAACCCCAATAACTGCTGCAGTTGCTTTCTGGAAGAGGGGGCGGGCCAATCTACCACCGCTTTTACCTTGCTGGGGTCTGGGATGATCTCATTGTGGGAGATGATAAAACCCAGGAAGGATGTCTTTGATGCGTGGAATTCACACTTCTCAGCTTTAACAAATAACTTGTTCTCCAGAAGTCGCTGCAACACTCGCCTCACCTGCACCTGGTGTTGGTCCAAGAACCGTGAAAAGATGAGGATGTCATCAAGGTAGACAAAGACAAATACACCCAAAAAATCCCTCAGCACATCATTGATCAGCCGCTGGAACACAGCGGGGGCGTTGGTCAGCCTGGACGGCATGACCAAATACTCAAAGTGACTGCTGGGGGTCCGGAACCCCTTCTTCAACTCATCACCTTCCCGGATCCGGACCAGATGGTAGGCATTCCACAGATCCAGCTTTGTGAACCAGGAGGCCCCCTGGAGGGACTCAAATGCCGAGTTAACAAGAGGCAGGGTGTATTTGTCCTTAATAGTGATGTTATTAAGTTCTCTGAAGTCAATGCACAGCCTTAGCGAGCCATCCTTCTTTCCCACAAAAAAAAAAAAAAAAAAAAAACGCCCCCGCCGCTGCGGATGACGGAGTTCAATGACTCTTTAATATAAGCCTCCATGGCTTCCCGCTCCAGAGGTGACAGGCCGTAGAGACGACTCGATGGTAGCAGGGCTCCGGCACAGAGGTTAATGGCACAATCATATGGGTGGTGAGGGGGGAGAGAAAGGGCCTGGATCTTGCTGAAAACAACCCCAAGGTCGTGATACTCCGGGGGCACCTTGGACAGATCGGGAGGAGGGATGGCGGGGACACTCAGGGGCATGGACGGCGAGCAAGCAGCTGCAGGTAGGCACCGAGACAGAACAAACTCCATAATATACTCCCAGAGCACCAGTCAATGGAGGGATAATGAAGCCATAACCAGGGATACCCAAGAATAACCGGAGAGGAGGAAACCGGTAACACAAAAAACTTCAGTTCCTCCCGATGATTCCCAGATGTAATGACGGCCACTGGGAGGGTCTGCTGGGAAACAGTAGTGAGGGGGGCTTTGGACAGAGCGATGAGCTTAATTGGGACTTTGAGCGATTGGCAGGGAAGACCCAACCGGGTTGCCAGTTTCCCTGAGATAAAGTTCTGCTCAGCCCCCGAATCAATCAGTGCATGTGTCCCTATTTCTGTTTGTTTGTGAATGAAACGAATAGGGAGACGTAAACTAGATAGGGGATTAGCTTGAGGTGAGTCTGTGAGTCCCCCCACTGCAACGCATGGACTCCCCCTTTTGGCTGCTCAGGATATGACACTACCTCATGCTCCTCGCTCCCGCAGTACAGCCACAACCCCAGCTTGCGGCGGCGCTGTTTCACCACCGGCGATAATTTGGATTGCCTCACTGCCGTAGGTTCCGGACCTTCCGGGGAATCAAAGGGAGGCAGGGCCAATAAGGAGTGACGATATTGGGCACCCAAGCGACTAGAGGAGCTACGTTATGCTGCCCGCTCCCTTAATCTGTTATCCAGACTGATGGCTAAGGAGATTAATTCGGTAAGCCTACCAGGTTTCTCCAAGGGAGCCAACTCGTCCCGCAGGCTAGGGCTAAGGCTCTTAATGAAAATGCTGCAAAGCGAGGCATCTTCCCACCCGACCTCTGTAGCCACCACCCAGAAGTCGACAGCGTAGTCTGCTACTGACTGAGTTCCCTGACTAAGGTTAAGCAGCCGGGAGGTAAGCACACTATCACGGTTGGAGTGGTCAAACACCTCCTTAAACTCACTGACAAATTGCATATAAGTCATGTTGGCATAATTCACCCTAGCCATGACGGTGTAGGCCCAAGCTAGCGCTTGCCCCTCTAACAAATTAATAATATAGCCAATCTGGCTGTGGTTTGTGGTGAAATCCCCGGGTACCCACAGAAACACTATCTCACGCTGCATAATGAAACCCCGCGCCTCCCCTAACTTTCCACTAAAACGGGTGGGAGTGGGGACGGGGGTTAGCCGAGGAGAAGAGCCCTGCCCAGGTGGGTAGCTAGCGGGAGCCGAGGAGCTACTAGGGGCCGATGGAGCCGGAGGAAACGTCTGCGGGCTTGCCAAACGATCCAACCGGTCTGTTAAACGGGTTAACTGGGTCAATATGATCTGCTGTTGATAAGCTAACTGATCTACTCAGGTCTCGAGGTTGTTAGCTGGGTCATTCTGGTGGAGTCGTACTGACATGATTACAGACCCAGTGAGCAGACTCGGACACCGGAGTAAATACAATTATCTTTATTAACAATAATGTGTTATGTGTGTGAGTGTGTGGGTGTGTGTTCTTGCTGCCGCTGGGGGAGAGCAGAACGCCGTTCGACCTGGCAACCCTAGGGACAAGCAGAGGCAGGATAGTTAGTGGCTGCACAGATGATAATGTGCTGGTTAATCTGAAGCTTACTGTTTGCTGAGATGTAGTGATGCTCAGGTTAGCTTGGCGGCTATGGCCTGGAGGACAGCGTCCACAGAGCCAGCTGCAGCTTGTAGATTGTGGAAGTGTGTTTAGTGAGGGTGTGAGGCTTGGTCCGCCACCAGGGAGGAGAAAGTCCGCCGCCACAGAGCTCCTCCTGTGCACAGGGGACTGAGATAGAAAAGGTGAGGGAAGGCTGAAGCTTACTTGCATGGTGGAGGTTTTCCTTCCGAACGCAGGCAGGCTGAAGGTAGACAGCTGAGATGAAATCAGGCTGAGGCTAAGGTCTCTGGAATCAAAGATGAAGGCGTGCGTGCTCTTCATGGAGTAAGACAGACAACGTCACACAGATCCCAGGGCAGCGTGGATTATATATCCCTGACCGTGACGAGAAACAGGTGTGTGCACAGCTGGGGAGAATAATCAGCCAGAGCAGACCATCACACTAGGCCACACAGCCACTGGGAGTAGTGAAAGCTACAGTGGGAGGTCAGTCCTCTGGTAGCTCTGTGCAGTGCGTTAACTTTCCTTTCTCCATCCTATTATGCTGAGCACCAAGCTAGAAGGCTGAAAGTACCATTTTTGTATGGTCTTTGGTATGGCCCGGCTGGGATTTGAACCCACGACCTCCCGGTTGTGGGGCGGATGCTCTTCCAACTAGGCCACCACTTCGGTGATTTTACCTCTAAACATGTATAAAATGATAAAATGTTACAACACTGGCTGTCGTGTTTGATTTGCTCGTTTGTTTGTGGTTTTGCGCCGTCTCTCTTCACACGTGGTCCCACGCCAGGGTGCTTTCAGGCAGGTGGACTTTTTTCAACATAATCGCAGTATTTCATACACGCGGTCAGGACAGAGATGTGGGGAGACATCCACCGATAGGTCGGGGAAGATGAAGGGGGGGACAGTGTGGGAAAACTTGCGGGTGAGTGTTTTTTTTTTAAATCGCACACTCTGTTTTTTGCTGATGTGTTCTTTTACTACTCACTGTAAACAAGGAAGTGAGAGCTGAGCAGCAATGCATTTGATTGGTTAGACTGAGTGTTTCAGTGCTGCTCAGGGACAAATTTGATTGGCGAAATTGGTAGAAGTTGACGAGGATTGGCCAAAATTGCAGGAAAGTTACAGTGATTGGACAAAGTTGCAAAGTCACACAGAAGATGCAGCCATTCACTGATTTTGCAGGAATTAATGCAATCGCAATGTCACGAAATCCTGTAGTAGTAGTAGATTAGTTTATTTGACAGGGACAGTGCAATAAACATAGACAATTAATCAAAGACAATCAATCTGATGTGTTGCACATAGAGTGTATAGCTATTAGCTAATTTGCAACTCTTGTCCCTGGATGGGCTTTAGAAAAAAGAATCAAGTAAAGATGGGAAAAAAAAATAAAAAATAAAAAATATACACAATAACCACATACATCAATGCAGAAAAATTATAAATACACAATTATAAATATTATAAATATTATAAATACACAAATATAACAGCCTGACTCACATTTAACATAAATATTATAAATATTATAAATACACAAATATAACAGCCTGACTCACATTTAACACATATAACATAACTCACATTTGCCTATTTCAGGCCTCCCTCCCTCCGTCACTCACTATAAACAAACACATTTATTCCTTCCCTTCATTCACTCTCACTTTGCAGACAATTAATTCATACATGAGTACATTCTTGTTTATTTTTCAGCCAGTTTTTAACATTTTTAGTGAATGTTTTAAAGTCCGTTATTATTTTAATTTCATTTGGCATTGTGTTCCAGATGTGACTGCCCTTTATAGAGAAAGCTGTTTGTCCAAATGTGGTTCTGCGGTGGAATATTTTACAGTTATTGTTAACAGAACTCCTGGTGGCTCTGCTGCTGTCCTGTCTTTAGACGAAACCAGCAAGTGGCTCGGGTGCTGATTTATGGAAACATTTGAACGTTAATTTCAGAAGACAGAGGTCAATGAAGCTCTCAAAACTCAATAGGTTGTATTTTTTTAAAACATTACAGTGATGCCACCTAATGGGCTTTTTGTCCAAGATTTTTAGGGTTTGATTATATAATGAACCTACAGTATATGTCTTATTGTGGAAGGGGCTACTTGAGCCCAGACTGTCAAACAGTATGATATATGAGAAAAAAACATAGAATGCATATACAGTGCAGCTGCTTCGTAAGGTATGTAATATCTAATTAATTTAAAGCAGTTCAGATTTTTTTTACTGTTTTTGAAATTTTCTTTATATGAAGATTAAATTTGAGTTGAGGATCTAGTACAATGCCAAGGTATTTGAATTCTGTAGCTAAACTGATGTCATGATCGTGTATATTAACTTTAAAATGTTGCAGATTACATTTTTTGATTGAAAAGCACATTGAGACTATTTTCTGAAGGTTCAGCAATAGATGGTTCTGGAGGAGCCACTCTTGGACATCAACCATACTTGTAGACAGTACATCTGCAGCCTGTGCTGGAGTCTTGGCAGCTGTGTAAATAACTGCATCATCTGCATAAAGTTGGCATGTTGCAGCTGAGCAGTGTAACGGCAAGTCATTAATAAAAATGCTGAAAAGTAAAAGACCAAGAATGGACCCTTGTGGGATACCCATGCGGTTGTTTAAAAATGAGGATTTATCCTGGTGAACTTTTACACACTGTTCTCTATTCTGGAGATAAGATGCAAACCATTCTAATGTATTTGGGGAGAAGTTAAAAGATACCATTTTGGATAAAAGCAAACTGTGGTTTACAGTATCGAAAGCCTTTTTGAGATCTAGAAAAACAGCTCCTACCACATTACCCCTGTCCAAGGACTGTTTGACGTTTTCAATAAGGCAACAATTTGCTGTTTCTGTTGAGTATCCTGGTCTAAAACCAAATTGATGTGGATGAAGAAGTTGACTGTCTTGTAAGTAGTCTATCAGCTGTGTAGCTACAACTTTTTCAAGAACCTTAGATAGGACTGGTAAGATAGAGATTGGGCGGTAATTGCATATATCGTCTTTACTGCCTGATTTATGAACTGGTATGATGACAGCTTTTTCCAGCCAGATGGAAATGTACTAGACCTAATGGAGAGATTAATGAGATGGGTCAGTGGTTTGATTAATATTTTGCTGTGCATTTTGAGAAAGGAGGTGCTCATATTGTAGATATCATTAGTTTTTGAGTTTGACAGTGTTTTAACAATACCAGCAATTAACTTCTCATTTACCTCATCGATGTGAAAAGTATCTGTTGGAAGTATGGAATTTGTGTTGTTGAGCACATTTGGCAGCACAAAAATTTTTGTTAAGTCTTCCACAGAGCCCACAAAGTGTGAATTAAATTCATTTGCCAAAGTAGCCTTGTCACTGACGGTCTGGAGGGACTGGTAAGTGTGAACAAACAATAGATTTTCTATGTGAATTGTTGTTGTTTTTTATAATAGACAAGAGTCTACATTCAACCTGTTAAACTTCTTTGTTTTTCTACAGATGTAATTCCTGATGCCTGAATGGTATCATCATTTGAAGAATCTGAGGACAATAAGTTTCAGGTTGGATTTCAATAAGGCCTGAGAAGAAAGTGTAGAACAAAGAAAAAGTAGGGCCCCATTTCTGTCTTTGCCTTGGGCCCCAAATGGACTAAATCTGCCCCTGGCTACAGCAGTAACTTACCTCTACAGTTGTCTGTGGAGTGAATGAATAATGTATCTATTGTAAAAACGTCTTTGAGTGTCTATAAAAAGCTCTATATAAATCTGATGCCTTATTATTATTATTATTGACATGTTTCGTTTGACTTTTGAAGCCATTTACCCCTTCAATTGTGTTGGCCTATGTTATGTAGTTTTGGAGATACATAAACCTTGTTAAGTGCATTGTTGAGGATTTGTTTTATTTCTGTCTACAGAGCATCAAATTTACGCCAAAACACACAGGCATGAGACAAAACATGCAAACACCACAGAAATGCGTCAATGGGCTGGCTGAGAGATTCAAACTAGGGATGATACAGCTTTTAAAATATCTGATGTGATTTCATCTTTACAGTTTAGATGTAAATTGCCTAATGGCATAAACCAACAGGGGCCACCAAGACAAAAACTAACAGAAATCGGTCTGCAATATGTAAAAAATTGTGATGATCCCACTGAGTAATCCAATTTAAATAACCCATTTTAAAGTTATTTAGGTATGAAAACAAAGCCTAAAATGTACAGTTATTTCTTAGAATTATAGTATGTAAAATATGTAATAGCTAGTTTATAATTATATAATAATATATTAGAAATATTAATCCTTTAGGATTACAACTCCCAGATAAAGGAATAACATCAGTAGCATTTGAATGATTCTACTGTAACCTACATTCTGTCACATTTTTAAATTTACATATTTTTCTCATTTTTAAGATTGTTCTTCTTTGGATTTTTTTTTAATTGATAGAGCATCCACTCCACAACCGGGAGGTTGGGGGTTTCAGTCCCGGCCGGATCAAACCAAAAACCATATAAAAATGGTACGTCCTGCCTTCTAGCTTGGTGCTCAGTGTAATAGAATGGGGGAATGAGAAGTTGTTTGTGGCGGTGCCTTGCATGACAGCGACCCATCTGATTCTACATGTGATTAACATTGTAGATAGGAGAAATGCAAGTTCTGATGTACATGATTGGCTGTATGGACTGAATGACAATAGAGATGGCTTCTCCTTCTTCTTCTTAATGTTATAACCAATCAGGCTAAGCAGGAATACTTACGTAGCTAGAAACGCTCTGTCCAAAGCCACCCTTTTTTGGGGGGGGGGGGGGGGGGTGCAGAGCTTTAGTGAAACTTTATAGCAAAATAAGAGATATGAGATATTTGAGTGATTTCGCTCTTGGTATGTCTTGTAAGTCCAAAAAAAAAAAACATGTTACAGACTTGTCAACAACAGAAGAAACTTGATTTTTGTTGGAGTGTCACTTTGAGCTATGGTCACAAAGATTCTTACCAGTGATGGGTTTGTAAGAATTTGATTTTTTTGATTTGATTTTGTATACTTTATTGATCCCCAGAGGGGAAATTCGGGGCATCCACCTGGATGGATGAAGCAGCCACGGCACGGCGCTATCCCTTCACCATTCACACACACATTCACACCCAGGGCCACTTTAGAGTCTCCAATTAACCTAACCTACATGTTTTTGGCCTGTGGGAGGAAACCGGAGAAATCCCGGAGTAAACCCATGCAGACACGGGGAGAACACGCAAACTCCACACAGATCACTGTTGGTCAGGGGCTGGGATCGAACCCGGGATCCCATGGCCAAGGGTGAGTTGCTGTACTGCCACAATGCTAACTACTGCGCCATGGCACTGCCCAATCTCCCAGTTCCTATGAATTCTGGAGTTCGTAGGCATTCATGGAGGGGGGCATAGTTTTTTTATGGCTGCCATTTAATTCACAAGAGCTACTTGAGGCATTCTTGAGAAATGAAGTGCTTTTTTGTCATCTGATGGCCCTAGAGTTCTTACATCCTTCGTAAGGGTGCCTTGGGATCTTCCTATGGCATACTTGCTGCCATCTTACAAAAATTTTTGGGCAACTCACAGCACTCAAGTCATTGACAGAAAGATCTTACGACTTTCAACACATTTTGTTGGCACAAATGTTGCAGGAATGGTGTACTTCTGCCTTTTGAGTGTCTCACTACCGCCTTATGCACACTGTAGGAATTGCTTCCTTCGACTGCTGTAAGGGGCCCTCAAGAACATCTTAAAGAAAACCTGTACTGGTCATTATAACAACATTAATCATGCTTTAGGTATTACTTATAAACCAACAAATTGTTTATTCAGTAAAAATACCCCCCTAGAGTCAGTATACTGGATAATTTTATCCCATGAAAACCCCTCGGTCAAAACCAATGGGGAGCAGCCATCGCCGGCGGCAAGTGACATACACTCGTTGATTCCGGCTTTACCGCAGATGAGTAAACATGTTCAGCAGATGCTCAGTGGGTCAAGAACCAAGTTGAAAACAGTGTAAAATCTGCACAAATATATACTGCACAAACCGTCCTTGGAAATGGCCTTCATTGACAGCATGATCCGCAGGTACCTCCGGGGACCAGCAGCTGAAGGGGACCTGACAAACAGGCAAGTTCCCAGTCAAGTAACTCCAGAAGATGTTGAATAAATCTTGATATACTCAACTTTTATTTCATTAAATTATATGCCGGTAGATTTGCTTGTACATGGTTGTAAAAAATTATATAAAATTCTGATGCTGAAACTTTGACTGCTATACTGCAGCCCAGTCAGTTACACAAAGCATCGACTGTACGTCAGTGCTGAAACAGCCCATGGAGGAGGCAAGATGTCGCTGACCATGACTGACTGACAGAGCAGTAACTTGAAACTCGTGCATATTTGAGAAGGAATCATGACCAAAATTACTGGATGGAACCACTAGTATCATATTTGAGCCTTTGAAATAGCTACTGATTAAAATTCATTACAGGTACCTTTAAAGGTGTTCTTGAGGCATTCTTACGGCCAACATCTTGCGTAGTTCTTATATTGTTCCTATGGCATTCGTACGGCTGCCCTATAATGAGGTTTTCATAGGGCTTCCGTAGAAATCTTGGACAAGACCATCGACCTGGCCATGAACTTACGAATGGTCTACGAAAGCTGGATTATGGCTGCTTTAAGAAGTCCGTACGAAATGGTCCAAAAATCATTCATACAGTGTTCTCAGCCATTCATAAGGGTATTTGTGACCGTAGCTTTAGGGAACTCGCAATTGTAGTGAATTTTTGTCTAGCAATTTAACTCTAGCCCTTTTCCACTCCATTCATTGAAAGGTAAAATGAAATGAAAGTTGCAAAAAAACCTGAGTTTCCAAAAAATGGTGCAATTTTAAACAAACTGCATCAGTGAGTTTACAGAGTAAAGAGTGTTTGACGTTGTTGTCATTCCCTCACTAATTCTGTTGAGCTAAACTTCTACAGATGCACAATTTATTGTTAATAACACAGAAATAGGACAGAAGTATACACACTTGCACATACTGTAGTCAACGATGCGCCTCACCTACCATGCCCACCTCCAGCCTTATAGCCTTCTCACATGCGCACACACACACACGCGCGCACACACCTCTGCTTGCAGCACTCTTATCTGCAGAGTGCCAGATAGGTGCTGTGTGTCCTCTGAACATCCTGATTTCATCTCCTGGCAAAGTGATTGACAGCTCCGACAGCTGGGCTCCATCCACTGTGCAGACATGTGGACAACCACACACACACACACACACGGCCGCCAAACAGCAGCAGGAAGATGAAGGAGTGGGAGTAAAGGGGAGAGATGGTGGCAAGAAGCAATGCTGGAGGAGACCGAGAGAGAATTTTGTTTTTCATAGTCTGACGATGAGATGCTGATGAAAGAGAGATTGATTGGGGGGAAAATGTGATGGTAGACATATAAGGAAATTATAATCTGGAAAATTGAAGGCACCAAGAGAGAAAACTGAGTGGGCAGTGTGCTGTAGACGAATAAAAGGATAATTACCCCCCTCAACATGTGCAGCAGGAGATCCACAGCAAAGCTCATGTGCATATTGAAACATTCCCTCTGATATACACTTTGAAGAGTGATGAAAGAGCAATTATTGAGACGTGCTTCGTGGAAGCCCGAATCACGGTGCTGACAGCCTTCGGGGAAATACTGAGCCAGGTGGCAGTGTTTTGTCACAGACTAACATGCACACATCAAGTACTCATCAACACACTAGCAACAGCTAGCTGTCCGGTCCACACGTATCCATGTGTCAGTTACTAATCACGCAGCATGACCTTGTTTTCCCTCACTGCTCACGCTTGTCAGAAACGCTCTCCATAACATGCATCACTCACTTTCCTGACATTTGCCTTTGCATGTGTGCATGCATGAGAGTGTGTGTGGTCAACACCTATGGTATGTGGTGTGTGTGTGTGTTTGTGTGTGTGTGTGTGTGTGTGTGTGTGTGACCTATCTCCATCTCTGCCTCGGGAATGACAGCCAGCCCATCATTAACCTCTCTGTGAGACTCCATGACATATTTGATTCCTGCAGCGGCCATTTTCCCTCTACCCATGAGCCACAGCATATATATATAAAAAAAAGGCACGATGAGGACAAGTGATAAGTTTCTGGTGTCAGTGATTCACATAATCTCATATATTCGCTTCACATTTCTACTGTTCAATTCAACTTTTTTTATACAGCGCCATTTCACAACAACAACAGTCATCTCATAGCACTTTCAACTGTAGGGTTTTATAGTAAATATGAAAGTTTCATACTTACTATAAAGTAAGTATCAAATTGTACATGGAATAAGATGGTATCATGCTGCAGTAAAACAGAATCTATCCAAGCCTGACCCATGAAGGTCAGTGCTGGAATCATGTATTTTAAAAGTGTGTTAGAATATATTTTTTGAGAATGTTTTACTATTTTCTTCAAAGTCAGAAGTTTCCATTTCCTTAGTATTTGGTAGTATCACCTTTAAACGTCATCTTTAAGTTGATAAAGAAGGCCAGCTCCGTGATGTGCCTTACTCTGGACTCCCTTGAGGTCAGAATGGAGAAGAGAATGAGGTCCAAACTGAAGACTGTGTTGCAACTTGAAAGTCATCCTTTTCATCATGTTTTTAATAAATGTTGTAGTTCTCTGAGTGAGACTGTTGATGCCTTAGTGCTCCACAGAAAGACTGAGGTCTTTTGTTGCTGGAGCAATTAGATTTTGTAAGCATTTGTGTGTGGGGGGGGCGTGGTGGTGATTGCATCTTATTGTCATATTATTTTATGTATTTGTTACTGTTTTTAAGTGTTATGTTGCTATGAATATGTTGTGAATGTTTATTTTTGACTGGTGGCAAGTGAATTTCCCCTGTGGGATTAATAAAATTATTTTATCAAACTGTCTGACTTGGGTCAAGCATTTTGCATATCCTTCCACAAGCTTCTCACAATAGTTTGCTGGAATTTTGGTCCATTCCTCCTGACAGATCTGAGTCAGGCTTGTAGGCTGCCTTGCTCTCATGTCTTTTCAGCTCTGCCCACAAATTTTCTATGGGAATGAGGTCAGGGCTTTGTAATGGCCACTCCAAAACAGTGACTTTCTTGTCCTTAAGCCACATTGTAACTAATGTGGAGGTATGCTTAGGGTCATTGTCCACTGGAAGACCCATTTGACCCAACCTTTAACTTCCTGGCTGATGTCTTGAGATGTTGCTTCAGTATTTCTACATAATGTTCTTTCCTCGTGATGCCATCTATTTTGTGAAGTGCACCAGTCCCTCCTGAAGCAAAACACCCCCACAACATTCAAAGATTCAAAGATTTTTATTTGTCAATACTTCTATATGTAAAGGACATACAAGAGAATTGAAATGGTGGTTCTGTCTTTTAGTGGTGTGCACAATATATAAGAAAAGAAGGAATAAAGGTGAAAAACAACAACAGCAGTCTATGTACAGTAATGCTACCCGTAGTGCAAATAAAGATAAATGATAAAACCCAGAAATCCTATATATAGAAAAAGTGGAGCTGTAATACCCATAATTTCAAGTTCAATGTGGTAGTGTAGGTGCAGACAGTGACAGATTGGACTGCACATGATCAATATTTCAATAACAGACAGCAGCAGGTATGGCATTTGTGCAAATGGTTGCAGTCAGGTGCAGAGACATACAGCAGCAGATGTAATTAATTACTGTTGGTGTGCCAAGTCTTTCTGTGCAGACAGCTGAAGTAGTTATTGTGTGGGAGAGTGTGTTACGGTCCAGGGTTGGGAGTGAGAGGTGTCACCTGCAATGTTCATGGCTCTGCAGGTGAGGCGGGTGTGATAGATGTCCGAGAGGGGGGTAGAGGAGCACCGATGATCTTGCTGGCTGCTTTCATTGTGCGTTGTAATGTCTTCTGGCAGGAGGCTGTGCAGCTTCCGTACCATACCATGATGCAGCTGATGAGGATGCTCTCAATGGTGCCCCAGTAGAATGAGCACATTATGGGGAGTGGGACTCATGCTCTCCTCAGTTTGTGGGGGAAATAGAGGCAAATTTGATCCTTCTTGGCCAGTGATGTGGTGTTGTTGGACCAGGACAGGTCCTCAGAGATGTGCACCCCCAGGAACGTGGTGCTGCTCACCCTCTCCACAGCTGCACCATCAATGATCAGAGGGGGATGCTGCGTGTGTCCCCTCCAGAAGTCGACCACAATCTCCTTGGTTCTTCCCACATTCAGGAAGAGATTACTGTCTTTACACCACTGGACCAGTTGGCTCACCTCATTTCTGTAGGTGGCCTCTTCATCGTTTGTAATGAGGCCCACCACCATCGTGTCGTCTGCAAATTTGATGATGTGGTTGGTGCTGTAGGCTGATACGCAGTCATGGGTCAATAGGGTGAAGAGCAGCGGACTGAGCATGCAGTGTTGTGGGGCCCCTGTGCTCAGTGTGATGTTCTTGGAGGTGTTGCTGACAACCCACATGTCCTGGGGGATGATTGTGTCGAATGCTGAACTGAAGTCCAAGAACAGCATTCAACATGATGCTGCTACCCCTGTACTTCACATTTGGGATGGAGTTCTCAGGCTTGCAAGCTTCCTCCCTTTTTTCTCAAAATTTAACGATGGTCATTATGGCCAAACAGTTCAATTTTAGTTTCATCACACCACAGGACATATCTCCAAAAGTTAAAGTCTTTGTCCCTGTTTGCATTTGCAAACTGTAATCTGACTTTTTTTATGTTGGTTTTGGAGTAATGTCTTCTTCCTCTCTGAGTGGCCTTTCAGCCCATGTTGGTTCAGGACTCATTTCACTGTGGATAATGAGAGTCTTTTTCCAGCTTCAGCCAGCATCTTCACAATGTCTTTTGCTTTTTTTTTCTGGGGTTGATATGCACATTTCAAACCAAAACACATTCATCTCTGGGACACAGAACCTGTTTCCTTTCTGAGCGGAATGATGGCTGGACATCCCCATGGTGTTTATACTTGTGTATACAGCAATTGTTTGAACTGATGAACGTGGAACCTTCAGGCACCTGGAAATTTTACCCAAGGATGAATCAGACTTGTGGAGGTCCACAGTTCTGTCCCTGATATCTTGGCTGATTTCTGTTGATTTTCCCATGATGCCACACAAAGAAGCAGTGTGTTTGAGGTGTGCCTAAAAATAAATTTGCAAGTGTGCCTCCAATTAACTAAAATGATGTCAATTAACCAATTAATCTGGGCTTTCCCAAATCATTTAAAGGCATAGTAATCTTAATGTATGTGAACGTCTGACTTAATAGTAATAAAAAATTCCCTAAAATATTTTGCAAACATAAAAATTCAAGATTCAAAGGCTTTATTATCATGTGTACATTTAAGAAATACAACATTTCCTGAGCAATGAAATTCTTATTCTTGTCACGATCTGAGCACGGGTGTCATGAGTCTGAGCTCAATCATTCCCTCTGAGCTCAGACTTAATTTATTTCTGAATTTTGCATGTCTATTATTATTTTGGTGTCAGTTTTCTGTGTTTATTTTGGTTTGTTGTCACTCAGGTGCCCTCCTCTCTCAGACACTCCCACTAACTGTTCACAGTCTGCTCTTCTGCCACCTCAGCTGTGGGCAGTTAGGTAATTGAGTCACCTGCCCATTCAGCCACCCACACCTGATGCTCATTTGTCTGCCCAGTATTTATTCACTGCCAGCTCATCCTCTCACTGCAGCAGCATTGCTTTGTTATGCATTGTTTGGACTTAAGCCACTCCGGACTGTACCGGAGTGGTGGCTCAGTTGGTAGAGCATCCGCCCCACACCCAGGAGGCAGGGATTCAAATCCCGTCCGGGTCATGCCAAAGACCATATAAAAGTGGAACTTCCTGCCGTCCAGCTTGGTGCTCAGCAAAAATGGAATGGAGGAGGGAAATTTGTGGCGGCGCCTTGCATGGCAGCAGTCCTCTGATTCTACACTTCGGGTGTGTGTGATTAACACAGTAGATAGGTAAAACACAATCTCGTTCTACTGTACATGATTGGTTGTACAGTTGAATGACAATAAAGGGTGATTTAATTTAAATTTAATTTACTGGACTTCTCCCTCTGTAAGTTTATCTCCTCATCTCCTCCAGAGAGATTGCTGCTCTGGAGTGCCACAGTCTGTAAGTTTACTTTGGTTGCATTTTTTGTTCCCTGCACTGTTTTTGTATTTTCATTTAATAAATGTCACAACTACAGTTCAGCGCGTGGGCCTGTCTTTCTACTCCAAAGGGACATTCATGACAGAATTCTGCCGCCAATTAAGGCCCTGCTGCTGTGGTTGTGATTTTTGCCCTTTTTGTGTTTTCTTTTTTTTTTCACTCACCTGCTTGTTGGAGCTCGTCATGTCCCCAGCACATATCTTCTCCCTATGCTGAGAGGTCCTCCATGTTTTCCCCGGCTACGTCAACCTCCGTGATTACGGGGCGGCTCCTCCACGATCCTCAGAGGGGCCAAAGCTTACCATAGACATGGAGAGGGATGACTGTTCACCTGCTGCAGCAGATAACATTGCACACTGGGATGACAAGCAAGTTTCATTTCATCCTATGTCAATTTATGATGATATGCCTTGTCTGATTCCCAGTAATGAGGCTCAGGGTCTGCAGTCCTCTGAGCTCTCACCACCTGCTGCAGTAATCAATTGCTGACCAGCCCTCTCCGTGTCCTCTTCCCCGGTTCCTGAGTGTCCACCAGCCCCAGAGCTGAACCGCCGGACGATGGAGGAGCCCATGGCCCTGGAGGATCCTGTTCCAGCACCAATGGTGAGCCAGACCCCAGCCGCCATGCCCGATGAGCCTCTTGCATGGATCACTCTGACTGGGGCGAAAGGACTGCAAAAACGACCACGCCTGCTTCGGAGGCCGCCGCAGCAGAGTTCAAGACCGAGCTGGACCTCCAAAGGACCCAGCCCGAGACATCGTCACCATCTGGATCAACGGAGTCCTGGACAGCGGTGGGGCTCGAGCTCAGGCAAGTGCTTTCTCTAGTTTTTCTCTTATCAGTTTTGGAGAGGTCTTGCATGGCTCTTGGTGAGGAGGGCCGGGTGCAGCCACCTGCTGCACCTGAGCTCGCCTCACCGGGCTCTGCCGCTGCCAGTGAACCTGACCCTGTTCCTCTGTTTGTTTCCTCTGGGATCTGTCCCAGGGTCACCAGAGATGTTCCAGCACAGCCAGAGGTCTCCATGGGTCCAGGTTCGCTGCCCGAGGTCATTGTGGGTCCAGCTCCCCCTGTGGAGGTCATGGCGGGTGTTCCATCCCAGCTCGGGACCTCCATAGGTGCAGCCTCCCCTCTGCCCGAGGCCGTCATGTGGGTCTCTCCTCAGTCCGAGTCCCCATGGGTGCTGCGTCCTGATCGGGGACCCTCGTGGGTGCTGTGCCCCAGCATCAGTCTAACGTGGGTGCTGCGCTCCAGCTTGGACCCGCCATGGACATTACCCCCCAGTCCGGGCCCACTGAGGGTGCAGCGTTGGTCAGCCCAGCCCCACCGAGGGTGCAGCGTTGACCCAGCCCAGGCCCACTGAGGGTGCAGCATTGGCCCATCCTGTGTCCACCGCAGGTGCTGCAGAGCTCCAGCCCGGGGGCCACCGCAGGTGCTGCAGAGCTCCAGCCCAGACTCACCGCGGGTGCTGCTATGCTCCAGCCCAGAGCCACCGCGGGTGCTGCTATGCTCCAGCCTGGAGCCACCACGGGTGCTGCCATGCTCCTGCCCAGAGCCACCGGGGGTGCTGCCATGTTCCTTCTTGGAGCAACCGCGGGTGCTGCCATGCTCCTGCCCGGAGCCCTCATGGGTGCTGCTATGCTCCAGCCTGGAACCACTGAGGGTGCAACAATGTCTCAACCTGGGACCACCGAGGGTGCAACCAGCCAGCCCGAGGACATCCTGGTCCCCCTTCCTTCTCTGCCAGACGCAGTCATGGTCCCCCTTCCTCCTCTGCCAGATGCCGTTGTGGTCTCCCATCCTCCTCCACCACCAGACACCGTCATTGTCCCCCCATTCTGGCCCGTCTTTCCGTCCCTGGGCCTTCCCATGGGGGAGCCACCTCCTGGGTCACTCCTCCAGTCCTGGTGGCTTAAGAACTCAGGCCAGCCACCTGACAGACTGAGCTGCTGGGTTGGGTGGCCCATATTCTCCGGCAGGCCACCCAACTCATTCCACCTTACTGTCTGCCTGGCCTGGGACTTCGGCCGGCCACCTTGACAGCTGGGTTCTTTGGCCTACGGCACCTAGGGGCCCGGTGTAGCATGGGTGTGGGCCCTGAGCGGGCTCCAGACTTTAGTTCTCTCCTAACATGTTTTCCCCCACCTCCCACCCGAGGGAGTTTTTGTTGTTCCCTTTCTCCTGGGGGGGGGGGGTCCTTTATTGGGGAGGGGGTGTTGCCTGGGGGTGTCTGGAATCCACCCCTTGGGGAGGGAGGTCTGTCATGAGTCTGAGCTTAACCATTCCCTCTGAGCTCAGACTCAATTTATATCTGAGCTTTGTCTGTTATTAATTTGGTGTCAGTTTTCTGTGTTTATTTTGGTTTGTTGTCACTCAGGTGTCCTCCTCTCTGAGACACTCCCACTAACTGTTCACAGTCTTCTCTTCTGCCACCTCAGCTGTGGGAAGATAGGTAATTAAGTCACCTGCCCATTCAGCCACCCACACCTGATGCTCTGTTCTCTGCCCAGTATTTATTCACCGCCAGCTCATCCTCTCACTGCGGCAGCATTGCTTTGTTATGCATTGTTTGGACTTAC
Source organism: Pholidichthys leucotaenia (assembly GCA_020510985.1). NCBI lineage: Eukaryota > Metazoa > Chordata > Actinopteri > Cichliformes > Pholidichthyidae > Pholidichthys > Pholidichthys leucotaenia. The sequence continues at coordinate 9,066,868 of CM035840.1, forward strand.
TGGACTTCTCCCTCTGTATGTTTATCTCCTCATCTCCTCCAGAGCAATTGCTGCTCTGGAGTGCCACAGTCTGTAAGTTTAATTTGGTTGCATTTTTTGTTCTTTGCACTGTTTTTATATTTTCATTTAATAAATGTCACAATTACAGTTCAGCGCGTGGGCCTGTCTTTCTGCCCCAAAGGGACATTCATGACAACGGGGGGATTCCGCCGTGCTCAGTCTCATTGTCTTTTTTCTTATTTGTATAGTGTTGTAGTTTTGAGTTGTAATTTCTGTTATTTTATCTTTGGTTGGTTTTCACATATTCTGTATTGTTTCTTAGTATGATTTATTTTCTTGTTTACGTTCGTTGTAGTTTTTGTATTTACATATTTGGGTTTACTGGTCTTTGTAATCTCATTATATTCATATTCTGTTGTGTTTTCTCTCCTCCTGGGGCTACAGCTGTCAGTGGCACTTCTAGGTTTTTTGCTCTGCTGTGGGCAGTGCTCCTGTCAGCTGTCAGTCCCATCTTCTCCCTCTCATTGCTCCCAACTGACCCGAGTTTATAATCATTGTTTCCTCCTGCCCGCTCACGGTATCCACACCTGCCATCATTTGCTTCATTTGTTTCCAGCTCTATTTAAGGGCTGTTATTTTGCTCCCTCTTTGCCGGAGTCTAAGAGTTACTCATCGCCACCAGAACTCTTCTCCTGTTCTGGTGAACTCTATTTCCTGTCATGGGCAGCGAGAGCGTGCCCCCCCCCCGTCCTGTCTCACATTCATCAATTCATCACTGCACCTGAGGCAGAAGACACACCTGCCCTCGATCATCAGCCATCGTACTTAAGGAGGCTCTCTCCACACATTAAACGGTGGCTCGTCTGGGTATACTGCCCGTCTACAGACAAGCAAGTATAAGTTAATAAGCATAGACACATTGTCTTACCTTGTGCTCTTCTCTCCTCAGGTTGCTGCCACTGTGCAGGTGTGTCTCCAGGACTGTGTGCGCTCTCCTGCCACATCTTACCATTTCCTCAGCTTCCTATCCCCACCCAGTCAAGCACCATCAGCTCATACCCCACACCCTACTGGTTCATCTATTCACCGCTGGGTCCTGCCAGTTCTCCCTGAATATCCAAGTAAGTGGCAATTTGGCCCATTTCCCCTTACTCTGTTCCTCCACTCAGAGCTCCTGTCTTATCTCCGCAGGGTGGTTCCTCTGGTGAGTGACTGTTTCCCTAGCTGTGTGCTTGTTTTGCAAATTAAAAAAAACTGTCAAACGTGTCCCTTCGTGTGGTTACTTTACTGTGCTGTTGCATTGTGCATGTGAGCTGTCAGCTTATCAATCATGACAGAACAAGCCAGCCAGGACAATAGCTTAGCTGGTGCTGCAGCACCAGAGCTGTCTGCTTTGGATCACGCAGCAAGTTTCCAACATGATGAGGCTTTGGCCTAATACGCCTCCTCAGGCTCCTCCTCCTCAGCCTGCTCCCCACACTATGATGCGCCGTACAACCTCCATTCCCACACCTACCCTGTACATGGGGGAGGTGGGGAAATGCAAAGGATTTCTTATTCAAGTTTGCATGTACATGGAGCAGGTCAGGGAGGAGTACCCAGGGGACGTTGCCAAAATTCAGTTTTTCACGCTGTTGCTCAAGGACCAAGCCCTGGATTGGGCATGGTCCATAATTGATAACCTCGAGGGGCGTCAGTATACATTTGATCAATTCGTGGACACTTTCTCCTTCGTGTTTGGCCATACTGAGAGTCAGGGCAACGTCAGGGCTCCGCCAGGGCACTCGCTCAGCAGCCGAGTACTCGGTGGAGTTCCGGGTTGTAGTGGCTGATTCGGGGTGGAATGACATTGCCTTGAGCAGTGCATTCCTCCACGGGTTAAACACTCAACTCTGTGACGATCTGGCGGTTCACCCTGTCTCTGAGACTCTCAACGACCTTATAGATCAGGCTGTAGGGCTGGACAACCGGTACCGTGAGCGCACAAAGGAGCAAGAGTCTTCCTCTCACCCACGCCCCAAGCGCGTGCCCGCCATGGTTACTGACACTGGCGGCGCCATCTCTCCGTTCGAGCCGATGGAGCTATCTCGGCACTTGACCGATGATGAGCGAAGGCGAAGGGCTGGCGTGTGCGCCTACTGCGGTTCATTGAACCACAGTCTGGATGACCAAAAGATGCAGCCCGTCAGTAAGCATGGGGGGTCTGGCGGGCCAGACCAAATCTACTCCCCTCGGTAATTTTTCAATTTCAGCCCTTGTCCAATTGCTGGGGGTTGAGAGGAGGACTATGGCACTGGTTGATTCGGGGTCAGAGGGTAATTTTGTCTCTGCCCAGTTTGTGCAGCTGGTGGGCATTCCCACACATAAATTTCCCCACAACCAGAGAATTACCACCATATCTGGCCGGGAGGTCGCAGTAGTCACCGAAAGCATGGCGCCAATCTCCATCCTCCTTTCCGGAAACCACCGGGAGGAACTCAGGTTCAGGTTCAGGTTCAGGTTCAGGTTACTTTATTTGTACCCATAGGTAGATTTGTTCACTCACATTCCTGGTTCTTCCTATCTCATCTTCCCTGGTGGTTCTTGGCTACCCATGGCTCCAGAGGCACAATCCGGTTATTAATTGGGGACAGAATACCATCACCTCCTGGAGCCCCTTTTGTATGGCCAACTGCATGCGTTCAGTGAAGTGTTCTCCAACTCTTTCTGTCTCCCTCCCTTCGGCCGAACCACCGGACCTCAGCTTCATCCCCTGGGCATACCACGATTTGGAGGAGGTCTTTAGCAAATCGAGGGCGCTGTTGTTACCACCTCATCGCTCCTACAATTACGCTATAGAGCTCATCCCGGGGGCGAAGCCGCCATCCAGTCGGCTACACAGCATTTCTGGTGCGGAGAGGGAGGCGATAGAGAAATACATTAAAGAATCGCTGAACACCAGCCTTATTAAGATAAGATAAGATAAGCCTTTATTAGTCTCACAATGGGGAAATTCCAGGATTGCAACAGCACAGGGATAGCAACACTCAGAGCAACAATCAAGAAGACAAGAAAAAAACAAGAGCAGCGAATATACATATGTACATATATATATATATATATATATATATACAGTGGGGCAAAAAAGTATTTAGTCAGCCACCAATTGTGCAAGTTCTCCCACTTAAAAGATGAGAGAGGTCTCCAATTTTCATCATAGGTATACCTCAACTATGAGAGACAAAATGAGAAAAAAAAATCCAGAAAATCACATTGAAGGATTTTTAATTAATTAATTGGTAAATTCCTTGGTAAAATAAGTATTTGGTCACCTACAAACAAGCAGGATTTCTGGCTCTCACAGACCTGCAACTTCTTCTTTAAGAGGCTCCTCTGTTCTCCACTCGTTACCTGTATTAATGGCGCCTGTTTGAACTTGTTATCAGTACAAAAGACACCTGTCCACAACCTCAAACAGTCAGACTCCAAACTCCACTATGGCCAAGACCAAAGAGCTGTCAAAGGACACCACAAACAAAATTGTAGACCTGCACCAGGCTGGGAAGACTGAATCTGCAATAGGTAAGCAGATTGGTGTGAAGAAATCAACTGTGGGAGCAATTATTAGAAAATGGAAGACATACAAGACGACTGATAATCTCCCTCGATCTGGGGCTCCATGCAAGATCTCACCCTGTGAGATCAAAATGATCACGAGAACAGTGAGCAAAAATCCCAGAACCACACGGGGGGACCTAGTGAATGACCTGCAGAGAGCTGGGACCAAAATAACAAAGGCTACATCAGTAACACACTACGCCGCCAGGGACTCAAATCCTGCAGTGCCAGACGTGTCCCCCTGCTTAAGCCAGTACATGTCCAGGCCCGTCTGAAGTTTGCTAGAGAACATTTGGATGATCCAGAAGAGGATTGGGAGAATGTCATATGGTCAGATGAAACCAAAATAGAACTTTTTGGTAAAAACTCAACTTGTCGTGTTTGGAGGAGAAAGAACACCATACCTACTGTGAAGCATGGGGGTGAAAACATCATACTTTGGGGCTATTTTTCTGCAAAGGGACCAGGATGACTGATCCATGTAAAGGAAAGAATGAATGGGGCCATGTATCGTGAGATTTTGAGTGAAAACCTCCTTCCATCAGCAAGGGCATTGAAGATGAAACGTGGCTGGGTCTTTCAGCATGACAATGATCCCAAACACACTGCCCGGGCAACGAAGGAGTGGCTTCGTAAGAAGCATTTCAAGGTCCTGGAGTGGCCTAGCCAGTCTCCAGATCTCAACCCCATAGAAAATCTTTGGAGGGAGTTGAAAGTCCGTGTTGCCCAGCGACAGCCCCAAAACATCACTGCTCTAGAGGAGATCTGCATGGAGGAATGGGCCAAAATACTAGCAACAGTGTGTGAAAACCTTGTGAAGACTTACAGAAAACGTTTGACCTTTGTCATTGCCAACAAAGGGTATATAACAAAGTATTGAGATGAACTTTTATTTACCAAATACTTGTTTTACCGAGGAATTTACCAATTAATTCATTAAAAATCCTTCAATGTGATTTTCTGGATTTTTTTTTCTCATTTTGTCTCTCATAGTTGAGGTATACCTATGATGAAAATTGGAGACCTCTCTCATCTTTTAAGTGGGAGAACTTGCACAATTGGTGGCTGACTAAATACTTTTTTTCCCCACTGTATATATATATATATATATATATATATTTGGCCATCTTTGGCTCCGCTTGGGGCCGGGTCCTTCTTCATTGGGAAGAAGGATGGCTTGTTGCGCCCATGCATCGACTACCGGGAGCTCAATGCTATTACAACCAAAGACAAGTACCCTCTGCCTTTGATTAATTCCTTGTTCGAGCTCCTTCAGCGCTCACGAGTATTCACCAAGTTAGACTTAAGGAGTGCGTACCATCTGATCTGCATTCGCAAAGGCGATGAATGGAAGATGGCATTTAAAACTCACCAGGGTCAGTTCTAATATCTGGTGATGCCATTCGGGCTCACCAACGCCCCCGCCGTCTTTCAGCAGTTAATTAACGACGTCCTTTGCGACATGCTTTATCAATTCGTTTTTGTCGACTTGGATGATATTTTGATTTTCTCGAGCTCGGCAGAGTAACATGAAGCCCACGTCAGAGCCGTCCTGCAACAGCTTCTGGAGAACCAGCTCTACATCAAGGTCAAGAAGTGTGGGTTCTCCACAACATCTACCACCTTCTTGGGCTTCATAGTGGTTGAAGGGAGACTGATTGCCGACCCAGCCAAGGTGAGGGCAGTGCTCGAATGGCCAACTCACCACTCCCATAAGGATCTTCAACGCTTCCTCGGGTTTGCAAACCTCTATCGCAGGTTCATTAGGAACTATAGAGGGGTGGCACTGCCCTTAAAGCAGCTGACCTCCATTAAGGTCCCCTTTCGCTGGACCGAGGAAGCTGAACAAGCGTTTGTAAAATTAAAGCACCTGTTCACAGAAACACCAATCTTGGCTCAGGTCGACACGCAGCTCCAATTCGTCCTCGAGGTGGACACGTCTTATTCGAGGGTAGGTGCTGTGCTGTTGCAGCGCACACACCCCGATCAGAAGCTCCGCCTATGCACATATTTCTCTCGTCAGCTTACGCCGTCCTAGAGGAATTACGACGTAGGGGAGAGAGAGCTGCTTGCCATTAAATTGGCACTAGAGGAATGGAGGCATTGGCTAGAAAGGGCTATTCACCCCATCGTTGTGTGGACCAATCACAAAAACCTTGAGTATTTGCGATCGGCCCGCCGACTTAATGCCAGGCAGGCTCATTGGGCCCTGTTTTTTCAGAGGTTCAACTTCTCCATCATATACCGGCCAGGCGCTCGGAACACCAAACCGGATGCGCTATCGCACCACTTTGATTCCAAGGAGGTAGCGTGCCTCCCCACCCCAAACTATCATACCGCCTTCGTGTGTCCTTGGAGCCCTTATTTGGGATTTCGAGCGGAGTCCCACTAGCCTGTGCCAGTAGGGTGCCCCCGGAACTGTCTGTACATCCCGGCCGCCCTCCGCAGTGATGTCATCCAGTGGGGTCACACCAGTCGCTTTGACTGCCATCTGGGTATCAGTCGAACTGTGGACTTCGTCCAGCGATCGTTCCGGTGGCCCACGCTGCGGTGGGACGTATGGGAGTATGTCAAAGCATGTCAGACCTGCGTCCGTGGGAAATCAGACTCCTCTCTCCCATTTGGTCTCCTCCATCCCCTCCCCATCCCTGGTCGTCCTTGGTCCCACATTGCCATGGATTTCGTCACCGGACTTCCCCTCTCCCATGGCAAGATGGTGATTCTCACCATCATGGATCGCTTCTCCAAAGCGGTGCATCTGGTTGCCTTCCCAAAGCTTCCCTCGGCCATGGAGACAGTGGCCCTGCTCACCAACCACGTCATTTGGATCCATGGCATCCCCCATGGACATTGTGTCTGACCGGGGTTCTGAATTCACATCCCAGGTCTTGAGGGCCTTTTGCTGGACCTTGGGAACTATGGTGAGCCTCTCATCCGGTAATCACCCACATAGCAACGGGCAGGTGGAGCATGCCAACCAGTCCTTGGAGGCCGACCTGCAGTGTGTGGCAGCCGATAACCCCTCATCTTGGAGCACACACCTGACCTGGTTGGAGTATTCTATGAACTCAGTCGTCTCCACTGCCACTGGACTCACCCTGTCTGATGCGTCACTGGGGTACATGCCGCCACTTCTGCCCATGGTCAAGAGGGAGGTAGCTGTTCCCTCCATGGGGGTCCATGCTCGTTGCTGCCAGCTCATCTGGAGGTCTACTCGGGCCGCCCTTGCCCGCTCCACTGAACGCACCCAGGCTACTGCTGGCAGGAAGCAGATCCCTGCCCCCAAGTATGTCATCAGACAGCAGGTCTTGCTGGCAGCGAGCCAGATTCCTCTTAAAGAGAAATCCAAAAACCTCTCCCCCCGCTTCCTGGGTCCATATACCTTCTCTCGGGTGGTAAACGACGCGTTGGTCTAGCTGAAGTTGACACCGACCCTGTGGGTGAACCCTATGTTTCATGTCGCCCACATCAAGCCCCTCTCGGCCAGTCCCCTCTGCCCCTCCCTCGAAGCCGCCTCCTCCTCCCGGTCACCCCGCCTACACTGTTCGTCGCATCCTGGATGTTCGCCGTCGGGGCCGGGGCCTTCAGTATCTGGTAGGCTGGGAGAGCTATGGCCCGGAGGAGCGTTCCTGGGTTCCTACGTCTCAGCTCCTGGATAAAGAGATGCTCCGGACCTATCACCGAGCTCACCCAGAAGAGCCCTCTGGACTGCCAGGAGGGGCTCCTAGAAGGGGGGGGGCTGTTATGGGCAGCGAGAGCGTGCCCCTCCCGTCCTGTCTCACATTCATCAATTCATCACTGTACTTGAGGCTCAAGACACACCTGCCCTTGATCATCAGCCAGAGTACTTAAGAAGGCTCTCTTCACACATTCAATGCTGGCTCGGCTGGGTATACTGCCCGTCTACAGACAAGCAAGTATAATTTAACAAGCATAGACACGTTGTTTTACCTTGTGTTCTTCTATCCTCAGGTTGCTGCCACTATGCAGGTGTGTCTCCAGGACTGTGCGCACTCTCCTGCCACATCTCACCATTTCCTCAGCTTCCTATCTCCACCCGGTCAGGGACCATCAGCTCATCCCCCACACTCTACTGGTTTGTCTATTCACCGCTGGGTCCTGCCGGTTCTCCCTGGATATCCATGTAAGTGGCAATTTGACCCATTTCCCCTTACTCTGTTAATCCACTCACAGCTCGTGTCTTCTCTCCACAGGGTGGCTCCTCTGGTGAGTGACTGTTTCCCTAGCTGTGCGCTTGTTTTGCAAATTAATAAAACTGTCAAATGTGCCCCTTCATGTGGTTACTTTCCTGTGCTGTTGCATCATGCACGTGAGCTGTCAGCTTATCAATCATGACATTTCCTTAACTTGTAAGTTTGTTTTGTTTTCAGTTTGGACTTTTGTGTTGGGCACCGTTTGGTCTTGTTGTGTTTTTCTGTTAATAAATATCACAAACTACAGTTCAGTGCGTGGCTCTTCAACTCTTCTGTCCGCAACCGATGGCAAGGTAATAAATACACATCAATACTAATACTAATAAAGCTAATAAACACACCTTCATACTAAATACTAATACTAATAAATACTAATAAATACACATTAAAGGCAATTAGGACAGTTAAATCAGTTAAACTAGAGGAAACAAGAAGAATGAAAATTCACTGGGTGACTATAACCTGTCTGTGAGTAAAATAAAAATTCACTGAATGAGTATGACTTGTCTCTGATAATACCCAATAGGCTGTATAATGGTAATTTTAATATCAGAGATGATATGCATGTGAGATGGCATAACACAATGTACAATGTGCAAATGAACAATGTACAGATTAGCATCCAGTGTGAGAATTCCTCTGTGTAAAGCCGTGTGCCCTGATAATATCCAGTAGACTGTACAATGATAATCTAGCAGCAGAGATGATATGGACGTGAGACGGGGTGAGACTATGTACAATGTGCAAATGAACAATGTGCAAATTAGCATCCAGTGTGAGAATTCCTCTGTATAAAGCCGTGTGCCCTGATAATACCCAGTGGACTGTACAATGATAATTTAGCAACAGGGATGATATGGACGTGAGACGGGGTGACACTATGTACAATGTACAAATGAACAATGAGCAAATTTGGCATCCAGTGTGTGAATTCCTATTTGCAAAGCTGTGGCTGGAACTGTGTTACGTGTTCAGGAGTCTGATGGCAGTGGAAAAGAAGTAGATTTTTAGTCTGGATGTTTTACATTTCAGACATCTGCACCTCCGGGCTGAGGGATGAAGTGCGAACATTCTGTGCTGGGGGTGGGTGGGGTCCTGGAGGATGGAGGCAGCTCTGCTTTGGACTCTGCAGTGATAGATGCTCTGCAGAGAGGGGGAGTCCTGATGATCTTCTCAGCTATTTTCATCACTTTCTGCAGGGGCTTGCGGTCCAAAGCAGTAGTGCTGCCATACCACGCAGTGATGCAATTGGTCAAGGTGCTCTCGATGATGCAGCTGTAGAAGTTGTTAAGGATATTGAGGATATGCCAAACTTCCTTAGCCTCTTGGGAAAGTACAGCCACTGTTGAGCTCTCTTAACCAACTCTGGTGTTGAGTGCCCACGTAAGGCCCTCGCTGATGTGGATGCCCAGGTACTTAAAGCTGCTCACCCTTTCCAACTCAAGCTCCGGGATGAACAGCGGCCGGTGTGGTCTCCTCCCCTTCTTCATGTCCATTATCATCTCCTTCGTCTTGTCCCTGTTCAGGGTGAGGTTGTTGTCCTCAAACCATGACACCAGGCTGGCCACCTCCCTCCTGTGGGACGCTTCATCACCACCAGCGATCAGAATCAGAATCAGAATCAGAATCAGATTTATTGCCATTGTTCATGTAGTACACAAACTAGGAATTTGTCTCGGTGCAATGCTGCAACATTAAACATGATAAAATAAAAGAAATAAACTATACATGCAATAAAGTGTAGAATAAGAGTGAGTAATACTAGTCAGCAGTTAAAATATATTAGCGAGCAGCAGATAATGTGGAGAACCATATAGTGCAGTTGGTAATGCAGGAAGAAAACAGTGATGATTGACATGAGTCTGGTTGAGCTGCTGTACATAGTGCACGAGAGTCAATAAGTCACTTAGTGTTCAGCAGTCTGATGGCAGAGGGGAAGAAGCTGTTCATGTGATGGGAGGTTTTAGTCTGGATGGACCGAAGTCTTCTACCTGAGGGGAGAGGGGCAAACAGTACGTGACCAGGGTGTGAGGGATCGGCTATGAACTGGCCAGCACGCCTCCGGGTCCTGGAGATGTACAGATCCTAGAGAGATGGGAGCTTGCAGCCGATCACCTTCTCAGCAGTGCGCACGACGCGCTGCAGCCTTAGTCTGTCCCTGGCAGTGGCTCCTGCGTACCACACGGTTATGGAGGTGGTGAGGATGGAGTCGATGATGGCTGTGTAGAACTGCACTAACATCTTGGTGGGTAGCTTGAGCTTCCTCAGCTGCCGGAGGAAGAACATCCTCTGCTGGGCCTTTTTGATGAGGGAGCTGATGGTCGGCTCCCACTTGAGGTCCCTGGTGATGGTGGTGCCTAGGAAGCGGAAGGAATCAGCAGTGGTGATGGGAGAGCCTGTGAGGGTGAGGGGGGGCAGAGGGGTTGTGACTTTCCTGAAGTCCACAATCATCTCCACTGTCTTCAGAGCGTTCAGCTGCAGGTTGTTGTTGTTGCACCAGGACGCCAGCTGGGCCACCTCTCTCCTGTACGCGGACTCGTCGCCAATGGAGATGAGCCCGATGAGGGTGGTGTCATCCGCAAACTTGATCAACTTGACAGACTGGTGGCTGGAAGTGCAGGAGTTGGTATAAAGGGAGAAGAATAGGGGGGAAAGTACACAGCCCTGGGGTGATCCGGTGCTGATGCTAGCAGAGTCTGAGACAGTCTTTCCCAGCCGCACATGCTGCCTCCGGTCCGTCAGGAAGTCGGTGATCCACCTGCAGAGGGAGTCAGGCACGTCGAGCAGGGACAGCTTGTCCTGGAGCAGAGCGGGGCGGATGGTGTTGAATGCGGAGCTGAAGTCCACAAACAGGATCCTGGCATAGGTTCCCGGGGAGCCCAGGTGCTGCAGGATGGAGTGGAGGGCCAGGTTGACTGCGTCGTCTACAGACCTGTTGGCTCGGTAGGCAAACTGCAGCGGGTCCAGGAGGGGGGTGGTGATGGACTTGAGGTGGGGCAGGACCAGGCGCTCAAAGGACTTCATGACTACAGAGGTGAGCGCTACAGGTCTGTAGTCGTTAAGTCCAGTGATCCGTGGCTTCTTGGGGACAGGGATGATGGTGGAGGATTTGAGGCAGGATGGCACGTGGCTTAAGGGAGGTGTTAAAAATGTCTGTGAAGACAGGAGCCAGCTCTTTCGCACAGTGTCTCAGGGTGGAGGGAGACACGCCGTCCGGACCGGGGGCCTTGCGCGGGTTCAGTCTCGAGAACTGTTTGAGCACGTCCTGCTCACTGATGACAAGGGCAGGGGGGGAGGAGGGGGGGGCGCCTTTGATGAAGTAGGGATCGTGGAGGCTGTGGAGCTGGAGGGAGGTGGGGAGTTGGACACCAACTGTTATTGGGAATTGAAAACAATTGGACACCAATTGTTTTCTATATGTGCTGTTTTTCTTTAAATATCTTCCTGCCTGCCTCAGGGACTACAGATGGAAATTAGTGAGAACGGTTTAATCTGGTACAGAGCATCTTTACCCTGTTTTTTTGTTTTTTGTTTTTTTTCTGTACATGGTCCGTGACAAATAAACCAATAAACTAAACTAAACTAATATAAACATGTAAATACACACAAATTTCCACATTCGCATCCAAATAAGGTGGTCCCAATAACTAATCAGCCTTGAGATTCTGCCGTCATTGGAGTAAAAGTATCAAAACTGTAAAGTGAACTAGTTTGAAAATAAGACTGCCATGCACCCGCCGACAGATGGACAGGAGCTCTGGCGCTGAAACAAAGTGTTGGGAGTTTATCCACACACATGCTCCTTCTACTAATGTGCTAATGAGGGCTAGCAGGGTAACACTGTAAACAACCATCAGTCAGGTGCAGTTTCTGGAGGAGGCAGTGACACTTTCCCAACTGTGAGCCCCCCGATAACGTTGTAAACCTAAACATGATGGCATTTTTGAGATTTCCACAGCAGCTAGAGGGCAGTTGCAGAAGCTATGAAGGCAACCATGCCCCTCTGTAACTCACTGGGATGCAAATTCACATCTATTCCTATCTTTGCATTGAGATGACATGCAACCGTGCTGCATGAGAAATTTGTGCTTTTGCATTTGGTCTCAACACACCTTTAGACTGCTTTGCTGTTTTTCCTGTTGTGCCTGTTAATTGTATGTTTGATTACTCAGATTTTAAGACCAAATAATTGTATAATGATTGATTATATTATATTACTCATAATTTGTACTGCTCCAATGCAATGGATCAGAGGATCTATAGAATTTAGAAATTTGGTTGAACTGAACTCTTAAAATTCTAATTTTGTGAGATATATTTGACTTCACAAAAAACAAAAATATAACAAAACAATACAAGACAATTACAGACAATTCTCAGTCCCTATAAATTTTAGTCCTTGCAGTCCAAAGGGAAAAATTCCCCTATAAAAGCCCTAGTTATGCATTTCTCCAGTCATGAACCTCAAACCTTAAAACTAGGCAGATTTTTTTTTTTAAATACCATCTTTAACAATAAAAATACTCTCTTGGTTTAGCAAAGAGCTGAATAAAAAGGTTAAAATCTAAGTAACAACTGATTTCTGAATGATCTTTCCAAAACTGGATGACTAATATATGTAGCACATTATCATGTCATCATAACAGTAAAAGGTTAAACTTGAGCTGAGCTGTTTGGCTTCATGTGCATTACTGCATATTTATGTTGTTAAAACTATCTCAGAAGCAGCAGACCTTTTAATTTTGGGGGCATTAAAAGTTGACTATTACACAGAAGATGTGAATTTACAGTATTTTGAGAAAACTGAAAATCAGATGCAGGAAAAATAATCCTGAAAGACAAAAACATTACAGATTAAACAACTAAGCCCAACTGTTTGACAGAATGTCTTTTCTTAGTCCATTTGAAGGAGTAAAAGTCCTCTATAATTGGAGGCAAAGCAAGTGCACCCCACTGACAACAACATTGCTCATGTGTAAGCAGAAGCCCTCAGTGCTTGTTGCCCCACCTAGGTAAAAAATGACCAGCTGCCACTGCTATCAATAGTTGTGTCCAAGAGGAAAACAGCTCCAGAGAGGGAGAACGGGCTGCTGAGGTTAGGACCTGATGAGAATGATGTATGGCCGTGCTGGCAGGCACAGACACATATTGTCACTTGACAAAAAAGCAGCGAGTTCAACTCTGGGCTCACTCTGATTGAGGATTCTTGGGCTAAGACCATCAACTTGTAGCAGGATATCGTGTGGAGGTTGTGATAAGACTTGAACACAGCAGGAGGGCCTAATCCAAAGTACCTAACTCCTCAGATGCTGAGCCGCAAAACACCATCAAGATGATTAAGCATGATTCCTTAAAGATAAATGTTTTCGCAAGAGATTATTCCCTGCTGGTGCATAGCAGAGCAGTTAGCTAGCTGACTTAGAGAGCTCCTAAAATATATCATCTGTGCATCAGGCGTCCTCATGTGCACAAATTTGTCACAATTGAAATGGCTTCTGATAGAATACAGGGAGCTACAGTGAGGTGTGAATTCTGAGGCTCATAAATGCCTGTTCAAGTTTGCAGACATGCTATATTTCCTACATTTTCTTCTTTGATAGATTTATAGTATTTAGTGCCAAAAAGGTCTTTTCTTTCTTTCTTTCTTTCTTTCTGTGCATGTGCTGAAATACGGCATAACAGCTGCCAGCCACCCCTTCATTTCCTTCCTGATTGGGGTTTATTCCTGCTGCTGCATCAACATCACGGGAGCCAGAGATAAGACAGTGCAGAGTCAAGATTATATCCTCCAGTCTAATTTTACTCTGGCCGCTGCGCTGACCAAGTGTAGCCCTGCAGCTGGACACTGGCGCGTGTGTGTGTGTGTGTGTGTGGGGGGGGGGGGTCCTATTCCCTTTTTGCTTCTTTCTTTACATTTTTTTGTCTTGACATTTGTTGTAAAGAATGACTTTTAACTGTTTTTGTTTGTTTTTGCATCACAATGCACTCACATTTTGACATATTTTGATTATGTAAAGACCACAAACATGCCACATCTTAAACCAGCATGAGCAATAACGGGGGACATGACATGCTGCTACTCTTACACCACAGTCTATGATATCTAAACTGTCAGCTTCCCATGTGGAGTCACATTATCCATAATTTAAAACAATTCTAGAACTCTGCGGCCAGCATGAATGAACGGAGACCATGGGATTACTTTTGAGACATTGTCTCCTATGGCTGGTATCATGGCCGTGCATGTGAATGGCACAATGGTCCCCTACAGGACACCGTGTAACTGTCACATTTTTTCCCTCTAATATGTAGCCATTACACATGGTGTCCACCATCCACTATTGTAGCTGTACTTCAAATGTGCTGAGCTCCTAGCATGCGGATGGGTGGGGGCTGATGGGAGCCTATCAGGTCTGTGGCCAGGGTGAGACTCTCATTATTGCAGCGATAGGGTGAGGGGCTTGTTTTCGAGACTTTTTGAAATTAAACCACTTTACACTTTACCAATAGAAGGCGGTGTTTCTACTTTCCACTGTTTATTCTACTTTTTTTGACTCTTAACACTACTTTTCCTTCTCTGCCAGGGTATGTACTTTACCCACTTTTACAAAATGCCTAATATACAGGGGGGGGGAGTCACTTTTCCACATATATTACACATTTTCTAAGGGTGAATCATCATGCAACTTGCAGTCGTGTGAAAAAGTGTTTGCCCCCTTCCTGATTTCTCATTTTTTTGTAAGTTTGTCACATTTAAATGTTTCAGATCATCAACCAAATATAAATATTAGACAAAGATAACACAAGTAAACACAAAATGCAGTTTTTAAATGAAGGTGTTTATTATTAAGGGTGTGGAGATAAATAAAAGATCAGACGAGATGCGACGAGCTGGAAGGTTTTTTTTTTGTTGTTTTTTTTTTTGTTACTTATTTGTACCCGTAGGTAGATTTGGTTTGCAGTGTGGCGACAAGCCACCGGCTGCCGGTCGCTGCGTGCGCGAGCGCCCTAAACCTACATGTTTTTGGTATGCTGGAGGAAACCGGAGAAATCCCGGAGTAAACCCATGCAACACGGGTAGAACATGCAAACTCCACACAGCTCACTGTTGGTCGGGGGCTGGGATCGAACCCACGATCTCATGATCCCCGCGATCCCCCGGCCAAGGGTAAACTGTGCTGCCGCAGTGCTGCAGAGTTTTATTACCTCCAACATAATGAGACACACATCATAACTCAGTGAGCTACTGGGCTGTTGAAACATGTCACACAAGCTCTTTTATACAGTGGTACAGGAAGAGAGAATGCATGGCACATTAGCATATCAGTCAATACACATGATTAGCATGACCAACTGGCGCTCGGATGTCCTCTGCTTCATCCTGGGGATGTATACACAACAGTCCATTGTTCTGATTGCCCCCAGGGGCTCTCTGTCTGTATGTAAATTGTCCTCTGCTTCCTCTAGACCTGCTGAGTGTGAGGAATGTCCTTGTAGAGTGTGGTGGGTCACCACAGGGCTCCCCCCAGAACACTCAGACTCAGACTCCCCCCCCCCCCCGGGTGTTTGGGCTCCCGCTCCGGTAGAACTGTCCTGCTGTACAGGAGTGTCGGAGGGCATGTCAGTCCGTGGGGGGGACGGGGGAGGGGTGGAAAAGACAGTGTGCTCCGCTCCGGGTCCCAGCACTTTGAACGGCCGTTAATCGTGGGCGCACGGGGCCAGTGCGTGTCGTGCATAATGGAACCAACCAGCGATCAGCCGGCTTTAGGGAGTGATGTGCGGGAAAAGTGCTGTGGAGGAGGAGGGGGAAGGGAGTGGGAGTAAGTGAGTGCCGGCCTGGGACGTCAAAGGTGTCTGGGCTGCGCAAAAATTGCGTGTGGATCCGTGATGGTAAGGGACTTTCCCGGTAAACCAGGGGCAGTGATCCACAGCTGCTGTGAAAAAAAAAAATAAGTCTCTGACTCCTCTCGCAGCTCGGTCCAGCGAGGATGCGGGGAAGGCGAACGGCCAAATTCCCCGAGGATGCGTAGTGGCTGTGAAACAACTGCAGCTGCGTGAGGGACTTGATGATGTGGCTTTAGGGGTGGGCGCAGCCCTAAAGCCCTCGGGGACAGCAATCAGCTAGACTCCCGCTGTGCGCCGTGGCTGAGAAACCCATACAAAGTCCTGTGTGCGGGCTGCACGTCTGCTTCAGGTGCGTGAGCAGCCCTGAAGGTTCTGAGGATGGCGATCGGCCGTGTTTCTCGGGCATGTGCAGCGGCGGAGGACGCTGTATCAGTCTGTGGAGCCGGTTTGTCCTTGTGCGTGGTGCGCGCTTGGCGCAGTGACCACATAGCTGGCAGTTGCGCTGTCCTCGTAATCCTGCGGTGTGTGTGCAGGGCTTCTGTGCGCGGGAGGTCCGCTGTCGTGAGGTGAGTCAGGGTCGGGGAGCTTGGTGAAAATCAACGCAGACAGCGCCGATGACTTTCCCCGCTCAGGCTGCTTCCTTTGGTTCGCTCGTGTCGCCGTTCATGGTGCGTGTCGCTCCCAGTGCTGCCCCTGATCCTTGTGGGTGTGGATGAAGAGGTTGCAGGCATTTGCTGGTCCTCTGGAGTCCACAGCGCGGTGAGCGGGAGCAGACGGTCATTCTCTCTCGTCAGGTCACCAGTGTGGAGGGAAAAGATCAGGCGAGGGGTGCACCATGACACGTCAGGGCTTCCCGTCTGGGTCCTCTCCGGGGTGTTCTCCTCGTGTTTCATTATTCGTCAAGGGTCACCAGTGTGGAGGTAAAATGATCTGGCGAGATGCGACGAGCTGGAAGGTTGCAGAGTTTTATTACCTCCAACATAATGAGACGCACATCGTAACTCAGTGAGCTACTGGGCTGTTGAGACATGTCACACAAGCTCTTTTATACAGTGATACAGGAAGAGAGAATGCATGGCACATTAGCATATAAGTCAATACACATGATTAGCATGACCAACTGGCACCCGGATGTCCTCTGCTTCATCCTGGAGATGTATACACAACAGTCCATTGTTCTGATTGCCCCAGGGGCTCTCTGTCCGTATGTAAATTGTCCTCTGCTTCCACTAGACCTGCTGAGTGTGAGGAATGTCCTTGCAGAGTGTGGTGGGTCACCACAAGGGAAAAAAAATCCAAACCTATATGGCCCCGTGTGAAAAAGTGATTGCCCCCTAAACCTAATAACTGGTTGGGCCACTCTCAGCAGCAACAACTGCAATCAAGCGTTTGCGATAACTGGCAATGAGTCTTGTACAGCGCTGTGGAGGAATTTTGGCCCACTCATCTTTGCAGAATTGCTGTAATTCAGCCACATTGGAGGGCTTTCCAGCATGAATCGCCTTTTAAAGGTCATGCCACAGCATTTGAATCAGATTCAAGTCAGGACTTTGACTAGGCAACTCCAAAGTCTTCATTTTGTTTTCTTAAGCCATTCAGAGGTGGACTTGCTGGTGTGTTTTGGATCACTGTCCTGCTGCAGAACCCAAGTGCACTTTAGCTTGAGGTCACGAACAGATGGCCGGACATTCATCTTCAGAATTTTTTGGTAGACAGCAGAATTCATGGTTCCATTATACCACAGCAAATCTTCCAGGTCCTGAAGCAGCAAAACAGCCCCAGACCATCACACTACTACCACCACACTTTACTGTTGGTATGATGTTCCTTTTCTGAAATGCTGTGTTACTTTTACGCCAGATGTAATGGGACACACATCTTCCAAAAAGTTCAGCTTTTGTCTCGCCAGTCCACAGAGTATTTTTCCAAAAGTCTTGGGGATCATCAAGATATTTTCTGCCAAAACTGAGATGAGCCTTAATGTTCTTTTTGCTCAGCAGTGGTTTTCGTCTAGGAACTCTGCCATGCAGGCCATTTTTGCCCAGTCTCTTTCTTATGGTGGAGTCATGAACACTGACCTTAACTGAGTCAAGTGAGGCCTGCAGTTCTTTGGATGCTGTTGTGGGGTCTTTTGTGACCTCTTTGCTGAGTCATCGCTGCGCTCTTGGGGTAATCTTGGTCAGCTGGCCACCCCTGGGAAGGTTCACCACTGTTCCATGTTTTTGCCATTTGTGTATAATGGCTCTCACTGTGGTTTGCTGGAGTTCCAAAGCTTTAGAAATGGCTTTATAAAGTTTTCCAGACTGATAGATCTCAATTACTTTGTTTCTCATTTGTTCCTGAATTTCATTGGATCACAGCATGATGTCTAGCTTTTGAGGACCTTGTGGTCTACTTCACTTTGTCAGGAAGGTCCTATTTAAGTGATTTCTTGATTGAGAACAGGTGTGGCAGTAATCAGGCCTGGGTGTGGCTAGAGAAATTGAACTCAGCTTTACCACAGTTAATTTATGTTTTAACGGGGGGGTGTCACTTTTTCACACAGGGCCATGTAGGTTTGCATGTTTTGTTTTTACCCTTAATAATAAACACCTTTTTTTAAAAACTACATTTTGTGTTTACTTGTGTTATCTTTGTCTAATATTTTAATTTGTTTGGCGATCTGAAACATTTAAGTGTGACAAACATACAAAAAAATTAGAAATCAGAAAGGGGGCAAACACTTTTTCACACCACTGTATGTGCATTTTGTGAGACTTGACTGCTCTCACAGTTGGACAGTTTGTCACAAGCTGAGCTCTGGAAGTTCCGACAGGCTCAGTCTCGTAGCTTTTCTCTGTATTTATATTTATTTGTTGTATTTTTTTGTGCCTTTTGGTTTTTGTTATCCCTGCATGTTTTCTATTTTCCAGTTTATGTCTTACTTCTACCATATTCTGATTCTGTATTATTGGTACCTATTTCTCAGTTGTATTTGTTTATAATTTATTCTACTCCTTATTATTTGAGGTTGACAGCTGTTAGGGCATTTCTTGATTAGTACCCCATGTGGGCATAGCCCTGTCAGCTGTTGGCCGACGTGCTCTCATCTCATTACTTCCAGCTGATCCCAATCACTATCCATTGTTACCTTTGTGCCCGTTCATGTGAACCCACACCTATCACTACTTAAGTAATGGTTTTTTGACCCTATTTAAGGGGAGTTGTTTTCATTTCCATTTGCCGCTGTCTTGACTCTACAAACAACTCGTCGTGTCCACCAGAGCCCTGTCCCTGCTCTGGTGCACGCTATCTGTAAGTTTTCTCCCTTGTTTGTATTTTGTGTTTAGAGTACCATGTTGAACTTTATGTTTGTTGCTTTTTTCAATAAATTACCCAAACTCACAGCTGAGCGTGTGGGTCTCACCTTCCTGACCTGTAGGGCAATTCATGACACAGCTGAGGTTTATTCCCTCTGTGAAACAGATGTTAGCCTTGAGATGATGTGTGCATCTTTTTTCCCAGACTAAATACTTTGAATGCTCAGGGCAATTTATTTTTCTCCATCATTGCCAGCAGTCAATCAGAGTTCACAGGGATCAATAGTAAGCCACATTTCTCTCATATCATGTGACAATAGCATTGAATGAAAGTAAAAATATGTGTAGCACTGTCATATATCCTGTGTATAACAAGTCAATTCTGATGATTTTGATGGACAAGATATATAAATAACAAATGCATAAATCAGGGACAAAGGGAATGTCCTCCAGACTTGTTCAGTGGACAGCAATTCTTGGTGAATTTTGTGGCTGTGCTCAAGTGTGGTGCGTGTATTTGTGTTTGCCTCCATGTGAGGCCTAAATGCCAGATCTTCAGACTTAATAGGCCCCATTAAGAAATTATCTCTGGTGCGTTTGTGCCTTTCCACAGAAAAATCTAACTATCAATTAAGTGGTTGTGTGCCTAGATGGCCCATTTGCCTGCCTGTTGGTAATTATTGGTTTTCCTAGTGTTTCTCTCTTCTCAAGCCGGCCCTTCTCCTTTTGATTAGGCTGCTCCTGAGTATTACAGTCCACAAACTCTGTCACTCTCCCCGAAATTAGCTGTCATTCCCACCACATGCATTTTTCATCATGCCTCCAGGGAATGAAACCACGCATGAACCACAGAGATAGAACAAATAATATAAGCATTCTTGTGTATGTTAAAAAAAAAAATCCTGAAAATGTCACTGCAAATTTAACTTTATCATTTGAATTAACATTTACTTTCAATACCCACAAAGAGTTAAATTGTTCCTGTGGCAAAATTCTATTTTAATCCAATTATCTCTCTTTGTCTGTGCCTCCCTTGACACAGCATACTGTAAGTAGGAAGAACTATCTTGATATTTTCTTGTCGATACACTGAATGATGATGAATGTAACACTACATATGTTTTGCACATTAATACCAGTATACTGATTCTGCTACACTACAAGCAGAGAATTCTAAACTAATCTAATTAAAGCAAAACACACGGAGGGCATTAGAGTATCATACCCGTTGTTACACAATTCATCATACCATAATGACCTCAAGTGTAATATTGCTTTTATACAAGCACAATTTATTAATTGACAGCAATACTGGACAAAATATTATGAGTTGTTTAACTAGTTAATTTGTGCAGCTGAGAAAAAATAGTCCCTTCTCAGTGTAGCCAGTAACTGTTGGTAAACATCTCAATCAGCATGAAGACGTCTATTGTCATTTCACACACATGGAAACAAATTAAATATTGTCAAGTACAAAACTCATTGTTTATGAAACATACAGTATACCTGTTGAGTCGGTACTGCAGAAGACCTGCGATCAAAACGTAGCCAGTGCCGGTAATTAGCCAGTGGCTAGTAGTTAACATGCTTGTGGTTTGGCACACTTTGTTCACTTTTCTTCACATTTTCAGATGACACAGAGTCCAGAACCACAAAGGTATTGTGGTTTGTTAATCGACACAATAAATTCAATTCTCGCACTGCCTATTTTTTAAACAGACGTGAAATAGCTTCACGATGTTTATACAAGGGCTAACTTTGTAAACTGAATAAAGTTTTTTTCAAAAGGGTGGGACTTCCAGCTCAGATAAGAAATCTTTTCAAACAGCACCTCACTGTGGAAATTAAGGTATCCAACAAAGTATTGTAATTGTCACTGAGAGTTAGTTGATAGTAAATTTTTGTTAGTAATTAACGGTTACATAAACACCTTTGAAGCAGAGTGATACATATCCAGTGAAATGTTGGGGTGCAATTATCGTGGATTTTAGGAACTCCTAGAATCCCTGTGGTCCAATCAAATTGCTCAGTCAGAACTAACTGATGTCTAATCTTAATTATATCACTGATAAATTCTAGAAAACAAACATTTAATCTTTTTGATCAGTCTATGTGCATTTTGATTAATTATCTGCATGTCTGAACAGAAACAAAACTTGCAACTGCAGGCCTATTTTTTGGACTTCTTCTCCTCAAAGCTCCGTTGAGAGGTCGCCATAGTGGATCATCTGCCTCCATCTCACCCAGTCCCTTGGATGTTATTCTATAGCATCAACCCCAGTGTTGGGAGTAACACGTTGCAAAGTAATGCGTCACTGTAATGCCACTACTTTTGCAGTAACATGCTATGTAACGAAATTACTGTTTAAAAATTCAGTAATGCATTACAGTTTCTGAAATTTGAGCAGATGCGTTACTCGCGTTACTCGTGTTATTAATATGGATAGATATTTTTAGTGCAAATACAAACTGACCCTACGTAGCTGACGCAGCCATCAGTCAACGAGCCGTCAGTCAAAGAGCCTCTTCACTGCTGCAGCCACAAATGGAGCTTGATCCTGCTAGGAAAAGATGAAGCTACTTTGTTTTTGTGGAAAGAGAAAGATTATTTTTTCTTTGTCGCGGTTAAAGACAAAAGCATATTGGTAGGCCGTGTGAGACCGACGGCAATCTTCAGAAGCGCCTGAGAACAGCAACAACATCAAAGTTAATGCTATGCTAACAATGTGCTATTAGTGGATTTATGCTATCTGAACAGCCACGCTGGATTTCAAGCACAGGTATACGTACATCTGGACAGTTTGTGACCCAGCAAGAATTAAACCGACTGATTGCCAGATATGTGGTTAAAGAATGAAGATCTGATAACAGTCATTTTCCATTAGACAGCTGAGACTGTGATCCACCGAAGTTACAACAGATTTATTTGCTGCTTGGATAAAGATTATTCAAAAATGGATTTGATCTCCAAAAGGAACTTAAGGGACTGGATCATGTCTCTGTCACAGCAGGGTATAGTTCATTATAGTTCAGTATAGTGAAAGGGTATAGTTCAGATACCCTTTCAATCTCTACACCATTTACACTGAGTTTAGATACTAAGTTGTTGTGATGGTTGTTAAAAACTATAAATTTTGTCTTACTTAAATTGAGCGTTAATTTGTTTGAATCAAACCACAGTTTAAGCTTTCTTAATTTCTTTCCGAGTGTATCCAGAAGTTGTTCCAAATTGCTTCCACTGCATAATAGATTAGTGTCATCGGCAAACAATATTAAATCTGTAGAGGAGCTGGGCAATGAAGAGGCGATTTGGTTTATAAGCGAAGTTTTAATGTTCAGCTCTTCTAACAAGTCTCATCTGGTGCAGAGAGCGGCAGAAGGGAAAAGAGACAGAATTTCGCCAACTCACTGATTATATACATGCACACAACAAAAGACATGCATAACAAAGGCTGACATCCCTCATTATCTTAATCCCCCCATTGTCTTGGTATTTCCTCTCCTCGTCTTGGGAGGTGATGGCAATTCCTCTCCTCGCCTTGGGGGGTGAGGGTGGCTCGTCCGGTCTCCCCCGCCGTGTCCGGGAATGTCTTTGTTCTTCACTCGGTGGGTGAGATTCCTTTGTCCTTTCAGAGGTGTGAAGTTCCTTACATATGCAATCACCAAACATTTCCACATGCTCTAACATATGTAGGTTATGGAATATATGGTTAATATAGACCACAGGCCCCCCAAACAACTAAGAAGGGACAACAGAAAGGTTCACAGTCTAGGATAGTTATTACGACATACTACGTGCTACAGCTGTTGCCACGGAAGAAACTTTCCAGCAGCCATGCTCCGAAGAGAGTTCAGTGGTAAACATAGCAGCATAGTAAAATCATAAGTCAGTCCTAAACTGTTGCAGCACAATTAGTGAATAATTGTGGAGTGGTTGGTGTCAGTCCCTGTGCTGTCTGGGTTTAATTCTTCTCCCAAAACTGCTGTAGGTTGGTTTAGGCGTCCTGCTGGGACCTTCTTGTGAGGAATCTGCAGTGTGGGAAGGAGAGAGGTTATTTGTTCCCTGCCTGGGGGCTGAGTCTTTTCTCTTTGGGGGTCTACCTCGCCAAGGTGCTCTCGCCAACTGTGCAAGTTCGTCTTTCAACAAGAAGGCAGGTTTAAGTCTGTCAATGCTGACTGTTTCTTTTCTATCCCCATAATCAATCACAAAGTGTTTATCACCATGTTCCAGCACTCTGAATGGCCCATCGAATGCTGGGCGTAAAGTTGGTTTTAGAGCTTCATGCTTAACAAAAACGAACTCAGCGTTTTTTAAAGTTTGAGGGACAAAAACGCGTGGGAAGGAGTGATGAGCTGGACCGGGGAGAGAGTTCGGTCCGTTGCTGCCTAAAAACCTTGGGACTGGAAGGGGCCCTGGCTCTGGGTTCTCTGGCAGAAATTCACCTGGGAGCCTGAGAGGTTGTGCAAAAACTAATTCTGCGGGAGAGGCGTCTAAATCCTCTTTAGGTGCGGCACGCAACCCCAGTAAAACCCAGGGAAGTTTATTTACCCAATTTGTGTCCGTTAGTGAGGCTCTGAGGGCAGCCTTTAAAGACCTGTGAAAACGCTCGCATAACCCATTAGCCTGAGGGTGATAAGCGGTGGTGCAATGAATTGTTGCCCCTAAGCTGTTGGACATGGCTGACCAGAGCTCTGAGACAAATTGAGGCCCCTTATCGGACGTGATGTCCGATGGGACGCCGAAACGTGCCACCCAGTTTGTCAAAAAAACGCGAGCGACTTCCTCCGCTGTGGTTGCTGCTAGAGGGACTGCCTCTGGCCAGCGTGTGGTGCGGTCTATCATTGTTAACAGGTGTGTGAAACCTTGGGAGGAAGGTAGTGGCCCCACAAGATCGACATGAATGTGGTCGAACCTTCTAGCAGGGATTGGAAGAGGCTCCAGAGGGGCTTTTGTGTGTCTGTGTATTTTGGCGCGTTGACAAGAAATGCAAGTTTTTGCACATTCTTTTACGTTTTTGCGCAGGCCTGGCCACACAAACTTTTCGGCGACCATTTTAACCGAGGCACGCACACCTGGGTGCGCGAGGGAGTGAATTGTGTCAAAAATACGGCGGCGCCATGTAGCTGGTACTAACGGGCGAGGTCGGCCGGTTGAAACATCGCATATTAGGGGGGGCACGCCGTCGCGTAAACCCTTTTTCTCCAGCCTTAACCCTGTTGGTCCAGACAGGAGTGCGCGCACGTCCGCGTCACTGTTTTGTTCCTCTGCCATGGCTGCATAATCTATCCCTTCATGGATAGGTGCTGCGTATGTGTCTGCGTTAGTGAAGAGTTCTGCTGCTGAGGCAGTATAATCTGTCTCCTCGCGCTCTGGTGGTGCCACAGTGCGAGAGAGGCAGTCCGCTACTACATTAAGTTTGCCTGTCACGTGTCGAATGTCTGTGGTGAACTCTGAAATCGCAGCTAGCTGTCTTTGTTGCCTGCCTGACCATGGTTCTGAAATTTTAGCCATAGCAAAGGTGAGCGGTTTATGGTCTATAAAAGCCGTGAAACTCCGCCCTTCCAACTAGAACTGGAAGTGGCGGATGGATAAATGAAGCGCCAGCGGCTCTCTGTCAAAAGTGCTGTATTTGCGTTCAGTTTGGTTTAGCGATTTGCTAAAAAATGCTAAAGGTTGCCAGACCCCGCTGACAAGTTGTTCTACAACTGCCCCTATAGCTAGGTCTGAAGCATCTGTGGTTAGTGCAATGCGGGCCAAGGGATCTGGATGAACTAACAATGTGGCGTTAGCTAGGGCGTTTTTTACTTCCGCGAAAGTGCATTCGCGCTCCGGGGTCCATTCGACCGCGTTGGAAGCTTTCTTTTTTTTGAGCGCGTCATATAGGGGCTGCATGAGCTGAGCTGCGTGGGGGAGAAAGCGGTTGTAAAAATTAACCATCCCTAAAAATTCCTGTAGCGATTTGACCGTTTGCGGCCGTGGAAAACCTTCTATCGCATGCACTTTGTCTGGAAGTGGAACTGCCCCCTTCGGAGAGACCTTGTGTCCTAAAAAAATCAATTTGCGATACGCCGAATTTGCATTTGGCTGGATTGATTATTAGCCTGTGCTCTTCTAGCCTCTGGAAAACCGTAGTGAGGTGCTGCTCGTGTTCTACCTCAGACGAGCTGGCTACCAGCATGTCGTCGAGGTAGACGAAAACAAAGGGGAGGTCGCGTGGGACCGCGTCCATCATTCGTTGAAAAGTTTGAGCAGCACCTTTGAGGCCGAAAGGCATTCGCAGGAATTCAAAAAGGCCGAAAGGGGTTATTACCGCTGTTTTAGGAACGTCTTCTGCTCGGACTGGGACTTGGTGATAACCGCGGACTAAGTCTATTTTTGAAAAAATGCGCGCACCCGCTAGATGTAGTGAAAAATCTTGAATGTGAGGGATTGGGTAACGGTCATGCGCTGTAGCGTTGTTTAGTCTGCGGTAATCTCCGCACGGTCTCCAAGAACCGTCAGATTTCGGAACCATGTGAAGTGGTGAGGCCCAGGGGCTCTTCGAGCGTTTAACAATGCCCAATTTTTCAAGAGTTGTAAACTTGTCCCGTGCTATGTTGAGCTTGGCCGCGTCTAAGCGGCGCGCTTTGGCAAAAACGGGAGGTCCCGTTGTCGGAATGAAGTGTTCAACCCCGTGTTTAGCCACAGTGGCTGAGAATTTGGGGATTGTGAGTGCTGGAAATTGGGTGAGGAGTTGCTCAAACTTACCTCCTGCCGTGGTGACGTTGGCCTGCACAGGTGGTGGAGAAACTCGAGCTGAGCATGGAATAGAAGCAAAAGACAGTGCATTAACCAGGCGCCTATTTGCTAGATCCACTAATAACCCATGTGCACACAAAAAAATCTGCGCCTAACAAGTTAAAACTCACCGCCGCTACAACAAATGTCCATCTGTAGCTGCGGCCGTGGATGAGGAGGTGTAGGCTCTTTTCGCCGAACGTGTCGATGTCAGAGCCGTTGGCTGCCACTGCTCCGTTACCCCGGGTGCCCATGGCTCGATCTGCGTGGGAGGGCATGACGAAACTCAGCTGAGCTCCTGTGTCGATGAGGAACTGCTTGCCTGTGTGTCCATCCGTCACGTATAACAGCTTATTTTTCTCGCCGAGAACCGCTGCTGTTAACGGCTCTCGGCTTTGGCGTTTCCCGACATCGTAAATTTGCAGGGGGGAACGCATTTGCGGGCCTTCTCGGCGAAGCGGTGGTGATAATAACAGACGTCGCTCTGTCTGTTACGTTTTGGTCGCGTCGCTGTCACCGTGGCCTGGGTCTGCTCCGTGGGTTGTGGCTCCTCGTGGCTCGGGGCGTCAGCTTTGAGGTCTGCGGATGCTGCTGTGGGTGTCAGCTCCTTGCAGGCGTTGACGAGCCGATGAGCTTCACTGGCCAGTGTGCGGAAGTCTTGGTGGGTGTTGCACTTCATGCTGGCGAGTGTCCCCCTCATGTGTGGCGGCAGCGTGCTGAGGAAAATAAACTGGAAGAGGAAGTTGTCGTTGTCCTCCTCCTTGAGCTGCAGCAAATCCTCCATGAGGGCCTTCGGATTGCCCCCTCTGTGGCCGTAGACCGCCAGGATCTTCTCGGCTCTTTCTTCCGCAGATGGGACGTAGTTTGCCACGATGGTCGCTTTGAGCGTCTCGTATTTGTCCCGGGCCGGTGGTCGCCGGATCATGCTCCGCACACACTTCGAAGTGGCGGAGTCGAGTTTGGAGACGATATGATAAAACTTAGTATCATCAGCCGTGATGCCCGCCAGTATAAATTGGGCTTCAGCCTGCTGAAACCAAGAGGCGGGGTCCTCTTGCCAGAAGTCTGGCAGCTTGACAGCGACGGCGTTCGTGCACACCATCACTGCTGTGCCCGCCGGGTGAGAGTGCCTTGCCTCGGCTCTCACGGCGGTGCTGGTGCTCGGTTGAGCCCTCTCAACCTCTTCTGCCGGGGGGAGCAGCTGTCCGTCTGCTCCTTCGTCTGCGTGGCTGCTGGCGTCTGCCTGAGTCGCCACGGATGAGTCGCTTGTGGGAGAACGCCTCCGGTCCATACTCGCGTCAAGGTCACCAGTGTAGAGGAGCTGGGCAATGAAGAGGCGATTTGGTTTATAAGCGAAGTTTTAATGTTCAGCTCTTCTAACAAGTCTCATCTGGTGCAGAGAGCGGCAGAAGGGAAAAGAGAGAATTTCGCCAACTCACTGATCATATACATGCACACAACAAAAGACATGCATAACAAAGGCTGACATCCCTCATTATCTTAATCCCCCCATTGTCTTGGTATTTCCTCTCCTCGTCTTGGGAGGTGATGGTAATTCCTCTCCTCGCCTTGGGGGGTGAGGGTGGCTCGTCCGGTCTCCCCCGCCGCGTCCGGGAACGTCTTTGTTCTTCACTCGGCGGGTGAGATTCCTTTGTCCTTTCAGAGGTGTGAAGTTCCTTACATATGCAATCACCAAACATTTCCACATGCTCTAACATATGTAGGTTATGGAATATATGGTTAATATAGACCACAAAATCCATTTTTTCCGAAATTTTACATATATCATTTACATACATATTGAACTAGAAAAGCACTCGGAGAGCGCAGACCTCCGCCAAGCGCCACAGTTCCCCCCCATACAGTGTTTGTGTGTACGTTTTCAGATTCCTTGAGCATGAAAACATATGACTAGCAATTGGATTCACAATGATTATTTGTTTATTTGACAGGGACAGTGCAATAAACATAGACAATTAATCAATGACAATCAATCTGATAGTGATAGGATTAGTGGTTCAGTAGTAAAAGCATTGCCTCCTTGGCGGAGGTAATAAACTGAAGCGTTGCTGTTGTGTCCATCTCCTCCACTGATGGATGCAAATTGGGTAGACAGGTTGCCGTGGGTTTTATATTATATTATTTGGGGGTTGCGCTCCGTGGCAAACGAGAATTTAGAAGCTTCGCCGGCAGAGAGCTCGTTTTTGCGCAGCGCCTATGGCTGGCCGGTGAATTTCTGCCAAATGCGCAGCGCCTATGGCTGGCCAGGGAATTTCTGCCAAAGAATCCGTCGGTGGACAGCTGCCCGTGTGAGGTTTTGCAGTTGCGCGCAAACACAGGCACGCTGGCGGGCCTAGGCCAGCAGTGTTTTCCGCGTGTTTTTGTGCCTAAAACGTTGAAGAACGCGGAGTTTGTGCTGCAGACACGACGACCAGCGCCCTCCATTGCGCCTGCGCACATGTTGAAAATGGCCGTATGTCACAGTGTTGAAAAATGCTTTAAAAAATTCCTGTATCCAGACGGTGAACCGGATCATCCCCAAAATTTATTCAGTTCTTCCTTGTACCATTTCCAACAAGGCCTGAAAGTTTCATGGAAATCCGTCCAAGACTTTTTCAGTTATCTTGCTAACCAACAGACAGACAGACAGACAGACAGACAAGCAGACAAACACACAGACAAACCCCGGCAAAAACATAACCTCCTCCTGGCCTTTTCGGCCTGGCGGAGGTAATAACACTGGCCCCAAAACTGAACCCTGTGGGACTCCACAAGTAACCTTCAGTAACTGTGAGTTTTTGTTACCAACACATGCATACTGATATCTGTTCTTTAAGTAACTACATAACCAGGACAGTGCTACCCCCCTAATACCACAATTTTGTAGTTTCTTTAATAAAAAATTATGATCCACTGTATCAAATGCTTTTTTAAGATCCAGGAATACAACTGAATACTCTTTATTTTCAACGGCAGTTGATATTTTTTCTATAAATTCCATTAGAGCAAATGCAGTTGTCCTCTTGTGTCTGAACCCATATCGCTGCTCACACAATAATTTATTCTTCATTATAAAGTTGTCATTTCTCTCACAGAATATTTTTTGAAGTATCTTGGAAAATTGCGGCAATAGTGAAATTGGTCTATAGTTTGAAAGTTCCCCTCTGTCACCCATCTTGTATATCGGAATTACTTTAGCTATTTTCATTGCACTGGGAAATATACCTGTTTGGAGAGACGGGTTACAGATATACGTCAGTGGTTTCACTAAGCATTCAATAATAGTTTTGACTAAAAGCATGTCAATACCATCACAGTCCATAGATGTTTTACTTTTAAACGATTTAACAATTTCAATGACCTCTCTCTCGTCTGTGTTCGTTATGAAAATGGAGTCTTTTATAGCAGTGTTTTTGCTTATTGTATCACCTGTAGGTGCCGTAATGGGTATGTCTTGAGCCAAATTAGGACCAATGTTAACAAAAAAGTTATTAAATTCATCTGCAGGTGAGATTGCATTCACACTGAGTCGTTTTATTATTATTATTATTATTATTTTTGAAAGATTGGTTGGGTAGCTTGTATTTCTGTTTTTATTTATTTATTTAAATATTAAATTATTTTATATTTATTTTAAGTATTGTCCATGTATTTTTAATATTGTCTCTGTTTTTCTCCAGTTCTTTACTGTAATAGTCTCTTTTACTACATCTCATTGTATATGTTAACTTATTTATACGTTGTGGGAATGTGGGAAGGACGAGACAGGTTTCTCTCAAGTCATCTTTATTCACATTCACCAACATTGCAAAGAAGAAAGAGAGCATTACAGGGAACTCTCGTCCTTAAAAACCAGGACTCTTCACAGTTCACTAGTCACATACATCACAAATCACATTGCATTAAAATCGGCAGTAACAATGCATCTCCTCTCTCTGATCTCACCCCCCAGGCTACAATGCATCCTCTCCTTAATCCTCTAATAACACCCCGCAGTCTCAATCCTTGCCTCTTCCTGTTATCTCCAAGGAAGCCCTGCCTTTGTTCTGATCTAAAATGTGAGTCACAAAATAGGTCACATATGTGTGGCCCCCACAACATATATGTTTTATACCGCTGCTCTGCTTCTTTTGTCCTTTTCTTTAAAAAAGCTTTATATAATAAATTTTTCTTTTTACACGCCTTTTGTAATCCTTTGGTTAACCATGGCTTGTTGACAAATTTATGTTTTAGCTTTTCTTTACTAATGGACAATTTTTTTCATAAAGAGTGGTTACAATGTTCATAAATGTGTCATAGGCTTCATTTACATCTGATACATAGACTTTTGTCCAGTCTTGCTTCAGCAAGTCTTCTTTAAAAGAACTGATTGTATTTTGTGATTTGTATCTGAATGATTTTAAAACTTTTTCTGTATTGGCCCCCGTGTGGCCATGGATAAGTGCAAAGACTGGCAAATGGTCACTGATGTCATTTATCAATAATCCACTTTCTATTTTCTTATCAATAATATTAACAAACAGGTTGTCAATAAGTGTAGCAGTGTGAACTGTGATTCTACTGGGATGTGTTATTGTGGGATATAGACTCATACTGTACATAGAATTCATGAACTCTGTAATTACATTTTGTTGAAACGGATTTAGTAAATCAATATTGAAATCTCCACAAATTAAAACCATTTTCTTACTAGTAATATTATTGTACAGCTCGACTAATTTATCTCTGAATGTCTCAATGCAGGTTCCCGGCGTTCTATATATACAACTTATAATTAGATTTTTGGTTTTATCTTGTTCAATCTCAACAGTAACACATTCCAGAAACCCTGATAGTGCAAAGGACATTCCATTTACAAGCTTACACCTATACAGGTCATCAATATACAGTGCAACACCACCACCCTTTTTTGAGATCTGTTAATATGAAACATCTGATATCCCTCTATTGCCATCAGAGGAGCCTGCTCTTCATTAAGCCATGTTTCAGAGACTGCGATAGCTGTAAATTTTCTGTCTAGCTGTTTTAAATAGTCCTGAATCTGTGGAAAGTTTTTGTTAAGACTTCTGCTGTTGAAGTGTATTATTGATAGTTTACCATCTAATTGCACTTGACTTTTGAATTGCTTTTCAGAATAATATTGACAGTGATTATGAATATTATTGAAAAAGTGGTTATCAGGATCAGTATCATTCTCCATCTCTTATAGTTTATGTTCAGCATAATGGCATATTTTCAGAGTTTGAATTTCCTCACTCTGTGTCAAATGACTTCCTCCAACTAGGGATAATTGATGTCTACTCAAGTCAGTTAGAAGTTTTTTTTTGTTTTGTTTTGTTTTGTTTTGTTTTTCAAGTACATTGACATGGTATGTCACAAAAGAACTATTCTTGCTGTGTGTGTGGATATGGATTATCATAGTCTCTTAATTTTCTTAATCACTACATTTATTTAAGTCAGTGAGATCTCTGATTATTATAGCCTTTGCTTCCTCAGGTGTTCCATTTAGTTTGATCCAAACTCTACAATTTCTTGTCCATGTTGCCTGTATCTTATTTTGTCTTTTCAGCATCCGTGCTTGCCGTGCTATTTCAGCATTAGTCTTTGTTAAATGTTCATTTTGGTAAACTTCTGTTCCCCGTAGCTTTCTGGCCTGCCTCAGTATGTCATTCTTTACCCTTCTATTCACAAAACGCATCACAATTGATTTCTTTGTTTTATTATCCTTTCTGGGTAAAGTATGACAGGCTGAAATTGCATTTACATCAACCTTTATGTTTCTGCTTTCAAGGAACTGAAGCACTTGGTTTTTGCAGGGAGACTGATTCACTCAGGGGAGCCTCCTCACCTCTCATTCCTGCAGTAGCATGAGCATATGATTGATATTTAATGTCTAGTCCAACTTATAATTAGATCATCCATATGAGAATATTGTTCAAGATCCTCGACGCATCTCTCCAAGTCTGCAATTTTTTTGTCTTTTTCCTTAATTGTTCATTTTAATTCTCAGACTTCTTTCATTAGCCCTAATAGATTAAGCATTTATTAGGTTTATAATATAGGAATGGAGGGACAGCGTATTTTGAGCACTTTGGGCTAGTGCAATAGCTTTGAGGAAGTGGTGGAGCTAATGGTGTGACGTTTTTGTTCCCCGGAAAACTTCAACGTCCCTAAGATCCAGTTTGGACAGTGCTGCCAACAGACTGGCGAGTCGGTGCAACGGTTTGTGGCAGACCTGCGCCAGCTGGCCAAAGACTGTCAATTTGGCGCATTGGAGGAAGAGATGGTCCGCGACCAGCTGACGGAACATACTATTTGCCTGGCTATGAGGTCGAAGCTCTTTACATTCTCGGGTGAACTGACGTAATTGAAGGCCATCGAGTTAGCTCAGCTGTTGGAGGCAGCAGACAAGCTATCACGGGAGCGCGGCGAGAGAGCTTCACATCGGCAGTTTGAACCGCAGTCGACAGCGCAGGCAGTGGACTCGGACAATGATGACAGTGTGGAAGATGAGGGAAGCTACGCTAATGCTGTCAAGATGGGGTCCGCCCTGGGATTGCCCAGGTGTTTGGGTTGTGGGTCCACGAAGCACCGTTACAAGGACAGGGAGTGTCCGGCAAAAAGGAAACACTGCAGCAAGTGTGGACTCTTGCATCATTTCACCAGATCATGCCGCAAGTTCGATCGAGGGGATCCGAGATGTAAGAAGGATCTTCCCACTACCACAGTTATTCACACTGTATCCCCGAGTACCAATGGCCGTTCCTACTGTATGGTGGAACTGGACGGGGTAACAGTGCCATTGCTGACTGACACGGGAGCGGTTAGATCTGTGTTGAATTGGGCAACCGTGAGGAGTTTTTTCCCACATCATTGTATTAGAGGTGATTCAGCACTGCTGTGTGGTTTTGGTGGAGGAAGATTGGCCATGATGGGATTGGTGGAACTAACGGCTAGGTACAAGTCGGTGGAGGTGTGCCACCTGAAGTTCATTGTGACTGCCAGTGGAGAGAACATAATAGGATGTGATTTGTTTCATGGCCTGGGCTTCGCCATCACAAGCAGCGTTGGGAAAAGAGTGGTCAGGTTGTGGTTTGTGGGACCGGCCAGTCCCGCGAACGGTGGACGGAGCGGTGTGGGACAAGAACTTGCCTGGCACTCTGGAGGAGGAGCAGAACCAACCCCACCCAGGGCCATCGCGGGAGCTAGTGCCCAAGTAGCCCTAGCTGAGGGAACTGGGCGGCACAGTGGGGTGCCCGTGACGGCGGGTGCCGCCGAGTGATTGATTCCATCTGCTCCCAGATTTCGGCTGGAAGGGACCGGAGAGTAGGGGGTCAGAACGGCGATGCCGGCAGTAAAAATGAAAGTGAGCGGGCAGGACCAGCTTGCACAGTGAGATGGCATGCCAAACAGGAACACTGGAAGCTGAGTCGGGCTTCTCTGGGGGTCGCAGACGTGATCCAACCCCAGGAGGAGACCCAGTTGAGAGGAGTTTGGGTCAAGCGTCGGAGAGAAGATGACCAGGGGCGGCTGCAGGAGGTGGCCATTCGGGAGGATGCCTAACTCCAGCTATCGGATGGCTTGTGGAGGCATCTTAATGAACTGCAGCACGCCCGGGAGAAGAGGAAGGTGCTTGGGCCTGAACATGGGTCGTCCCCGGCGGTGAGGAAGAGGATGTACACCGGAGTAAAATCAACCAACGGTTAACCGGGGGGTGGTTCTTCTCCTGGGGCAAACTGACGGTTGGGCAGTATGTGTAATGCATGTGTAAGAAAAGGGGACAATCGTTATGTTCTTTAGTTCTGGTTCATGGGGGTTATTTTGTGTTTTTCTATTTATTTAGGAACACGGTTGTTATTTTCTTTAGTTGAACTGTTTGTTTAGTATAGATGGCAGAATAATCCGTCTTGCCGTGTGGGGGGTGGGACAGTAGTCCACCTGTCCTCCATTAGTTTTAGTCATTTTGAGTGACTGTGATAGGCCCTTCTAGGTATTTCTGTTTAGTTTTCTTAGTGCGTGATTTGGGTTCCAAATTGGGGACGGTCTTGATTGTATGCATGTGTTTTGGACCTTTTTGAGGGGGTGGGGGGAGTGTTGTGTTGGGTTTTGACCTTTGTTGTGTGATATGGGTGGTGGCTCCACCTTTCCCGTTTTGCCGCCACCCAGGGTAAAAGAGGGCAGTGAGAGGGAGAAGCAGTCTCTTGGCCTCCTCTCTGCCTGGTGGGTGGGCATGTAATGTGAGAAGGGGTCACAAATAAACCTGTGTCCAGTTCAGCACTCAGTCTCGTCCTTGGCTCCTACCACTGACATAACAGCTACCTCTCTTTATAATACAGCTAGACTCCAAATACTCTTGTCTACATTTGTCATCTCACACCCCTCCGGGGCAGAAAAAAACAGGTCCACGCACAAGGCTGTAGTGTGACATTTTATTAACAAAAAGACAAACAGTGCATGACAGACAAAAATGCAAAACGGAAAACTTGCAGGCTAGCACTCAAGAGCCAAAATCGCCCAGCGAGTGCAAGTAGGGGATAACAGAGGTTGAGTCCAAAATGTCCAAGTTTGACTGCCGCAATGAAGCAATGAACAGGCATTGTTTAAATAACAGACGATCAGATGAGGCACAGGTATGGGGAGTAGAGTGAGCAAGTGACCTAATTAATCAATTACATGCAGCTGAGCAGACAGAGAGACAGCCTGGGTGGTAAATGAGTGTGACTGGCGAGGGGAAAGAGCTCAGAAGGTAAACAAACCAATAATACACACACACAGAACTATCAACATAATAACCACAGACAGAAAATACTCAAAAAACAACAAAGGGAAGTCTGAGCGCTGAGAAAAGCATCCAGACACATGACACTTCTTCCTTTGAATATTTTTTTGGTACCTCCTCATTCCACCACCAACTCTCCTTGTCTTCCTTCCTCTGTCCAGAAGATACAAGATATACCTTTTGAGCGTTTTCTCTGATACTTTTATTGTACTTTCCCAGTCTTCTGGTAATTCCTACCTACCACCCAGAGCCTGTATCTACTCCTTCCTGAACTATGTGTGACCTTCTTCCTTCTGTAATTTCCCCCACTTAATCGTTGGCTCTGCCTTCACTCTCTTCCTCTTCTTTCTTTCCAAAGTCATCCTACAGACTACCATCCGATGCTGCCTAGAAACAATCTCCACTGCCACCACCTTGCAGACTCCTGTATCTTTCAGATTTCTCCTTCTGCATAAAATATAATCCACCTGTGTGCACCTTCCTCCACTCTTGTAAGTCACCCTATGGTCCTCTCTCTTCTTGAAATAAATGTTAACAACAGACATTTCCATCCTTTTTGCAAAATCCACAACCATCTGTCCTGCCATAGTTCTATTTCCAACAACATTTGGTCTAACTACCCAAGACCTCCTCATCACCTCTGTTCCCCACATAATCATTAAAGTCAGTCCCAATCACTATTCTCTCGCCCCTGGGAACACTCTACCATTTAATCCAACTTGCTCCAGAATTCCTCTTTCTCTTCTACCTGACATCAAACTTGTGGGGCATACGCACTGACAACATTCAACATCACACCTTTGACTTCTAGCTTCAAACTCATGATTCTGTCTGACTCCCTCTTTACCTCCTGAACACTCTTCACATACTCTTCCCTGAAGATTACTCCTACTCAATTTCCCTTCCTATCTACACCATGGTGGAACAGTTTAAATCCACCTCCAATGCTCCTAGCCTTTCTTCTCTCCAATCAGGTTTCTTAAACACACAATATTTACCTTATCACCTTTCTTCTCTCCATCATATCAGCCAACTCTCTGCTTTTACTAGTCATAGTCCAGACATTTAAAGTCCCTACTCTGATCTACACACTTCTGCATTTTCATTTCTCTCTCTACCTCTACAAATATGTCTCCCCCCTCTCCTCCTCCTTGATCTTTGACCAACAGTAGCCTCATTTCCACTGGCTCTCTGTCGGTTATCAGCACCGGTGGGGGACGGTGTTAATGCTGCCTGGCCCAGTTTGTTATGGAAGTCTCATTCATCATGATCCGCATGTTTGATTTGGCAAAGATGTCATGCTGGATGCCCCTCCTGACACAACCCTCCCCATTTACCCTGGCGTGTGCTTCCCCATGTGGCTGGGTTACATATGGTATACTGAATACATTTTTTTAAATTTTATATTTATTTTAATCCATATATTTTAAATTGTGTTGTCAAATGTGTCCATGTGTTTGACCACTAACCATTTACTGCTGAATATTTATCAATGTCATTTCCATAAAAATCAAGCATTTGTTATAAATGTTTCAAAATAATTAATACAAATCTCGTTAATACTTTAATTGTTGAGTTTAGATGTATCTAAAGCAATAGCTGAGACTTCCCCTAATTTTATCATGTTATTATCATTTCAATGAGCTTGTACCTGAGAACATGTTCATAAATGCAACTTTTATATCTTGAGTTTTTAAAATCCCCAAAAAGCTTTAATGGGAAGGTGCACAGTTGTTGCACATATGAAGCAGTGGCACATTTTACTGTGCTGCTGCTTGAAAGACAAATGGAAAGAGATGTTTTTTATTTCACCTCATGGATCGTCACCTTATCGTGGTGGGAGGTTTGCGTGCCCTAGTGACCCCGGGAGCTATGTTGTCCAGGGCAATATGCCTCTGGTGGGGTCACCCAAGATAAACTGGTCCTATTTTTTTTTTAATTTTATTTGTTTATTTGTCAGGGACAGTGCAATAAACATAGACAAAAAAGAAAATCTGATGTGTTGCACAGAGAGTGTATAGCATTAAGCTAGTTTGCAACTCTTGTCCCTGGATGGGCTTTAGAGAAAAGAAACAGAGAAAAAGAGAAAAACATGAAGAAAAAACAAAATGAAAACAGTATAAACATTAGCCACATACATCAATGCAAACAAAATTATAAATACACAATATAAAAACCTGATTCACATTTGCCTGTTACAGTAAAATGCCTGTTACACATTTGCCTTCCCTTCTTCACTCACACCCTGCAGACAATCATTTCATACATGGGTACATTCTTGTTTACTTTTCAGCCAGTTTTTAACCTTTGTAGTAAATGTTTTAAAATCTGTTATTATTTTGATTTCATTTGGCATTGTGTTCCAGATATGACTGCCCTTTATAGAAAAAGCTGTTTGTCCAAATGTGGTTCTGCGGTGGGATATTTTACAGTTATTGTTAACAGAACTCCTTGTGGCTCTGCTGCTGTCCTGTCTTTGGATGAATCCAACAAGTGGCTCTGGCGCTGATTTATGGAAACATTTGAAAATTAATTTCAGAAAAAGATGTCCTGGGTGAAGGGCCAGACTAAGAACGATCAAACAGACTGTCATGATCAATGTTAGAACAAGGATTCAGTGTACCCCGCCCGGTATGGGGTTACCAGGGTCCCACCCTGGAGCCAGGCCTGGGAGAGGGGCTCGATGGCTAATGCCTGGTGGCTGGGTGTCTGCCCATGGGACCCGGCCAGACTCAGCCCGAAGGAGTTACGTGGGTCCGCCCTCCAGTGGGCTCACCACCTGCAGGAGGGACCATGGGGGTCTGGTGCTATGTGGATCAAGTGGCGGTTGAAGGCGGAGACCTTGGCGGTCTGATCCCAGGCTTCCTAAACTGGCTTTTGGGACATGGAATGTCACCTCTCTAGTGGGGAAGGAGCCTGAGCTGGTACATGGGGTTAAGCGACACCGGCTAGATATAGTCGGCCTCACATCAACACACAGCTCCAGTTCCGGAACCAGTCTCCTGGAGAGGGGCTGGAGCTTGGCCTACTCTGGAGTGGCCCCGGTGGAAGAAAGGGTTGTTTCTCTGCGCCTTCGGGTTAGGAAACGGGTCCTAACCATCATTTGTGCCGATGCACCAAATGATGGTTCAGAGTACGCACCCTTTTTGGAGTCTCTGACTGGGGTGCTGGAGGGTGCTCCTCTTGGAGATTCCATTGTCCTACTGGGGGACTTCAATGCGCACGGGAGAAACGACAGTGAAACCTAGAGGGGGGTGATTGGGAGGAACGGCCTGCCTGATCTGAACCCGAGTGGTGTTCAGTTATTGGACTTGTGTGCTAACCACAGTTTGTCCATAACGAACACCATGTTCAAGCATAAGGGTGTCCAAATGTGCACCTTGCACCAGGACACCCTAGGTTGCAGGTTGATTATCGATTTTGTTATCTTGTTAACAGACCTGCGACCATATGTCTTGGACACTCGGGTAAAGAGAGGTGCAGAACTGTCAACTGATCACCACCTGATGGTGAGTTGGAGCCGATGGCAGGGGAGGATGCCATTCAGACCTGGTAGACCCAAACGTATAGTGAGGGTGTGCTGGGGACGTCTGACTGAGGCCTGTGTCCGGGAGGTCTTCAACTCCCACCTCCGGAAGAACTTCAACCACATCCCAAGGGAGTCTGGAGACATGGAGTCTGAATCGGCCATGTTCTCCACATCCATTGTGGAAGTGGCTGCCCAGAGCTGTGGCCGCAAGGTTGTCAGTGCATCTCTTGGTGGCAACCCCTGAACCAAGTGGTGGATGCCAGTGGTGAGGGGGACCATTAAGCTGAAGAAGGAGCCCTATCAAGCTTGGTTGGCTTGTGGGACTCCCGAAGCAGCTGAGGTATACCGGTAGGCCAAGCAGAGTGCAGCTCGGGTGGTTGTTGAAGCAAAAACTCAGGTGTGGGAGGAGTTCGGTGAGGCCATGGAACAAGACTTTTGGTTGGCCTTGAAGAGATTCTGGCAAACTGTCCGGCAGCTCAGGAAGGGGAAGTAGCTCCCTGTCCACACTGTATATGGTGTGGATGGGGCACTGCTGACTTCGACTGGGGATATCGTCGGGCGGTGGAAGGAATCCTTCGAGGATCTCCTCAATCCCACTGACAAGCCTTCCACAGAGGAAGCAGGGCTTGTGGACGAGGGGGACGACTCGCCCATTACAGGGGCTGAGGTGAGGCTGAGGTGGTTAAAAATCTCCTTGGTGGCCTGGCCCCAGGGGTGGACGAGATTCGCCCTGAGTAACTCAAGGAGCTGGAGGCTTTAGGGCTGTCATGGTTGACACGCCTCTGCAACATTGCGTGGGGGTCAGGGACAGTGCCCTTGGCATGGCAAACCGGGGTGGTGGTTCCTCTCTTCAAAAAAGGGGACTGGAGGGTGTGCTCCAACTTTAGAGGGATCACACTCCTCAGCCTCCCTGGGAAGGTCTATGCCAAGGTACTGGAGAGGAGAGTCCAGCTGTTAGTCGAACCTCGGATTCAGGAGGAGCAATGTGGTTTTCGTCCTGGCCGTGGCACATCGGACCAACTCTTTACCCTCCTAAGAATCCTCAAGGGTTCGTAGGAGTTTACCCAACCAGTTTACATGTGTTTTGTGGACTTGGAGAAGGCATTCGACTGTGTCTCTCGGGGTTTTTTGTGGGGGGTGCTTTGGGTGTATGGGGTATCATGCTTGTTCTTACGAGCTATCCAGTCTCTATATGACTGTTGTGAGAGTTTGGTTTGTATTGCCAGCACTCGATCGGACTCATTGCCAGTAAGAGTTGGATTCCACCAGGGCTGCCCTTTGTCACCGATCCTGTTCATAATTTTTCTGCACAGGGTTTCTAGATGCAGCCAGGGAATGGAGGGTGTCATGCTTGGTGACCAAAGGATCTCATCGCTGTTGTTTGCAGATGATATTGTCCTGTTGGCTTCATCCAGCAATGACCTACAGGTCTTACTGGGACAGTTTGCCGCTGAGTGTGAAGCAGCTGGGATGAGAATCAGCACCTCCAAATCCAAGTCCATGGTCCTCAGCCGGAAAAAAGGTGGATTGTCCTCTCTGAGTTTGAGGCAAGCTCCTGCCCCAAGTGAAGGAGTTTAAGTATCTCAGGGTCTTATTCATGAGTGAGGGGAGAGTTGAGTGAGAGATTGATAGATGGATCAGAGCAGCATCTATAGTGATGCAGACATTGTACCGGTACATTGTGGTGAGGGGGGAGCTAAGCTCTAACGCAAAGCTGTCAATTTACCGGTCAATCTTACCCTCACCAATGATCATGAGTTTTGGGTAATTACCGAAAGAATGAGAGAAGTCTGAGCTTCTCTGCTTGAACTGCTGCCTCCGCGACCCGGACCTCCGGAAAAGCGGTAGAAGATGGACGGATGTTTTTATTTTCTATAACCAAAGGCAAATATCCAGTGACTTCATTGGTTAAATATGTGAACTGCTTTGAATATTCTTCATAATTGTTAATTTTAGTGTCAAAATAAACATCAAGAATTTCAATCCAATTCAGTTGATCTCTAAAAGCTAAACAAAATGCATCTAATTTAAGGCTATTGTTTTTCTCATCAAGTTTCCTGCTTTAAACAGGAGTTACTGTACTGAGCCAGTGACTAATTTCTGGACAGATGTTTCATTTCTGTATTCAAAGTCACACATCATGAGGTTGCAATGCTATCCTCAATATTATTGGCTGTGGAAGGTTTAACTTTTTTTTCCATTATATGATTCACAGCAGTGAGTCGTCTCCCTGAATCTGACAGCACAGACAGACATCCACTGATGAAGGATTCTGGATAAAAATTCTTCCAGAATCATCAAAGAGAGTGCAAACACCGCAATTGAACATCTTCAGACAAAGCCCATTTGAAATCAGCAGAAAGGCTTTCCTTATTGCCCTACTTTGTCTGCTGCCGCCTGTCAAGGTCAGTAATTGTGATTCAGGCTCTTCATGCTCATCTCCAATGTGGACGCCTTTCACGTGGGGACAATGCGTTATTTTGAAGCCTTGGAGAGATGGGGGGTGGGGGGGGGGTCAATTGATTTGGAAGATACTTTTGCTGATTAGAGCCATCACTCAGTGTCACAATTATCAGTGTCATCAGCTCGTCTGCAGCAAATCTTTGTTGCATCCCGGGACAGGCCACCGCCTTCTGTGTGTGTGTGTGTGTGTGTGTGTGTGTGTGTGTGTGTGTGTGTGTGTGTGTGTGTGTGTGTGTGTGTAGTCTCACACACTATCTCACACTCTCCCAATTACTCTACCTGATTGGATATATGCAAATTGGACCAAAATTAAAAGCCACCTGCAAAGGGACCCCTCGTGGGACAGTTTTGTACACACACACGTCCACACTCACACACACACACACATATATATATATACAGTGGGGTAAAAAAGTATTTAGTCAGCCACCAATTGTGCAAGTTCTCCCACTTAAAAGATGAGAGAGGTCTCCAATTTTCATCATAGGTATACTTCAACTATGAGAGACAAAATGAGAAAAAAAAAAAATCCAGAAAATCACATTGTCTGATTTTTAAATAATTTATTTGCAAATTATGGTGAAAAATAAGTATTTGGTCAATAACAAAAGTTCATCTCAATACTTTGTTATATACCCTTTGTTGGCAATGACAGAGGTCAGACGTTTTCTGTAAGTCTTCACAAGGTTTTCACACACTGTTGCTGGTATTTTGGTCCATTCCTCCATGCAGATCTCCTCTAGAGCAGTGATGTTTTGGGGCTGTCACTGGGCAACACAGACTTTCAACTCCCTCCAAAGATTTTCTATGGGGTTGAGATCTGGAGACTGGCTAGGCCACTCCAGGACCTTGAAATGCTTCTTACGAATCCACTCCTTCGTTATCCGGGTGGTGTGTTTGGGATCATTGTTATGCTGAAAGACCCAGCCACGTTTCATGTTCAATGCCCTTGCTGATGGAAGGAGGTTTTCACTCAAAATCTCACGATACATGGCCCCATTCATTTTTTCCTTTACACGGATCAGTCGCCCTGGTCCCTTTGCAGAAAAACAGCCCCAAAGCACGATGTTTCCACCCCCATGCTTCACAGTAGGTATGGTGTTCTTTCTCCTCCAAACACGACAAGTTGAGTTTTTACCAAAAAGTTCTATTTTGGTTTCATCTGACCACATGACATTCTCCCATTCCTCTTCTGGATCATCCAAATGCTCTCTAGCAAACTTCAGACGGGCCTGGACATGTACTGGCTTAAGCAGGGGGACACGTCTGGCACTGCAGGATTTGAATCCCTGGCGGCGTAGTGTGTTACTGATGGTAGCCTTTGTTACTTTGGTCCCAGCTCTCTGCAGGTCATTCACTAGGTCCCCCCGTGTGGTTCTGGGATTTTTGCTCTCTGTTCTCGTGATCATTTTGACCCCACAGGGTGAGATCTTGCGTGGAGCCCCAGATCGAGGGAGATTATCAGTGGTCTTGTATGTCTTCCATTTTCTAATAATTGCTCCCACAGTTGATTTCTTCACACCAAGCTGCTTATCTATTGTAGATTCAGTCTTCCCAGCCTGGTGCAGGTCTACAATTTTGTTTCTGGTGTCCTTTGACAGCTCTTTGGTCTTGGCCGTAGTGGAGTTTGGAGTCTGACTGTTTGAGGTTGTGGACAGGTGTCTTTTATACTGATAACGAGTTCAAACAGGTGCCATTAATACAGGTAACGAGTGGAGGACAGAGGAGCCTCTTAAAGAAGAAGTTACAGGTCTGTGAGAGCCAGAAATCTTGCTTGTTTGTAGGTGACCAAATACTTATTTTCCACCATAATTTGCAAATAAATTCTTTAAAAATCAGACAATGTGATTTTCTGGATTTTTTTTCCTCATTTTGTCTCTCATAGTTGAGGTATACCTATGATGAAAATTGGAGACCTCTCTCATCTTTTAAGTGGGAGAACTTGCACAATTGGTGGCTGACTAAATACTTTTTTGCCCACTGTATATATATATATATATATATATATATATATATATATATATATATATATATATATATATATATATATATATATATATATATACACTACCGTTCAAAAGTTTGGGGTCACCCAGACAATTATTTAGTGTTTTCCATGAAAAGTGACACTTATTTACCACCATGAGTTGTAAAATGAATAGAAAATATAGTCAAGACATTGACAAGGTTAGAAATAATGATTTGTATCTCAAATAATAATTTTTCCAGATACTCAACCTACTCAAAGGAAGGTCAGTTTTATAGCTTCTCTAAACAGCTAAACTGTTTTCAGCTGTGCTAACATGATTGCACAAGGGTTTTCTAATCATCCATTAGCCTTCTGACGCAATGAGCAAACACATTGTACCATTAGAACACTGGAGTGATAGTTTCTGGAAATGGGCCTCTATACACCTATGCAGATATTGCACCAAAAACCAGACATTTGCAGCTAAAATAGTCATTTACCACATTAGCAATGTATATTAGATATTAGAGTGTATTTCTGATTAGTTTAAAGTTATCTTCATTGAAAAAAACAGTGCTTTTCTTTCAAAAATAAGGACATTTCTAAGTGACCCCAAACTTTTGAACGGTAGTGTATATATACGTATACTGTATATATATATTACACAGTATGATTTCTTCAACTTTAACCTTCAGCTGTCCCATCATCAGTAAACACGTCTGTTTTCATGGCAGTTGAGCACATGTCTAATGCACTGACAGGATGTGGGTCTGCCATCGCTGGAAAGCTGCAATCACAGAGACACAAAGGGGAACCAACTTTTTCACTTCTCTCTGGTGCCCTTTTCTCTGTTTCTTTTAAAGGCTTTTCTTTATTTTTTCTTCTTTTCATCGTATGCTGTTGCTCTCCCCATGTATCTTTCTAATCCTATACTGAGTCTATGCATCTGCCATCTTGTCTCAGTGGTCAGTGGATTGAGATGTGCTACAAATGACCGCTGTCCCACTGTGACCAGCAGGCTCACCATTCCTTTCCTCTTATCGACTCTCATCTGCCCTCACATCACATATGAATTGGATATGAGTTGACTTTCTTCTCTTCGTGGTGGGATGATGGTATTGGTGATCTTAAATTTTTGAATTGTACAATAAAGGGATTTTTTAAAACTCAAACTCTCTTCTCTTCTCTTCTCTTCTCTTCCGCCTCCCTTGGCCTCCTGAGAATAGTCATGGGCAGAAATCTCTTCTCTCTTGCAGGTAGCCCCAGTAAATCTCTCTAAGCTCTGCCTCCCCTGCTATACCTTTAGATTGAAGGCCACCTCCAAAGGTCACTGAGCAGAACTGATCCTCTGTAGTCTCTTTATCCCAAAAGGCATGATGAGACTGGAGGAGAGGAGTGGCCTGGGGCAGGGACTATGACAGGGATGCAAAGAAACAGAGGAATGGAGCCGGTGAATCGGTGAGTATTCAGTGGGAAGTGCAGTAGGGGTGATGGCAGGGAGCAGAGGTGAATGTGAGACAGGGAGCTGAGGAGATGGCAGGGTCTGGGATGAGATTAGAAATTAAGATGCTGGATGTATGAGTTAATACTACAGTGCAGCAGCAGGAAATGAAAGCAGTGCAATTCTAAAGCAATGTGTCTGACATGGTATGACACTTTTCAAAATTTAATCTTCCAGAAATTAGTGATTGCCTGCTAAAATTTCTTCTTGTCTCTGGTGGGCAACTCAAAGTCCATACTGGAATAGTAGAAGAGAAGGTTGAAGTATTAACTCAAACACTGGCGAGGGGCAGGGACGCAGCACAAGTGCTGCTCTGCTTGCCCAATATTACTCCCCGTACTGCCATTAAATTTAACTACAGAACTCTGGTATGCAAACAGAAAACGACTCTGACACAGAGGAGCACAACAATAGCCTTCTGCACTTCTACAAGCTGGCACTGGTACAGAATGCTACACAAAAATGCTGTGTTTTCTAAGCTTGTCAGTAGATACAGATGAAACATGACAGCCCTTTTCAGCCTTTGTTTTCATTGTGAATGATTTAAATGAAGAAACAAGAGAATAGCTTCATAAAGGTAGATTTTTCTCTCTTAGTGGTGCTCATTATGGTTGCTGATGGTAGTACTAGT
Source organism: Pholidichthys leucotaenia (assembly GCA_020510985.1). NCBI lineage: Eukaryota > Metazoa > Chordata > Actinopteri > Cichliformes > Pholidichthyidae > Pholidichthys > Pholidichthys leucotaenia. The sequence continues at coordinate 9,111,473 of CM035840.1, forward strand.
CCATCTTAAAAACAAGACTTCTGGCCTAATTTAATCCTTGGTACCTCAAGGTTAACTTAGCACTCACCATAACTCCAAATATCTGTAATTATTTCACAACAAGAAATGGTGATCTCACAAGGAGCGCCTCTACCTGACAGGAGAAGATTTGAATTAAGTTTGGCTGGGGGGGCTCATAAATGTGCACAGCATCGTTTGCTGGTGTGCCAAGTTTTACATGCCTGCCAACATCTGCACCAGCCAGGAAGCTAGGAAAATACTATAATAAGCTAATTTGTTGACAGTGAAAACACCTGAAATCCTTCCGTTTACATTAGAGCCAGAATCTGATCCGCTACACGACAATGAGCCACACGACGATCCGCAGCAACAAAGGCTACAGCAGGACATCTCTGTTTGCTAAATAATTCACGTGCATTTCTAGAATATTACAAATTAAGTCTTTACTCAGTCATTGACCATATATTGATTGTTACACACTTTCACCAAAATGAACAAATGTTGTAACACAGTACTTTTAATCCAAGCTAACTAGGTTTGCAATAACACGCATTGGTACTTTGATCAACCCATTAGCATTAACATTAATCAACATTAGCAATATCTCTACTTGCTGGTTGCAGCTGAGCGTCAGGACATCATCATCATCATCATCATCATCGTGGCTGCACGGTGGCGCAGTGGTTAGCACTGCGGCAGCACAGTTTACCCTTGGCCGAGGGATTGTGGGGATCGTGGGATCGTGGGTTCGATCCCAGCCCCCGACCAACAGTGATCTGTGTGGAGTTTGCATGTTCTCCCCGTGTTGCGTGGGTTTCCTCCGGGATTTCTCTGGTTTCCTCCCACATGCCAAAAACATGCATGTTAGGTTAATTGGCTGTTCTAAATTGTCCCTAGATATCTGTTTCCTATAGGCCCTTAGAATAGAGGGTTAGTAATGAAAGCGCTTTGAGTGGTCTTTGTGACTAGAAAAGCGCTATATAAGTGCAGGTTAGTTAGTTAGTTAGTAATCATCATCATCATCATCATCATTTTCCCACGTGGCACATGACTGGCCTTGACAGAGGCTCCTGATAGAGGGAACCTCACATGAAGGCTGTTTTGTCATCATGGTCTTCCTAGCCTGATGGATATCCACATCCAATAGTTTTTCAACATAGTTCCATCATTTCCTGGGCGTTCTGACATCAAAAAGCAAGCACTTTTGAAGTGCATCATTTCCAAGTTGGCATATGTGTCCGATATATTTGAGATGTTGACGGTAGCAGAAGTCTCAAATGGGTGGCATGTTGGTGATCATACATAGGCCTCTGGTCGAGATTTTAAAGCTCCAATCCAGCTCTCTGTCCACCTGCATATTCTTTCCTCCCAGATGCATTTTTACGTTCATATCCACCATTCACCATTTTCCTCAAGAACCCGTGCCATATGATTTCAGTTTTGTCCAACTCCCTTTCTGTCAAAGTCTGTGTTTGAATACTATATAGAAGATGAGAGCATGCACATGCAATCAAAAATGTCATTCTTGTTGGTAGCTTTATTCGATAGTCTGTTAGCACGTTTTAGCTCATTACATTTCTGGAAAGTGGCTCCGATCCTGGCATACAGAAAATGAGAGGCCTTGAGACAGCCTTGACTTTCTACCTCAGTTGTTTTTTTCAAATCCTCTGGTCTACTGGGCCTTTTACAAAAATGTTGTGAACAGATCCATAGATTTTTGCAACTCTATTGCTGGCCCAAAAAGAGAAAAAAAAAATGCATTCACTGATCCCATGTTGCAGTGTTTTTAGGGAGGCTGAAAAGCATTGACTTGTCCTCACAAGCAAAACACATTGTTCCTCAGGAGTAAACAGAAAAAAGGTATCTGACTACAGTCAGACTTTCCTGCAAGTTCTAGCTCATGTTCAAGATCAAATAAATCAGCCACACTGATGCCAGACTTGCCAAGTATTAAAAAAATCTTGCAAGTGAGACTGTGTGAACAAAATGAGTTTATAACAGAATTACTGCAGAATATGTGTCTTTCTTTCTTTTTAACTTTGGGTACTTTTACCATGACAATTAATTGTTGTAACATTGTTTTTAAGTCAAAAACACGGAAAAGCATGCAACGGGCCCTTTAAAGTTTAATATTTCCCTGAGTCTCCATGGACCATGATGTTTGCAGATGACATTGTGCTCTGTAGTGAGAGTAGGGAGCAGGTGGAAGAGAACCAGGAGAGGTGGAGGTATGCTCTGGAGAGAAGCGGAATGAAAGTAAGTAGAAGCCAGACAGATTTCATGAGTGTGAATCAGAGGGAGGCAGGTGTAACGGTGAAGATGGAAGAAGTAGAGGTAGTGAGTTTAAATACCTGGGGTCAACCATCCAAAGCAATGGAAAATGCACAAGAGAGGTGAAGAAAAGAGTGCAGGCAGGATGGAGTGGATGGAGATGAGTGTCAGGGGTGATTTGTGCCCTTCAGAGGTAAAGTGGGCTATCCCACAAAACCATTATTTTGAGAAAATGAGCTCTAAAGTTGAAATATTCTCAAAAAATCAGTGTGCCTATATCATTAAAAAGTTACCCCCTATAATTACCTTCAAGGTGTGACTTAAATATGAAAATATATATAGAATATTTCAACTTTAGAGCTCATTTTCTCAAAATAATGGTTTTGTGGGATAGCCCACTTTACCTCTGAAGGGCACATTTGTGACAGAAGGTTTTTTTTTTTATTTTATATGTGTGTAAGAGAAGTAGGGGGTGATGTATATGCCTGTGTGTGTTGTGTTTGTGGGTATGTTTATGGGAGGGTTGAAAGGGGTGGGGATGTATCGTGTACAATATGTAACTAAATGTGTCTACTGTTTTTATCTATGTAAAGCACTGTGCAGCATCTAATGTTTAAAAAGTGCTATACAAATACATTTTGATTGATTTATTGATTGAAGAAGGGTAGCAGCTAGAGTGAAAGGGAAGATTTACAAGACAGTGGTGAGACCTGCTATGATGTATGGTTTGGAGACGGTGGTGCTGGCAAAAAGACAGGAGGTGCAGCTGGATGTGGCAGAGTTGAAGATGTTAAGATTCTCATTGGGAGTGACTAGGAGGGACAGAATTAGAAATGAGTATATCAGAGGGACAGTTCAGGTTGAGCTGTTTGGAGACAAAGTAAGAGGCAAGACTGAGATGGTTTGGACAAGTGCAGAGGAGGGATAGTGGAGATATTGGACAAAGGATGTTGAAGATGGAGCTGCCAGGCAGGAGGAGAAGAGGAAGAGCACAGAGAAGATTGATGGATGTAGTGAAGGAGGACATGGAGAGGGTTGGTGTTACAGAGGAAGATGAAGGGAGATGGAGGCAGATGATCCACTGTGGCGACCCCTGAAAGAGGAGAAAGAAGAAGAAGAGGAAGAAGAAGAAGAAGAAGACTGATGGACATGAACCGAGCTATTTTGTTTTACATTTTGATCATTACAACTTAGCTCTTTAAATTATTTATTGACTTATTTATTATTCTTTATTGATCCCAGAGGGAAATTCAGGGCATCCACAGGGATGGATGTAGCAGCCACGGTGCGGTGTCAATCCCTATACCATTCACACCTAGGGCCACTTTAGAGTCTCCAATTTACCTAACTTGCATGTTTTTGGCCTGTGGGACGAAACCGGAGGAAACCCACACAGGCATAGGAAGAACATACAAACTCCACACAGAAGGACCACTGATGGTCGGGGGTGGGACCGAACCCATGGCCTTCTTACTGTGCTGCAACAGTGCTAACCACTGCGCCACCAAGCTGCCAAAATAAGTGAATTAAATTAAATAAGTGAATCAAATTATTCTAATTATATTATATCATCTCTATATTCTCATTTTTGAGATGCACTAGTACAGTTCTTAACACTGTTGTTCCACAGCTGGAAGGATTCAAATCCTCATGCTGGAAGGGGAGGTCACCTTTCTGTGTGAAGACATTCTGGGGGTTCCAGTTCTCTCACACAGATCCACTGTCATGGCCTGTGTACAAAATCACCCTCTCTATATAGGGTGTTCAGAATTTCTAGGGGTGTTTTGTTTTTTTTTTCTTTTTTTTTCATACATTTTCTACAGTTCAAGACTTGTGAATTATTTGTTTCCACATTTATATACTTTAATTTGTTATGTATGTTTTTCAACTTTTTAGATCTTATTTATTTATTGTTTTATATCGTTGTCTTCTTCTTTTTTTTTCTTCTTCTTCACCAGTCCCTCCTTCAGCAAAACACCCCCACAACATGATGCTGCCACCCTTGTACTTCACAGCTGGGATGGTGTCCTCAGGCTTGCAAGCTCCTCCCTTTTTCCTCCAAATGTAACAACGGTCATTATGGCCAAACAGTTCAGTTTTAGCTTCATTAGACCACAGGACATGTCTCCTAAAATTAAAGTGTTTGCCCCTGTGTTCATTTGCAAACTGTAATCTGGCTTTGTTATGCTGCTTTTGGAGTAATGGATTCTTCCTTGTTGAGTAGTCTTTCAGCCCATGTCAGTACAGGACTCGTTTCACTGTGGTACACACAGTGTACACTGTGTACACTCGTACACTTTTTTATCAGCTTCAGCCAGCATCTTCACAAGGTTTTTTGCTTTTGTTCTGAGGTTGAGATGCACATTTCACACTAAGACATTTCCATCTCTGTAAGAGTAAGAGGAAAAATTATCCTACCATAAGAGTACTCAGTAAGGTGCAATGTTGTGAAAAAGTTACTTCGTAACTGTACCGTGTTACTATCCATCTCTGCATACATGTAAAATGTAGTGTCTGTATTTGTCATGTGGTGATCCTCGCGGATCACCAAGAGACGCCAAAGAGTCCACCAGTGAGTTTGGCAGTGATGTTAATTTATTCACACACGTGACAAGAAAAGACTATGAACCCCTCAGGGCAAAAACACACATTACACGAGACTTGGGCTCGTAGGGCTACCCCAGCCACTAGGAGCTAAACTGTGACATGAACAAAGATCACAAACCTGACATGAAGGTTTGACGAAGCGTTGACAACATCTGGCGAGGAAAGTTCGACGATACTCCTGCGTCATACCGTCGCTAGTGCTGAGTTTATAAAGGCGAAGCACTAACGAACGGCAATGACAAACAGCTGACCAACCTTGACAGGCAGAAGCCCCACCGAGCACCTTCACAATAAGAGCCCGGTGAGGCCAGAATACAGCCCGCGGCTGTCAAGGCCGGCAGCGAGTTGGACATGGCCCGAGCGCCATCAGAGCCCAGCGCTCGGGTCGTAACAGTACCCTCCCTCCACGGGCGGACTCCGAAAGCCCCAAGGGACCACCCTGCCCCCCCCCCCCCCCCCCCCGGGTGGGAGGCTGGGGCAGGTGCGGAGGGAGAGAACCCAAAACCAGAAACAAAAAGTGACAACAACTACACCCAGGACAATGACAAAACTAACCACTCAAAAAACCAAGAAAAAGCACATGGCGAAACAAAAAAAACCCAGAACTACTGGGTCAGAAAGACTAGATACAAGACCTAAGACAAAATACCAAATATACAAATCAGATAAATCACACAGAGGAAAAATAAGGCAACAGCAGAACATAGCCCAATTGCCAAAAATCCCCAACTAAGTTACAGGAAACAAGACAGCACGAGAAAAAATAAATGTTGGCCCACATGATACACAAGAAAATGACTCCCCCCCCCGCCGAGTGAATTCACATGAGAGCTTTCAGAAAACCCAAATACAGAAACAGAGCACTACTGGCTCATAACTGAGTATACACAATACAACTTAAAGGCTACTGCAAGACATAAAACACAAAATACACCAGACAGCAAGGAGAGGAAAAACAAAACAAAAACAGAACAATCACAGCCAGAACAACCCAGAAACACAACCACTAACCCCCCGACAGTTCACGCCGACCAGCGGAGACCAAGCGCCACAGGGACAGTTCAGGCGGTCTCCCCGCGTCCAACAGCCGGCGAGTGGTCATATGAGGCGGAACATGACCAGGCGGCTCACCAGAGTCCCATGCCCGGCACGTCCGCTCCTCCGGTGGCCAAACCAGGTCGCCCGATGACACACACAGTAGGTCGGGTGGCCGAACCGAGATGCCGAACCGGCGAAACAGTCCCTCCGGCGGCCGACCCGTGTCCCTCAGCCACCAGTCCAGGGCAACAACAACAATCCGCGGCGGCCTCCCTAACGAGGACAAAGCTCGGGAGAGCCGGGGCGAGTGAACAGAAGCCCCCACGGCCCCCGGCAATGACGCACAGGGGCGGTGACCCAAAAGGAACAGATGAGCAGGGCGAGCCCGTAATCCGCTCGACGGAGAAAGTTCTGCAGCTCCTACCCCATCCGTGGACCAAGCTGGCGCTGCACCGCCAGCACTGCCGTGAGCAGCTGCACCCACGTTGGACCCCGATTGGGCCAGAACCACACCAACGGTGGACCCCGATTGGGCCTCCGACGCACCCACGTCGGACCCCGATTGGGCCAGAACCGCACCTGCGGTGGACCCTGATTGGGCCTCTGGTGCACCCACGTTGGACCCCAATTGGGCCGAAACCGCACCCGCGGTGGACCCCAATTGGGCCTCCGACACACCCACGTCGGACCCCGATTGGGCCAGAACCGCACCCGTGGTGGACCCCGATTGGGCCTCTGGTGCACCCACGGTGGACCCCGATTGGGCCTCCGGTGCATCCGCGGTGGACCCCGATTGGGCCTCCGGTGCACCCGCGATGGACCCCGATTGGGCCTCCGGTGCAGCTCCGCTGACGATCTCCACCCCCGAACCTGGGACCTCCAACTCGGTGACTCCGACCCGTTCCCCGCCGGTGACACTGCAATAAAGCTCAGAGACAGGAAAACCAGGATCAGAATCACCGGTAGCAGCAGAACCCAGCGAGACGAGCTCGGGCGCAGCAGGCGGCTGCTCCTCACTCGCCTCCCCAAGAGGCAAGCAAAAATGCTCCAAAACAGGGGACAGAGACACAAGAGGGAGCACTTGCCTGCACTCGGGTTCTGTTGCCACCCAGGACTCCGACGATCCAGGTTCAGGGCGACTCTCATCAGCAGACTCACACTCAGCTGCGTCGGGCTCCGCAGCTGGGAAGATCTCATCTGTAGCCCGAGGTTCCTCCCACGCTGCTGTCCACACCGATGACCCGTATGGCGTGGGGGCAGGGGACCCTCGACCCACTGGCTCAGACCGCTCTGGTGAGGAGACCCGGGGACGCTTCTCCGTTGGCTCAGGCTCCGGGCCACAGTCCGCTCCTCTCCTCCATCCACGGAGTGGCTGCAGGGCCGGATCCAGGCTTTCTAGCACTGCGGGGGCCCTCTTCATCCGACGACGCTGGCCTGGCATCGCGGACCGCTCGGCGGGGGAGAACACAGAGGCAGCAGGTTTAGTAATTTCATCCACAGCAGGTGGAGGGAGCTCGGGAGGCTGCGAACCCCGAACTCCACCCCCAAGAGTCAGACAAGGCAGAACAAAATCAATCGTGCACTTGCCTTCCTCCCGGGGTTGAGATGGTTCCTGCTGTGGGGGACGTCATTCCTCCTTCTCCCCGCTGGATGGCGACAGAGGGCCCCCTGGGAAGACGAGGAGGGGCCGCTCTCGGAGGTTCGCTGACAGGCTCTGCCGGCAGCGAGTCCAGCTGGGGATTCTGCTGCGAATTGCCCGCACCGTTGCGCCGACGTCGTCGTCGGCCCCCAGACGGTGCGCACTCCTGGACCAACTCCGGGATGGGGACGGAACTCCAACGCGGGGAGTGAGGATGCCTCATCTGCTTCCTGCTCTCTTCCTCCTCCAGCACACGAAGTACCTCGCGCTGCACGGCGAGTTCCTCCCACCTCGTTATCACCTCCGGGTGATCGTCATAGTCGAGGGGGAAGTTATCCAGAAGCTCCACAGCGTAGTCCAAATGCCTGCGAATGTCGCTGGGAGCAACGCACAGCGTAGCGGTGAATAATGTGCTGTCCACATACTCCAGAACCTCCGCTAGCTTTCTGTCCAGGCGCCGACCGCGGACCCTGGATGACAGCGTTCGCCCAGCAACAGGCACCCAGACAGGGAAGAACAACAGTCAAATTAGGCACAAAACTCACGGTGAAACGGTGTCTTGGTGTGGCGCCTCTGTTTAGATGACCTGGCAGGAGTATACTGTCATGTGGTGATCCTCGCGGATCACCAAGAGATGCCAAAGAGTCCACCAGTGAGTTTGGCAATGATGTTAATTTATTCACACACGTGACAAGACAAGACTATGAACCCCTCAGGGCAAAAACACACATTACATGAGACTTGGGCTCGTAGGGCTACCCCAGCCACTACAAACTAAACTGTGACATGAACAAAGATCACAAACCTGACATGAAGGTTTGACGAAGCGTTGACAACGTCTGGCAAGGAAAGTTCGACGATACTCCTGCGTCATACCGTCGCTAGTGCTGAGTTTATAAAGGCGAAGCACTAACGAACGGCAATGACAAACAGCTGACCAACCTTGACAGGCAGAAGCCCCACCGAGCACCTTCATAATAAGAGCCCGGTGAGGCCAGAATACAGCCCGCGGCTGTCAAGGCCGGCAGCGAGTTGGACATGGCCCGAGCGCCATCAGAGCCCAGCGCTCGGGTCGTAACAGTATTTCTGCTTCAGTCTTATCCAGACGGTTATCTGTACATGTGTGGGAGACACTGTTTGTGTGCTCCAGCTACTGGTTGAAGCTAACAATGTCAGCTATTGCATCCATGCTTCCATAAATCTCTGTCCTATCCCATTCACCATCACCCCATTTACGCACCATCTTGCCCCTGTAATTTCTTCCTGTAATGAAAGTTCCTCTGCCCATCAGTGGCTGAAAATGATACTGGAAATATTAATAAGGGGCCCTTTTTAACCAAATTACATTCTATCAGAGCCAAGATTAAATTAGCAACCGCCAAGGTGTGTAGGAACAAAGCTAATGGAACTGGATGACAGCTTCCGTCAATCAACAAATGATTTAGATCATTGCCTATCTGACCTTCTCCCACCCACTCTTAGCTGTCTCTCACGCACACACACATACAGAGAAATATGATCTGGTTTTACATGTGGACTGTCCCGGATTACTATATCCACTAGAACAGTGAGCACGTTGGATGCTGTTTCCGCTAGAAAAACATAAATCACATGGGTCTTCAAGTCCAGGGAAAAAGTTGAACACACTAAAATTCAATTTTCTCCAGTTAAAGGTTTACTTCATACCATGGCTGACCTGTGAGGGTATGCCTTTATGTAAAGCTCTAGACTGGTAAGAGTGAATACATTTTCCATCTACAGAAGATCTCTGAAAAACAATCACCCTGGCAACAATGTGACCGTTACACTGCAGACACTGACTTTATTACTTTAAATAAGGTCTGCAGTGCAGCTGTAAAGCTGAGGTCCGTCAGAGATAAAGCCAGACTGTGTGCGTGTGCTTGGGACCATTTGCTCTGAACATGTCAGCAGGTCGTAGGATGAAAGCATATCTAGGAATACTGATAACAAACATATAGTTGTAAGAAAAATGTACTGGACAGTATGGAGTATCAGTAGAACAATTTCCTCTGTAAATGCCATTTGATAGTGACTTTTATCTCTGACTGTGTGTGCCTGTGTGCTGCATGGGCCATAGAAACCTTTCTTCCCGCTCAGTTTTATGATATTTCTCTGCTTATTTGTCTCGCTTATTGGTTCTTCTTCTTAATTCTTTTCTTGTTGCACACAAGGAAGCAGGCACACAAACACACACACACACACACATGCACTTTCTTTTTATCTCCCCAGGTGTGCACTGGTCCAGGTGTATGTCTTCACGGGAGCTCATCACTGCTCTAATGAGAATGATCACTGCTCATCTGTCTTCATCCACATCCAACAGAGAGCACCTGCTACTGTCTCTCGTTGTGTGTGCGTGTGTGTGTGCATGTGTGTGTGTGTGTGTTTGTGTGCATGCCCCATATGGTAAATCCACTACAGATACTAGCAATATAAAATGGATATATAGTGTATATATTGCCAGCTAATACATGATTAACTCTTGGTTAATCATGTATCTTGGTTCATTTGTCCATGGAATGAAGTAGAGATACGATACATTTGACTTTAAAATGAACTTTGACTGGATGATGATTACCCATAATCAGTCTTTGCGAGAGATTAGAAGATTGCAAAGAAAACAGAAGTTCTCCAAATCTGTAAAAACATTCAAAAGTAAAGTTGTTAACCCTGATCAGGTTTTCCTTTGTTATTTGCAGCAGTGGGGTTTGACGAATGAATCGGTTGAATGAAAAGCAAACTGTGGTAGTCAGATTTCCAGACTGTGAGAAACACCTGCATTCAGCAACTTTATTTTCCCCAAATGTGTTCAGGGAGGTTGGAATTTTTTTAACCTTAGCAGCAGCCTTGAGCTTGTTAACATCAGTGAAGTAGAGCAGCAGCATGGGTTTGATTAAGAGGAAAAAAGGTTAAATGCTGGACCCACATTTGTGGAGTAATAACAGAAAATAAATCTTCTTTCCACAGAAAGAATTTAAATACTGAAAAAAAAATGTCTGTAATCCTGTTTTGCATTTTAGATGTAATTGATCTACTCTAATAAATGCAGAAATTTCTTTTAGGTATTACAGTAGATGCTTCAGACACAGAATCTCTCACACACACACACACACACACACACAGGTGCATCTCAGTAAATTAGAATATCAGCAAATACTTGATTTATTTCTGTAATTACATTTAAAAAATGAAACTCATATAAATTTATTACACACAGAGTGATATATTTCAGATGTTTATTTCTTTGAATTTTGATGGTTATGGCTTATAGCTCATGAAAACCCCAAATTCAGTTTCTCAAAAAAATTGAATATTACATAAGACCAATAAAACAAAAGAAGTTTTAATACAGAATTGGCCAACTGAAAAGTGTGTCCATGTACCACTCTGTACTTAGTCAGGGCTCCTTTTGCAAGAATTACTGCATCAATGCAGCGTGGCATGGAGGTGATCAGCCGAGTTTGCTGGCCAGTCAAGCACAGTGATGCCATGGTCATTAAACCAGGTTTTGGTACTTCTGGCAGTGTGGACAGGTGCCAAGTCCTGCTGGAAAATGAAATCTGCATCTAAATAAAACTCGTCAGTAGAGGGAAGTGTGAAGTGCTCTCAAGTTTCCTGGTAGACAACTGTGTTGACTTTGGACTTGATAACACACAGTGGACCAGCACCAGCAGATGACCTGGCTCCCCATATCATCAGTGACTGTGGAAACTTCACACTGGACCTCAAGCTAGTTGGATTCTGTTCCTCTCCACTGTACTTCCAGACTCTGGGACCTTCATTTCCAAATGAAATACAAAATTTATTTTCATCTGAAAAGAGATCATCTGCTGGTGTTGGTCGCAGGGGCAGCAGTCCAGACAAAGCAGCCCAGACTCTCACCTGGTTCATGTAACACCATGATACACATGAACCCTCCAGCAGGTGGAAAACTCACTGGAGTATAGCCTGTAACAATTGATTATAAGTGTGATAAGGTACAAGGAATATTTAATTTATATTTAGGGTTGTGTGTGAGGACAGAGGTTTACTTCATGACCACAAACACTCACAAAACAAGAGAGAAACAGTCGTAAATGGGCACCAGTCCAACGTGGACAATTTATTAATAAATAATCCTTGAACCTTTCATTAACCAGTCTCAATATTCTTGAATTCTTCTGCCGTGACCCGGAAAAGCACATACAAAAGAAATCAAGCAAAAACTTCAGTATACCGTTAACAGTTTTAACCCAATGACTGTGGATGGCGCTCCGTTGCACCATTAGCCCTTAGTGTTGAAGGTTTTTTCAAGAAAATATTCAGTTCAGATGTCAGAGATTTCCAAAGCTGTAACTTGAAAGTGGTAAGAGATAGTGGCTTACTGTCAATTAGAAAGATGTAGAATATGATCCAAAGTTTGAGATAGGAGTAAATTTACGCATCTAATTTGCATAATGCCACAGCAGCCCTATTAAATTACATAACTTTCAGTCAAAAGCGGACTTTGGACATATTTACACAAAGAATGGTTTTGTTTTTTTGTCACCGTTTCTTGTTTTGGGTTTTTTCTTATCTTGTCTTTAAAGTACATGAACCAGAAAATCAGTAGAATGTACACAAACCGCTAAAAAACAATCAGACCTACCACTCATCGCATCTTTATTTGTCCATTTTCATCATCCATGGTCCTTATTTAAGATAAGATAAGATAAGATAAGCCTTTATTAGTCCCACAATGGGGAAATTCCAGGATTGCAACAGTACATGGATAGCAACACTCAGAGCAACAATCAGAAGGCAAGAAAAAAAACAAGAACAGCTAGTATACATATGTACATATTACTATAAATATATATATATATATATATATATATATATATATAGACACACAGTGCAGAGCATTATGGTTGGTGGATGTGCAGCAGAAAGTCTAAGCTCTCTCCACGGGTGCGGCGGGCCAGCTGGATGTCTTTGGGCATGATGGTGACCCTCTTGGCGTGGATGGCGCACAGGTTGGTGTCCTCAAAGAGACCCACCAGGTAGGCCTTGCTGGCCTCCTGCAGAGCCATGACGGCGGAGCTCTGGAAGCGCAGGTCGGTCTTGAAGTCCTGAGCGATCTCCCTCACCAGGCGCTGGAAGGGCAGCTTACGGATGAGCAGCTCCGTGGATTTCTGGTAGCGACGGATCTCTCTCAGAGCCACGGTACCGGGCCTGTAACGGTGAGGCTTCTTCACTCCGCCGGTGGCCGGAGCGCTTTTTTTTCGAGCAGCCTTGGTGGCTAGCTGCTTCCTGGGGGGCATTTTCCTCCAGTAGATTTATGGGCGGTCTGCTTGGTTCTTGCCATCGCTCTTTATTATTCTGTCTTATATTTCTTGCACGCCGCCTAAACTCCGGCCCGGCACCCGCGTCGTTTTCGCCACAGTTCCTCAGCATGTCGAGCTTCTCCGTTACACCGGGTGGTGGTTGGAGCTAGCTAGCCAGCTAGCTCTTCCCTGCTGTATCGTCCCCCGCTGCAACCAGTGGCTCTGTCCGCCGACTCGGGAGACCCTTGGGGCAATCTGTGTGTCCGTGATATATATATATAGAGTGAAAGTTGTAGAAAGAAGAAGGAAGATAAGAAAAGGGAAGTTGCAAACGGCAGCCAACTCGTGTGGCGCCGCCGGTCCGGCGGAGCCGGAACCGGAAAAAAAAAAAAAAAATTCGTCTTCTGCCAGTCATTTTAGCTTTTTCTCCCACATCCACAAAGTCTCACATGAATCTTGGGATTTATTCCACCTCAGTTTTGGTTACATAATGCCGCTGAACCGGCGCAATTGTTCTCTGTCGTCACGTGCAGCTCCATCGATGGCAGACAAAAGTGGACACGCTCCAGACTGTCTTCTCCTGTCACAAAAGGTAAATATTTCCCTTCATAAGCTAAATAATCCCTTTTTTGAATCATAGTTGGCAAATTTGGGAGCAAATGGTCCTCCGTCCCCGACCAAGTATGTCCACAGCAATCAGTAACGTCCATTTGTGTTTGTCTAAAAACACAAACAGCTGTGTCTTCAGAGTCCAGCGATGATCTTTAACGCCAGCAGATGGCTAAAAGGAGGAAAGACTGCCAGCAGTCCTTTCCAGTTACAGCGTTTATGGCACAGACTTAGCAGCGGGTGTCCAGAGAGTGGATGAATGAACGGCTGGCCCCCTGGGCAGGTGTGATATCTCTTCTTAAGCTTTATTCATGCTGCATTTCCCCTCTGGTTGCTTTGGTCCGTGTGCGCTTTGGACGAGCCCGGCACGCACATGATGCTGTTCATGCTCACTTTTTTCATCTTCCCAGGCCAAGCGGTTGACACATGAGCACAACCATCATTTGTAGTTTCACTCCCACCCGATAGGTAGTGCCAATGCGCTGATGCGCTAGGATTTTCACCAACGAAGAAACGCTGCTTGCTTTCTGCTGCTTGACTTCCCAGTTTTCACTCCTTTTCCACAAAGATGCTGCTGCTGCTGCTGCTGCTACTGAAGTATTTATGTATGATTCGTGTATGTTTATTTTTGTCTTCTGCTTCCTTGTTGTCTTCTTCATCTCTTTGTCTTGGTATGCTGTGCCGATATTGCCACCTTGTGAATGGGATGTTCAGTCTTGCACAAGCGCTTTTCAATGCGTTCAGGTTGTGGGCAGGCGGTGCGGTCACAAAATTTGGGCTGCACGCGTTCGTCCACGGTCGAGCACTGCAGACACTAGCGGAGTGGAGACGATGACATAAATTTTGTCACACAGGGTTTCTGATTACACATACGCATACAGCAGAGGTGCAGCATGAATCCAGCTTTAGGCAACAGATCCTGTCCTGGCCCGCAAATTAGGATGTCCACCAGCCGATAAGAAAACACAGGCTGAAGGAAAATGGATGTAAACAGTTCCACTCACGAAATCCTACTTCTTCTGACTTCATGATACATGGATGAGGCTGTCTTAGGGGGTGGCTGTGGCGCAGGTGTAGTGTGACCGACTACTGATCGGAGGGTCATGGGTTCGATTCCCACTCTGTCTGAAGTCTGCATGTCAAAGTGTCCTTGAGCAAGACACTGAACCCCCAGTTGCTCCTGGTGGCCAGGCTAGCGCCTGTGTGTATGGCAGCTCTGCCGCCATCAGTGTGTGAATGTGTACGTGAATGGGTGGATAGCAGGATCTGTAAAGCGCTTTGGTCATCCAGAGATGAGAAAAAGCGCTATATAAGTGAACGCCATTTACCATTTACCAGTCTTGAGGGAAAAAGTTCAAAAATCACTGTCAGTCCACTTTAGTGGCGAGTTAAAGAAAATCAATAACAAAAAGTTCAGCAGAATAAACACGGCGTCTGAGGGGTGTCATGTTGACTGAATAGTCAGCTCAAGTTCAGGGTGTGGCACCAAGGGAAAACACTTGACAAAGGAGAAAGCGTTTAACTCTTTATTAAATTTCCAAAAGGAGCTCTATTAGAGAAAACCGTCACTCGCCAGGGGAACAACAGCTTGTGGAGGAGAGACGAGAGCAATTAGTTGGAGAAGGGAGGAGGAAGGTGAAAAGACTAATTTGCCACTTACGTGGGTCGAGTGGAGAACCTGGTACAGAGCCCAGCGCAAGGAGATGAACCAGCAGGGTGAAGCTGGTGTGAATAGGAAGGGAGATGATAGGGCAGTGTCTGACCGGGTGGAGATAAGGAGTTGCAGCGCGATTAGGCAAACGAGGCAGGTGAGCGCATCGCAATCCCCGAAGACGCACTGCTCTGATGGCAGCAACCTGGAGAGGAGAAGAAGAAGAGTGATAAGGCAACGGAATCCTTAATCACAGACAACTTGCTTGCTTGATAGATCTGCTTTTGGCAGTATACCCAAACGAGCCAGCGTTGAATTGTTGAAGAGTAGGTCCTTATAAACACTGGCTAGGCAGAGGCAGCAGGTGCGTCTAATCTCCCAGGTGTGCTGATTACCTGAGAGGCAGGGGAAATGGGAAGGAGGGGGTGAGCATCACCAGGATATGACAGTGCCCCCCCCCATCAAGGAACGCCTCCTAGCGGTCCACTGGGTTTTTCAGGATGAGCTTGGCGAAAGGCCCCGACCATCTCTTTATCGTGGAAAAAGGATCTGGGAATCCATGACCTTTGTTCTGGACCGTAGCCCTCCCAGTGGATGAGGTATTGAAAGCCTTGGCCCCGGCGGAAAATATCCAGAATCTTCCAGACGGTATAGGTGGTATGGCTGTCAAGGATCCGAGGGGGAGGAGGCGGCTTTTGGGGGGGGGCAAAGAGGACTGGCGGAGAGGGGTTTGATATTGGAGACATGGAAGGTGGAGTGGACACAGAGTCAGACAGTGGAGTTATTAATAACTTCACTGATGGGAAATGGGCCCAGGAAGCGAGGTGAGAGCTTCCTGGACTCCGCCTTCCGCGGCATCTGGTCCACAGACAACCAAACCTGCTGACCAACTCTGTATTCTGGTGCTGGAACCCTCCTCTGATCCACATAATGGCAGTTACGTTCCGCGGACCGGAGGAGAGTAGCTCGGGTGGCTCTCCAGAGCCGAAGGCAGTGGTGAACGAGAGCCCCCATGGATGGCACCACAACCTCTCTCTCTGCCCTAGCACGGGGGGAAAGGGTGGTATCCCACAGAGGCCTCAAACGGCATGAGTCCCGTAACAGAGGAGACGGTGGAGTTATGTGCATACTCCACCCAGGTCAGATGCGTGCTCCAAGAGGAGGGGTTGTCGGCTGCTACGCACCTGATGGCCGCCTCCAGGGATTGGTTGGCACACTCAGCCTGCCTGTTGCTCTGGGGTGGTATCCAGAGGTGAGATGGACAGTGGTTCCAAGGGTCCGGCAGAAAGACTTCCAAACCCGGGAGATGAATTGGGGGCCCTGGTCAGACACTATGTCAATAGGGATTCCATGGAGCCAGATAACATTGGTGGAGACCAGTTCAGCGATTTCAGCGGCAGACGGCAACTTTGGGAGGGGTACCAGATGGATAGCCTTGGAAAATCTGTTAACAATAGTGAGGATGACTGTCTTGCCGCGGGAGGGAGGAAATCCAGTGACAAACTCAAGTGCAATATGAGACCAGGGTCAGCTAGGGACGAGGAGGGGATGCAGAAGGCCAGCGGGGGGTGTGGAACTAGATTTATTGCGGGCACAGGTCTGGCAGGCTTTGATGTATTCCTCCACGTTCCTCCACAATGTGGGCCACCAGAACACTCTCCGGATCAGGTCTATAGTGCGAATCACCCCAGGGTGGCAAGAAAAGTGACTGGTGTGGCTCCACTGGATGACTTCACTGCGGAGGGCGGCAGGCACGAACAGGCGGTTACCGGGGCACCTTGCTGGTCCAGGCTCCGAAGACTGGGCTTGTTGGACCCTCCGCTTAATCTTCCAGGTAAGGGCTCCAAGGACGCACAAAGGCGGGATAACAGGCTGAGAGAGGGATGGGGGGGGGGGCAGAAGGGCCAGAGCAGAACTGTCTGGAGAGAGCGTCTGGTTTGACATTGTGTGAACCAGGCCTGTAAGTAATAGTGAAGTTAAATCGGATGAAGAATAAGGCCCAGCGGGCCTGCCTGGCATTGCCTGGCGGGCCAACTGCAGGTACTCCAGGTTCTTGTGGTCGGTCCACATGACTACGGGATGGACCACTCTCTCCAGCAAATGCCTCCACTCCTCCATTGCCAATTTAATGGCTAGGAGCTCTCGATCCCCAACGTCGTAATTCCTCTCCGCTGGGGTGAGCCACCGAGAGAAAAACGAGCACGGGTGGAGCTTCTGATCGGAGGCTGAGTGTTGCGAGAGAACAGTGCCCACCCCCGTGTCTGAGGGTGTCTGAGGGTTGACCTGAGCCAAGATGGGTGTTTTTGAGAACAGGCCCTTTAATTTAGAAAAAGCCTGCTCAGCTGCCTCAGACCAGATGAATTGCACCTTAACAGAGGTCAGCTACGTAAGAGGCTGTGCTACCCCACTGTAGTTCCTGAAGAACCTGCGATAAAAATTTGCTAACCCCAAGAAGGGCTGAAGCTCCTTACAGGAGTGGGGTGTAGGCCAATCCAGCACAGCCTTCACCTTAGCCGGGTCGGCTCTCAGCTCTCCCTCCGCCACAATAAATCCAAGGAAGGAAGTGTACCTGGTGGAAAACTCGCACTTTTCTGCCTTCACATAGAGTTGATTTTCTAAGCCGTTGTAACACGGCTCTAACATGAACCCGATGCTCCTCTGGTGTGCAAGAAAAAAATCAAAATGTCATCTAAATAGACAAAAGCAAATTGATTCACCATATGAGATGAGATGAGATTCAACTTTATTGTCATTACACATGTATGAATACAAGGTAACGAAACGTGACTTGGCATTTGGGCACGCTCTGCAGAGCGCATCCAAGGCCGGGGCAGCCGCTAGGCGCCAGTCATAAAAAGAAAGGAAAAAAAAAGAAAAGAGAGGATATGACACAATAGGCGAGAGAAAAAAACATGTTTTATCAAATTGACGCTTAATGAGTAAGCGAAATTTTGATTGCAGGCAAAAAAAACCTCAATGCATATTTAGCAGACATTTAGTAGACAAATCACACGCAGAAGGAGAGCAGTGTGTGTATATCGTATGCATGTAGTGTTGTATGCATTGTGTAATGTAAATGTAACAGTTGTTAGTGAGCAGCAGAGGGCGCCTCCTGGCAGTGGATAGATGTTATAATCATGTGACTTATAAACAAGTCCAGAGTCCAGAGTCTCTCCCTCTCTCTATCTCTCTCTTGCTTGCAGAAGGCACATGGGCATTGTCCTCGGGGGTCCAATCCGCTGACGACAAACAACTGATTGTTGATTGTTTGGGTAGACATGAGCCGATCCTTCCACTTATCTCAGTCAGGAGGAATGTAAACACGGGGCAAACAACGTCAAATCAAATCAAATCAGCACAGTACACTCAGAGAATAGAATTTGTCCTCATCCGTGTAGTTCTGTGCTTTCATTATATATGCAGGCTTAAACTGTTTTTCCATAGAGAGCACAGGGCTTCAGATGTATTCCTTCACTGAATCACTGTCATTCAGTTCACCGTTGCCGCTACTCGTGCCCTCCCCAACTGATCGAATTTGATGAAGGAGCTTGCTGGGTCCGCTTGAACAGCTCTCTCACTTTCCTTCAATTTCTGATGCATCAGGGAACTCCACAGCCAAAAATAGAAGTCCTGAGATCATAACCAATAATGTTTCCATAGACACATGAATTCCAATGTCCATGAGTCTCCTCGTAGGTTCCAATTCTTGGGCTCCCCCTTGGCCCAATTCTTGTTGAAAAAATAGTGACAATAGCACATTTAAGCCGCTTCCAAATCCATAATTTCCATTTAGATTAAGATTCAGCAGAAGAAGAGTGACTAAACAGAGACAAAAACACAACATTGCAAAAGCTGGGAATAGATCAGGAAGGCAGGGGAGGAGGGAAGAAAAATGCGACTGCTCTCTCTCAAGGCAAGATGGAAATATCACGGAGGGAATATCACGGAGGTTGTCATTAAAAAAAAAGCGCTGGAAGACGGCAGGGGCATTGGTTAGCCCAAAGGGCATGACTAAATATTCAAACTGCCCCAGATGAGTTTTGAAGGCCGTATTCCACTTGTTCCCCTCACGAATATGGATTAGGTGATATGCGTTTCGTAAATCAAGTTTGGAGAATACTCGCACGTGCTGAAGGAGCTCGAATGCAGAGTTGATCGGGGCAGAGGATATTTGTCCTTGATGGTGATGCCGTTAAGTTCTCATTAGTCAATGCACGGACACAGAGACCCATCCTTCTTTCCAACAAAAAAGAAACCTGCCCCAAGAGGGGCCAAGGATGGCCAAATGAGGCCAGCATTCAATGAATCCTTAATGTACCTCTCCATTGCCTCCCTCTGTGGCCCAGAAATGCTATATAGCTGGCTAGATGGCAGCCGCGCACCAGGGAGGAGGTCTATAGCGCAGTCGTACAAGTGATGAGGAGGAAGAGAGAGCGCTCTCAACTTGCTAAAAACCTCCCCAAGGTCATGATAGACCTCAGGTACGAGGGTGAGGTCCTGCGGCTCAACCGGAGGGGAGGAAATGGGCAGAGATGGAGAACACTCGGCCGAACTTAAACATGACTCCAAACAGTATGGACTCCAGGAGGAAATCGAGTTTCGTGCCCAATTAAGAATAGGATTGTGCCTCCGGAGCCATGGGTACCTGAAGACCACCGGAAAGGAAGAATTTGGGAAAATGAGAAGCGATGACTTCACCCAGTGGTTCACAGAAAGAAGGACAGAGATCTGGGCCACCTTCTGGCCTGATAAGGTGGAGACATTTAGAGGGACAGGCAATCTGGTGATGGGAATCCCCATCTTCCGAACGAGTTGGGAGGAGATGAAATTTTGTTCTGCCCCTGAATCAGTAAGAGCCGTAGCCCTCCTCTCGAACCCTGGCAATTGTATAAGGGCTGAAATAGAGAAATTACCGGGGGGATGAGAAAGAGTCCCGCCCATCAGACCCCCCATGGCTACTGACAGGCTGCGTCTTTTGACCGCACGTGGCATTCATCCAGATTGTGCTTCAGAGAACCACATTACATGCATGCCCCGGTCCTCCTCCGCCGCAGGTGCTCCGCCGGAGTCAGCCGAGACCAGCCGAGCACCATGGGTTCGGAGGAGCAGTCGGATCCACCTGAGTCAGTAGCTGGAATGGGTACACGCACAAGGGGTGGGCGAGAGGAGGAGCTGCGCTCCTTTGCACGCTCACGGTACCGGTTATCCAAACCAACTGCCTGATCTATGAGGCCGTCCAGAGAGGCGGGAACAGCATAAACCGCCAAGTCATCACGGAAGTGAGGGTTTAAACTTTGGAGGAACACACCGCATAAAGCAACGTCGATCCAGAGTTCGCCGCTTTGACCCGAAACTCCACTGAATAGTCGGCCACAGACCAACTACCCTGGTGGGGAGACAGAAGATGGCTCATAATGTTCCCCTTGCTCTCTGTACAGTAAAAGGTGTGGGAGAAATTGGCCACAAATTGATCAAACATTATGTGCGCGCCCCCAACTAAGAGCCCAGCCTTGAAGCAGGAGGGTGAAAAAGTGAATTCTGGAGGTGTTGTCCGGATACTCCCTCCCCCCCAGCCCAGATAAAGCCGAACCTGACATAGGAAATTCCTGCATTTCCCCACCTCCCCGGCATACGAGATCGGTGAGGGAATGGAGGTTGTTCAGCGAATGATTGAAGGAACTGGAGCTACCGGAGGAGCCGGAGAATCCGGGGCCGACAAATGGGCCATATGGTCAGATACCGTGCTCAGCTGCTGTGTGATGGTCTGCAGCTGCTGAGTGAGTAGAGCCACCTGCCTCTCTGTAACATTGAGGCAGTGGAGCGCAGAGTGCTCCATTGCTGTGGCACCCGCTGAGCTGCTGTCTTGGCTGGATCGTTCTGTCATGTTGACTGAAAAGTCAGCTCAAGTGCAGGGTGCACCACCAAGGGAAAACACTTGACAAAGGAGAAAACATTTGACTATTAAATTTCATAAGGAGCTCTATTAGAGAAAACCATCACTCACCAGGGGAACAACAGCTTGTGGAAGAGAGATGAGAGCGATTAGTTGGAGGAGGGAGGAGGAAGGTGTAAAGACTAATTTGCCACTTACATGAGTCAAGGGGAGAACCTGGTACAGAGCTCAGCGCAAGGAGATGAACCAGCAGGGTGAAGCTGGTGTGAATAGGAAGGGAGATGACAGGGCAATGTCTGACCGGGTGGAGAGAAGGAGTTGCAGCGGGATGAGGCAGACAAGACAGGTGAGCACACTGCAATCCCCGAAGACGCACTGCTCTGATGGCAGCAACCTGGAGAGGAGAAAAGGGAGAGTGATAAGGCAACCAAATCCTGAATCACTTATCAATTGCTTGATAGATCTACTTTTGGCAGTATACCCAACCAGGCCAGTGTTGAATTGTTGAAGAGTAGGCAGCAGGTGCACCTAGTCTCCCAGGTGTGTTGATTACCTGAGAGGCAGGGAAAATGGGAAGGCGGGGGTGAGCGCTTACTTTCTGCAACTGTGGGGGTCCCCCCTTCAGTTGATAGTGCTATGAGATGACTGTTGTTGTGAAATGGCGCTATATAAATAAAGTTGAATTGAATTGAATTACCAGGATATGGCGAGGAGAGGGGAAAAAGGCATTTTGGAGTTTCACTCCAAGTAAGAAGATTGAGCTCAACGAGAAAGATAATCTCTCCTCAAATACCAGAAAACAGAAAAAGACTTAACAAAAGACAACTTTAAGAACACAAGACTTCTGAAACCAACAAAACAACAACTGAAGGAAACATTTCAAACCCATCATTGTCCAACACAGAGGTAGTCATCTTCAACAGTGTTCTTAGCAGTATTTACTGGAAAAATAAAGTTTTGAGGAGAAAGGATTATTTCAGCAGATAAAACAAAATTCCCATGTTGATTGAATCCAACATGTCCCTGAATTGACAGAAGGTGGCAATGTTGAGCTGTGGATAGTTCCTAGCAACCTGTGGAATGCAGTCCAAAGTATCTGGGATGTCTCAAAACAGTACTTTAACCTCTTGCACTCTGGTGTACCGCGGGCGGGCACGTCTCTGCGTCCTAGAGCGCACGAGGGCACACGAGGGCGCTGCGTCCTAGAGCGCACTGAAAAAAAAAGCTGCATTTCCGTTCTTCCACTACAGTCACAGCCGCGAACAGAAAGCCAAAGGAGTGCTTTGATTGGTTTAGATGTGATTGACCTCTCATTCGACTAATAAGAGCCTTGAATTGGGTTTCTGAAACCTTGAAGAACCAATGACTGAAAACCTAGCAAGAAGGACCCGCCTACCAACGGCTGTGAATGCAGCCAGCCAATAGAAGCACAGAAGTTCGAAAGCTGTTTTGTGTAAGGCTGGGTGAAGAGAGACTGACTGCTGCAGCAGATGAAAAAAGGACCCGCAGGAAGAACCGTCACAGACCCAGCAGCACGGAGACCACCCACAAGTGCGACCTGTGTGACAGGGACTGCCATTCGCGCATCGGCCTGTTCAGCCACAGGTGGTGCTGTCCCAGCAGAGTAGACGTTTAGGATTCTCTTCCATGGTCATCATAGACCGACGGAGGCCAACGACGAAGGCTGGGTGACACACACGCGTTCGCCAGTCTTTTTTTATTACTACTGTTATTTGTTTTGAAAAATCGTTCTCCAAAACCGTAATCATGGAAGCGCAAAACCGCAATAATGGAATTATGTTTTGACCGGGTCGCGTGACCAGAACCACGAGTCCGTAACAAGCGGACCAGCTTCATGTTCGTCTGACAATGAGGAAGAGAAGTTTGCCAGCTATGCTGCTGTTGTGAACAGGTAAGTGTTATAAGCTAAATTATTCTTTATCCCTGAAAATTGTAATCAAAAATGACTTTTGACCGATCGGTAAATTACAACTGTGCGTAGTAGACCGCGGCGCACGAAGTGCGAAGTCCATGCGCCGCGGTACACGGTTCATGCGCCGCGTCCGGACCGTGAACACCCCCCCCCCACTCTTCTGTAGCGGGGGGGTGGGGGGGCGCGGGGACCACGGGGACTGTGCGCCGCGGTCGCCACATCGCCACATGACTGTTCCGTCATGTAGCGATGGCCGATGTCTGTCCTCTGTAGCGGGGTGGGGTGGGGTGGGAGTTGTTATCTTCTACATTACAAATATTTTAGAATAATTTTTAGTGCACTGTAGGTTATTTTTTCCTTGTAAAAAAAAAGCCACACATTTTTTACGTGGCATGCTTCTTTGTGTGTGGGGGCTTGTTTGTTCATTCATTCATTCATGAATGAATAAACAACCCCCCCCACACACACACACACAGCCCTGAGTGTCACCTTTCATTAGAGCCCAAGATGAAGCTTCTATATTGACTCATTCAAAAGTTACAGACGTTTTTCCAAACTGTGCCATTTGGCACAATTTGGCACAGTTCAAAAATGCCTGGGAACTACCTGAGAAAAAAGCTGTGTAATATATTCATTTTTTGTGGTATTGTTACAAAATTTTGACCTCAACTGGATAACACTTGGTTCTACATTTCTCTTGCATTTTCCAGCCCGGATCTGAAGCTGTGTGTTATTTGCAAGCATTTGTATCCAAAAAAACACCCAGGCGAAATTTAGTTTCTTCAAGTTCAGTACTGGGTTGAGGTGTCGCCCCAGAACAGAGCTAGCTTTTTTGATCAGTCTATTCAGTCTCTTCCTGTCGGCTGCTGTGATGCCACTGCCCCAGCAGACTACTCCATACGTAATGGCTGATGCCACCACAGAGCCATAGAAGGTCTTTAGGAGTGCCCCCCACACTCCAAAAGACCTGAGTCTTCTCAGGAGGAACAGTGTCTGCTGCCCCTTCTTGTAGAGCACGTTGGTGTTGTGTGACCAGTCCAGTTTATTGTTCAGATGAACAATGAGTACCCAGGTACTTGAAAGATGTCACCATCTGTTCCCTGGATATTTACCGATGCTGTGGGGGGTTTTCTTCACTTTCAGCAGTCCACCACCAGTTCTTTGGCATTGATCTGGAGGCAGTTCTGCAGGCACCAGTTCAATAATTTTTGCAATGCATCAATTAATAATTACTTAATAATGCAAAGCACTACTTTTTGTTAGTATTCTTTATTAGTTTCACTGGATAACACAATGTCAGGTCAGACATTGGTTTGCTTGCTACCGAATAACCTTGAAAACCGGTAACACCTGTCTCATAGGTTGGGCCATTGGTGACTCAACCGGCAACCCTGCTCTTCCGAGGGCATGGAGGGTGAAGCTGGGCATCCTGGCAGAACTATAAACAATATCTGTCACAGGTCTGTGGTCGACCACTTCCAGTTGCACAGGGTGAGACTGGACATCTTGGCAGATAAGCACATCTGTCGCAAGGTCTGTGGTGGACTTTTGCCAGTTGGTGTATCGTGACATGCACTACACAAAGAGCAGAAATAAACAAACCTATCATCTGGTCAGTCACTGCAACAGATGCTGGAGTCAGTTTGTCTTGGCCTGACCTTGCCGCTGGTAATACCTCTATCTGCCAAGAATGTGTCGCTAGTCCAGAAAAAGCTAGCAGTACTCAAATACTTTGCAAGCAGTTTCAGTCAGAGAGCAACTCATACCGGCTTGGACGTCGCCCGGGTTAACAAGGTCAGGAGTTCCTGGCAGCAGAAGGCGAAGGACAGAGCTGAGTGGAGGAATCTGATCATACCTAAATGAAACAGTCATTGTCACCCCGACAGACTGCTATGATGATGATGATGGATAACACAAGGATTAACATTTACCAATAACATATCCAGTGAAACTAGTAAAGAATCCTGCCATAAAAACTAGTGCTAACACAAACACTCTGCATTTCTTTAGGGGTCATGGAGGTCCTGTTGCTGTCTGTATCTTCCCAACACTCTGATCCTGATGTAATACTGGATGATTTGAGAGCTGCTTGACCTTGACCTGAGGAATCCTGAGTGCATGTGTGTAATTCAAGGGTTAAGATTCTAATGATCACATCTGCTTTCTACCCACTTCAATCAAGTAGACTTCTGGGACCCCCATGGCTTTTGATTTTTTTAAAGGCCTGCATTTAAAAATATGTTTGCTTAAAACTGGGCTGAGAAAAAGCAACAGCAGAGATTGCATTTACCCCCAGAGGCCACATCAATTGGCTATTGTCAAAGTCTAAGTAGATTTTATGTAAAACTCCCAATCCATGCTGTTAGTATTGACCAAACGACAAAATGCTTGTTCATTTTTTTCTCAATCCAATTAGAATTCTAGTGGCTTTCTGACAGCTCGTTTATATCTGTGAGTGCCCGCTGCTGAATGGGTGATTGTGCAGTTAGTGTGTGCCTGCTATTGTGTGGAGAATCTTGTTACCTGAGTTTGTATTGGAATATAAACAGAATTGATTCAAATCTGAGATTAATAGGAGACCATTGTGATGCACTATTGATTGTTTTCTATGATCAAATTAATTCAAAACTGAAGCATGCAGCACTAGGAGTTGGAGTCTTTGAAATTAATATTCTCTATTTTGTGTTAATTTAACCTGGTAAAAGGCTTTCACTCATATAGTGCTTTTTCTCATCTCTAGATAACCAATGTGCTTTACAGATCCTGCTATCCACTCATTCACACACACATTCACACACTTATGGTGGCAGAGCTGCCATACACAGGCGCTGGCCTGACCCACAAGGTGCATTTCAGTTCAGTGTCTTGCTCAAGGACACTTCGACATGCAGACTGCAGACGGAGCAGGAATCTAGCCCCTTAATTTAACATGCATATTTTTTTTTTCCAAGCACCCATTGTTTGAAAAGAGCAAGAGTTGCTGTGCATGCAAACAGCTTAGGAGAAGTTCTGGTGTCTTTAGTCTCTGTTCTGTTAAAAGACATTTCCTGCTCTTCTGGCTCCAGCATGGATCCATTTATTTGTTTCAATTCTTTTTTCTTTTTTTTTAAGAAGAAGAAGCCAGCTTTATTGTCATTCAGTCCATACAGCCAATCATATACAGTAGAACAAAATTACGTCTCTCCTATCTACAATGTTAATTACATCTAGAACCAGAAGGGCCACTGCCATGCAAGGTACCACCACAAACAACTTTCTTTCCCCCATTCTATTATGCTGAGCACCAAGCTAGAAGGCGGGAAGTACCATTTTTATATGGTTTTTGGTATGACCCAGCCAGGACTTGAACCCACAACTTCCTGGTTGTGGGGCGGATGCTTTATCAATTCCAGTACTAGGCCACCACTCTGGTGCCTGTACCGGTGGTGACTGGTGGTGTACCGGTGGTGACCTTTAACCTTTCCTGTCCAGCAGCTTTATTTGTTTCAATTTTTAATTACTATCTATTTTCTACCTTTTTAACCTTACCCTCTCCCAAATCCTAGCCTAACCTCTTAAGCTACAGTCGCAAATACCCTTACAAATGGCTGCAAACACCATATAAATGATTTTTGAACCATTCCGTATCGCCTTTTTAAGGCAGCGGTAGGAGAATCCAGCATTCATAGACAGTTTGTAAGTTCTTGGCCAGGTCAGTGGTCTTGTCCAAGATTTCTGCAAAGGCCTCACAAAAACCCTTCAATGTAGGGCAGCCATACGAATGCCATAGGAACAACATAAGAACTATGCAAGATGTTGGCTGTAATTATGCCTCAAGAGCACCTTAAGTTGTTCTTGAGGGCCCCTTACAGCGATTGTACAAATCTCCATTTGTACGGAGATTTGTACAGCATGTAAAGCAGTAGTGAGGTGCTCATAAGGCAGAAGTACCCCTTGTACAGTATGTCAGTGCAAGGAGTATGTACATGCTTTGGCTACATTGCCAAGATCAGCAAGCAGTGGGATTACCTCAGTGATGATGCCCTCTGGATGTGACAAACAGCAAAACATAGATATTCAAACTCTGCATTTTCAGGTGCTCATGCACACTGGCCTCTGTTGTTCCCTTTATAACATACAAACAGTAATTAAAAGAAACAGTCCATTTCTGTCTGAAAGGTAAAAACATGGAAAGTTTTTTGATTTAATACCTCCTGCGAAGACCACCTTGAAAACTAGACAGTTATAGAGCAATCCTAATTTGAGAAAAAAAAAACAGTCCGTCCCCTGCAACTCCCCCCACCCTGTCCTAAACAACTTTCCATCTAAAGTATAAATCTATGACAAATATCATTTTTTGAGAGAAGCCGGTAGCAAAGTCTCTAAGTGACAAGCAAACATCAATGTGTAGTTACTATTTCATAAATTGAACAAACAAATTAATACATGCACTGTGGCATGCACAACAGCCGGGGCACTCTACACAGTTAATTAATAAAAGACACCAGTTTAAAAAAAAATCAATATACTCTGTGCTGTGTGTCAAGGAGTGGCCAAATTTGTACATATATTTGTAGCTATAAAATAATAATTGATTTATTTTAAAATTTAAAAGTGTTCTGCCTTCTCCAACTTTAACAGTTAAGGTGTTTTTCCAACCAACTGCTGATGAATTGATGAAAATATTCATTTTTGAAATGAACCTTTTTTTTAGTGGTTAAAATGTCTTTCTCCCATGTCCTCAGTGAAGGGATGCATCTCATATACCCCTGCTGTAAAATGAAATATTCACTTAATGTAAAAAAAGATAATTTGACACAAAAGCATATCTTTCAAAAATATAAGATATTTATGTCAGTCTGGCTCACTTAGGCATGAATGTGCAGCAATATGGGGTGCTGTTGCCCAAGAAGCAGCACTTTGGCTAGGATGCCTCTCAGGAGAAAAAAATAAACTGCTGAACCGTGTAATATTGTTATAGTAGTGGTTTTGGCACCAATAACATCTTGTGGCTGAACAATTCTTATAACCAGTGACATGTAGTCAGGGGAAGCGGGTGCGGCAGAGAGTAATACTAAGAGGCTGTGCTGTACCATTGTCCCAATGAGAGGGGGCGTGCTTGAGCACCGTAAGCACAGGATTTTTTTCAAAACTAAAAGCTAAAAGAAGATCAGGGCATTTTTTTTTAACAAAGTCAAAGCGATTTTTGTCCAGAAGGATTGGGAAATTTACTTCATTTACAAGTAAAGGTTTGAGGTTGCCCATCAAAAAAGATGCAACATCAACAAAATAGTTTAGCTAGCATTGCTGATCCAGTTAGCCACTCCATTCAGCCTTAGGAATCCTGATTGAAAGAATGCCATCCCATTACATCTGACTTCTTAATAATGTTCAGTTTTAGAGTAGGACTTGGCAGTGATGTGCACAGACACTTCAAGGGGCAGGTGCTCAACCAAGAAAAGGGCACTCCTAAATACTGAAAAAAGTAAAGTGACATACCTTCACCTCTCCAGGGTCTCTTCTACCTGCTGCCAACTCTCACTCCCTATCATGATGTTGTCTGCGAACATCACAGTCCACAGAGACTCTGGCCTGACCTCATCTGTCAGCCTGTCCATCACCACAGCACACAAAAAAGGGGCAAAGAACCGATCCTTGATGTAATCCCGCCCCCACCCTGACTTCATCTGTCACTCCTACAGCACACCTCACCACTGTCTTGCTGTCCTCATATGCCTTGCACCACCCTCACATAGGGCTGGGCGATATGGCTTTTAACATGTATTGTGATAAATTTAGGGTTTTATCGCAACACACGATATATATCTCGAAAACTTGAGATCTCCTCAGAACCACTGTATAAATGTAAATGTAAAACCTTTGCATAAAATGACACCGGCATGATAATAGAAACAGCTCCATGTAGCTCCATGCACTCAACACCACAGAGCTGGTTAAGAGAGCTCAACAGCGGCTGTACTTTCTGAGGAGGCTGAGGAAGTTTGGCATGTCCCCCAAGATCCTCAACAACTTCTACAGCTGCATCATCGAGAGCATCTTGACCAACTGCATCACTGTGAGGTACAGCAGCACTGCTGCTTTGGACTGCAAACACCTGCAGAGTGGGGTGAAGATAGCTGAGAAGATCATTAGAACTCCACTCCCCTCTCTGCAGATCATCTATCACCGCAGAGTCCAAAGGAGAGCTGCCTCCATCCTCCAGGACCCCACCCACCCCCAGCACAGAATGTTCACACTTCTACCCTCAGGCGGGAGGTACAGAAGTGTGAAATGCAAGACATCCAGACTAAAAAAGTCCTTCTTTTCCACTGCCATCTGACTCCTGAACAAATAACAAACTCCAGACGCAGCTTTGCAAATAGGAATTCACACACTGGATGCTAAATTGGCTTACGGCTCATGACAGGGACTCGGACCTTTGTATTGACGGTTTTGGAGCCCCACTTTGCTTGGATCGGCAGGAAGAGGTAACGGGGAAATGTCAGGGAGGCGGCGTATGTTTGTATATTAATAAACAGCACTGTACATCTGTCACGGTCAGAGAGCGCATCTGTACACCAGATGTGGAGCTTCTGTCCGTATCGCTACGCTCCTTTTATCTGCCTCGCGAGTTCCCCCAACTTTTCATAACAACTGTGTACATTCACCTGAGGGCGGATGCTGCTTCCGCATCCAACACCGTCTTTGATGTGATACAGCGGTTGCAGTCGATTTCCCCAGAGGCTCCAAATTTTATCCCTGGGGACTTTAACCTGTTGCACTTCGGTGTACCGCGGGCGGGCACGTCTCTGCGTCCTAGGACGTATGAGGGCATCCTAGGACGCACAGTGTGCGTCCTAGGAGGCACTGAAAAAAAAAACACCTGCATTTCCGTTCTTCCACTACAGACACAGCAACGAACAGAAAGCCAAAGGAGTGCTTTGATTGGTTTAGATGTGATCGACCTCTCATTCGACTAATAAGAGCCTTGAATTGGGTTTCTGAAACCTTGAAGAACCAATGACTGAAAACCTAGCAAGAAGGACCCGCCTACCAACGGCAGCGAATACAGCCAGCCAATTGAAGCACAGAAGTTTGAAAGCTGTTTTGTGTAAGGCTGGGTGACACACAGGCGTTCGCCAGTCTTTTTTTCTTATTACTGTTCTTATTTGTTTTGAAAAATCGTTCGCCAAAACCGCAATCATGGAAGCGCAAAACCGCAATAATGGAATTATGGTTTGACCGGGTCGCGAGACCAGAACCACGAGTCCGTAACAAGCGGACCAGCTTCATGTTCGTCTGACAATGAGAAAGAGAAGTTCGCCAGCTACACTACTGTTGTGAACAGGTAAGTGTTATAAGCTAAATTATTCTTTATCCCTGAAAATTGTAATCAAAAATGACTTTTGACTGATCGGTAAATTACAACTGTGCGTAGTAGACTGCGGCGCACCGTGACCGCGGCGCACCGTGACCGCGGCGCACCGGGCGATATCCGTTCTCTGTAGCGAAGGGGGGGACAACCCCCCCTCCCCCCACACACACACAGCCCTGAGTGTCACCTTTCATTAGAGCCCAACATCAAGCTTCTATATTGAATCATTCAAAAGTTACAGACGTTTTTCCAAACTGTGCCATTTGGCACAATTTGGCACAGTTCAAAAACGCCTGGGAACAACCTGAGTATAAAGCTGTGTAATATATTCATTTTTTGTGGTATTGTTACAAAATTTTGACCTCAGCTGGATAACACTTGGTTCTACATTTCTGTTGCATTTTCCAGCCCGGATCTGAAGCTATGTGTTATTTGCAAGCATTTGTATCCAAAAAAACACCCAGGTGAAATGTAGTTTCTTCAAGTTCAGTATGTTTAGATGACTGTTACTCAGTGGCCGGAGCACTTAGAGAGATTATGACTGTTTTGCCAAAAAATTCAAAGTGTTTTCTTTTAAATGAGACCAACCCCATGAAGATGCTGCAAAGGGTTGAAGAACAGCTTTTGATTTACTTTGGGTACGTTATTTTTTGGCGTTTTTAGGGAAATTGACTAGAGTGCAAGGGGTTAACCATGTGTCTTTAAAGAAGACACTTAAAAACTTTTATCAGTACATCTCCTGCCCAACCAGGCGAGAAAAGACACTGGACCTGTGCTATGGATGATATGTATATCAATATGCTAATGTGCCATGCATTCTCTTTGTTTGTATAAATGATCTTGCTATACATGCCTCAAGAGCGCAACACGATACAGCACACACAGCACAGACAGCACAGCACAGCACAGCACTGTAGCGCACAACACTACAAGTGCGTCTCATTTTGATGGAGGAAATAAAACAACTGCAACCTTCCAGCTCGTCGTACCTCGCCTGAGCCTATTCCTCCACCCTGTGTACATTTGCTGCCCACATATAAAACTGCTCTCAGAAAAGAAAAGACGAAGACCAGGGACATGAAGGTCTGGACAGATGATTCAGTGCTCTGCCTCCAGGAATGTTTTAACTGTACAGACTGGGAGGTGTTCACACTGTCCTGAGGGGATGATTTGAACTCTTTGGTGGAAGTGACATGCTCTTACATGGCTTTTTGCAGGGATATGATCGTTCCACGTAAATGTGTCAAAATATATCCCAACAATAAGCCATGGGTTACTAAATCAGTTAAATCCTGCTTACAGAGGAAATCACCTGCCTTTAAATAAGGGTTTGTTTCTGAGCTGCAGGTTGCCACAAAAGAGCTCTGAAATTTTAAGAGCAAAACAGAATTATAAATCAGAGTTGGAAAGCAAGATGGCAGCAAAGAAGCTTGGTTCAGCCTGGGCCAGTATGAAAACTATTGCAGGCCTTCAGAGCACAGAACGCAGCAGTCGTGTGTTTTTAGATGTTTTAATTCAGACACAGAGCTGGCTAATGCTCTTAATTGTTTTTATAGTCGTTTTGATTCTTTTGATTTTAGCACAGAAACCCAAGCTTTGAAACAGAAACTCAAAGGCAATCAGCACTTTAATATTGAGGTACAGGATGTTAAAAGGGCGTTCTGTGCTGTAAAAGTGAACAAAAGTCAGGGCCATGATAATATATGTGGGAGCTTGGTAAAGTCCTGTGCACATGAACTGAGTCTTGTATTTCACTACATTTTCAATAAGTCCTTACAGACATAATGCACGGCTCAGGAGACACGCACGCAGGATCAGGGTAGATCTAATAGCTTTATTAACAACAAGTGTGTATGAATGTGTGTCTGCGGGATGTGAATGTGTTGGTGGTGGCGTCTGCGTCGGGCACGGAGGCAGGAGGCCGTACAGCCAGACAACCCTATGGGAGAAGCAAAGGGAGAAGGGTAACGGGCACCACACCAACACAGGAGATATGAAAATGGTGACTGGCTTACTTGGAAATGGCAGGTGGCTGGCACAGCAAGGGTGAGACCCGGAAGACAGCGACCTGGAGCGCCCGGTGCAGCAGCGAGGGAATGGTGGCAGAGAGGAGTGGTCCGCCGCCGGGAAATCCACCTGTGCACAGGGGAGCAGACTGGGAGAAGTATAAGGTAAGAGATTCTTACTTTGATGTTGCTGAGCGGTTGAGATTCCTTACAGCAATAGTAGCGAGTGAAGACTGACGGCTTCAGGCCGAAGCCCGGGGCGAGGCGGCTTAAATCCCTCGCCGCTGATGAGGTGCAGGTGTGCGTGCAGCTGGCCCCGCAGATGGGTGGCGAGGCGTGACAGTACTCCCCCCTCTAGCAGCGCCTCCTGGCGATGGTTTCTCCGGGTGCGCTCGGTGGAACTCAGTAATGAGGGACGGGTCCAACACAAATGACGAGGGTACCCATTGCCGATGTTCAGGCCCATAACCCTCCCAGTCCACCAAGTACTGCAACCCGCGACCCCGGCGCCGGGAGTCCAGGATAGAGGAGACAGGCCAGGCCGGATGGCCATCAATCATCCGGGGCGCAGGCTGCACAGCAGGAGGGCAAAGGGGATCGGAGACTGCCGGCTTCACCTTGGAAACGTGGAAGGTGGAATGGATGTGGAGGGAGGGGGGAATAGCTACACACACAGCCACTGGGTTGATAATCCTGGTGATGGGGTATGGGCCCATAAAACGCTGTGCCAGCTTCCTCCTCTCACCCTTTAAAATGACGTCCTGGGTTGACACATAGACATGCTGACCCACCTGGTACGCTGGGGCAGGTCTTCTTTAACGGTCCGCCGTGGATTTGTTGCGCACCGCCGTGCGTAAAAGCGCATTGCGCGCCGACGCCCAGATGGAACGGAACTGCCTGAGGTGCGCCCGAACTGAGGGAACAGTTACCTCACTCTCCTGCGCTGGGAAAAGAGGGGGGTCGTAGCCCAGGGACGCCTTAAAGGGAGACATCCCTGTGGCAGAAGAGTGGGCGGTGTTGTGGGCGTACTCAACCCAGGCGAGATGGTTACTCCAGGATGCAGGCTTGGACGCAGTGACGCAGCGGAGCGCAGCCTCCAGCTCCTGGTTGGTCCGCTCACACTGTCCGTTGGTTTGGGGGTGATGGCCAGAGGAGAGGCTTACCTTGGCTCCCAGGGCGTTGCAAAATGACCTCCAAACCTCTGAGGAAAATTGGGGCCCCCGGTCCGAGACCACGTCCACCGGAATCCCGTGCAGCCTGACCACGTGTTGGACTAGGAGGTCCGCCGTCTCCAGGGCAGATGGAAGACCTCGTAGCGGGATGAAGTGCGCCGCCTTGGAGAAACGGTCTACGATGGTCAGGACAGTGTCGAAGGTGTTAGAGACTGGGAGTCCGGTGACGAAATCCAGGGCGATATGCGACCAGGGCCTGCCAGGGACGGGCAGAGGCTGGAGCAAACCCGCTGGAGGGGCATTACCTGACTTACTGGTGGCACATACAGGGCAGGCCCGGGCGTAGCGGGCAGTGTCCTTCCGCAGGCCCGGCCACCAGAAGGACCGTTGAAGAAGGTTGATCATCCGGGAGGAACCAGGGTGGCAGGTGAGCTTAGATGTATGTAGCCAGTGGATGACCTCCCACCGAACCGTGGATGGCACGAAAAGCCTCCCCTCCGGTCCGCCGCCAGGGTCAGGTTCCACTTCCTGCGCCTTCCGGATCTTGCTTTCTATGTCCCAAGTGACTGCTCCCACGATGCACGACCTGGGCAGGATGGTGTGGACCGTGTCCTCAGATACCTCAGGGGCAAATTGCCTAGAGAGGGCGTCGGGCAGGCCGTTCTTGGAGCCAGGCCTGAAGGTGATGTTAAAACGGAACCTGGCAAAGAACAAGGACCAACGCGCCTGGCAAGCATTCAGACGCTTGGCAGATCTCAAGTATTCCAAGTTCTTGTGGTCAGTTAGGATCACGAACGGCAGGTCCGCCCCCTCTAGCCAGTGACGCCACTCCTGCAGCGCGAGCTTGATGGCGAGGAGCTCTCTGTCCCCCACGTCGTAGTTCCGTTCCGCCGGGGACAAGTGCCGAGAGAAGAAAGCGCAGGGCCGTTTGACTCCGTCATCTGGCGACCGCTGAGATAGAACCGCCCCCACTCCCGTGTCCGAAGCATCCACTTCCACGATGCATTGCAGCGACGGGTCGACTTAGCTAAGGACCCGGGAGTAGCAGAACTCCGCCTTCAGCGCCTGGAAAGCAGCCGCGGCCTCTTCGGTCCACCGGAACGGGACCTTAGGGGACGTGAGGCGGGTCAGAGGGCCGACGACGGTGCCAAAATTCGGGACGAAGCGGTGGTAGAAGTTTGCAAACCCAATGAATTGTTGCACCTGTTTTCTCGATGTAGGTGTAGGCCATTCCACCACCGCCTTCACCTTCACTGGGTCCGGAAGCACCTGGTCGTGGGAGATGACGAACCCAAGGAAGGACGTTGTCTTAGCGTAGAATTCACATTTTTCTGCCTTCACATACAACCGGTTCTCCAGCAGCCTTTGGAGGACCCGCCTCACATGGACCCGGTGCTCGTCCCTGGATTTGGAGAAGATGAGGATGTCATCCAGGTAGACGAACACAAATAGGCCGATGAAATCCCGGAGGACGTCATTTATTAGGCGCTGAAAGACGGCTGGAGCATTGGTCAACCCGAACGGCATCACCAGGTACTCGAAGTGGCCGTTCGGGGTACGGAAGGCTGTCTTCCACTCATCTCCCTCCCGGATCCGGACGAGGTGGTATGCGCTGCGTAGATCCAGCTTGGTGAACCAAGTCGCCCCCTGGAGGGAGTGGAAGGCGGTGTCCATAAGTGGCAGGGTGTAGCGATCCTTCTCCGTGATATCATTCAGGGCACGGTAGTCGATACAAGGACGGAGGGAACCGTCCTTCTTGCCCACGAAGAAGAATCCTGCGCCTAATGGTGATGACGAGGGACGGATAATTCCAGCACTCAGCGATTCCTTGAGGTAGGAATTCATGGTCTCCTTCTCCGGTGCCGACAGGCTGTAGAGTCGCCCAGAGGGTAAGGGTGCCCCCTGGCGGATGTTTATATGCACAGTCATAGGGCCTGTGTGGAGGAAGAGACATCGCCTTGGACTTGCTGAAAACCATACCCAGGTCGTGAAATTCTGATGGCACCAGGGAGAGATCCGGGGGCGCAGCGTCCATAGGAGTTGGAGAAGAGGACGGCGAGCAGGCAGCGGATTGCAGGCAGGTGCTCATGCAGGAGGTACTCCATGCTGATACCCTGGCGGACTTCCAATCCAGGACGGGGTTATGGAGGCAAAGCCAGGGGTACCCCAGGATGACAGGCGACACAGAGTTGGGGAGGACACAGAAGGTGATTTCCTCCCGGTGGTTCCCAGAGATGATCACAGGAACAGGGACGGTCTGATGTGTAACTCTCCCCAGGGAGACATGGGAGAGATTGACCAGGGCGAGAGGAGATTTGAGGGCTTGGCAACGGATGCCCAATCGGGTTGCCAGGCTTTGTGAAATAAAGCTGCCCTCCGCGCCCGAATCCACCAGTGCGTGGGTGAGGTGCCCAGTGGAGTTGTGACAAAATCGGACGGGCAGCTTCAATTGGGAGAGGGGATTTAACCGATTGACGTCCGCGAGGCCCCCTACAGTGACTTGCGGACCCCGCCGTTTGGCTTCTGTGGGCAAAGCTCCACCGTGTGTTGGCTGTCTCGGCAATACATGCAGAGACCCAACTCACGGTGGTGTTGTCTCTCCGCAGGAGGGAGCTTTGTCCAGCCCGTCATCATCGGTTCCGACTCCTCGGGGCGCGATGGGGGCGGTGACGCCAGGGGGCGAGCTTGGGACAGGCGCGATGAGGCACCACGAGGGCGAGAAGAAGACGACTTCCGCTCCAAGGTGCGCTCGCGCAACCTGTTATCCAAGCTGATGGCTAGGGACGTTAGCTCCGCTAAAGTCTCCGGGATGTCCCGCCCAGCCAGTTCGTCCCTCAGACTAGCATTGAGACTGCGGAGGAAGAGGCCGCAGAATGAACGTTCATCCCAGCCTACCTCCTCCGCCGCTACCCGGAAGTCGATCGCGTAGTCAGCTGCCGACCGGCTTCCCTGCTGAAGGCTGAGAAGCCTATCGACCTGAACACTCTCAGTATGAGAATGATCAAAGACTTCCAGGAATTGTCTCACGAATTGGCCATAGGTGAGGGTGGCGTAACTGGGCCTCGCCATTACGGCATAGGCCCAAGTTAGCGCTCGCCCCTCCAGGAGATTCCCTATGTAGCCAATTCAGCTATGGTCTGAGGGAAAATCTCCGGGCACACGGTGGAACACAGACTCACATCGCATTATAAACCCCCGTGCTCCACCGAGCTTACCGCTAAAGCGAGCGGGGGTCGGAATGGGTGTGAGCCGAACCGGTGCTACCGGAGCAGGCTGGACGGCCGCTGGAGCAGCAGGAGCCGCACCGCCCTGACGAGCCGGAGGGAACGGCTGTTGGGGGTCCGAGCGGTCCAATCGGTTAGTGATGATGGTTAATTGATTAAGAATCACCTGTTGCTGGTGGGCTATTAGGTCCACTCGAGCCTCGAGGGTGGAAAGTCGGCGTGTGAGCCCGCCGTCTGCCGAGCCGCTCTGCTGAAGCCGTACTGACATAATGCACTGCTCAGGAGACACACACGCAGGCTCAGGGTAGATCTAATAGCTTTATTAACAACAAGTGTGTATGAATGTGTGTCTGCGGGATGTGAATGTGTTGGTGGTGGCGTCTGCGTCGGGCACGGAGGCAGGAGGCCGTACAGCCGGACAACCCTATGGGAGAAGCAAAGGGAGAAGGGTAACGGGCACCACACCAACACAGGAGATATGAAAATGGTGACTGGCTTACTTGGAAATGGCAGGTGGCTGGCACAGCAAGGGTGAGACCCGGAAGACAGCGACCTGGAGCGCCCGGTGCACCAGCGAGGGAATGGTGGCAGAGAGGAGTGGTTCGCCGCCGGGAAATCCACCTGTGCACAGGGGAGCAGACTGGGAGAAGAATAAGGTAAGAGATTCTTACTTTGATGTTGCTGAGCGGTTGAGATTCCTTACAGCAATAGTAGTGAGTGAAGACTGACGGCTTCAGGCCGAAGCCCAGGGCGAGGCGGCTTAAATCCCTCGCCGCTGATGAGGTGCAGGTGTGCGTGCAGCTGGCGCCGCAGATGGGCAGCGAGGCGTGACACTTACAAACACAACATGTGCCTAAGGTCTGGAAAGATGCTGTGGTTGTCCCTGTTCCAAAATCCAGCTGTCCTAAAACGGTAAATGATTTTAGACCAGTTGCCTTGACTTCAATTGTAATGAAAATTTTTGAAAAACTGGTCAGATTTGAGGTCCTAAAGCAGACTGAGCATGCATTGGATCCTTTGCAGTTTGCCGACAGGCCTCACAGAGGAGTGGAGGATGCCACTGTCACTCTGTTTAACATGCTTTTTAAACATCTGGATTTTGATGGGACACATGCCAGGCTTTTATTTGTGGACTTTTCTTCTGCTTCTAATACAATCCAACCTCATATTTTAGTTGAAAGGCTCCTGCAACAATTTGATTTGAGTAATATACTGGTGGGTTGGATTCTGGATTTTTTTAACCAACAGGACAGAGAGTAAGGGTCAATGGTACATTGTCTGACCAAAAGTGTTCTTCTACTGGCTCTCCTCAGGGGTGTGTGTTGTCACCACTACTCTTCATCCTGTACACAAACATGTGTCAGAGCAGACATGACAAAAGACACATTATAAAGTATGCTGATGATTCAGTTATTGTCAGTCTCCTCCAGGATGGTGAGAGTGGCCACGGCCCAGTAGTTGATGATTTTGTTCACTGGTGTGAGGATTCCTACCTGCAGCTGAATACGACAAAAACTAAAGATATGATTATTGACTTTAGGAGGAAAACTCCCAGGCACAAAGTCACTGTACCAAAAGGCCAGATCACTGAATGTGTGCAATCCTACAAATATCTTGGTACGACTATTGACAGTAATTTAAACTTTGAAGAGAACTGTGAAAGGGTGTGCAAAATGGGTCAGCAACATTTGTATTGTTTAAGGAAACTCGCAGACTTCCAAACTGACCGAACCATAATGACAATGTTTTATCGGGCTTTTATTTGTAGACTTTTCTTCTGCTTTTAATACAATCCAACCTCATATTTTAGTTGAAAGGCTCCTGCAACAATTTGATTTGAGTAATAATCTGGTGGTTTGTGTCATATCCCGAGCGCTACTTTGTCCTCGCTCGGGTTATACATCATCCCTGTCAGGCTTTGACAGCAGGTGTTGTCATTCTGGCTTCCCGGGCTCTGAATGGTCAGATGCTCAGGA
The DNA here is from genome assembly GCA_020510985.1 of Pholidichthys leucotaenia. Taxonomy (NCBI): domain Eukaryota; kingdom Metazoa; phylum Chordata; class Actinopteri; order Cichliformes; family Pholidichthyidae; genus Pholidichthys; species Pholidichthys leucotaenia. The sequence continues at coordinate 9,150,152 of CM035840.1, forward strand.
ATTCCACGCTGTCAGAGTCTGAGCAGCTGCAATGCATTTGCAATCGTGAGCAGCCGGCTTTAAATGCTGGCGCCAGCGACTGCATCTTGCGGCTGTCTCGTCAACATTCCCGTCTACGTTCTCCTAATGTTCTTCCACGACTCTCCTCCAATGTAAGTGTGTTTATTGTTGAGGTACTTCACTTCCGCCCTCCAGAGAGAGCAGTCGCTTCTTCTCTTCTCTCCTGCTCCCTGCCTCTCCCTCCCTAACTGACTGGATCCCAGCTTGCTATTGTCTGTGTCTGCGTGGCTCTTCTACTGGTGATTCATCCTAACGAAATTATGGATTTAGTAAGCTGGGCTTTGAACGCAATCGACACTGTCTTCTCAACGAGGAAATCGGGTCCGGGGGAGCCCATCTGTCCTGCAGGTACTGCTGCTGCGGGTTATATTAAAGACACATATAATTGGAAACTTATGTGTCTGTGCGATCTTTCAATCAAAGATATAGAAGATATATATCTATTTGGCGCTACGGTCTCAGGACTTCTACTGATCAGCTTTGGGATAGTCTTGGTGTATCGAAAATTAAAGAAGATGAACAGAGCCTATCAAAAAGCTGACCCTGTGAAGCTCTTTCATCAATTCGACCAGCTGGGGAGGACTCTGATAGCGGCTGATGGAGAACTGAACAGAAAGATTGAAAACATCACGGTGGCGCTAAGAGCTCTCCAGGATATGATTTCAAAGCCTGGCAACGATGGAATTATGGAGCACTGAACCCATAAGAGAATGGAAAGTTTTTCTCTGAACGTCAGTGCTCATTCGACCTGTTTTTGGCGCCCTCAGCACTCAGTCCTCCTGGATGAAGATAACAGTATAAATGTTGATTTTCCCCTTCATAAACATCTGACGTACAGTATCTGACTCTCAAGGACAGCGCCATGTGTCTGACTCAGAGAATTCCATCTAACGTGCCCAAGGACATGTGCCTCTGACTTTCAGACGCTAGTCATAACATCTGCTGAGAGAGAGATCTTTGCTGTCCACCAGTAACTGATAACTGACACCCTTTGCATCCAACACACACACGACTGACCCATTTATACTGATGAAAGACACACATTCACTGTTCTCTCTACTGTTGCTGTTTGTTAAGTGTGATTCATTGTCTGCTAATTGTGCATTGAGGGTTTTTTTCTGTGTGATCATAATTCGGCTCACTTGAGCTTATTTGAGCTTACGAGCGTTATTTTGATAACTATGTATTTTCTCTCTGCCTATTGTTTTTTTCCTTGACCCTTGCCCTCTATTCCCCTCCTGTATGACAGGCGCCTCATCATGGCTTGCCGCGTCATTGGGATGCGCCTTTCAGGCGCACCCAATGTCAAGTCAAATTCCTCGTATGTTTACTTGTTTACTTGTAAATGTGCTTGGCAATAAACTTTATTCTGATTCTGATTCTGAAAAAGGTAGTCGCTTGTATTTCTAACCCTTTTCCTTTGTCTGGCAGTGAGCGAGCGTTCCTCGTCTCAGCCGTCATTAATCATTGTTATATTAATGGATAATCTTGCTGCTCAGCCCACGCGGCTAGTTATCTTGTCCTACCCTAGTCTTGAACTGTGAATAAAACAACTGTGCAACTTTACTGGTCTGTGGCATCTTATGCTGGCTCGTGAGGGCCAGCCGTGACAGTAGACAGCCACCAGAAGGAGACGCCGTTCTCGGTGAAGTTGCACATAGGAGAACTCTGCTCTTTCCTGTCTGGGTACGGTGAACTGGAATTATGCTGTCGCGGAGGGGTCGTACTCGGGGTTCCAGCGACCAGCTGACCGAGGTGCTGGAGCAAGTAGATGAAATCCTCATCGCCGCCTCCGACCTCGATTTTAATCCTGATACCCTCATCGCCCCTCCCCTCCTCGGCTATCAGCCCGACGTGCACTGGTACCTAGACCGGGCTGAGGATGTCCTCGACCAACTGCCTCCCCGCTACGACGACCACCCAGAAGTCGACGCGAGGAAACTTGACATCGCCGCCCAACGCCAGATACTCCGGATGTACGAGGAAGAAGAAGCCCAGAGGTGGAGGAGACGGAATCCCCGCTGCCCGCTTTGGGATCCTGATCCCTTCCTCGATCCTGTCCAGGAGTTCGCACCACCTGTGGCCCGTCGAAGACGTCGGCGTCGCGGCCAGAGACATTCTCAGCAAGAGTCCCGTCCGGATCCTGCTCCGGTTCGTTGGACTGACCCCTTTAACCCGACAGCTGTCTCTTCAGCGTCTCACCAGGAGGGAACCCCCGCAGCCTCTCTCCCCGGGCCGTCTTTCCCCGCTGTCCCGTCAGCGCGTCGTGCCCGGCCCGACTCGGCTGTCGCCCCCCTCCTCTCCGACACCGTCTCCAGCTGCTGGGTGTATGAGGAGCTCTGCTCCGGCGAGCCCCACAGCGATTCCATCTCGAGTGGCCCCCCCTCTTCCTTCCAGGAAGCCCTCTGCCACTGTCCAATGGGGAGAGGAAGGAGCAAAGTTCCCTGCACAGGCTCCATCTTCCCTCTGGGAGACAGGCGAGTACAAGCTCACTCTTTTCCCCCTAATAGTGATTTGTCTTTTCTGACTCCTGGGGGTGAGGTTCAGGGTTCGCAGCACCCCAAGCCTCCACCACCTGCTGAGGTAATTACTAAACCCGCTGCCTCTGTGTCTCCCCCCGTTGAGCGCTCTTCGACGTCTGTCGAGCATGATCAGATGAGGAGGGGACCTGCGGTCCTGGAGCAGAAGATCCCAGCCCCGCAGCCACATCAAGGACAGAGGAAGGGATCAGTCTGCTGTTTGGAGCCTGCGCCAATGACGGAGTGTCCCCGGGTCTCCACAGATGAGCAGTCCGACCCAGTGGGCCAGGAGCCCCCCGCCACCACGCCGTATGAGTGTCCAGCGTGGATGATGGCGTCGGAGGGTCCTCAGGCTGCGGAAGCCTCTTTGCCAGAGGCAGATGACAACACGGCTGAATGGGAGCCAGAAGACGACCTCCTCCCGTCTGAGCCCGGATCGTCGAAGTCCTGGACGGCGTCCAAACTTGAGATCAGGCAAGTGCTCAGTATTGTCTCTGTTTTTTCTATTATTGAGCATTTTTGCCTGTCTCTTGGGGAGGCGAGCCAGGTGCAGCCGTCCACTGCATCTGAGCTTGTCTCGCCGGGTTCTGACGCTGCCGATGTTCCTGACCCCGGTTCTTCTTCTTCTCCTTTTTCTTCTGAGCCCTCCTCCAAGTTCACCGGTGCAGAGCAGGCCCCTATCGCTGTGCCGGGGGTTCCGGGTTTGGAGGTGGAGGTCAGTACTGGTGCGGCCCAGACCCAATGGGGGTCCGACGCGGGTGCAGCTTCTGCTCAGTGGGAGTTCATCACCAAGGTGGTTCAGACCCAATCGGGGTCCGACGCGGGAGCAGCGTCGACTGAACCAGAGTTCATCACCGAGGTGGTTCAGACCCAATTGCGGTCCGACGCGGGTGCAGCATCGGCGGAATCAGTGTTTGTCACCGAAGTGGTTCAGACCCAATCGGGGTCCGACGCGGGTGCAGTGTCGACCCAATCAGAGTTCGTCTCCGAGGTGGTTCAGACCCAATCGGGGTCCGACGCGGGAGCAGCGTCGACTGAACCAGAGTTCGTCATCGAGGTGGTTCAGACCCAATCAGGGTCCAACACAGGAGCAGCGTCGACTGAACCAGAGTTCGTCACTGGGGTGGCTCTGACCCAATCGGGGTCTGACGCGGCTGTGGCATTGGCTTAGTCAAAGTTCGTCCGCAGAGGGTTTCTGGCCCAATCCGGGCCCACCGTGGGTGCAGCGTCGGTCCAGTCAGGATTCCCTACCGGATTGGTTCCGGCCCTGCCAGTTTCTGTTTGGGTGGGATCCAGAGATGGTGCTGCAGACCCACCGCCAAACAATCTCCAATTAACCCCCGACCCTCGTCATGTTTCTCCTTCACCCGCATCTGGAACCGCGGGAATTAATCGTAGTTGGCCCGGTTCGCCCTGGCTCTCCCCCGCTGTTGGAAGACCATTGCCGATCTCTCTCCAGTTGTCTTGTTGGCAGGTTGATGCGGGTCGACCCCCTGGAAACCTGCTCTTCCCTTTTGGCGTCTGGGTCCGGCCTCCCGATAAACAGAACTGTACATTTGGCACCCTGGTCCGGCCGCCGGAGGTATGGTCATCCTCGGCCCGAGATTCAGGTAGGCCACCTGAACATGTTCCACTGCCCCTGTTAGCGGTTTGGATGCTGTGGGCTGGGAGGCCCCCTGACCCGTATATTATGACTGTCATCCTGGTGTGCTTTTTCCCCTTCTCTCGACCCTCAGTAGTTTGTGATTTTGGTTTTTCTTTTGGACTGAAATACTCCACGGGTAAAGGTCTATGGTGAGCTCCGATGTGTGACTTTGACCTATTGGCCTTGAGGACTGCTGAGTTAATTTGACTTTGTTCTTTTCCTCTATTTTTGGGATCTACTATGGTTATTTTGGACTTCGTGTTTTTTACGCCTATTTTGTGTTAAATGAATATATGTACCCTCGTCATAGCTATTCTTATGTTTTTGGACTGCTGTTTAGTGAATTTGTTCTGCTTCTGCATTCAGAGGTTTGACCATGTTTTTCTAATCACCTTAAATGAGTTTGAAGTGCGGCCTTTAAAATTCTCAGCCGCTGAGTTTCTGGTGGAGCTTTTGCACTCTGGCTGTTTTAAGGTGATGGTCACATCAGACAACTGCTTATCTGAATGGTTTAGCACTACTGGGTTCTCTAAACTCTCCCAAGCCGTTTTTGTTATTTCCTCCACGTGTGTAAACTCAAAGCAGTCTTTTGCGTTGTAAACTGGCCTTCAGAAAGGAAAGGTACTGACAGGAAACTCTGCAGATCTTTATTTTTAGGACTAAGTTTCTTTTGTTGTGATTGAGCTGTTCTTTAAATTTCTGAGGCTTTACTGTAAGTGTAAATTTTGGAGAAGGAGGTATTATCAATTCTTCTGTTTATTCACTCTGCTTTGGACCCCTTAGACCTCTAATCTTTAATGTGTTCGATGCATGGACATCATGAGTTTTTTTGTTGAGACACATGAGAATTCACACAGGCGAGAAGCTTTAGTCTTGTAAAATATGTGGGAAATGCTTCATTCAGTGTTTTGGTTTATCACGTGCAGCAGCTTCTTTGAATGGTTAAGTACCAGGTCAGCCACGTCTGTGTTTGGTTCATCACTGATGGGTTTTTTTTCTTGTGGATTTGCTGCTAATTCATGAGTTGAGTTTCTTTTTCTTTCTTTTTCTCCTCCCCTGTTATCGTCGTCGGCCTCCGTCGGTCTATGATGACCATGGAAGAGAATCCTAAACGTCTACTCTGCTGGAACAGCACCGCCTGTGGCTGAACAGGCCGATGCGCGAATGGCAGTCCCTGTCACACAGGTCGCACTTGTGGGTGGTCTCCGTGCTGCTGAGTCTGTGGCGGTTCTTCCTGCGGGTCCTTTTTTCATCTGCTGCAGCAGTCAGTCTCTCTTCACCCGCGCTGAGCTGTCTGGTCAGGGTGTCTCTCCATTTGGAGCGGTCCATTGGAAGGTCCTCCCAGCGCTCTGTGTTGATCTCCGGGGCCTTCATGTCTCTCTTGCAGACGTCTCTAAAGCACAGCTGTGGGCGGCCAATGTCTCTCCTGCCAGTTGCCAGTTCTCCACAGAGGACGTCTTTGGGGATTCTGCCATCCTCCATATGGTGAACGTGGCCTAGCCAGCGGAGCCTGCGCTGCCTGAGTAGAGTGAACATGGAGGGAAGGCCGGCGCGGGACAGAACTTCTGTGTTGGGCACTTTGTCCTGCCAGGATATGTCCAGGATGTGGCGAATGCAGTGCAAGTGGAAGGAGTTCAGTCTCTTTTCCTGCCGGGCGTATGTTGTCCACGTCTCACTCCCATAGAGCAGTGTGCTGATGACGCAGGCGTTGTACACTGCCATCTTCGTCTTGACAGAGAGTTTGGGATTCTCCCACACTCGTGTGGTGAGGCGAGCGAGTGTGAAGGCTGATTTTCCAATCCTCTTGTTGATCTCTGTATCAAGGGAGAGGTTGTTGCTGATCGTGGACCCCAGGTACGTGAACTGATTCACGACCTCCAGCTCGTAATCGTCGATGGTGATGGTTGGTGGTGCTTCCGTGCCTTGCGCCAAGACGTTAGTCTTCTTCAGGCTGATGGTAAGCCCGAAGTCCTTGCATGCCTGGGAGAAGCGGTCAATCAGGGTCTAAAGCTCCTGCAGTGTGTGGGTTGCGACTGCAGCGTCGTCTGCGAACAGCATGTCTCTGATTAGAGCCTCGCGTACTTTGGTTCTGGCTTTCAGGCGGGCAAGGTTGAAAAGCCTGCCGTCAGATCTTGTGTGCAGGTAGATTCCCTCTGTTGCTGTGCTGAAGGCATGCCTCAGGAGCATAGCAAAGAAAATCCCAAAGAGGGTTGGTGCAAGTACACAGCCCTGTTTCACTCCGCTGCGTATGTTGAATGGCTCTGAGACGTTGCCATCGTGCTGCACTATCCCCTGCATGTTGGTATGAAACGATTCGATGAGGCTTTGCAACTTTGGTGAGCATCCTATCTTTGGCAGGATCTTGAAAAGGCCCTCTCTGCTGACCAGATCGAACACTTTGGTGAGGTCGATGAAGGCGACGTACAGGGGCATGTTCTGTTCTCTGCATTTCTCCTGGAGTTGGCGGATGGAGAATATCATGTCTACTGTCGATCACTCAGGGCGGAAACCACACTGAGACTCGGGGTAGACACGTTCGGCAAACTTCTGTAGACGAACGAGAACAACTTGTGCGTAGACTTTGCCAACAACGCTGAGGAGGGAGATGCCCCTTAGTTGTTGCAGTCGCTTCTCTCCCCTTTGTTTTTGTAGAGGGTGATGATCTTGGCGTCCCTCATGTCCTGTGGTACAGCACCTTCCTTCCAACACTGGCAGAGGACGTCATGCAATGGCAGCAGTAGGGCGGTCTTGCAGTGCTTGATCAGGTCAGGGGGTATGCCGTCGTTGCCGGGTGCCTTGCCAGCGGCCAAGCTATCAATGGCCTTGCTGAGTTCGTCAATGGTTGGCTCGGCATCAAGTTCGTCCATGGATGGCAGGCAGTCGATGGCATCAAGGGCTGACGGTGTCACGGTGTTCTGTCTGGAGTAGAGGTAGGAGTAGTGTTCCACCCATCTCTCCATCTGCTTGTTCTTTTCTGTGATCATCTCCCCAGTGGAGGATTGGAGGGGGGCCGTCTTGCTCTGAGCCGGACCAAGTGCTTTCTTGATGCCATCGTACATACCACGGATGTTCCCTGTTATGGCAGCGGTTTGAATGTCTTGGCTGAGCTGAGTCCAGTACTCGTTGGCACAGCGCCGAGCAGTCTGCTGAACTTTGCTTCTCGCAGCCCTGAGAATCTGGAGATTCTTCTCGTTTGGGTACTTCTTGTACTCAGCAAGTGCTGAGCGCTTGGCTTCAATGACGGGGGTCATCTCGGTCGACTTGGCATCAAACCAGTCCTGTGACTTCGAGGTCTTCCTCCCAAAGGTAGCCAAGGCTGTGCGGTGGATGGTGTTTCGCAGCTCTTCCCACTTCTGCTTTGCAGATTTTCCTTCTTGCGGTACACCAAGTTCCTTCTCAAAGGTGGAGGCAAACTGCTTAACAAGTTCTGGTTGAGCCATCTTGCTGGTGTCAATCCATGCCTTTCCAGGTTGTCTAGCATGATGGAATTTCTTCAGCTGCAGCTTGACCTTGCAACACACCAATGAATGGTCTGTGTCACAATCTGCACTCTGGAACGAACGGGTGAGTAGCACGTTCTTCAGTGAGGTGCGTCTGGTCAGGATCAAGTCCAGCTGGTGCCAGTGCTTTGAGCGCGGATGTTGCCAGGAAACCTTGTGTTGGGGCTTGGTCTTGAAGAACGAGTTTGTGATGCACAGATCGTGATATGTGCAGAACTCGAGCAGCCGCTGTCCGTTGTCGTTCATTCTGCCCACGCCAAAAGGTCCAAGACAGGAGGGCCAGGAGTCGTGGTCAGCACCCACTCTGGCATTGAAGTCTCCAAGGAGAATGAGTTGTTCAGAGTTGGGGATGATCCTGACAGTTGTTGCGAGATTCTCGTAGAACTCGTCTTTTGCCTCTGGTGTGGCTGTCAATGTTGGGGCATACACACTGACGAGGGTGACTGGGCCTTGAGTGGTGTTCAGGCGGAGGGTGAGGAGTCGTGCAGAGCCAGTGCTGCTTGGTTCCACCATCTTCAGCAAGGTGTTCTTCACTGCGAAGCCCAATCCGTGTTCCCTGTGTTCGTCACTGCCCTTTCCCTGCCAGTAGAACGTGTAGTCCTTCTCTCTCAGTGTGCCTGCGTCAGCCAACCGTGTTTCCTGGAGAGTGCCAATATCCACTCCCAGTCTCTTCAGCTCATTATTGATGATGGCAGTCTTCCTGGTGTCGTTGATGTCCTTGAGGTTAGCAGCGAGTCCTGTCATCATAGTGCGGACGTTCCAAGTTCCCAGTTTTAGAGTTGGTCTCTTTTGTTTTATTGTCTTGCCTGGTGCGAAGGTTCTCAGCCTGCTGTTCGGACTTCTCCTCATCCCCATGCACCCAATAAGGAAAGCAAGCTGTGGCGGGACAACACCTTATTGGCTGGGGGCTGCCCAGCTTGAGGCAGGCGGTAGCTGTCCAGTGAAATCCGATGATCCTTCCCACCGTCGGGAACAACCCCTGGCACTGCGTTCTACACCAATTGAGCAGTGGCTTATAACCGGTAACTGTCATTCCCCGTGTTTTGTCTACGCAAAAGGCGAAGCTGGAGTGTCCTCTCCAGTGATCCGGTGTTCTACCTTCCAGCGTTGGGCGTTGGTAGGATTCAAGCCTGGGCAGGAAGATATGGAGGATAAGATGTTGCCCATGCAGCATGTCCCCCCTCTTCACGTCGCTGATGAATCCAAAGGAACAGTAGGGCTGCTACAGTTTGGCACCAGCGCCGTTGCAGGAGCTGCCAGAACGATGTTGAGCACAACATAGAACTGCCTTAGGGGCTCCGACTCCGGATTTTTCCTCAGGGTTGACTCCCGAAGCCTTTCCCATGACCGGGTATGCCGTAAGGCAGCGGAGGTTTGAAATCAGGGTTTACCTTCCCCTAGATGGGCTACCTTCCCAGGTTGACGAGCCACCATCTACCCGAAGCATCTGGTTTTAAAGCGCCAGAGATCCGCCCTCGCCCCTTCTCCTATTAGTAAAAGCAGTTCCGCTGGGCTTAGAGACTAACCACATGGGCAGGCTAGGAGCTGGACTTAGTTGTCAGAGGCTTTTCGAGACGCACGCCATAAGGAGCATTTTATGAGCACTGGGAGCTTAACCCCAGTGCCACTCCTGGCTATGACAACCTTGGAACCACATAACCACAGTATCCAGTGTTGTGACGTCATTTGTACTTTGTTAAGCTGTTCTTCTTTGTGTTTTGCGTTTATGTACAGTTTTTTTTGCTTCTCTTTCCCCCTCCCCTGTGTATTCACCCCCTGTTTGTTTTTCTGCCCCTGCCTTTTCGTCATTGTGATTTGTGTGGTATTTGTCGTATTTTTTGTGAGGTTGACCCTGTCCCCCCTCTGCCTGCTTCACCCGTCCACCCGCCCTGGGGTGGGGTGGGGGTGTGTGGATGTTATAGGCGACCAGGAGTTCGCCTTGAGGGGGGTGGGGGGTGGGGGGTCCTGTCATATCCCGAGCACTACTTTGTCCTCGTTCGGGTTATACATCATCCCTGTCAGGCTTTGACAGCAGGTGTTGTCATTCTGGCTTCCCGGGCTCTGATTGGTCAGACGCTCGGGAATTCCCCGCTGTCAGAGTCTGAGCAGCTGTGCTGCATTTGCAATCGTGAGCAGCCGGCTTTAAATGCCGGCGCCAGCGACTGCATCTTGCGGCTGTCTCGTCAACATTCCCGTCTACATTCTCCTAATGTTCTTCCACGACTCTCCTCCAATGTAAGTGTGTTAATTGTTGAGGTAGTCGCTCGTATTTCTAACCCTTTTCCTTTGTCTGGCAGTGAGCGAGCGTTCCTCGTCTCAGCCGTCATTAATCGTTGTTATATTAATGGATAATCTTGCTGCTCAGCCCACATGGCTAGTTATCTTGTCCTACCCTAGCCTTGAACTGTGAATAAAACTGCAACTTTGTGCAAAAGTGCAACTTTACTGGTCTGTGGCGTCTTATGCTGGCTCGTAAGGGCCAGCCGTGACAGTTTGGATTCTGGATTTTTTAACCAACAGGACACAGAGAGTAAGGGTCAACGGTACATTATCTGGCCAAAAGTGTTCTTCTGCTGGCTCTCTGCAGGGGTGTGTGTTGTCACCACTACTCTTCATCCTGTACACAAACATGTGTCAGAGCAGACATGACAACAGACACATTATAAAGTATGCTGATGACTCAGTTATTGTCAGTCTCCTTCAGGATGGTGAGAGTGGCCACGGCCCAGTAGTTGATGATTTTGTTCACTGGTGTGAGGATTCCTACCTGCAGCTGAATATGGCAAAAACTAAAGATATGATTATTGACTTTAGGAGGAAAACTCCCAAGCCCGAAGTCACTGTAGTAAAAGGCCAGACCACTGAATGTGTGCAATGTTACAAATATCTTGGGACGATTATTGATAGTAATTTAAACTTTGAAGAGAACTGTGAAAGGGTGTGCAAAAAGGGTCAGCAACATTTGCGTTGTTTAAGGAAACTTGCACGCTTTCAAATTGACCAAACCATAATGACAATGTTTTATCGGGCTTTTATTGAATCTGTTTTATCCTTTTCTTTAGTGTCATGGTTTGGTCAGATAAAACTGAAACAGAGGAAATCCTTAGACCAGGCAGTTAGATGGTCCAGTCGTTTGCTTGGTGAGTCACAGCTGAGCCTGACATCCCTGTACACCAGACAGGTACAAAGGATGGCTACCTCCATTTTAAATGATGACTCCCACCCTTTGCACTGCCACTTTCAGCTTCTTCCCCCCAGATGGAGGTTTGCTGTCCCAAAAAGTAAAACCCAGCACAACAAAAACAGCTTTGTTCCTGCTGCTGTCAAAGAGTTGAACAAGATGTAGCAATATATTGCACATAATTTAGTTATCTATTTATTGATTTTTATTTTATATTTATTTACTTTGTAGGTTTTTTATTTGGGTTTTAAATCTTTTATTGAGTTTTTAATCTCTTTGACTTAGTTTTTAACTTTTTTAATATGACCCTTCTCTCTTATCTCTTTGTCTTATGTCCTGATTGGTGGAGCCTTGAGTACTTTCATCGTGTTTATAGTCAGCTTCATGTGTGCCTGTGTTTGTGTTTGTGTTCATGTTGAATGTAACTGTGGTTTGTAAATATGGATGTCACCTGACTGCAAAATAAATCTACCTACGGGTACAAATAAAGTAACCTGAACCTGAACCTGAACCTAAATTTGCACATTGCTCATCTGTACATTGTACTCAGTCTCACCCCGTCTCACGTCCATATCATCTCTGCTGCGAAATTATCATGTACAGTCTACTGGGTATTATCAGGGCACACAGCTTTACACAGAGGAATTCTCACACTGGATGCTAATTTGCACATTGCTCATTTGCACATTCCACATAGTCTCATGCCATCTCAGGTTCATATCATCTCTGACATTAAAATTACCATTGTGCAGTTTATTGGTTATTATCAGAGGCAAGTCATAATCATCCAGTGAATTTTCAAATTTCTTTCTTCTTGTTTCCTCTAGTTTTAAAAAATTCCTGCAAATTTTAAACATGCAGTAGTACAGCCCTTGATTAAGAAACCTAGTCTTGATCATACCATGTTGGCAAATTTTAGGCCTATTTCCAAGCTGCCATTTCTCTCAAAAATTTTAGAGAAAATTGTCTATATGCAGCTGAAATGTTTTCTGGATGAACACGGTATTTTGGAGGTTTTTCAATCTGGTTTCAAAGCTCTTCATAGCACAGAGACAACCTTGTTAAGAGTTTTTAACGATATTCTCTTGGCTTGTGATTCAGGTGAATATGCTGTTCTTGTGTTGCTTGATTTAACTGCTGCCTTTGACACAGTGGACCATCTTGTTTTAATTTCCCGTTTGCAACACCTAGTGGGCATTTGTGGCACTGCTCTCAACTGGTTTAGGTCCAATCTGGCAGACAGGACTTTTAAAGTTAGCATCTCTGTGTTTGAATCCTCTTCTGCTCCTCTGCCTTATAGGGTCCCACAGGGGTCAATTCTAGGGCCCATGCTTTTTTCTCTGTACATACTTCCACTGGGTTCCATTTTTAAAAAGCATGGTATCTCTTTCCACCTGTATGTTGATGACTGTCAGATTTGTGTCCCTCTAAAACAAAAAGCTGCCTCATCAGTAAACTCATTCCTGGCATGAACTGAAGACATAAAGTCTTGGATGGCCCTAAACTTCCTAAATTTTAATGATAAGAAGACCAAAGTGATGGTGTTTGGACCTAGTTGCCCCTGTGAGTCCCTTCCTGTATACTTGGGTCCCCTTACTCCTTATGTTAAATCCACAGCTAGGAACCTTGGTTTTATCATGGACAATGATTTTAAATTAGACACGCAGATTCGTTCTGTGGTAAAATCCAGCTTCTTTCATCTAAGGTGTTTAGCAAAAGTAAAACCCATTCTCTCTAGACCACACTAGGAAACAGTAATCCATGCTTTTATTTAATCTCGGCTGGATTACTGTAACGCACTTTACGCCGGTGTCAGCCAGTCATCTCTTTCCCGTCTGCAGCTGGTTCAAAACGCCGCTGCTCGTCTTTTAACAGGTAGACGTGGAAGAGATCAAATCACACCCGTCTTAGCTTCACTCTACTGGCTGCCCGTGTATTTTAGAGTTCATTTTAAAATTCTTTTATTTGTTTTTAAACCCTTGAATGATCTTTCTCCGCTTTACCTCTCTGAGCTTCTGCATCCCTACGATCCCACCTGGTCCCTCAGGTCAGCTGAACAGCTGCTTTTGGAGGTACCAAAGGCGAGGCGCAAGCTCAGAGGGGACAGAGCCTTTTCGATCATGGCCCTCAGGTTATGGAATGATTTACCCCTGGACATTAGACAAGCACAATCACTGTCCATTTTTAAAACACATCTTAAAACACATTTTTACTCCCTGGCCTTCGACCCAGTATGAGACATTGATTTTATTGAATGAAATGGATTTTTATTTATTTTATTTTTTTATTTTATTTATGAATTTATTTTTTTTTTTTTTTACTGTGGTTCTTGTGTTAGTGCCCTTTGTGTTAGTGCCCTGCTTTTATGTTCTCTTGCTGTAGAGCACTTTGTGTAGTGAGTGTTGCTTTTAAAGAGCTTTATAAATAAAGTTGATTGATTGATTGATTGATTGATTTAACTGCTTTAACTGTCCTAATTGCTTTTAATGTGTATTTAGTAGTATTTATACGTATTAGTATTTAGTATTAAGGTGTGTTTATTACCTTTCATAGTACTGATGAGTATTTATTACCTTGGCATTTGTTTGGAGAGCAGAGTAAGAATTTCATTGCTCAGGAAATGTTGCATTTCTTAACTGTGCACATGATAATAAAGCGTTTGAATCCTTTGAATCCTTTGAATGCATTGCATTTTTTAAATTACATACAAAAAGAAGGAGGGATAAAATCATTATAATTTAGCAAATTTTATTGAACCAGTCAGACTACCCCACTCATACATTTGCAACAAATCATAATAAATAATGGTAGGCCTTCCTATTATGGTCTGTAATAAAACAAATAAAAAAGGACTCAACACAATAAAAAGTGAATCAAGCAAGAATTATAGAGAAAGAGATTTTAAAACCATATAAATTAAAGTCCACTTTTTCCTTTTTGGTTATATTTTTAACAAAAGGGGCCATGTCTTTGGGAGTATAATTTGTGACCACAGTAGGCACAGTAGACAGCCCAGGAGGCATCCTAATCAGATGCCCAAACCACCTCAACTGACTCCTTTCAATGTAGAGGAGCAGCGGTTCTACTCTGAGCCTCTCCCTGATGACTGAGCTCCTCACCCTATCTCTGAGGGTGAGTCCAGCAATCCTATGGAGAAAGCTCATTTCAGCCACTTGTATCCGCGATCTTGTCCTTTCGGTCATTACCCAAAGCTCGTGACCTTAGGTGAGAGTGGGAATGTAGACTGACTGGTAAATCAACAGCTTTGCCTTAGAACTCAGCTCCCTCTTCACCACAACAGACCGGTACAACATCCGCATCACTGCAGATGCTGCTCCGATCCGTCTGTCAATCTCTCGCTCTATTTTCCCCTCACTTGTGAATAAGACCCCAAGATACTTAAACTCCTCCACTTGGGGCAGGAGCCTGTCCCCAACCCAGAGAGGACAATCCACCTTTTTCCGGCTGAGGATCATGGACTCGGACTTGGAGGTACTGATTCTCATCCCAGTCGCTTCACACTCAGCGGCAAACCATCCCAGCAAGAGCTGTAGGTCATTGCTGGATGAAGCCAACAGGACAACATCATCTGCAAACAACAGAGATGAGATCCTGTGGTCACCAAACATGACACCCTCCATTCCCTGGCTGCGCCTAGAAATCCTGTCCATAAAAATTATGAACAGGATCAGTGACAAAGGGCAGCCCTGGCGAAGTTCAACTCTCACTGGGAATGAGTCTGACCGAGTGTTGGCAATACGAACCAAACTCTCACAACGTCGTGCAGAGACCGAATAGCTTGTAACAACAAGCGTGATACCCCATACTCCCGAAGCACCTCCACAAAAAACCACGAGGGATGCAGTCGAATGCCTTCTCCAAGTCCACAAAACACATGTAAACTGGTAGGGCAAACTCCCACGAACCCTCGAGAATTCTCGAGAGGGTAAAGAGCTGGTCCGATGTGCCACGGCCAGGACGAAAACCCCATTGCTCCTCCTGAATCTGAGGTTCGACCAACGAACTCTCCTCTCCAGTACCTTGGCATGGACCTTCCCAGGGAGGCTGAGGAGTGTGATCCCTCTAAAGTTGGAGCACACCCTCCGGCCCCCTTTTTTGAAGAGAGGAACCACCACCCCAGTTTGCCATGCCAAAGACATTGCCCCCGACCTCCACGCAATGTTGCAGAGGCGTGTCAACCATGACAGCCCTACAACATCCAGGGCCTTGAGGTACTCAGGGCGAATCTTGTCCACCCCCGGGGCCAGGCCACCAAGGAGATTTTTAACCACCTTGACAACCTCAGCCCCTGTGATAGGCGAGTCATCCCCCTCGTCCACAAACCCTGCTTCCTCTGTGGAAGGCGTATCAGTGGGATTGAGGAGATCCTCGAAGTATTCCTTCCACTGCCCGACGATATCCCCAGTCGAAGTCAACAGTGCCCCATCCGCACCATACACAGTATGGACAGGGAGCTGCTTTCCCCTCCTGAGCAGCCGGACAGTTTGCCAGAATCTCTTCGAGGCCGACCGAAAGTCTTGTTCCATGGCCTCATCGAACTCCTCCCATACCCGGGTTTTTGCTTCAGCAACCACCTGAGCTGCACTCCGCTTGGCCTGCCAGTACACCTCAGCTGCTTTGGGAGTCCCACAAGCCAACCAAGCCTGATAGGACTCCTTCTTCAGCTTAATGGCCCCCCTCACCACTGGTGTCCACCACTTGGTTCGGGGGTTGCCACCACGAGATGCACCGACCACCTTGCGGCCGCAGCTCTGGACCGCCGCTTCAACAACAGAGGTGGAGAACATGGCCCATTCAGACGCCATGTCTCCAGACTCCCTCCGAATGTGGTTGAAGTTCTTCCAGAGGTGGGAGTTGAAGACCTCCCGGACAGGGGACTCAGCCAGACGTTCCCAGCACACCCTCACTATACGTTTGGGTCTACCAGGTCTGAATGGCACCCTCTCCTGCCATCGGATCCAAATCACCACCAGGGTGTCCTGGTGCCAGGTGCACATATGGACGCCCTTATGCTTGAACATGGTGTTTGTTATGCACAAACTGTGGTTAGCACAGAAGTCCAATAACTGAACACCACTCGGGTTCAGATCGGGCAGGCCGTTCCTCCCAATTACCCCCCCCCCCCTCCAGGTTTCACTGTCATTGCCCACGTGCACACTGAAGTCCCCCAGTAGGACAATGAAGTCTCCAAGAGGAACACTCTAAAGCACCCCAGTCACAGACTCCGAAAAGGGTGGGTACTCTGAAACATCATTTGGTGCATAGGCACAAATGATGGTCAGAACCCATTGAAGGCGCAGGAAGCAACCCTTTTGTCCACCGGGGGAAACTCCAATATAGAGGCAGCAAGGTGGGGGGATACAAGAATACCCACCCCTGCTTGTCACCTCTCGCCCTGGGCAACTCCAGAAAAGGCCAAGCTCCAGCCCCTCTCCAGGAGACTGGTTCCGGAACCGGAGCTGTGTGTTGAGGTGAGGCCGAATATATCTAGCTGGTATCTCTCAACCTCGTACACCAGCTCAGGCTCCTTCCCCACCAGAGAGGTGACATTCCACGTACCAAAAGCCAGTTTAGAAAGCTTGGGATCAGTCCACCAAGGTCTCCACCTTTGACCGCCACCTAATCCACGGAGCACCAGATCCCTCCTGCAGGTGGTGGGCCCACTGGAGGGCGGACCCATGTAACTCCTTCGGGCTGAGCCCGGCCGGGTCCCATGGGTGGAAACCCGGCCACCAGATGCTAGCCATTGAGCCCCTCCCCCAGGCCTGGCTCCAGGGTGGGGCCCCGGTAACTCCATACCGGGCGGGGTACACTGAATCCTTGATCTAGAATTTATCATGACAGTCTGTTTGATCATTCTTAGTCTGGCCCTTCACCCAGGACCAGTTTGTCTTGGGTGACCCTATCAGAGGCAAATTGCCCCGGACAACATAGCTCCTGGGATCACTGGGGTACGCAAACCCCCCACCACGGTAAGGTGACGATCCGTGAGGGGCTGTCCATGCACACAAATAACTAAAACTAGAGAGGGACAGGTAGACTACTGTCCCACCCCCACACGGCCATACAGATTATTCTGCCGTCTCCATTATAGTACAGTCCATAGGACAAGAAAAGCTGCCGTGCTCCTAATATAAAATAAAAATAATTCCAAAACCTATGTACAGGCAAACCTTTCCAGTTCACAAACAAATCAGTTAATATGTACATCCACACCCTGCTGTGCCAGCCCCCCACCCCAACACACTCAGCCCATAACCCGGGCAGATCACACATCAGTCATGCAATTAAATGCAGTAATACAAACAGTGTTGGGTTTCTTTTTTTTTCTTTAAAACAAACTGGGCAATCACATATCAAGTACATGTGAAACATATCAACTACGTGGCTTGGGCAATTCACACATATTAACATTACTGCACAAATCCCCCCGATAAAAATAGCTCTCACTCACTCCTTTTTTTTTCAGAATGAGCACTTACCCCAGGCACTTATATGCATTACCATGTCGACAACACAACAATGCAGCCCTGGTAGTGCACACATCAACATTTCAAACATTGACATGTTAATAAGTCAACCCCAAAACACACTGCCACCTTGCCACCATACAGTCTCGATGAGGAGACCACACCCCAGAGAGCCGTCCAGCGGGTCCCGCCCAGAGCTTCTTCTTCGCTTCACCCCCAGAGATGACCACGTTGGAGCCCCTGTACCTCCTTCTTCTCATCGCCGCCCCTCGGCTCGCTGGGGGTGTCTCCATGAGCCATCGGACATTTGGAGATAACCGTCCTCCTGGATGGCAACCACCTGCAGCCGTCCCTGGTCCTCTTGTCGTTTATGCTTGTCATGAACCCCTCTTAGCCGAGCCTCCTCCCTGTGTCGAACCACGTCAGCGACCCTCAGGGGGGCTTGACTCGGCTTCAAATGTCCACACTGTCTAGACCAGGCTTCCTCTCTGGGTGGAACCACTCCACTGGCCCCTTGCAAAGCCCAACTCGGCCTCCATTGCTCCTGTGTGGCACGTCTGTCCACCGTGCCAACCAATTCCTGCCCCGCTCCCTTTCATTTTGAATGCTGGCGAAGCTGTTGTAACCCCTTGTTTCTCAGTACCTCCCGGCCGAACTCCGGAAGCAGAGGGAGCCATCCACACAGCTCCACCCGCCGTCACGGACATTCCACTGTGCCGCCCAGTTCCTACATCCAGGGTAACTTGGGCCCTGGCACCAGAACCCTCCCTCCCGCGATGGCCCTGGGTGGGATTGGTCCTTTCCATCTCCCAGAATACTAGGCCAGTAATCATCCCATACCACATCGTCCACCACTCTCGGAACCAGTCGGTCCCACAAACCACAGCCTGACCACTCCTCTGCGATACCACTGGTGATTGTGAAGCCGTAAAATAGGTCGCAGCCCATCACGTTCGACCCCTTGACAGTCACCATGAACTGGATATTGGACACCACAGCCGACTTGTATCTCACCGTCAGCTCCAGCGAACCCACGATGGCTAAGCTGTTACCTCAATAGTCACAATACAGCATCGACAGTCCTCTCACAACAATGCGGGAACAAACTCCTCACAGTAGGCCAGTTCAACATGGATGCAGCTGCACCGGTGTCCACCAACAGCGGTACTTCCATGCCGTCCACAATCATGTTACATTAAATACGGCCATCTGTGCTGGGAGAAACAGTGTGAATAACCATAGGAGTCGTGGCGGGGGAATCCACTCTGCGTCGTCGTTCCCTTTGATCAAACGTTTTGCAGGCCCTGGCAAAATGATATAGGAGTCCACACTTTCCGCAGCATTTGCCCCTTGCCAAACACTCTCTTGTATTGGTGCTTGGTGGACCCACAGCCCAAACATCTGGGCGACCCCGAGGTGGACCTAATCTTAGTAGCGGTAGCGTAGTCCTCCTTGTCTTCTGCACTATCATCGCTACCCGAGTCCACAGCCTGCGCCGCTGATTGTGAGTCAGACTGCCTCAACGTTGTTCTCTCACCATGGCCCTTTGATAGTTTATCCACTGCTTCGTACTGTTGAGCTATTTCCACAGCTGCATTCAGTGTCAGTTCATCAGAGTACGTGAGGAGTCTTGACCATGTCACAGAACATAGTGTGTGCTCCGCTAACTGATCATGGACCATTTCTTCCTCCAAAGCCAGGAACTGGCACTCTCCAGCCAGCTGGCGCAAGTCCGCAACATACCGTTGCACGCAAAAGTAGCATGCCATTAAGTCAACCACGTCCTCAAAACTACCACTCGCTCCCATTGTGTTGAGAATACGTTGACCTTCCATGCTGAGATTATGGCCCAGTATCGCTCGTACACGTAGTTTCTAAAATTCGCCAAGGTTTGATGCCGCCAAATAGTTTTGGAACGCTGCAAACCACCTCACCCAGGGAACTGGTGGCTCGCCTGGGAGCTCCAAAAATGGCCGAATACTAGGAATTCCTTTATCCATAACTTTATCCTCATCACCAAATGTTATGTCCATAGCCGAGACTTCAATAATGAGGCTGAAGGTGCAGTAGAACGGAACTTTATTATGCAAACTCCCTTAATACAAAGGCGCTCCCGTCGAGGCAAAGGTGCTGGTTGAAAAGAGACCGTGCATCTTCCAGGTCAGCCTTTTGTACCATGGGTGGCGGCGGAACCCAAAAAGGTGTAGCCATCACCCATAACACATAATAATAACATTTAATACATTACAGTAATCTCTTTCTATTTTGCACTTTTGTTGTATGGGATAAATTTTCCAAATGAAGATGCCATATAGTCATTTTCTTAGAGCTGGTTCCTTAATTTTTTGGTAGGGGCTACCCCCGATGTTGATATCAAATTTTAATGCATTCTTCATATTGTAGTGGATGGCATCTCAAGTGGTGAAACAGATTAGCGGAACTGCTACCTCAAAAGAAAACAGCTTTGTGATATAATTTGCACCAAACTATATTTTGTTCACTTTCTACTGTCTTAAGTCCACAGCCAGACAATGGAGCCAGTGTGTTTTTTTTCTCCTCAAAATTATTTCATTCAGGTCTGCTTCCACTGCAGCCAGCGTGTGTGTCATTTCATTTTTCCCCCTTTCCCTGCGTGCTGCCAATCTTGCCAGATAGTGCATAAAACTAGTGTATCTGCTCCACAAAAACAGGCTCAAAAGAAGCAGTTTCTAAAAAAAATTGCAGGAAAAAACAGACCTGGCAATGACCCTGACATGAAACACAGCATGGGGAGGGGCGAGGGGGAGCGAGTGAGTGCAGCTATGTGAGAGGAGAGGAGAGAGAAGCTTCAACCGGACAAATAAATGTTGACAGCTTACACTGCCGTGACAATTTATGCTCAATATTCGAGATAAAGGCACTGTCTGTATCACGCATAGTAGAATGAATTGATAAAACAGATATATTCAGTGTATCGCCCAGCTCTACCCTCACATATGTACTTCTCTGCCACTCCTGACTTCCTCATATAATACCACGCTTCCTCTCTAGATCCACAAAGACACAGTGCAACTCCGTCTGACCTTCCCTATTCTTCTCCATCAATACTCTTAAAGCAAACATAGCATCTGTAAGTCTCTTTCTTAGCATGAAGCCATTCTGCAGCTCACTGATTGTCACCTCTCCTCTTGACCTGGCTTAAACAACTCTTTCCCATATCTTATATAGTGTGGCTGATCAACTTTATGCCTCTGTAGTTACTAAAGTCACCTTTTCTCCACTCCTGAGGCATCTTGTCACTCTCCAAGATTGTGTTAAACAGTCTGGTTAAAATGTCCATTGCCATCTCTCCTAAACATTTCCATACCTCCACGGGTATATCATCTGGACCCTTTCCACTCTTCACCCTCTTCAGAGCTGCCTTCACTTCCACCTTGCTAATCCTCTGAACCTCCTGATTTACTATCTTTCCACCACTTGCCCTCCCCGCTCTCACATCTTTTTTCTTTCATCAGCTGTGGTATTGTTCATATGTAAATGTCAAGTTAATTAGTAGGGCACCACAGGGAACTGAACCCCATCCTGATCAACCAGAAGTATCATTACCAGTGCCTTTTTTATTAAATTATTTACATATGATCACAGAATCAAAATAATTCAACTTAAATTGATCCCTTCAAATAAAAAGGTAAAGATACTACTGTAGGGGCATAGTGTGGAGGCTTTCTCAACCCAGAGAGGGCAGGGGGAAGGAAGAAACAATGGACCTATGGAGGAGGTGTCACCGGGGGGTATCAGACAGGACAGTTAGGTCTATGCATTCCCAGGGGAGAGGAAGAATTACCGGAGCAGCAGAGGGAAGAAAGGTATTGGTGTGACACCAGCATTATGTTATGTTAATGTGCCACACAATTCTTTGCTCATACAACAATGTGTATGGTCGGAAGTTCTGGGTCTCAATGCATGGGAATAAAGATATAAAAGAGGAATGCACAGAAACCCAGGACTCTCTTTTGCTGTAAATTATGTTGAAGAAGGAATACAGTTTCTGTGTCATTCAGCTCTTTGCCTCACCTGCCTCTTTTCTGCACACTTCAATCTTAAAAAGAAAACTCCCAACAACCATTTGATCCTCTGTGGGCAAGCACTTGGCGACAGTGGGAATAAAAAACTAATTTTTAACAGGAGAAACGGGCAGTCATCTGCCTCGACCGGTTGGGAGAACTAGGAGATTTTGACATCAGGATCCCTTTGAAAATTAATACCAGCGCTTTGAGAAAGACCAAAATTACTGTGATTATTATGTAATAATGAGGAGAGTCTTAAACCTAAGGTACATGAGCATATTTGAGTTTTCCCACAATAAAATCTTCATGATGATAACATTTAACTGTAAATTTAAAACCTTTTCCTTATAATTTGAAACTCTTTTGCCTTAAATTTAGGAAATTTGTCTGATCAGTTTGATACTTAGTTTAGTTTGGTTTATTTGAAAAGGGACAGTGCAATTTCATAAAACACATGATTACACATGGTTAAAAAAGCCAGAATTAGCCAAAAGGCTAGTTTTCATCTGTAGTCCCCTGGCCAAGATGTAAAAAAGCAGTAAAATGCATCTACAAGAAAAAAAACATGGTTAGACATTTAAGAGGGTACTAATGTAACAAATAACATATACATAACAAACTGTACATTTGATCACAACATCAAACATCACAACAGACTTATCTTTTAGTGTTGGCAGCTGTAGGTGTTTATAAGCCACATTTTCAATTTTTTTGTGAAGGCCTTGTATGTTGTAAGCAGTTTAACCTCCTCAGGTACTGAGTTCCACTCACTAGCGCTCCTCACTGACCAGGCCGACTTACTGAAAGTGCTCCTGCTCAGAGGAATGAAACAGTCACCTCTGACAGAGCCTCGAGTGACACGCTCAGAGCTGTTTCTTTGGCTGATGAACTCTGCCAGAGGGTCTGGAGCCAAATCATGCAGTACTTTATAAATCAAATTTAAATTTGCAAATGTATGAAGACTATCCCAATTTAAAAGACTGTATTTTTTTAAAAATTGCATAATGATGATAATGCCTAGGTTTTTTTATCCATAACTTTAACTGCTTGTTTGTACAAAACTTCCAATGGTTTTTTTGCACTCAAACCCACCTGGGACCAGCTAGTTAGGCAATAGTTGAAGTGACTGAGAATCATTGAATGCAAGTATATTTTTGCGGCTTCAATTGACATATCATTTCGAATTGCACGGAAATTTGCAAGATTTAACTTGATTTATTTACACAATTTAGCAATATGGGCTTTAAAGGGAAGCTGTGAATCTATTATTAACACAAGATATTTATATTGGCTAACAATTTGTATTTTTCCTCCATTAACATGTATGTCAGGGTCAGGTGACACTCTATTTTAGTGAATTACATGCCTACAGTTTTAGAAACATTTAACTGTAGACAGCACTCCTGCAATCAAGTTGTGACACAGGACATTGTTTTACTAAGTTTAGCAGCAACAGTGTCTTTGGAGCGACCATGAACAAAAAAAAACTGTGTCGTCTGCATACATTAAGCATTCAGCTTCAGGACAAACAGTGGGCAAATCATTAATATAAAGATTAAATAAAAGGGGGCCTAATATTGATCCCTGAGGGACTCCAGAAGTTAGCTTAAGAGAATCAGATCTGCAGTTGTTAACTGATACAGATTGTGTTCGATCATGCAGATATGATTCAATCCAGCTCACAGGATTGTGAGAAAAGTTAAATTTAAAGAGCTTGGTAAGAAGAACAGAGTGATTTACTGTATCGAATGCTTTCCTGAGGTCCAAAAATACCGCCCCTACAACTCCACCCTTATCAAGAAAAGATTTTATTTTCTCAATGAAGAGGCATGTAGCCATTTCAGTGGAATGCTTGGATCTGAAACCAAACTGCATGGCGTGGAGAGAGGGGGAACTACTGTTTAAATAATGGACAATCTGCTCTGTCACCCATTTTTCTGCAATTTTGGAAATGGCCGGAAGAATGCTTATTGGTCGGTAGTTATGCAGAAAAGTTGAGTCACCGGATTTAAAAACAGGGGTAACAATAGCAGATTTCCAGACCTTTGGAAAATGGCCAGATGAAATTGAAAGATTAATGATTGAGGCAATAGGAGGGGCGAGAGCTGAAGCTAAATCTTTGAGCATGTTTGTGTCCATTCCAAAAACATCCTTTGCTTTAGATGGTTTGAGTGATTGAATTAAATTGATAACTTTGGTCTCAGTAATATTTGTAACAGTAAAAGACTGTGTTGCAGACAATGCAGGGTATTCCTTCCTTTGTTTTACTATAAACTTATCAGAGATTCGTGACACAGATCCAATGAAGTAGTTGTTAAAAGCATCAGCCATCATTTGAGGTTCCGTCAAGATGTTTCCATTTAATTGACATTAACTTTTCTCCATAAATTTGATGTTCCTTTTTCTTATAAATTTAGGACTTTTTCTCCCTAAATCGAGGACATTTTCCACCATCACCTTATGATTTCTACAGACCACAGCATCATCTGCAAACAACATGAGAAAACAAATTGTTTCTGGCCATGAACATGCATTTCCGGTGTCTGGAAATTCACATTTTCAACCAGTGTAACCATAATCGTGGCTCCATCCTTCCTTTTAAAATTGTTTAGCCCCCCTTTTTTAAGGCATATGCAATTTCACAAGGTTTGAACAGCATGGAGGTGAAACTGATGTGTTTACAGTCAGAAACCTTTTGAGTTTACTGGGTTCAGGACTTACTTTATATTGTCAAAATCAAAATGTAGAAGACACAGCTATTCAGTGCTAACAGCAGCTGGAACTGAGATAATTCACCGATTTAGGAAGCCATCTTTACCTAAATCCAACACCAACTATTATGACTTGATGATATAATTTATAGCTTCACACGAATGAAGCCATGGGGGTCTAGTGCTACGTGGATCAGGTGGCGGTCAAAGGCAGAGACCTTGGCGGTCTGATCCCAGGCTTCCTAAACTGGCTTCTGGGACGTGGAATGTCACCTCTCTAGTGGGGAAGGAGCATGAGGTTGAGAGATACCGGCTAGATACAGTCGGCCTCACCTCAACACACAGCTCTGGTTCTGGAACCAGTCTCCTGGAGAGGGGCTGGAGCTTGGCCTTTTCTGGACTTGCCCCGGGCGAGAGGTGATGAGCAGGGGTGGGGGTTTTTGTATCCCCCCACGTTGCTGCCTCTATGTTAGAGTTTTCCCCGGTGGATGAAAGGGTTGTTTCCCCGCACCTTTGGCATGAGAAATGGGTCCTGACCATCATTTTTACCTATGCACCAAATGATGGTTCAGAGTACGCACCCTTTTTGGAGTCTCTGACTGGGGTGCTGGAGGGTGC
The DNA here is from genome assembly GCA_020510985.1 of Pholidichthys leucotaenia. Lineage (NCBI taxonomy): Eukaryota > Metazoa > Chordata > Actinopteri > Cichliformes > Pholidichthyidae > Pholidichthys > Pholidichthys leucotaenia. Next base: position 9,174,923 of record CM035840.1, read on the forward strand.
TCCTCTTGGAGACTTCATTGTCCTACTGGGGGACTTCAAAGGGCACGTGGGCAGCGACAGTGAAATCTGGAGGGGGGTGATTGGAAGGAACGGCCTGCCCGATCTGAACCCGAGTGGTGTTCAGTTATTGGACTTCTGTGCTAACCACAGTTTGTCCATAATGAACACCATGTTCAAGCATAATGGTGTCCATAAGAGCACCTGGCACCAGGACACCCTTGGTCAAAGGTCGATGATCGATTTTGTTATCATACCATCAGACCTGACATGCCTCTGCTACATTGCGTGGAGGTCAGGGACAGCACCTTCGGTATGGCAAAAACGGGAGGTGGTTCCTCTCTTCAAGAAAGGGGACCAGAGGATGTGTTCCAGCTTTAGAGGGATCACACTCCTCAGTCTCCCTGGGGAAGGTCTATGCCAAGGTACTGGAGATGAGAGTCCGGCTGTTGGTCGAACCTCGGATTCAGGAGGAGCAATGTGGTTTTCATCCTGGCCGTGGCACATCGGACCAACTCTTTACCCTCTCGAGAATCCTCTAGGGTTTGTGGTAGTTTACCCAACCAGTTTACATGTGTTTTGTGGACTTGCAGAAGGCATTCGACCATGTCCCTCGTGGTTTTGTGGGGGTGCTTCAGAAGTATGGGGTATCGGCCTTATTGTTACGAGGTAACCGGTCTCTATTGCCAACACTCGGTCGGACTCATTGCCAGTGAGAGCTGGACTCTGCCAGGGCTACCCTTTATCACCGATCCTGTTCATAATTTTTATGGACAGGATTTCTAGGTGCAGCCAGGGAATGGAGGGCATCATGCTTGGTGACCACAGGATCTCATCTCTGTTGTTTGCAGATAATGCTGTCCTGTTGGTTTCATCCAGCAATGGCCTACAGGTCTCACTGGGACAGTTTGCCACTGAGTATGAAGTGGATGGAATGACAATCAGCACCTCCAAGTCTGAGTCCATGGTCCTCTTCCGGAAAAAGGTGGATTATCCTTTCCGGGTTGGGGACAAGCTCCTGCCCCAAGTGGAGGAGTTTAAGTATCTTGGGGTCTTATTCATGAGTGAGGGGAAAATGGAGTGAGAAATTGACAGACAGATCGAAGCAGCATCTGCAGTGATGTGGACATTGTACCGGCTCATTGTGGTGAAGAGGGAGCTAAGCTCTAAGGCAAAGCTGTCGATTTACCAGTCAATCTACGTTCCTAGACTCACCTATGGTCATGAGCTTTGGGTAATGACCGAAAGAATGAGATTGCGGACACAAGCGGCTGAAATGAGCTTTTGTCGTAGGATTGCTGGACTCACCCTTAGAGATAGGGTGAGGATCTCAGTCATCTGGGAGAGGCTCAGAGTAAAACCGCTGCTCCTCCACATTAAAAGGAGCTAGTTGAGGTGGTTGAGGTCTGATCAGGAGGCCTCGTGGACGCCTCCCACTTGAGGTGTTTCGGGCACGTCCCACTGGGAGGAGACCCCGGGGCAGTCCCTGGACTCGCTGGAAAGACTACATCAACCAGTTGGTCTGGAAACGCCTTGGTGTCCCCTCTCAAGAGCCGGAGCAGGTGGCTGGCTGGGGAGAGGGAAATCTGGGCTTCTTTGCTTGAGCTGCTGCCTCCGTGACCCGGGCCTCCGGAAAAGCGGTGGAAGATGGATGGATGGATGGACACGACTGCATTAGGGTTCCTATATATAAAGGTCGTCTAAGTGTCACATGACACATAAGGGCCCTTACCTGAGCACACTTTGCTCAAATCAACATCAAGATGTCAACTGTCAACCGCCTTATGCCATCTTCCAGCCCTGGCATCATGGAAGCCTGTGCCAACGGTAAAATGTCCCCTTCCTCTGTCAACCACCTCATGCTGCCCCTCAGCTCCGGCATCACGGAAGCCTGTGCCGACAGTGAAACGTCCCCTGCCTCTGTCATCCATATCTCATCGTTCTCCAGCATCACCAGTTCCAGCCTGCCTCTCTCCATCTCCCCAGCATTTTAACGGGCTGAAGGACGGTTCCCTGGAAGAGATTGAGTCTGTGCCAACGAGACAGCATCCCCTGACTCCGACACCGCCTCATCTCCACGTCACTCACCAGCCTCACCGTCCCACTTTGAGAGGGAGAAAGACTTATCGTTAATGCTGAAGCCTGCACCGACGATGAAGCGTCCCCTGGTTTTGGCATCTCAGGAGCCTGTACCATCAGTGAGATGTTCCCTGGCTCTGTTATGCAAATCTCCTTGCCCCTCTCCGCTCATCAGCCCTGGCATCATGGAAGCTTGAGCCGATGGTGAAATGTCCCCTTGCTTCCTCCACCCTCACTGCTCCTCCTCACTGTTCTTCCAACTCCACTCCAGTCCCTCGGAGTGTTCCAGCCCCAGAGGACTCTCCAACATTGGCTCCCATGACAGCGCCGGTTCCCATGGCTGCTGCAGTGCCGACTCCCATGTTTTCTATGCTGGTGTCCACGCCTGCTACAACACCTCACATTGCCTCATCTGCTGCCCTTCCAGCGTCTCCGTGGGTGGGGCTTGTTCCATCAGGATCTCCAGAGGTTACTTTCACCTCTCCAGCAGCAGAGTTACTGGGGTCCTCACCGGCAGTGGAACAGGAGTTAACCCAATGACTGCCACAGGTGCTCCGTGGCACCATAAGCCCCTTGTGGTCAAGATGATGTCAGAGATTTCCAAGGCTATAACTTGAAAGTGGTAAGAGACAATGGCTTACTGTCAATTAGAAAGATGTAGAATATGATCCAAAGTTTGAGATAGGAGTAAATTTAGCACCTAATTTGCATAATGTGACGTAGCCATATCGAATTACATAACTTTCAGTCAAAAATTGACTTTTGGCCATATTTACACAAAGAATGATTTTGCTTTTTGTCACCATTTCTTGTTTTGGGTTTTATTGTTATCGTCTCTTCAAAGTATATGAACCAGAACATTAGTAGAATGTCAACAAACAAAAAAATTTGTCAGACTTACCGCTGGCCGGGCGGCTCGCTCGCTTTGTCCTTTTGCGGCATCCTGGCCGGTATTTTCTCTTCTGTCAGTCATTTTATTTTCCCCCCTCACATCCAGAAACTGTTATGATTATTCCACCTCAATTTTGCTTCTATTCCACCACTATTTATCGTATGTGACGATATGGAACTAGCGCGATTGTTCTACCCAGTCACATGATGATGGCATTGATAGCAGGTGAACATCAACCAGCTTTGCCCACCCTCTGTTATAACAAAATGTAGATATTTACCTTCATAAGTTAAATAATCTCTTTTTAGAATGATAGTTGGTAAATTTGGGAGCAAATGCTTCCTCAGTCTGCTTTCTCAGTCTTGTGATGGGGTAAGATCTAGATTTGTTTACAAACTCTTCTTCTCTGGTGAGGTTTCAGAATGGTTCTATGCCCACCATAAGTCCTCAAGGCAAGAGCAGTCAGTTATACATGTCTGCCACCTTGTGAGGTGGAATCCTTTGTACAACTTAAATCAACTGGGCAGTTTTTGGCCACGTCATACAACATCACATGACAGGTGCAGAGCTGTGCCTGTGGTAGTGGGGGCACTATCTGTCCATGAAATCTTGCCACAAGAAGGGTTAAGGCAAGTACTTTATTTTGTATTTTTAACATCTATACTTAAAACGTCTTGCCTTACTCTCATCTCTTTCTGGCCTTCCTCTGCCAGGCCCCATTGCCTATTCCTGTTTTGACCAGTCCTCCATCTCTCCTTTCATGTCCAAGGTGCTTGCATCAGGGATGGAGGTGCACACCACAGCTCCAGCTGTCTCTGAGGTGCATGCCACAGCTCCAGCTGTCTTTGAGGCACACGCCACAGCTCCAGCTGTCTCTGAGGTGCATGTCACAGCTCCACATGGTTTGTCCAAGCACTCCGCTCAACTGTGGCTGTCCGAGCTGTCCACTCCACCTTTGCCGCCTGGGGTCACCGCTTCTCAGCTGCTCTTAGCTCCTGCACTGAAGGCCCCTCAAGTACTATCTCCAGAACTAGAAACTCCTGTGTGGAAATCACCAGGACTAGAAACTCCTGTGTGGGTATCTCCAGACCTAGAAATTCCTGTATGGATATCTCCAGAACTAGAAACACATATGTGGATAATTATCTCCTGAACCACAAACCCCTGAGTTATTGTTCCCTGAGCAGAAAGCTCCTATATTGTTATCTCCAGAGCTAAGATTTATCTTTTGTTCTTATAAAAGACAAAAATAAAATAGAAAGGAGATGTATTTACCTTCTTAACATGTTTCGACAGTACACTGCAGCCTTTGTCAGAAGAGTCAGCTGATTGTCAGCAATTATCAGCTGACTCTTCTGACGAAGGCTGCAGTGTACAGTCGAAACATGTTAAGAAGGTAAAGACATCTCCTTTCTATTTTATTTTTGTCTTTTATAAGAACAAAAGATAAATAATTAAAAGAAGACAAAATGAACCTATTTGACCTATCCAGAGCTAAGAGTTCCTATGTTGGTGTCTCCAGAGCTAAGAGTTCCTATGTTGGTATCCCCAGAGTTAAAAACTCCTGCGCTGTGGTCTCCAGAGCAAAATGCCCCCATGCTTTCTCCTGAGTTTAAAACTCCAATGTTGTTTTTACCTGAGCAAAAGGCTCCAATGTTATCTACTGAGTTTAAAACTCCCATGTTGCTTTCTTCTGAGCAAGAGGTTCCTATGTTATCTCCTGAGTTTAAAACTCCTATATTATTGTCCCTGGAGCAAAAAGCTCCTTTGTGGTCTCCAGGGCAAAAGGCTCCTTTGTAGTGTCCAGAGCCAAAAACCCTTGTCACCTTTATTCCATCCGAACACGTAGATCATCCAAATGTCTCCTGCGTTAGCGGACGGAGCCACTGTTTCTGGCAGGAGGCAGTATAACAGGGACCAGCTGTTAGCACTCAACCGGTCCATGATGCTAACGAAAAAACTCGACATACCGGGAGAATTAAGACGGAAACGACGTGGGTGTTGTGCTGGAGTAAGACGGCGGGCAAGGAATATAAGGTACAGACCCGCCCTCCCATCTGTCATTATGGGGAATGTACGATCGATACTCGGAAAAACAGATGAGTTAGCGGCTATCTCCCACTACGATAGCATATACCGGGAGTGTAGTCTGATGCTATTCACAGAGACGTGGCTAACAGGACTAGCAGCAGATGCTAACATTGAACTGGAGGGTTTCCACGCAATACGGGCAGACCGAACACCAGACAGTGGGAAGGCAAGGGGCGGTGGACTGTTGATGTACGTCAATAACAACTGGTGCAGACCGGGACATATCATGGTTAAACAACAACACTGCAACAAAGACATTGAGTTGCTAGCTGTTAGCATGTGGCCTACCTACCTCCCGAGGGAATATTCACACATGATCTGCATTGTTATTTATGCAAATCTGAAGGCAAACGCTGGGACAGTGCATGACGTCATCCACTCAGTAACTGGCAGGCTGCAGACAGAACCCCCAGATGCTCTTCTCCTCATCTCAGGCGATTTCAACCATATTTCACTGTCTCCCATTCTACCCACATTCACCCAGTATGTCACATGCCACACTAGAGACAATAAAACACTGGACTTATTCTACGCAAACACTAAGGAGGCGTACACCTCATCACAACTCCCCCCACTCGGGAGATCGGATCACAGCTTGGTTCATCTCCTGCCGGTGTACAAACCCCTAGTGCACAGACAACCTCCGGTCATGCGCACAGTGAAGTTAGGGAGGAGGCAATGGACACTCTAAAGGACTGCTTTGAAACCACTGCCTGGGAGCAGCTCTGCAATCCACATGGTGAGGACATCAATGGCCTCACTCACACCATCACGGACTACATCAGCTTCTGTGTGGACAACACCGTACCCACCAAGACCATACGGTGTTGCTCGAACAACAAACCCTGGATCAACCCTGAGATGAAAACACTTCTGAGAGAGAAGAAGAGGATCTTCAGGTCGGGGAACAGGGAGATGCTGAAGTCCGTACAGAGGGAGCTGAGGAGGAAGATCAGAGAAGGCAAGGACAGCTTCAGGAAGAAGATGGAGGACAAGCTGCAACAGAGTGACATCGGTGGAGTCTGGAGAAACCTTAAAACCATCTCTGGGCTCCAGAATACCTCCTCCCAGGCCATGGGGGGCAGGGAGTGGGCGAACAATCTGAACCTGTTTTTTAATAGGTTTGACCAACCGCCCCCCCCCCGACTTCACAACAACCACTGCTGCCTCTAAAGACATTGAGTCCTGCTGCCCACACCCCACTCCACCAACACCCCCCACTCCCAACACACAGCCCCCCAACATGACCCTCACTAAGACCCAGGTGAGGACGGAGCTGAGGAAGATCAAGGCGAGGAAGGCATCGGGACCGGACGGCATCAGCGCAAAGCTCCTCAAGTCCTGTGCAGATCAGCTGTGTGGGATTGTGGAGCTCATCTTCAGCCTGAGCCTGAAGCTGGGGAGGGTACCACAGTTGTGGAAAACATCTTGTGTGGTACCTGTACCAAAGATTCCCTGTCCCAAAGACCTGAACAGCTACAGACCAGTGGCCCTGACGTCCCACATGATGAAGACCCTGGAGAGACTGCTCCTCGCTCACCTCCACCCCCTGGTGGGACCAGCGATGGATCCACTCCAATTCGCCTACCAGCATGGCATTGGGGTGGAGGATGCAGTGATCTTCCTCCTTCACCATTCTCTGTCCCACCTGGAGAAGCCCGGAAATGCAGTGAGGATCATGTTCTTTGACTTCTCCAGTGCTTTCAGCACCATCCAACCGATGATCCTGAAGGACAAACTGCTGTGCGCAGGGGTGGACCTGCACCTGTCATCACTGATCCTGGACTACCTCACTTACCGGCCACAGTTTGTGAGAACCCGGGACTGTGTGTCCGACATGATCATTGGTAGCACGGGGGCCCCCAAGGGAACGGTTTTGGCTCCCTTCCTGTTCACCCTTTATACTGCGGACTTCTCACACAACACAACACACTGCCATCTACAGAAGTTCTCTGACGACTCTGCTATCGTCGGCCTCATCTCTAACGGAGATGAAGCTGAGTACAGAGGACTTATCCAGGACTTCGTGGACTGGTGCCATCGGAACTGCCTCCAGATCAACGTGAGGAAAACTAAGTAGCTGGTGGTGGACTGCCGCAGGCAAGGACAACCCCTCACAGCACCAGTAAACATACAGGGAACAGACATTGAGATGGTGACATCCTACAAGTACCTGGGTGTTCATTTGAACAATAAACTAGACTGGTCACACAATACCGACGCACTCTACAAGAAGGGACAGCGCAGGCTGTTCCTACTGAGGAGACTCAGGTCTTTTGGTGTACAAGGGGTGCTGCTGAAGACATTCTACGACACGGTGGTGACATCAGCCATCACTTTTGGAGTGGTCTGCTGTGGTAGTGGCATTACAGCAGCCGATAGGAAGAAACTGAACAAACTAATCAAGAAAGCTAGCTCTGTCCTGGGGCAGCACCCTGACCCAGTGGAGGAGATAGGAGAGAGAAGGACGGTGGCTAAACTGTCATCTCTGCTGGAGTCCGAGTCCCACCCTATGCAGAACATGCTGAACGCACTGAGGAGCTCATTTAGCAGCAGACTACATCATCCTAGGTGCACAACCAAGAGGTTTTGCAGGTCCTTCCTACCTACAGCTGTCAGACTGTATAACCTAAGCAGGGCTGCTCGCAGATATAGCAAAAAAAAAAACAAAAAACGTGACGACCTAATAGTATTGAATGCAAAAGACGCAATAGACTTACACAATGGTCCCCTCCAGTATATACAACTAGGACAATATCGGTCGCTACAGACGGTGACAATATGTATGGGTACGTATTCATACTATGTAGGATAACTACGTAGACGGTTATGCTGTTTATTCCATCTTGCTACAATGCTCCGCACTTTGTATATATATTTATATATTTACAGTATGTGTATGTATGTATATCCACTGCTCTTATTTATATCTTCCGTATCTTCTTAATTATTGCTCTGAGTGTTGCTATCCCTGTGCTGCTGCAATCCTGGAATTTCCCCATTGTGGGACTAATAAAGGCTTATCTTATCTTATCTTATCTTAAAAAGCTCCCATGTTGTTTACTCAAGAACAAGAGGCTCTTACATTATTTTCTCCAGAGCCAAAAATCCTCATTTTGCTTCCCCCAGAGCAAAAAGCTCCCATGTCATATCCTGAGATTAAAGGTTTAATGTTGTCATGTTCTGAGTTTAAAGGTTCTATATTGTCACCTTCTGAGTTTAAAGATTCTCTGTTGTCACTTCCTGAGTTTAAAGGTCTTATGTTGTCACCTCCTAAGTTTAAAAGTTCTATGTCATCACGTCCTGAGTTTAAAGTGTCCATGTTGTCACCTCTTGAGGTTAAAGATTCCATGTTGTTACGTCCTGAGTTTCAGAGTTCCATGTTGTCATCTCCTCAGATTAAAGTGTCCATGTTGTCATCTCTTGAGTTTAAAGTATCAGTCCAAGAAAAAAGTATCCATGTTGTCATCTCCTGAGTTCAACGTCTCTGTGTTATCATTATCTCCTGAGTTTAAAGTATCTATGTTATCTCTAGAACAAAAAGCTCCTCTGTTATCGCCTAAGGGTAAAGCTCCTATGTTGCCTCCTGTGCAAAGAGTTTCTGTCATTATCTCCCTAGTTTAATGTCCCAATGATGTTATCTCCTGAGCAAAGAGCTTCCATGTTAGCTACTGAATTAAATGCTCCTGACCTCCACACTACCACGGTGCTGTGTTCATCTGTCTGGTGGTCTTTGGACTTTGGCAGGCCACCCGACGTGCCATGCTCATCCGTCTGGTTGTCCTTGGGCTTTGGCCACCCACCTGATGCACCATGTTCACCCATCTGGTAGCCAAGGAACTCTGGTAGGCCACCCGATGTCCCATATCCATCAGTCTGGTGGTCCAGGACTTTGGCCGACCGGCTGATGAATATTTTTTCTTGTTTATGCTCTTGCTTTGCCCCACTCTGCCTATGTGCCCCTCCTCCCACCCGATTGGGGTGTGCTATGTTCTGTTTGGAGGGCATCTGGAAGCAGCCCTTGAAGGGGGAGGGCCCTGTCATGAATCCGTGCATGATCATAGATCATGCCCATGCTTTATGTTCATTTATGTTTTCTGTGTGCTCTCCTGATTTGGTTTATTGTGGTTATTGCTGGCCTTCTACCACTGCTCAGTGGAAAGCGTGCTTACATATTGTCTGGGTATGTGGTACACCAGCTCCATGGCCGAAAACAGGTAGGCTGTGCAGAGGGTCATCAACACTCCCCAAAAAATCATCGGTGGCTCTCTGCCCTCCCTGGAGGACATCTCCAGATCCTTCTGTCTCAGAAAGATCAAGGCCATCACAGGAGACCCCTCACATCCCACCCACCACCTGTTTGACCTGCTTCCTTCTGGACGATGGTACAGATCAACCAGGTCTCACACCTCCAGACTGACAAACAGTTTCTTCCCCTGGGCCATCTGAACTGCACAGTCAGAGCCCCCCCCCCCCCGAACCCTCTCATGCACAGTACTGAGGACTTTTTTAATTATCATAATAACACACCTGTCTTTGCACTCTGCACTTTCATGTACATTGACCCATCCATGAAACCACTACCATTCATGTGTATATTTTCCGTAATCCTTTAGCCATTTTATTCAGTCATGTTTTCTGCACTCCGCACTCTTATGTACACAGTCCCATCCATGAAGCCACTACCATACCTGTGTATATATACCTGTGGGCTATTTTTATTTCCGGCGTATGGTTAATTGTGTATTTTGTAACTGTGTTTTATCAAATCCTTCTCTCTTACTTTATTGCACAGTAGCTTGGAGGAGCATCCACAATTTCATTGTAATGTACAACTGTACAATGACAGGAAAGCCTATTCTATTCTATTCTATTCTACTACTTGATTATTTGCATTACGTGCCTCCCGAGTTTCCCCTGGTCCGCTGTGTTCATTCCATGCTTGTTTTTGCTGTCATTTTGGTGGTCTTGTGTGTATAGCTGTCTCCCTAGTGTCCCAAGCTCCTCATGTTTCCATACCCATAGCCATTTTCACATGTGTGCTCTTCTTTAGCCCCTGACTGATGATGAATGAATCTTTCGGATAGATTAAAAGTAAAGATTAAAAGAAAGGAACAGAATAATACAACAAAGGAAAAAAAAACATCTTACAAGGTCAAATTAAACAATAACTCCTCTGATCATACAGTTCAACATAAGTTATCCGAAATGGGTGATGACTGAAGCTGCAGCTTATGTTGCCCACCCATTTTTCATCCAAGAATTCAAAAGAAAAACAAAACAAGAGCGATTACAATTCAGAACAAAGTTAAGATAAAACGTGACAAAAAAAAACTAAACAACAGCACAACACAGCCTGGATATGACAATCCTTATGTGATTTTACATGTCATCTTATATATATGTCTGGAATATTTCTTCCTTTAGTTTTTGTTTAAATTGTCCAAGCATTGTACATGATTTTAATTCAGGTCCAAAAGCGTTCCACAATCTAACTCGTTGCGCTGAGACACAGTGTTGCTTGGTGGTAGTTCTCACTGAAGGTTTTTGAAATATACATGTTCCTCTGAAATGAAATGAAATATTGTTTCTCCCTTATTTGGAACAACTTTTGGATATTTGCAGGCAGTGATAGATTCTTCGCTTTAAACATTATTACTGCAGTTTTAAAGTCAACCAGCTCTTTCAACTTGAGAGCTTTTAATTTAAGAAAAAGTGGGTTTGTTGGTTCCCTGTAAGCAGCTTTGTTTATTATTCTAATAGCTCTCTTCTGGAGCATAAAGATTGGATATATGTTTGTTTTATATGTACAGTATTTCCCCATACTTCAGTACAATATGTCATGTATGGGAGTATTAATGAATGATACAAAGTATATAATGTGGGTTGATTCATCTAATATTTCACTCTGTGTAGTATTGCAATTGATTTGGATATTTTACCTTTAATATAATTAATATGTGACTTCCAGCACAGTTTATTATCAATTATTACTCCAAGAAATTTAGTTTCGGATACCCTTTCAATCTCTACACCATTTACACTGAGTTTAGATACTAAGTTGTTGTGATGATTGTTAAAAACTATAAATTTTGTCTTACTTAAATTGAACATTAATTTGTTTGAATCAAACCACAATTTAAGCTTTTCTAATTCCTTTCCGAGTGTATCCAAAAGTTGTTCCAAATTGTTTCCACTGCATAATAAATTAGTGTCATCTGCAAACAATATTTAATCAATTTTTTTCTGAAACTTTACATATATCATTTATATACATATTGAATAACAGTGGCCCCAAAACTGAACCCTGTGGGACTCCACAAGTAACCTTCAGTAACTGTGAGTTTTTGTTACCAACACATACATACTGATATCTGTTCTTTAAGTAACTACATAACCAGGACAGTGCTACCCCCTTAATACCACAATTTTGTAGTTTCTTTAATAATAAATTATGATCCACTGTATCAAATGCTTTTTTAAGATCCAGGAATACCCCAACTGAATACTCTTTATTTTCAACGGCAGTTGATATTTTTTCTATAAATTCCATTAGAGCAAATGCAGTTGTCCTCTTGTGTCTGAACCCATATTGCTGCTCACACAATAAATTATTCTTCATTATGAAGTTGTCAGTTCTCTCACAGAATATTTTTTCAAGTATCTTGGAAAATTGCGGCAATAGTGAAATTGGTCTATAGTTTGAAAATTCCCATCTGTCACCCATCTTGCATATCGGAATTACTTCAGCTATTTTCAATGCATTGGGAAATATACCTGTTTGGAGAGACAGGTTACAGATATACGTCAGTGGCTTCACTAAGCATTCAATGATAGTTTTGACTAAGAGCATGTCAATACCATCACAGTCCGTAGATGTTTTACTTTTAAACGATTTAACAGTTTCAATGACCTCTCTCTCGTCTGTGTTCTTTACGAAAATGGAGTCTTTTATAGCAGTATTTTTGCTTATTGTATCACCTGTGGGTGCCGTAATGGGTATTTCTCGAGCCAAATTAGAACCAATGTTAACAAAAAAGTTATTAAATTAATCTGCAGGTGAAACTGCATTCACACTCTGAGTCGTTTTATTATTTATTTTTTTTTTTTGAAAGATTGGTTGGGTAGCTTGTATTTCTGTTTTTATTTCCAAGAATATTGTTAAGTATTGTCCATGTATTTTTAATATTGTCTCTGTTTTTCTCCAGTTCTTTACTGTAATAGTCTCTTTTACTACATCTCATTATATACAGTATGTTAACTTATTTTTGTAAGTTTTATACTGCTGCTCTGCTTCTTTTGTCCTTTTCTTTAGAAAAGCTTTATATAATGAATTTTTCTTTTTACATGCCTTTTGTAATCCTTTGGTTAACCATGGCTTGTCGACAAATTTATATTTTGGCTTTTTCTTTACTAATGGACAATTTTTTTCATAAAGAGTGGTTACAATGTTCATGAATGTGTCATAGGCTTCATTTACATCTGATACATAGACTTTTGTCCAGTCTTGCTTCAGCAGGTCTTCTTTAAAAGAGCTGATTGCATTTTGCGATTTGTATCTGAACAATTTTAAAGTTTTTTTTTTTGTATTGGCCCCGTGTGGCCATGGATAAGTGCAAAGACTGGCAAATGGTCACTTATATCATTGATCAATAATCCACTTTCTATTTTCTTATCAATAATATTAACAAACAGGTTATCAATAACAGGTTATCAATAATCCCCTCAAGGATCGTCACCTTATCGTGGTGGGGGGGTTTGCGTGCCCCAGTGATCCCAGGAGCTATGTTGTCCGGGGCAATTTACCTCTGATAGGGTCTCCCAAGACAAACTGGTCCTGGGTGAAGGGCCAGACTAAGAACGATCCAACAGACTCTCATGATAAATTCTATATCAAGGATTCAGTGTACCCCGTCCGGTATGGGGTTACCGGGGCCCCACCCTGGAGCCAGGCCTGGGGGAGGGGCTCGAAGGCTAGCATCTGGTGGCCGGGTTTCCACCCATGGGACCAGGCCGGGCTCAGCCCAAAGGAGTTACATGGGTCCGCCCTCCAGTGGGCTCACCACCTGCAGGAGGGATCATGGGGGTCCGGTGCTATGTGGATTAAGTGGCGGTCAAAGGCGGAGACATTGGCGGACTGATCCCAAGCTTTCTAAACTGGCTTTTGGTATGTGGAATGTCACCTCTCTGGTAGGGAAGGAGCCTGAGTGTACGAGGTTGAGAGATACCAGCTAGATATAGTCGGCCTCACCTCAACACACAGCTCTGGTTCCGGAACAGTCTCTTGGAGAGGGGCTGGAGCTTGGCCTTTTCTGGAGTTGCCCTGGGCGAGAGGCGACGAGCAGGGGTGGGTATTCTTGTATCGCCCCACCTTGCTGCCTCTATATTGGAGTTTTCCCCGGTGGACAAAAGGGTTGTTTCCCTGCGCCTTCAGGTTGGGAAACGGGTCCTGACCATCATTTGTGCCTATGCACCAAATGATGTTTCAGAGTACCCACTCTTTTTGGAGTCTGTGACTGGGGTGCTGGAGGGTGCTCCTCTTGGAGACTCCATTGTCCTACTGAGGGACTTCAATGCGCACGTGGGCAACGACAGTGAAACCTGGAGTGGGGTGATTGGGAGGAACGGCCTGCCCGATCTGAACCCGAGTGGTGTTCAGTTATTGGACTTCTGTGCTAACCACAGTCTGTCCATAACAAACACCATGTTCAAGCATAAGGGTGTCCATACTGTGCACCTGGCACCAGGACACCCTAGGTCGCAGGTCGATGATCGATTTTGTTATCATATCATCAGACCTGCGACCGTATGTCTTGGACACCCAAGTAAAGAGAGGTGCAGAGCTGTCGACTGATCACCACCTGGTGGTGAGTTGGATCCGATGGCAGGGGAGGAAGCCATTCAGACCTGGTAGACCCAAACGTATAGTGAGGGTGTGCTGGGGCTGAGGCCCCTGTCCGGGAGGTCTTCAACTCCCACCTCCGGAAGAATTTCAACCACATTCCAAGGGAGTCTGGAGACATGGAGTCTGAATGGGCCATGTTTTCCACCTCTGTTGTTGAAGTGGCGGCCCAGAGCTGCGGCAGCAAGGTGGTCGGTGCATCTCATGGTGGCAACCCCCGAACCAAGTGGTGAACACCAGTGGTGAGGGGGGCCATTAAGCTGAAGAAGGAGTCCTATCAAGCTTGGTTGGCTTGTGGGACTCCCGAAGTAGCTGAGGTGTACCGGCAGGCCAAGCGGAGTGCAGCTCAGGTGGTTGCTAAAGCAAAAACCCGGGTATGGGAGGAGTTTGGTGAGGCCATGGAACAAGACTTTCGGTCAGCCTCAAAGAGATTCTGGCAAACTGTCCGGCGGCTCAGGAGGTGAAAGCAGCTCCCCGTCCACACTGTGTATGGTGCGGATGGGACACTGTTGACTTCGACTGGGGATATCGTCGGGCGGTGGAAGGAATACTTCGAGGATCTCCTCAATCCCACTGGCACGCCTTCCACAGAGGAAGCAGGGTTTGGGGACGAGGGGGATGACTCGCCTATCACAGGGGCTGAGGTCACCAAGGTGGTTAAAAATCTCCCTGGTTGCCGGGCCCCGGGGGTGGATGAGATTCGCCCTGAGTACCTCAAGGCCCTGGATGTTGTAGAGCTGTCATGGTTGACACGCCTCTGCAACATTGCGTGGAGGTCGGGGGCAGTGCCTTTGGCATGGCAAACTGGGGTGGTGGTTCCTCTTTTCAAAAAAGGGGACTGGAGGGTGTGCTCCAACTTTAGAGGGATCACGCTCCTCAGCCTCCCTGGGAAGGTCTATGCCAAGGTACTGGAGAGGAGAGTCCGGCCGTTGGTCGAACCTCGGATTCAGGAGGAGCAATGTGGTTTTTGTCCTGGCCGTGGCACATCAGACCAGCTCTTTACCCTCTCGAGAATTCTTGAGGGTTCGTGGGAGTTTGCCCAACCAGTTTACATGTGTTTTGTGGACTTGGAGAAGGCATTTGACTGTGTCCCTCGTGGATTTTTGTGGGGGGTGCTTCGGGAGTATGGGGTATCGGGCTTGTTGTTACAAGCTATTCGGTCTCTGTACGACCGTTGTGAGAGTTTGGTTCGTATTGCCAACACTCGGTCGGAGTCATTCCCAGTGAGAGTTGGACTCCGCCAGGGCTGCCCTTTGTCACCGATCCTGTTCATAATTTTTATGGACAGGATTTCTAGGCGCAGCCAGGAAATGGAGGGTGTCATGCTTGGTGACCACAGGATCTCATCTCTATTGTTTGCAGATGATGTTGTCCTGTTGGCTTCATCCAGCAATGACCTACAGCTCTTGCTGAGACGGTTTTCCGCTGAGTGTGAAGCAGCTGGGATGAGAATCAGCACCTCCAAGTCTGAGTCCATGGTCCTCAGCCGGAAAAAGGTGGATTGTCCTCTCTGGGTTGGGGACAGGCTCCTGCCCCAAGTAGAGGAGTTTAAGTATCTTGGGGTCTTGTTCACGAGTGAGGGGAAAATGGATCGAGAGATCAACAGAAGGATTGGAGCAGCATCTGCAGTGATGCGGATGTTTTACCAGTCTGTTGTGGTGAAGAGGGAGCTGAGTTCTAAGGCAAAGCTGTCGATTTACCAGTCAACCTACGTTCCTACTCTCACCTATGGTCACGAGCTTTGGGTAATGACCGAAAGAACGAGATCGCGGATACAAGCTGCTGAAATGAGCTTTCTCCATAGGATTGCTGGACTCACCCTCAGAGATAGGGTGAGGAGCTCAGTCATCCGGGAGAGGCTCAGAGTAGAACCGCTGCTCCTCCACATTGAAAGGAGCCAGTTGAGGTGGTTTGGGCATCTGATCAGGATGCCTCCTGGACGCCTCCCACTTGAGGTGTTTCAGGCATGTCCCACTGGGAGGAGACCCCGGGGCAGACCCAGGACTCGGTGGAGAGACTATGTCTCTCAGCTGGTCTGGGAACGCCTTGGTATCCTCTCTGAAGAGCTGGAGCAGGTGGCGGGGGAGAGGGAAGTCTGGGCTTCTCTGCTTGAACTGCTGCCTCCGCGACCCGGACCTCCAGAAAAGTGGTAGAAGATGGATGGATGGATGGATGGATGGATGGTTATCAATAAGTGTAGCAGTGTGAACTGTGATTCTACTGGGATGTGTTATTGTGGGATATAGACTCATACTGTACATAGAATTCATGAACTCTGTAATTACATTTTGTTGTAATGGATTTAGTAAATCAATATTGAAATCTCCACAAATTACAACCATTGTCTTACTAGTAATATTATTGTACAGCTCGACTAATTTATCTCTGAATGTCTCAATGCAAGTTCCCGGCATTCTATATATACAACTTATAATTAGATTTTTTTGTTTTATCTTGGTCAATCTCAACAGTAACACATTCCAGAATCCCTGGAAGTGCAAAGGACATTCCATTTACAAGTTTACACCTATACAGGCCATCAATATACAGTGCAACACCACCATCCTTTTTTTGAGATCTGTTAATATGAAACATCTGATATCCCTCTATTGCCATCAGGGGAGCCTGCTCTTCATTAAGCCAAGTTTCAGAGACTGCAATAGCTGTAAATTTTCTGTCTAGCTCTTTTAAATAGTCTTGAATCTGTGGAAAGTTTTTTTAAGACTTCTGCTGTGGAAGTGTATTATTGATAGTTTACCATCTAATTGCACTTGACTTTTGAATTGCTTTTCAGTATAATATTCACAATGATTATGAATATTATTGAAAAAGTGTTTATCAGGATCAATATCATTCTCCATCTCTTGTAGTTTATGTTCAGCATAATGGCATATTTTCAGAGTTTGAGTTTCCTCACTCTGTGTCAAATGACTTCCTCCAATTGGGGATAATTGATGTCTCCTCAAGTCAGTCATAAGTTGTTTTTTTTGTTTGTTTGTTTGTTTTGTTTAGTTTTTGTTTTTTTGTTTGTTTGTTTTTAAGTACATTGACATGGTATGTCACAAAAGAACTATTCTTGTTGTGTGTGTGGATATGGATTATCATAATCTCTTAATTTTCTTAATCAATGTTCATCTATATTTATTTAAGTCAGTAAGATCTCTGATTATTATGGCCTTTGCTTCCTCAGGTGTTCCATTTAGTTTTATCCAAACTACAGTTTCTTGTCCATGTTGCCTGTATCTTATTTTGTCTTTTCAGCATCCGTGCTTGCCGTGCTATTTCAGCATTAGCCTTTGTTAAATGTTCATTTAGGTAAACTTCTGTTCCCCGTAGCTTTCTGGCCTGCCTCAGTATGTCATTCTATATCCTTCTGTTCACAAAGCGCATCACGATTGATTTCTTTATTTTATTATCTTTTCTGGGTAAAATATGACAGGCTGAAATTGCATTTACTTCAACCTTTATATTTCTGCTTTCAGGGAACTGAAGCACCTGGTTTTCCAAGGAGACTGATTCACTCAGAGGAGCCTCCTCACCTCTCATTCCTGCTGTAACATTGGCATATGATTGATATTTAATGTCTAGTCCACTTATAATTAGATCATCCATATGAGAGTATTGTTCAAAATCTTCGATGCGTTGCTCCAAGTCTGCAATTTTTTTGTCTTTTTCCTTAATTGTTAATTTCAATTCTCAAACTTCTTCCATTGTCCCTTATAGTTTAAGCTGTTGATTGGCCACTTTGGTCAGTTCTTCTGACAAGATGTTTAGAGATTTGTTGATCTCTTCCATTTCCTCCTTCTTTGGTGGCATTTTTACTGACCTGTTGATAATAAAACAATCTCTGCTGGTGTTGCCGGTATCCGATCCGACTGACCTCGAATTCAGCCGGGGCCTCAGCTAGCTCCCTCCGCTGCTAGCCCCGCCACCCACCGCCGCTGCAATCGAGCTCCTGTCCAGCCGGGGTGCCGGCAGCTCCTCCACCAAGCCCCACCTCAGCTGAGCTCCGATACCGCTCCTGTCCAGCTGGGGTCCCGGTAGTTCCTCCGCTGAGCCCCGCCACCTACCGCCGTCTTCCTCAGTAGTTAATCCGCCGAGCTGTTCCGTGTTTCCCGACCTCAGCCTTAGTTTGATCACAGTGTTTATTTTCACTGTCATGTCTCTAATCATGTTTGGTAATTTTGGTTCCTGCCCTACGTGTATGTTTATTATCGTTATTATTGTGCTCTGGTTCTACCCTTTAGTGTCATTGTTATGTTTCATGTGCTTCCCCTGTCTATGGTTGTCTCTACAGCCCCACCCGTCCTGTTCTACTCACCTGTAGCCACTTCCCTGCTGCCCTTAATTGTTCCCACCTGTTCTGTGATCACTCCCCTGTCTATATATGTTGGTGCTCTATGTTAGTCTGATGTGGCATCATTGTGTTGTACCATGATTTTTCCTCTGGCAATCGTCCCTGTCTGTATCCCAGCACAGCACGAGTTAGCGTGTTTTGCTTTCCTCGGTTCATTTTGTGTTCAGGACTCAAGCTGCCATTTATTTCTGTTTTAAGTTTGAAAATGAACTGAGTCAAGACCATACTCCTGCTGCGCTTAAGAGTCCAGTTGTTCCTGCCTGCCCGTCAGAGGGTTACATGATACAAGAGTTTGATAGTTCCCAGCCAACATGTCCATGTGGGCCCCACCAAAGGTAAAAGCTGGGCTGTCTTATGAGTCCCACCTGGGTTTGTCCGTAGGTTCCATGTTGGCCCAATCTGTGTTTGCCTATATGGACTTTACCTGTTTCCAACTTACTTTCTAAAACGAATTGTGATTTTCTTGTGAATTTTTACCTCCACCAAGAGAGGAAGTGATGTTTTCAGTGGCATTGGTTGGCTGGTTGGTTGGTTTGTCTGTTACCAACATAACTTAAAAAGTTATCAACGGATTTTGATGAAATTTTCAGGAAAGGTGTGTAATGGCAGAGGGAACAGATGATTACAGTTTGATGATCTGAGAGTGCATACCTCCACCAAGGGCTTTGTTTGTATTTGTGCAGCAGGATTACACAAAAACTACCAGATGGATTTGAATGAAATTTTTCGCCAGAGGTGGTCCCTGGGCTTCAGAGGAACCCATTACATTTTGGTGATAATCTGAGAGTGCATACCTCCACCAAGGCTCTTATCTTCTCACAGTGTGTTAGCAACAATCCTCCAAAACTAATGGACAGACTTTGATGCAATTTTCACCACAAGTGGCTCTAGGTCTACACACAAACCCATTACATTTTGGAGGTGATCCATGAGAAACGGAAGGACCCTTGGTGGAGGTATGCACTCTCTGAGTTCTTTTCTAGTTTCCCCATAAATTTAATACATTTTTCTTGAAAATTTGAAACTTTCTCAAAAATTGAGGTAGGTGAAGTGTGGCCATCTACTGATCAGAGGGTCAGGGGTTCGATTCCCACTCTTTCTGTAGTCTGCATGTCGAAGTGTCCTTGAGCAAGACGCTGAACCCCCAGTTGCTCCTGGCGGGTCAGGCCAGCGCTGGTCAGTGTGTGAATGGGTGGATAGCAGGATCTGTAAAGCACTTTCATCATCCAGAGGTGAATAAAAGTGTCACATACTTAAGTGTATGTCATTTACCACAAATTTGCAAGTTTTTTGAACTGTAAACTTGCAACTTTTTTTTTATAAATTTGTGATTTTTTTCTTTTAAATTATCAACTTTTTTCTCAAAAATTTGTCAGTTTTTCTTGTAAAATTGTGACTTTTTTCTTGCAAATTTGCAAACTTTTTCTTGAAATTTTGGAACTTTCTCATAAATTTCCTGCTTTTTTACTGTAATCCTGCAACTTTTTCCCATAAAAATGTTTCTTTTTTTTCTTTGTAAATTTGCTATTTTCTTATAAATTTGTGACTTTTTTCCAATAAATTTGTAACATTTTTCATGTTAATTTGGAACTTTACTGTAAAGTTGCAATTTTTCTCATAAATTTGTAATTTTTTTTCTTGTAAATTTTGAATTTATTTACTCATATTTGCTACTTTTTTTTTTTTTACAGTTTGCAACTTTTTCTATTTTTTCCTCATCCATCCCCACCTTCAGCTTCCTGGGCACCCACATGTCCTCTGACCGCTCCTGGACTGTCAACACCAAGGCCCTGGTGAAGAAAGCCCAGCAGCGGCTGCACTTCCTCCGTGTCCTGAGGAAGCACAACCTGGACCAGAAGCTGCTGCTGGCCTTCTACCGCTGCTCTGTGGAGAGCGTGCTCACCTCAGGACAACGGTTCAGATCGATCAGGTCCCACACCTCCAGACTGACAAACAGTTTCTTCTCCTGGGCCATCTGGACTGCAAACAGTCAGAGGCCCCACCCCCCTCCCTCTTAATTCTCACATGCACAGAACTGAGGACCTTTTTAATTATCACAATCACACACGTGTCTTTGCACTCCACACTTTCATGTATATTGACCCATCCGTGAAACCGCTACTATGTACAGGTACGTTTGACAAAATCCTAGGGCCATTTTACTCAGCTGTGTGTTCAGTCCTGTGTTCTGCTCTCCGCACTCTTATGTGCATAGTTCCATCCGTGAAGCCACTACCATACCTGTGTATATTTCCAGAATCGTGGGCTATTTTTATTTGTCATGTGTTTAATCGTGTGTTCTGTAACCGTGTTTTATGTAATCCTTCTCTCTTGCTTTATTGTGCAGTAGCCTGGCGGAGCACCCACAGTTTTGTTGTGCTGTACAATGAGAGTAAAGCCTATTCTATTGTAAATTTGTGACTTTTTTTCTTGTAAATGTCCTAAATTTTGCTTTTACATTTCTAACTCTTTTCAAGTAATTTTACATTTTTTTTTGTCAGAAATCTGACCTTTTTTCTCATGAATTTCCACATTTTTTTCCTCATAAATTTGTGATTTTTTTTCTCCCAAATTTTCACATTTTTTTGTCATAAACTTGCAGCTTTTTTTCCTCCTAATTTTGCCTATGGCTCCAGTGTTACTGAAACCCATGTGGGGCCCAGATAGGTCTAAAGCCAGTAAACAGATTACCTGCTTACCTGTGCCACAGGAAAAGTCCATGTGGGCAAACGCAGATGGGGCCAACATGGAAGCTGTGGACCAACCCACATGGACCCATAAGACAGCTCAGTGTTAAGCCTACAGTGGGGCCCAAATGGGCATGCTGGCTGGGTAATCGCATGTCTTCGACTTGTCAGTCTCCACCAACAACAGAAAATGGCAGGTTGATCCTCACTCAAAAGGCTGTTTGCTCTTGCTCTGTCAACATGCCATCTTCCTGTTCAGTCAGCTGGTCCTCCAGGTGTACAACGCCTGCTTGATATCAAGACGTGAGTGGCAGTGGCAGTGATGGAAGAAAAAGGTCAGACGTGACACAGTAGTTATGGAGTGGGAACACAAAGGGCGCTTTGACATTTCTGGGCAAATTTCATGTGCTGCATTTTAATCATTGGGGAGAAGGAGTAAATGACTCCATCATGGCACTTTAGGATCCCAGGTGGTTGATTTAATGAGCAAACATTGAATGTAGATAAGGATATCTACCAGATGAAAATGGCTGACATTGCTGATCGGAAATTGGGAGTATTTAGGAGTTTGTGTCTACGTTAAACATGTCAGCATGTTGCAGTACATTCAACGCAATACTTGTGGTGACATTCCAGAGGGATGTTTAAGCTCAGTTTCAGACTAATGATTGCAGAATATGGAGAAAATGATCATTTGTTTTACTTAATGCATACATTCTGCTCACTGCCAGACTGAAATGACCTTTTACACTTAGAAGTCTGTTCTGCCTGCAGCTGCCAGGTCACTGGGGTTCAGTTTTCCTGTCCAGCTCTGTGTCTTCAAAATGGGCTGACATGAGTCCTCCATGGCCTCTGTCTCTCAAAGTCCCAACGAAGACATTAAAGAAGCAATTAACAGCCCTAATTAAAGAACGATGAAGCAGAAGTAAGAGTTTACACTGTGCAAAGTGACTAAAGGTTTTCAGCTTTGGCGCTTCAGATGTCAGCAATCTTACGTGCTCCCAGCCAGCAGGTCCAGGTGGGCCCCACTATGGGTTCAATCTGGGCTGTCTTACAGGTCTCATGTTGGCCCCATCTGAGTTTGCCCACATGGACTTTACCTGTGGTGCAGACTTTAACCCCACATGGGTTTAAAGTGGGTGAGCAGGTTTCAGGCACACTGGTGCTGGAGGCAAAATCACAGCAAAGAAAGGCACCAAGTTTCACATTTGTTTCTCAAAAATGTGTAGGAAAAAAATGACAATTTTACAAAAAAAAGCTGTCAATTTATGAGGAAAAAAGCCACAAATTTCGTATAAAGCCATAAATTTATGAGAAAAAAAGTGAAAATTTAGGAGAAAAAGCTGCAAATTTGCAGGAAAAAAAATTTGTAAAATTGAAGAGTTACAGACTTACAAGAAAAATTGAGCAAATTTACAAGAAAAAAGTCATAGATTTATGAAGGAAAAAACTAGAAAAAGTTGCAAACTAACAAAAGTTGTAAATACTGTTTCAGAGTAAATAAATTGAAATTTTATGAAAAAAAATCTCAAATTTATGAAGAAAAGATGTAAGTTTACAGTAAAAAAGAGTTTATAGTTTTTGAGAAAGTTTCAAATTTGCAAGAAAAATATTGCAAATGTATGGGGGGGGAAAGTCACAAATTCACAAGAAAATAGCAAATTTGCCATGAAAAAAGTAACAAATTTATGAGGAAAAACTTGCAAGATTACAGTAAAGGTAGCTAATTTATAAGAAAGTTCCAACATTACAAGAAAAAGTTAGCAAATTTGCAAGAAAAACCAACAAATTTATGGGAAAAAAGTTGCAAATTTACAAGAATTTTTATAATCCTTTACTAGTACCACAGTGGGGAAGTTACAGGGCAGCCTGCCTCATCCACGGTACGGCACCAGTCCCTTCACACCTAGGGCCACTTTATTAGAGTCGCCAGTTAGCCTAACCTGCATGTTTTTGGCCTGTGGGAGGAAACCCGAGTACCCGGGGTGAACCCACGCAGACTCCACACAGAAGGGGCACCGATGGTCAGGGGGGTGGGATCGATCCCGTGACCTTCTAACTGTGCTGCCACAGTGCTAACCACTGCACCATCGAGCTGCCCTTCATAGCTCGGTGGCTTAAACCACAAATTTATGAGAAAAAGTTGCAAGTTTACTGTTTAAAAAAGGTCACAAATTCATGAGAGTTTCAAATTGTCAAAAAAAATGATCAAATTGGGGGAAAAGTCAGATTTACAAGAAAATAGCAAATTTATGAGAAAATCAGTTGAAAATAGATAAACAGGTAAAATCCATGTGGGCAAACACAGATGGGACCAACATGGAACCCATGGACAAACACACATGGGGTCCATAAGACAGCCCAGATTTAACCTGTGGTGGAGCCCACATGGACATGGTAGCTGGGCTGGAACTGAAATCAGACACTTGAAATTCATATTTTTTGGCTATTTTGTTTCCCAATGTTTGCATCTATTTAGTGGCAAAAACGCATTCAAAAACAAAGACAATGGGAACTAGCTAAAAAGAACAGCATACATATTTTTTCAATGCAAATGAGAGGCCACCACCTTTCCAGCCAAGGGCAGCAGATTGCTTTGTATCATTTTAGTCAGCTGTCAAGAAGAGGAAAAATCCACAATTTGATTTCTGGGGTTCATGATTAAGCCAGCATGCTGGAGTGTGTACAAAGGCCCCTGCCAATAGTCTGACGTGAACAGAATGTCGGAGATACCTAGAAACTCTGAGATGAAAGCACCCTTCTAGCTCTCTTGATCCTGTTCACCTCATCCTTCTTTTTACCTCTTGCCATCTTTTCCTCACTAGCAGATTGCAGGCCAGCTAATGGTACTGTTACAGCTTCAAAGGGCCTATTGACTTGATAAGGGCAGCATGAAATGCACACACCGGGCTAAGCTTGTTATGGTAACCCTGTTCTAGACCAGTGTCCTCATTAGGTCCAGCTCCCTTAGGGTCTTTGTGTGAATGTATATAGGTTCATCGTGTACGTCGCCTGACAGGCTCCAGTGTGTGTGTGTGTGTGTGTGTGTGTGGTTCTAACTTCATCACACCAATTCCCTAGGCAGACCATGGTTTCCTCTCCAAGAACGATAAATGCATCTTCACATTGTTGCTAATGAAGATGGATAGAAACAGAGTGAGAGCAAGAGAAAGACGGAGAGTAAAAGATGAAAGGGGAACTATAAGTACTCTTCTACAGTGCTGCAGGTTAGAATGTAATTTCCCCCCCCCCCCAACTATCACTATAAGGTATCTAAGGTAGAGCAAACAGACTTACCCCAAGGCCAACTTCCCACTGAGTCTTTGAGTCTTCTTATGTAATACAATCTCAGAGTGACTGATGGAATTAGTCTGGCACTGTTTCTTGTGTGAGACGGGAAGATCGAGTGAAAGATAGACAAAAAAAAAAGGAATGAGTACTGAAGGGTGCAAGAAGGGTGGAGGTGGGGGGGGGGGGGTCGCTACCTGCCTTATAAAAGTGCCAAAGACAGGCAGGCACACAGGTGTGCCATGAAAAGCAAGGTTAACGGTGCCACACTGGCAGCCGTCCTCATTACCGTCCACAGGCAAGACTGGAGTCCCCTATTAGACAGCCATTACTGCTGCTGAGGGAATCTATACTGTAACACTGACGCAAACAAGATGGAGAGGTCTGGGAATCATGCAGAGGCCACAGTGCAGCGGCCTCCGGGGAATGGGGGAGATGAGTCTCTCCGCTCCGATCGCCACACTTCTCAGCTGGGTCGGGGTGCCTAAGTAGCAGCCGTGTGTCAGCATGCCATCTCTGGTTTCCCTGGAGCAAAGACATGTTCACCTAATTAAAACCTCTCCTTCCTCCTACCCTCCGGGAGCAATGGAACATGTAGTAAGAGAGATGGAAAGTGGAAGGGGAGTAAGGAGGAAATAGGTGAGTGACAAAGGAAATGACAGAATGATCAAGATGGAGGGTTAAATTTTGCAGAGGCAAATGGAATGATAAAAAGAAATGATTCTTTTCAGAGAAGAGGGTTAGAAACCATTGCAGCTTAGCCAGTTCAGAGAAAAAAAAAAACATCCTGTGAAGTTTGCATCCTGCGAAAATTTTTCTGTTAGCCAGCAGCCTTGACAGATATGCGTTAATTCTATTTGGGACCTTTTAAACTGATGAGACTGCATGTGACAGTTACCAACATCCACCTATTGTCATGTCCGCTGTGTAATCTCACAGCGAACAGTTGAATCAGTTTGATTCCCCGAAACGCACCGTAGTAGTCCAAGGGAAAAGAGAACCCAACAGCTCCAGGACATCAACGTAGGCAGGTGACCATAGACTAGACTGTGCAGCGTAGACTGACACCACAAGACTGAATGCCCCCACTGTCACCCAATAAATACTAAGCAGGCTAATGGGTGACAAGTGGACGCAGGTGTGTGGTGGGAGTCTGTGTATGAGTGTGTGTGTGTGCATGCATGTGTGTTTGTGTGTGCAGCAACAAATAAGAAAACAACTGACAGCTGGTGGGTGTTCTGGGAGAGAGAGGGGTGTGACTGTAGACTGGCAAGGGCCTAGCTCAGGGCTCAACCTGCCAGCAGGAACCAATTAACAACTAGAAAAGCACTCATAGAGCGCATACCTCCGCCAAGGCTCCTTCCGTCCCTCATGGATCACCTCCAAAATGTAATGGGTTTGTGTGTAGGCCTATAGCCACTTGTGGTGAAAATGGCATCAAAGTCTGTCCATCAGTTTTGGAGTATTGTTGCTAACACACTGTGAGAAGATAAGAGCCTTGGCTGAGGTATGCATTCTCAGATCATCACCAAAATATAATGGGTTCCTCTGTAGCCCAAGAACCACCTCTGGTGAAAATTTCATCCAAATCCATCCAGTAGTTTTTGTGTAATCTTGCTGCACAAATACAAACAAAGGCCTTGGTGGAGGTATGCACTCTCAGATCATCACCAAAATCTAATCATCTGTTCCCCGTGCCATTACACACCTTTCCTGAAAATTTCGTCAAAATCTGTTAATAACTTTTTGAGTTATGTTGGTAACAGACAGACAGACAGACAGACAGACAAACCCCAGTAAAAACATTACCTCCTTGGCGGAGGTAAAAATCAGAAGCTACAGCCACAAATCATGGGCGGAGATGAAACACCAGCTCCGCACATGACACCTGTTACTGAGCTGTTGGCCATTAGTGAGTTTGAAGATTTCAAACACGTTCTCAGTCCAGGCATGTATTACTCTCCCTTTCAATCATAGCCATTCATGTCAGTATTTGAAAAAAAAAAAAAACGCCCACTTGTAACACAGCCGCTAAGTCTTCATAAGACTAAGACATTTGCATTTAATCATGGCACCAAAGAAAGGCAATATCCTTGCAAACTCCCAAAGGGTCTCTTGTTTTATTTGTGTATATAATGCTAAATCTGTGCATTATTACAAAAAACAATCATTCCTGGATATCAGAACAGCAATCATTCACTGCTTGTTGGAGTTTTTTGTTAAGATTCAACTGCCACCTGCTGCCCTGGGAGAAGTTCCATTCATCTCCACAATAAGGTACAACTGTACTTTGGTGAAGTAAGCGTGGGGAGTACTCCTTGGATAATAAACTCTCTGAGCTATGAGGATGCATTAAATTCCACCAGGAAACAAGGAATACAAACATTATTCTTCCCCCAACCATCAACACTGGGGCTCCTCAGGGTTGTGTTCTGAGTCCACTTCTCTACTCCCTATACACACAGGACTGCGCGGCCAAGTCCAGCTCCAATGTCAACATTCAATATGTGGATGACACTTCATTGTTGGAAATGATCGTGGAATAAGATAAGATAAGCCTTTATTAGTCCCACAATGGGGAAATTCCAGGATTACAGCAGCAAAGGGATAGCAGCACTCAGAGCAATAGTAAATAAGATAATAAGGTAAGAACTGGTTAGCCAAAGCAGTAAATGAATATACATATGTACACAGTTATATACACAGTGCAGGAGCATTGCAGCTAGATGGAAGAAACAGCATTACGGTTTGTTAAATTACCCTGCAGAATATGAATATGCACCCAAACAGTATATTTCACATTTGAATCCCAGTGTTGTTGCCACCCTCAGTAATGATTGACAATAACATAATGATTACAATTCTGTCTACAGAGACAAGGTCAGCCATCTGACACAATGGTGTCAGGAAAAAGACCTTGCCCTCAATGTCTACAAGACCAAGGAGCTGATTGTAGACTTCAGGCATACAAGGAGAACACATGCTCCCATTTACGTCAATGGAGCACCAATAGATGAGGTCAGCCCATTCAGATTTCTCAGTGTGACCATTAGACGGTGAACACAAACCTTTAATATGATGAGGAAGGCCCAACAACACCTGTACAACCTCCAGTGCCTGAAGAAATATTTCAGTGTGAGCCCTAGAATTCTCTGGTCCTTCTACAATAGTTCCATTGGAAGAATTCTGCTATCGTGCTGTGTCGTTTGGATGGAAGTTGCACCACAGAGGAACAGAACACTCTCCAGAGGGCAGTGAAGGAGGCGGAGCGCATCATGGGAGGTGAGCTTTCCTCCTTCCAGGGTACATGTGAGTATCGATGCTTTACTGGGATCAACAGGTCATTAAAAACGCTTATCACCCCAACCGCAACCTCTTCTAGTCCAGTAGGAACCTGCGGCCTGGAAAACTATATAAATGCATCCCTAGTCACACAACCAGGATGCTAAAGAGCTACTTTCCAACTGTTATCAGGTTGCTAACTAAGCCCCCTCCACAAATGTCTGCGAACTTCAAAATTCCTAGGAACTGGGAGATTCTTATGAACCCATATTCATATATCCATATCCCCCCTATCCATAAGAATCTTTGTGGCCGTAGCTTAACTGATAAATCTGAAAATGATTTTCTCATGAATATTTGTGACTTTTTTTGTAAAGTTGAGATTTTATTCTCAAAAATTTTTGATTTTTGTGAAAAATTTTGACTTTTTCCACAATTTTCAACTTTTTTATCATAAACTTCTAACTTTTTTCATATTCCTTTACATTTGAGCAACAATAGAAGAAAAATGATTTCAACATTTAATAAAATGGAATTATAATTGTCTTTCTGACCTTTGACATTGACCTTATGGATGCAGATCCACCAGACGATCACTGCGTGCAAGTTTGGTGAGCATTGGGGCAACTGCTTATTTGTGACTTTTTTTGTAAAGTTGAGATTTTATTCTCAAAAATTTTTGATTTTTGGGAAAAATTTTGACTTTTTCCACAATTTTCAACTTTTTTATCATAAACTTCTAACTTTTTTCATATTCCTTTACATTTGAGCAACAATAGAAGAAAAATGATTTCAACATTTAATAAAATGAAATTATAATTGTCTTTCTGACCTTTGACATTGACCTTATGGATGCAGATCCACCAGAGGATCACTGCGTGCAAGTTTGGTGAGCATTGGGGCAACTGCTTAAAACGGGGCTCTAGAGTTGGAACGTTCATGAACAATTCGTTCGAGTGTACTAGTTGTTTTGGGTGAACAAACTGTACTGAATCACTTACCATGACTGAACGAATCACTTGGGAAGTAGCGGCCATTTTATCCCACACTTCTGAATCACACACACGTCATTGACTGGTAGCTCTCCTACCCTTGTACAGCCTATTACAGCCTCACAAACTTGGAGCTCCAGAAGGACTAGCTTTTATTGGATGAAAGACTTCTCCTGCCTGGCCTGCAGGAACCAGAAAGTAATAATGGATTGATTCAACACAAGGAAATGAAACAGCGAAAGGGATTTTTGAAGTGAGAGATATATCATTTAGTTGCTGAGGAGCAACTTTGGTGGTAGTGAGGGCCACAATTTTTTTTTCCTCACTTCCTGAGGGCCAGATTTACCTGTTAACCTTCAGGGGTGGGGGTAGTTGGAGGGGGGGTATTTTCTTCAAAATAAAAAGTTTAACAATTAAAATTGAAAATGAAAATGAAAGTTACTCAATGTTTTATTCAATTCAACTTTATTCATATAGTGCCATTTCACAACAACAGTCATCTCGTAGCACTTTCAGCTGTAAGGGAAAACCCCACAATTGCAGAAAGACCCCAGTAATCAGGCGATCCCCTGTGAGCAAGCAATTGGCAGCGGTGGAGAGGAAAAACTCCCTTTTATCAGGAAGAAACCTCCAGCAGAACCAGGTTCAGGGAGGGGCAGTCATCTGCTGCGACTGGCTGGGGGTGAGGGGACAGAGAAGAAGAAGAAAAGAACAGACATGTAGAGAGCAAACAGCATGACGGGGACTCAATCTATGGGAGAGAACAAACAGATGTTAATGACCAGCAAAAATATTTCACTGCGAGTGAAGAAAGGAGTGAAGCCCAGTGCACTGTTGGAGGTCCCCTGGCTGTCTAAACCTACAAGCAGCATTACTAAGGTAGGGTTCAGGGCACCCGATCCCACCCTAACTATAAGCTATGTCAAAAAGGAAGGTTTTAAACCTATTCTTAAAAACAGAGATTGGGTATGACTCCCGAATCCAGATTGGGAGCTTGTTCCACAGGAGAGGAGCTTGATAACTGAAGGCTCTGCCTCCCATTGCACTTTAGGAGATTCTAGGTATTACAAGTAATCCGGTATTTTGGGAGTGTAGTGCTCTGTTAGGATTTTTAGGGTAGTATCAGATCTTTTAAATAAAAAAGAGGCCTGATTATTTAGAGCTCTGTAAGTGAGAAGAATGATTTTAAATTTAATTCTTAATTCTATAGGAAGCCAATGAAGGGAGGCCAGAACCGGAGAGATATGATCTCTCTTTCTAGTACCCGTTAAAACTCTTGCTGCAGCATTTTGGATCAGCTGAAGACTTTTTAAAGACAGCCTGATAATAAAGAGTTACAATAATCTAATCTAGAGCTAACAAAAGCATGTATCAGTTTCTCAGCATCACTCTGAGACAAGATGCTCCTAATCTTGGCAATATTACACAACTGATAGAAGGCAGTCTAAGAAGCAAATTTAATATGTGAATTGAAAAACAGATTTGATCAAAAATAACTTCAAGGTTCCTCACAGAACTATTCAGAGAAAGAGTAACCACATCCAAACTAAGAGTTTGATTTGGAAAGGTATTTCTAAGATTTTTTGGACCAACAAGAATGATTTCAGTCTTATCTGAATTTAATAGCAAGACTTGAAAAGGATTAAGCGGGAGAAGATGGATGGATGGATGGAAATTACAAGTCATCCAAGCTTTGATTTCCTTAAGACAAGCCTCTAATTTGGCTAATTGATTACTGTCATCTGGCTTCATTGACAAGTATAATTGTGTGTCATCTGCATAACAATGAAAATGTATGCAGTGATTTCTAATAATGTTGCCTAGCAGAAGCATATATAAACTAAAAAGAATAGGGCCTAGCACAGATCCCTGTGGAACTCCATGACTGAGCTTTGAGTTGAAAGAAAACTCATTACTGACATGAACAAACTGGAACCTAGCAGATAAATAAGATTTAAACCACTGCAACAAAGTTCCATGAAGTCCAACAAGGTGTTCTAGTCTATCAAGTAAAATATTGTGATCGATAGTTTCAAAAGCTGCATGAAGGTCCAAAAGAACAAGTACAAAAACAAGTCCATTATCAGATGCGATAAGGAGGTCATTAGTGACCTTCACTAAAGCTGTTTCAGTACTGTGATGGATTCTAAACCCAGATTGAAACTCTTCAAATAAAACCATTTCCCTGCAAGTGGTCAAATAGTTGCGTAGCAACAACTCTTTTTAAGATTTTTGAAATGAAAGGGAGATTAGAGATTGGTCTATCGTTAGCTAAAACTCCTGGCTCCAGTATTGACTTTTGAAGTAAGGGTTTAATTACAGCAGTTTTAAAAGCCTGCAGTACATGGCCTAATGTTAATGAAGAAGTGATTATTTTGAAAAATAGAGCTACCAATAAATGAGAAGACTTCTTTAAATAACGTGGTAGGAATAGGGTCTAAAAGACAAGTTGAAGGCTTGGATGAGGAAATTATTTTGTCTATCTTTAAAAGGTCAATTGGACTAAACTCATCCAAACAGATATCAGTTGAAGGAGTTGTAGTAGTTACTGTATTTAAGTTAATGGTGGGAAGAATCTAACTGATTTTATTTCTGATAGATGAAATTTTATTATTGAAGAAGTTCATAAAGTCCTGACTAGTAAGCTCTAAGGGAATGCTACGATTGACAGAGTCCTGACTCTTTGTCAGCCTGGCTACAGTGCTGAAAAGAAACCTGGGATTATTCTTGTTCTCATCTATTAATGCAGAATAATAACTTGTTCTAGCTTTCCTAAGAGATTTTTTATAAATTAGAAGTTGATTTCTCCAAGCTAAATATATTTCATCTAATTTAGTGGCATGCCATTTTTTTTCTAATTGACGAGTCTTCTGTTTTAAGCTATGAATTTCTGTGTTGAACCAAGGAGTTAGAAATCTCTGATTAGACTTTTTCTTTTTTAAAGGGGCCATCATGTCTAGAGTCTGATGCAGAAAAGCTGTCACACTATCTACCATGCTATTGATTACAGAAGGCGCGAGCTCTCCATCGCTTATCTCTGTTGTGTTGACACATGGCACTGAGGAAACAGTCTGCTTAAATTTGGTAACAACATCATCTGAGAGATATCTACTGTAGTAATATTTTTCTTTAGGAGCCAAATCGTCAGAAATACTAAAATGAAAAGTTAACAGACAATGGTCTGACAGTACAGGGTTATGAGGAGACACTACCAGATTTTCTATTTCTATGCCATATGTCAGAACAAAGTCCAATGTATGGTGGAGATAATGGGTAGAATTTCCTACTTTCTGAGAAAACCCCATCGAGTCTAATATTGAATTAAATGCCAAATTAAGGCAATCACTATCTACATCTACATGTATATTGAAGTCCGCTACTATAATTATTCTATCTGATTTCAGCACTAAATTTGCTAAGAATTCGGTAAGTTTGGATAAAAAGTTTGAGTAGGCTGAGCGAGGACGATAAACTATGGCAAATAAAATTGGGTTTAGACTAAAACTGCAAACATGCCCAATACTGAGAACCAGGCCCTCAAGGGAATTATAACGTGTTTTGTTGCTCTATATTAACTAGTAATATGGAACGATAAATTGTTGCTACTCCTCCTCCATGACCAGAACTTATGGGATTTTGACAGTTTAAATAAACAGTGTCATGAGCCTGAGAGCAGTTTGTCACTGTGCACACACTAGTGCAAGAGATTTGTTAAACAGCAGTGAGAGGTGACATGGGAAAAAAATGACTAAAATGCAATTAAAGGCAATAAATCCTCAGGAGAGTGAGGAGAGCTAAGCACAAAGCAAACCATACCAGACCAGACAGCAACACAGGAAGTGACTATACATTACCACAGGAAGCCTGACAGTTTATCAAATTAGAATTAAAACTACTGATAAAATTATGTCATAACCTAATTTTTAAAAGGCTCCATCAAAATGATGAGCCAAGAGAAATTCTGGACAGTAATCAATAAAAAAGCCAAGAAGAAAAGGAAATATGATCGACCCATCCATCCATCCATCTGCTACCACTTTTCTGGAGGTCCGGGTCACAGATGCAGCAGTTCAAGCAGAGAAGTCCAGACTTCCCTCTCCCCAGTCACCTGCTCCAGCTCTTCAGAGGGGATACCAAGGTGTCCCCAGACCAGCTGGGAGACATAGTCTCTCCAGCGAGTCCTGGGTCTGCCCTGGGGTCTCCTCCCAGTGGGACATGCCCGAAACACCTCAAGTGGGAGGCGTCCAGGAGGCATCTTGATCAGATGCCCAAACCACCTCAACTGACTCCTTTCAATGTGGAGGAGCAGCGGTTCTACTTTGAGCCTCTCCCGGATGACTGAGCTCCTCACCCTATCTCTAAGGGTGAGTCCAGCAATCCTACGAAGAAAGCTCATTTAAGCCACTTGTATCTGTGATCTCATTCTTTCGGTCATTACCCAAAGCTCATGACCATAGGTAAGAGTAGAAATGTAGATTGACCAGTAGCTAAAGCCAAGTGCGAACTGCGCAAGACTAGACAGCACAGCACATCAGCTAACGTGATGATGCATGCCTGCCCCACATGTGCCAGGACATTCTGTGCCAAAATTGGATTGATCAGTCATCTCAGGACTCACCGTCAACCGTCAACTGATCAACAGGATTACGAGGTCATCATTGACAACGATGGACAAACAACAACAGATTGACCAGTAAATCGACAGCTTTGCCTTAGAGCTAAGCTCCCTCTTCACCACAACAGACCAGTACAATGTGTGATGGGCGGCGAGAGCGTGCCCCCTCCATCCCGTTCATCTCTCCACTGCTCATCAGTGCACCTGAAGGAGAGGACACACCTGCGCCCTCTTATTAGCCAGCGTATTTAAGGAAGCTCACTTCAGTGATCTGAAGCTCATCTGGGTATACTACCATACAGACAAGTCGTCTCCTACACAACGGTAAAAGAAGTTATTTATCACTGTGCTTTCTCTCCTTGGTGCAGGTTGCTGCCATCATGTAGGTGTGTCGCTGAGGGCTGCGCGCGCACTCCTGCCACAACTTTTCCCACAACGGAAACCTCCGCCCGGTCAGACTCCACCCGCAGTCCCTTGCCCTGCCGGTTCGTCTATTCTCCGCTGGGGTTCGACCTGCGCTTCCTCGGAGCCCACGTAAATGGTAATTTGGCTCCCCCATTTTCCCTATCTCCATTCCTCTGCTCACAGCTCTCACTTTCTCTCCACAGGCCCATTCCTCTGGCGAGCGACTGTTCTGTAGCAGAGCAGATTTTGATACTTAATAAAACATTCAAATGTGTATACTGTTTGATTGTCTCTTT
Organism: Pholidichthys leucotaenia; assembly: GCA_020510985.1. Lineage (NCBI taxonomy): Eukaryota > Metazoa > Chordata > Actinopteri > Cichliformes > Pholidichthyidae > Pholidichthys > Pholidichthys leucotaenia. The sequence goes on from CM035840.1 coordinate 9,208,806, forward strand.
GTTGCTGCACCTTGCACGTGGGCTGAATATCCTAATCAGTCATGACAGAACAAGCCAGCCTTAACCTCAGCTCAGCAGGTGCAACGGGGACAATCTGCTACGGATCGCTTAGAAGCAACCGAGCAACAGGTCACTGTGATGAACCAGCAGCTGCAAACTATGATGCAGCAACTGGATACCATCACGCGTCATTTGGTTGGGGCAGCTCCTCCGGCTCCTCCTCCTCAGCTTGCTCCCGTTATTCATCCACCAGTTCGCCATACCACCTCCGTTCCCTCACCTGCCCCATACGCGGGGGAGGTGGGGAAATGTAAGGAGTTTTTACACCAGGTACGGATGTATTTGGAGCAGGCTGGGGGGGAGTACCTGACAGATATCACAAAAATTCAGTTTTTCACCCTACTGCTACAGGACCGGGCCCTTAGCTGGGCCTGGGCCACAGCAGACAGCCCTGAGGGCCGTAGTTTCATGTTTGACCAATTTGTGGCCACTTTTTGTCGCACGTTTGACCACACCGAGTCAGGGGAACACTATGAGCCACCTTATGACTCTCCGCCAGGGGGCTTGGTCTGTGGCTGAGTTCTCTCTGGAGTATCAGGTCGAAGCGGAAGACTCGGGATGGAACGAGGTTGTGTTACGCAGCGCGTTCCTCCACAGGCTGAATGACCATTTCCGCAACGATCTGGCGGTTCATGCTGTTCCTGAGATGCTCGATGGTCTTATTGATCAGGCTGTGGGATTGGACAACTGCCACCGTGAGTGCACGAATGAGCGACAGGCCTCCTCTCGCTGGCCCGCCAGGCGTGTGCTCGCCGTGGGGACTGACACCGGGGGGGGCCAGACCTCATCCCGAACCGATGGATCTCAGCCAGGTTCGTCTAACCGAGGCTGAGCGTCGGCAAAGGAAGAGCTGGCATGTGCTTGTACTGTGCTTCCCTGGAGCACGATCGGGACGAGTGCCCCCGGCAGCCAAAAGATGCAGCCCGTCAGTAACCGTGGGGGGTCTGACGGGCGGGACCAGGTCAACTTCCCCACAGCATTTTCTCTATTCCGGCCCTCGTGCAATTGCTGGGGGTCGAGAGGAGGGTCATGGCATTAGTCAATTCAGGGGCAGAGGGCAATGTTATGTCGGTCCAGCTCGTGCGGGACCTGGGAATTCCCACTTCTAAATTGTCCCCCCAACAATGTGTTACCACCATATCTGGCAGCAAGGTCGCAGTGGTCGCCGAATGCACGCGGCCAGTTGCCATCCTCCTGTCCGGGAATCATTGGGAGGAACTAGTGCTCCTAGTTCTCCCAGATTCATCTTCCCCAATGATTCTTGGTTATCCGTGGCTCTGGAGGCACAGCCCCATGATAAATTGGGGGGCGAAATTCCATCTCCTCCTGGAGCCCTTTTTGTTTAAGATAAGATAAGATAAGATAAGCCTTTATTAGTCCCACAATGGGGAAATTCCAGGATTGCAACAGCATAGGGATAGCAACACTCAGAGCAACAATCAGAAGGCAAGAAAAAACAACATCTAGTAAACATATGTCCATATTACTATAAATGTATATATATATATATAGACACACAGTGCAGAGCATTATGGCTGGTGAATGTGCAGCAGAAAGTCTAAGCTCTCTCTCCGTGGATGCAGCGGGCCAGCTGGAAGTCTTTGGGCATGATGGTGACCCCCTTAGCGAAGAAGAGACCACCAGGTGGGCCTCGCTGGTCTCCTGCAGAGCCATGACGGCGAAGCTCAGGAAACGCAGGACGGTCTTGAAGTCCTGAGCGATCTCCCTCACCAGGCGCTGGACGGGCAGCTTACGGATGAGCAGCTCCGTGGATTTCTGGCAGCGACAGATCTCTCTCAGAGCCACGGGCCTGTGACGGCGAGGCCTCTTCACTCTGCCGGTGGCCGGAGCGCCTCTCCGAGCAGCCCTGGTGGCTAGCTGTCTCCTGGGGGGGGGGGGGGGGGGCTTCTTCCTCCAGTAGATTTTACGGGCGGTCTGCTTGGTTCTTGCCATCGCTCTTTATTATTCTGTCTTATATTTCTTTCACGCCGCCTTTCTTTTCACGTTTGGCCAATTGTTTAAGTTCAGCGGAATGTGCTCCATCCCTCCCAGTCTCTTCTCCTCCGGTTGAGCCGCCGGATCTCAGCCTCATCCCCCGGGCTTATTATGATTTAGTGGAGGTCTTCAGCAAGTCGAAAGCACTGTCGCTGCTGCCTCATCATTCTTACGACTGTGCTGTGGACCTCATCCCGGGGCGAATCTGCCATCCAGCCGGCTCTATAGTATTTCGGGGCCGGAGAGGGAGGCCATGCAGAGGTATGTTAAAGAGTCGCTGAACGCCGGCCTCATTCTGCCATCTTCGGCTCCTCTCGGGGCCAGGTTCTTCTTTGTCGGCAAGAAGGATAGCTCGCTCCGCCTGTGCTTCGATTACCGTAACCACAACACTATAACAGTCAAGGACAAATATCTCCTGCCCTTGATGAATTCCGCGTTTGAGTTCCTTCAGTGCTCACGGGTGTTTACCAAATTAGACTTACGCAACGCATACCATCTCATTCGCATTCGTGAGGGGGACGAGAGGAAGACAGCGTTTAAAACACACTTGGGGCAATTCGAGTATTTGGTGATGCCGTTTGGGCTCACCAACGCCCCCGCTGTCTTCCAACGATTAATTAACGACGTCCTCCATGATATGCTCTACCAATTTGTGTTTGTCTATTTGGATGACTTTTTGATTTTCTCCCGCTCACCAGAGGAACATGAGGTCCACATAAGGGCCATTTTCCAATGGCTCTTGGAGAACCAGCTCTACGTTAAGGTCGAGAAGTGCGAGTTCTCCACAACATCTTCTTCCTTCTTGGGCTTCATAGTAGCTGAGGGGAGACTGATTGCCCAACCCGGCCAAGGTGAGAGCAGTGCTTGATTGGCTGATGCCCCACTCCCGCAGGGAGCTTCAATGCTTCCTCGGGTTTGCGAACTTCTATCGCAGGTTCATCAGGAACTTTAGTGGGGTTGCACTGCCCTTAACACAGCTGACCCCTGTTAAGGGCCCCTTTCGGTGGACCGAGGCAGCGGAGCAGGCCTTTTCTAAATTAAAGGGCCTGTTCACTGATACACCAATTTTGGCCTAGGTCGACACGCAGCTCTAGTTCATCCTTGAGGTGGATGCTTCTGATTCGGAGGTGGGCGCTGTCCTGTCACAGCACACATCCTCCGACCAGAAGCTCCATCAGTGCGTGTATTTCTCTCATCGGCTCACGTCGGCTGAGAGGAATTATGACGTGGGGGACAGAGAGCTGCTCGCCATTAAATTGGCATTAGAGGAATGGAGACATTGGCTAGAGGGGGCTATGCACCCTATTGTTGAGCGGACCGATCACAAGAACCTTGAGTACTTGCAGTTGGCCCGCCGACTTAACGCCAGGCAGGCCCGCTGGGCTTTATTTTTCCAGCAGTTTAATTTTACCATCACCTACCAGTCTGGTTCTCGGAATACTAAACCAGATGCACGATCGTGCCAGTTAGATTCCAAGGAGGTAGCGCCCCCTTCCCCTCCCCAACCCATTCTTCCCTCTCCGTGCGTCCTTGGTGCCCTTACGTGGGATATTGAGCGGAGGGTTTGTGTAACAAACAGCGGCAGCGATGCGAGGCAGATTTCAATTCTCCAATTTTCTGATTTTTATTTTATTAACTTACAAGTAGATAGTTCCAGGCATCCGACACGATCCTTCAAAACTCTCTGCAAACAAACGACCCAACACCTTTTATATATTACCAGAGATAATTAGGGCTGATTAGCCCCTACCATAATCCCAGGCAAAACAATCAACATTCCCATTGTTTTCCACATACCCACTGATCTCTAAAAATACATAAATACTTCCCAACTATATACAATACAAATACTGTATAAATAACATATAATAAATAACAATATAAATAATTCAATAAATATTTCAATCCCCTATTTACAAATGTTAAACCACCCCTCTAACTTACCATACATGTTTCCTTCCTGCTGGTGTCCTATAAAAGGCCCTCAACCCCTCACAGAGTCTTTTGCTTGGACACCCACAGGAAGCATGTTGGCAAAGGTATGTGAAATAACTCATTATCCATTATTTTACCCAAAATACTTAACCATACCAATTATCTCCCAAGGGCATTCAAATTAGACAAAGACAGATCCCAAAATAATATGTGCACTATACAAACAATCATAATAACATTTACCATAATACAAATACAACACAAACACACATACAATAACTCATAACAGTGGTGACATCCCATCATCACAGTTTGTCAGGCCCAGTCTCGGGAGCCTGTGCCGGCAGGGTGCCCCCCAGATCGCCTGTACGTCCCCGCTGTCCTCCGCAGTGACGTCATCCACTGGGGTCACGCCAGCCGCTTTGCCTGTCATCCTGGAATCACCCGTACTATCGATCTGGTTCAGCGGGGGTTCTGGTGGCCCACACTGCGGCAGGACATGCAGGAGTACGTACGAGCCTGTCAGACCTGTGTCTGGGGCAAGTCCAATTCCTCCCCCCCATCTGGACTCCTCCATCCCCTCCCCGTTCCTGGTCGACTGTGGTACCACATTGCCATGGACTTCGTCACTGGACTTCCCCCTCCCGCAGCAAAACTATGATTCTAACCATCGTAGACCGTTTCTCCAAGGCTGTCCACCTGGTGGCACTCCCCAAACTTCCTTCGGCCTTAGAGATGGCCGTTCTGCTGACGGATGATTTTATTTAACGCCATGGCATCCCAGTGGATATTGTGTCTGATTGGGGGCCGCAGTTTGCATCTCAGGTCTGGAAGGCCTTCTGCCGCACCTTGGGAACCACAGTGAGCCTCTCCTCTGGGAACCACCCACAGAGCAACGTGCAGGCAGAGCACATCAATCAGTCCTTGGAGGTCACCTTGCCGTGTGTGGCAGCCGAGCACCCTTCATTGTGGAGTTCACATCTGACCTGAGTGGAGTATTCTATGAACTCAGCTGTTTCCTCGTCTACGGGGCTTACTCCCTTTGAAGCATCTTTGGGGTACACGCCTCCAGTACTGCCTATGGCTGAGAGGGAGGTCACGGTTCCTTCGGTGAGGGCTCATGCTCGCCGCTGCAGGCGCATCTGGAGGTCTACACGCGTCGTTCTTACCCGCTCTGTGGAGCGCAACCGGGCAGCGGAGGACAAACATCAGACGCCTGCACCCAAGTACACAGTGGGACAGCAGGTCTGGTTGGCGGCCAGTCAGGTGCCCTTGAAGACTGCATCCAAGAAGCTGTCTCTGCGCTTTATCGGGCCCTTCCCGCTCTCCATAATTATCAACGATGCCTTGGTTCAGCTGAGCCTCCTACCTGCCCTCCATGTGAACCCGACCTTTCACATCTCTCACATCAAGCCCCTCTCGGTCGGTCCTCTGTGCCCCCCTTCCTTCCCGAAGCCACCTTCTCCTCCCCGGATCATCAACGGTCACCCCGCCCACATGATCCGCTGGATCTTGGATGTTCGCCGTCGGGGCCGGGGTCTCCAGTATTTGGTGGATTGGGAGGGCTATGGCCCGGAAGAGCAATCCTGGGTTCCTTCAGCCTGGATCTTCGATAAAGAGATGCTCCGGTCCTACCATCAGACCCATCCCAATAAGCCCTGTGGACCGCCAGGAGGCGCTCCTAGAAGGGGGGGCCCTGTCATGGGCGGCGAGAGCACGCCCCTCCTTCCCGTTCATCTCTCCACTGCTCATCAGTGCACCTGAGGGAGAGGACACACCTGCGCCCTCTTATTAGCCAGCGTATTTAAGGAAGCTCGCTTCAGTGATCTGAAGCTCGTCTGGGTATACTACCATACAGACAAGTAAGTCGTCTCTTACACAATGGTAAACAAAGTCATTTATCATTGTGCTTTCTCTCCTTGGTGCAGGTTGCTGCCATCATGTAGGTGTGTCGCTGAGGGCTGCGCGCGCTCTCCTGCCACAACTTTTCCCACAACGGAAACCTCCGCCCGGTCAGACTCCACCTGCAGTCCCTTGACCTGCTGGTTCATTTATTCCCCGCTGGGGTTCGACCTGCGCTCCCTCGGAGCCCACGTAAGTGGTAATTTGGCTCCCCCATTTTCCCTATCTCCATTCCTCTGCTTACAGCTCTCACTTTCTCTCCACAGGCCCATTCCTCTGGCGAGTGACTGTTCTGTAGCAGAGCAGATTTTGATGTTTAATAAAACATTCAAACGTGTATATTGTTTGACTGTCTCTTTGTTGCTGCACCTTGCACGTGGGCTGAATATCCTAATCAGTCATGACACAATGTCCACATCACTGCAGATGCTGCTCTGATCCGTCTATCAATCTCACGCTCCATTCTCCCCTCCCTCATGAATAAGACACCGAGATACTTAAACTCCTCCACATGTGAGAACTTCGCGGTCTGATGCCAAGCTTCCTAAACTGGCTTTTGGGACGTGGAATGTCACCTCTCTGGTGGGGAAGGAGCCTGAGCTGGTGCATGAGTTTGAGAGATACCGGCTAGATATAGTCGGCCTCACCTTAACACACAGCTCCAGTTCTGGAACCAGTCTCCTGGAGAGGGGCTGGAGCTTGGCCTACTCTGGAGTTGCCCTGGGCGAGAGGCGACGAGCAAGGGTGGGTATTCTTCTACCCCCCCCCCCCCGCCTTGATGCCTCTATATTGGAGTTTTCCCTAGTGGATGAAAGGGTTGTTTCCCTGCGCCTTCGGGTTAGGAAATATGATGATGAAGAAAAATGTTTTTAAAATATTAGAAGAATATGGTCAAAGTAATAAAATGTTTACTGATAAACTGCAGCTCTGCGATGGACTGGCGAGCTGTCCAGGGTGTACCCTGCCTCTCGCCCAAAGACGCTGGGATAGGCTCCAGCCCTCTCATGACCTGAAAAGGATTAATCGGTAGAAGATGGATGGATGGATGATAAATATGTTACCTTTCTGGTTTAAATTAGCCTTTTTTTTTTCAAATCAATATTTTATTTTGATATTAGATGTGCAAGCTTCTATTGATAAATTTGCATCATTTTATTTACGCTAGGTGTTGTGTGAACATGCAGCGGCCTCCCTTCTTTCTTTGTGTTTTGTGCAATTTAGTGTTGTTTAAATTACTCTTAAGTGTATATTCATGTGCTTAATGTCTGTATATGATGCTGCACACAAACTACAATCACCACAGCCTTCTGGAGATAAGGAATATGTCCAAACATTACATCTTGGACCACAAACTCCGTGGCCTAGGTCTCTTCCACCAGACCTCTAATACCCCTGAACTCGACTGTTGTGTCTCATCCCAAATGGAGATGGCATAGACGTGCAAGCGGTGACGAAAGAGAGGTAAACGTGGAAGTATCCAAATGAAGCTAGCCACTAGCCCACACAGACTCTCAATTCCTTCCCTCATTCTGGCCAATGTACGCTCACTAGACAACAAAATAGACCACATACAGCTCCTTTGAACTTCGCAACATCATGAGCAGAACTGCTGTGTTTTTATCTTTACGGAAACATTGTTAAATGACAATATACCAAGCTCTGCCATTCAGTTAGCAAAGCTAACATCCTGCTGTAGTGATAGTGTTCACAGAAGGAGGGAAAACCCGAGGCGGCGGGGTCTGTGTGTACATCAGTGACGCTTGGTGCCGTCATGCAACTGTTGTACACAAACACTGTTCTCCATTGGTAGAGTTTATGATCATCAAGTGTCATCCCTTTTACATTCCGAGAGAATTTTCATTTGTTCTACTCGTTGCTGTGTATGCCCCGCCCACTGCCATCAGCAAGAGAAGTAAAGCACTAGAAGAACTCTATCAGGCCATCAGTGAGGCCAGTGTTGCCAGACATACGATAATCATTGTATTTGTAAGATAATTTTGCCTTTTGTACGATGCATGATCAAAAATTTCAAAAATCCCATAATGTACGATAATTTGACCCCTTCATTAAGTGGCTAAGTTTATACATTAGCAAACACAGCCGGGATACAGATCCTGCACAAAGTGCGGATACATTCTACGCTTGTTTTTACACATCGTCTCATGTGCGCGGGCTGCATGGAAGGTGACAGAAGGTTCAGTGACGGTAGCAGAGAGGGGGCCTCGGATGGAGTCTACTGATGGGATCCACAGTTCACTGAAACATACTGAGTTTAGCTAAAAAAGATCTGTGAGAAATAGTGGTACACCAAATCACTCAGTGCTGTACAGGAGCTCCAACTATCTACCATGGGAGTTGACTAAACCAAGTGGGTGGGGCTTGCTTGCTGCTCAGGCAAGTGATTCAGCTGGTGATCCCTGGCTTTCATTACAGTTCTGGTGAGTGATTCAGGACAATCCATTCACAAATAAAAACTAGTACACTCAATCAAATCGTTTGCGTACGTTACAGCACCAATGCAGGCTCGGCAGACTCAACAAGTAAGCAACATTACCAGCAGGTTAAGAAATGAATGAGGGGGGAAACACCCCAGTTTACTGGGTGGTTCAAAACTGTTGTTGGCATTAGCACTAAAGCTTTCTGTTGCTGCTGCAATGTGCAAACGTTTGTGCAAAAATGCCACAGGATTGTGATTCTCAATAAAACTGTGAAACAGGTCTCTGCTTCAATTATCAGAAGCCTTTTTGTAGTAGTTTAGGCGGATTGATGTTTACTCCTAATGTGTCATAAAATGCTGTTTAGAAGGGCCAAGAAGGACACGAAGTGCATGGTTTTTGCACATTTATTAACCCCTTGCACTCCGGTCAATTTCCCTAAAAACGCCAAAAATTAACGTGCCCAAATTAAATCAAAAGCTGTTCTTCAACCCTTTGCAGCATCTTCATGGGGTTGGTCTCATTTAAAAGAAAACACTTTGAATTTTTTTGGCAAACCAGTCATAATCTCCCTAAGTCCTCCGGCCACTGAGTTACAGTCATCTAAACATAGTGAACTTGAAGAAAATAAATTTGGCCTGGGTGTTTGTTTGGATACAAATGCTTGCAAATAACACACAGCTGTCAGATCCGGGATGGAAAATGCAACAGAAATGTAGAACCAAGTATTATCCAGCTGAGGTCCAAATTTTGTAACAATATCACAAAAAATGAATATATTACACAGCTTTTTCCTCAGGTAGTTCCCAGGTGTTTTGGAACTGTGCCAAATTGTGCCAAATGGCACAGTTTAGCAAAACGTCTGTAACTTTTGAATGATTCAAAGTAGAAGCTTCATTTTGGGCTCTAATGAAAGGTCACACTCAGGGCTGTCTGTGTGTGTGTGGGGGGGGGGTTGTCCCCCCCCCTCGCTACAGAGGATGGACATCGGCCATCGCTACACAACGGATTAGCCTCATGTGGCGATGTGGGACAGCAGCACAGTCACTGCGGCTTCACCCCCCCCCCTCGCTACAGAAGTATAGTGGAGGTGGGGGGGCGGCGTTCACGGTCTGTACGCGGCAAACAACCCCTTGTACCACGGCGTACGAACTTCAGACTTCGTGCGCCACACAGTTGTAATTTACCGATCGGTCAAAAGTCATTTTGGATTACAATTTTCAGGGATAAATAATAATTTAGCTTATAACACCTTACCTCTTCACAGCAGCAGCGGAGCTGGCGAACTTCTCTTCCTCACTGTCAGACGAACGCGACGCTGGTCTGCTCGTGGTTCTGGTCTCGCGACCCGATCAAAACATAATTCCATTATTGCGGTTTTGTGCTTCCATGATTGCGGTTTTTGGCGAACGATTTTTCAAAACAAATAACAGTAGTAATTAAAAAAAGACTGGCGAAGGCGTGTGTGTCACTCAGCCTTCGTCGTCAGCCTCCGTTGGTCTATGACCATGGAAGAAATCATAACGTCTACTCTGCTGGAACCAAAACAAAATAAGCACCGCCTGTGGCCGAACATGCCGATGCGCGAATGGCACTCCCTGTCACACAGGTTGCATTTGTGGATGGTCTCCGTGCTGCTGGGTCTGTGGGGTTCTTCCTGCGGGTCCTTTTTTGATCCGCTGCAGCAGCCAGTCTTCACCCAGCCTTAAAAAAAAACAGCTCGCGAACTTCTCTGCTTCAATTGGCTCACTGCATTCACAGCATTGGGAGGCAGGTCCTTCTGGCTAGGTTTTCAGTCATTGGTTCTTCAAGGTTTCAGAAACCCAGTTCAAGGCTCTTATTAGTCGAATGAGTGGTCAATCAGATGAACTAATCTGTTCGCGGCTGTGTCTGCAGCTTTTATTTTCAGTGCGCGCTTGGACGTCATACACCACCTACATCACAATCTCCATCATGCGTCCTAGAGCACACGAGAGCGCCCTCGTGCGCTCTAGGACGCAGAGACTTGCCCGTCCACGGTACAACAGAGCACAAGAGGTTAAAGGGGTGACCAACTCACAGTTAACACTACACATATGAATAAGACACAAATGAAGGCGCTGGAGGAGAATGGAGCTCAATGTCGACAGGGGGGCAGACGCCTGGGGATGCCGGGCAAAAGGGACAGAACCAGCTGGAGCACACCCGAAGAGACACAGGGCTCACGGCTGAAATAAAGGGGAAAAACTAACATGGCCAGAGCTCTCCCATTCTCCTCGACAGCAACACCAATTACACACTGAGCTAGACTGCACTTCAGAGGATGGAATCAGTAGGACATGACCAGGGGAAAGAGTTGTTGTGCCCTTAAATAGGTGAATAGAAGAATGACAGGTGTGGGTACAAGAACGAGGAAATAATCACAACAACAAGTGACAGTTGTGCAGCCCGCGAAATTGAGTTTGACAGCCAGAAGCTGGACAGCACTGTCAACATAAAGGCACTGACCAGACACAAAATAATAATACAAGGAAACGATGACACAACACCAAAAGATGTAAATAATATCATAATTGACACACAATAGATCATCAGGGCTGACTGCAGAACTAAGAATACAAGCACTAAATAAACAACCAAACAGAAAAAGGACAAAACTAAAACTGGAGACTGGTCACAGCCCCCACCCATGCCCAGGATCATGACAGTGCCCCCATCCCCAAGGGGTGGAATCTAGACACCCCAGGGCAACATCAAAAAGAAAAGAACCCCCCCCCCCACAAAGAAGACCCACCCCCAATAATAAAAACAACCCACTTCAGGGGGGAGGAGGGGGAACCTCGGCATAGAGGGTCCGAACCAGACCAGAAAACAAAGAAAGCACTCATGACCCACACACTGACACAGATACAGTGGCCAGAACTCTGGGAAACTAGGTGGCTAAATAAGGCAGTTCTGGAGGTCTACCAGAGTCCCAAGACCACCAAATCTTGTGGTGGAGTAAGTCGGGTGGCCTCCCCAAAATCCACAGCCACCACAGCAGGAGGAGTAGTCCCTCGGGCGGTCTCCCAGCATCCCTGAGCCATTGGGCTGCAATACACAATGCACTCCCTCCTGGGGGCAGCAGCCAGACCCAGCACCTCCCACAGACCACGGGAGCCGGGAGACATAACCCTAGAGAGATGGGTGGCCGACAAGCTCATCGACTGTCCATAGGAACAGCCAACCAGCATAGCTGCCCGACGCGAGGGCCAGATGAAGAAAGCAGCTGGCCAGTGAGGGAACCAGGCAGTGAAGGCGACCAGCCAGCCAGGGATCTGCAGCAGTACCAGATGCCTCCTGACGAACTCTGACGAAAGCAAGGGACCCATGGTGAACTCAGGCATCGACGGAGGTGGAGGACCCTCAATGACCTCGGGCTGAGGCATAGCACCCGCGATGGCCACGGGCTGAGGTGTCACACCCACGGTGGCCCCAGACGGGGGTGCTGCACCGACGGTAGCCCCGGATGGGGTCGCAGCACCCATGGTGCCCCAGACTGAGGCACAGCACCCACGGCGGCCCCGGACTGGGGCGCAGCACCCACAGTGGCCCACTCTCGACACAGTCACCTCAGTAGAAGGAGAGGGAGAAAACACGAGAGAAAAATCATCGGCAGCAGCGGGGCCCAGTGAGGAGAGTTCAAGAGCAGAGGACATCTGCAACTGATTCTCGTCACCCTGAGCCAGACAAGAATTCTCTAGAACTGTAGGTGTTGAAACAGAACTGAGTACTTGTCTGTACTCAAGCTCCACCACCATCTAGGACTCCAAAGACTCTGCTGTGGCGACCCCTGCAACAGGCATGGTGGTGGAGGAAAACCCCAGACCTCCAGGCATGGTGACCGACGCAGGAGGGCCTCCCGGTGTAGTGGCTGAGACTGGAGGTTGTCCCACCTCAGGCATCGAGTCCCAGGCAGCTGAAACCAGGGGACACTCCTTTTTCAGTTCTGGCTTCAGGGATCCGGGACTGCTCCTCTCCTGTCCAGACCCTGGCTGCGTGGCTGGCGTGGGGTTCTCCAGGACCACAGGCTCCTCCGTCAACCAGTGGCTCACACACCACACACAGGACTGGCAGACACCCAGAAAAGACAGGAGCTGCTGTTGAGGATGGGACACGTGCATCTGTAGCAGTTGGTGGAGAGAGCTCAGCCACAAAGTGCGGCCTCAACTTCTTCATCCACATCAATTTGGTTTTAGACCAGGATACTCAACAGAAACAGCAAATTGTTGCCTTATTGAAAACGTCAAACAGTCCTTGGACAGGGGTAATGTGGTAGGAGCTGTTTTTCTAGATCTCAAAAAGGCTTTCGATACTGTAAACCACAGTTTGCTTTTATCCAAAATGGTATCTTTTAACTTCTCCCCAAATACATTAGAATGGTTTGCATCTTATCTCCAGAATAGAGAACAGTGTGTAAAAGTTCACCAGGATAAATCCTCATTTTTAAACAACCGCATGGGTATCCCACAAGGGTCCATTCTTGGTCCTTTACTTTTCAGCATTTTTATTAATGACTTGCCGTTACACTGCTCAGCTGCAACATGCCAACTTTATGCAGATGATGCAGTTATTTACACAGCTGCCAAGACTCCAGCACAGGCTGCAGATGTACTGTCTACAAGTATGGTTGATGTCCAAGAGTGGCTCCTCAAGAACCATCTATTGCTGAACCTTCAGAAAACAGTCTCAATGTGCTTTTCAATCAAAAAATGTAACCTGCAACATTTTAAAGTTAATATACATGATCATGACATCAGTTTAGCTACAGAATTCAAATACCTTGGCATTGTACTAGATCCTCAACTCAAATTTAATCTTCATATAAAGAAAATTTCAAAAACAGTAAAAAAAAATCTGAACTGCTTTAAATTAATTAGATATTACATACCTTACGAAGCAGCTGCACTGTATATGCATTCTATGGTTTTTTCTCATATATCATACTGTTTGACAGTCTGGGCTCAAGCAGCCCCTTCCACAATAAGACATATACTGTAGGTTCATTATATAATCAAACCCTCAAAATCTTGGACAAAAAGCCCATTAGGTGGCATCACTGTAATGTTTTAAAAAAATACAACCTATTGAGTTTTGAGAGCTTCATTGACCTCTGTCTTCTGAAATTAACGTTCAAATGTTTCCATAAATCAGCACCCGAGCCACTTGCTGGTTTCGTCCAAAGACAGGACAGCAGCAGAGCCACCAGGAGTTCTGTTAACAATAACTGTAAAATATTCCACCGCAGAACCACATTTGGACAAACAGCTTCCTCTATAAAGGGCAGTCACATCTGGAACACAATGCCAAATGAAATTAAAATAATAACGGACTTTAAAACATTCACTAAAAATGTTAAAAACTGGCTGAAAAATAAACAAGAATGTACTCATGTATGAATTAACTGTCTGCAAAGTGAGAGTGAATGAAGGGAAGGAATAAATGTGTTTGTTTATAGTGAGTGACGGAGGGAGGAAGGCCTGAAATAGGCAAATGTGAGTTATGTTATATGTGTTAAATGTGAGTCAGGCTGTTATATTTGTGTATTTATAATATTTATAATATTTATGTTAAATGTGAGTCAGGCTGTTATATTTGTGTATTTATAATATAATATTTATAATTGTGTATTTATAATTTTTCTGCATTGATGTATGTGATTATTGTGTATATTTTTTATCTTGATTCTTTTTTCTAAAGCCCATCCAGGGACAAGAGTTGCAAATTAGCTAATAGCTATACACTCTATGTGCAACACATCAGATTAATTGTCTTTGATTAATTGTCTATGTTTATTGCACTGTCCCTGTCAAATAAACTAATCTACTACTACTACTACCTCTGCTGCTGAGCCCTCCCCCCGGAACTAGACAAGGCATTTCATCATTATATGAAAGAGAATGAAAACACACTTGCCTGAATTCCCCTGATGAGATGGTGGCTGCTGCAGGAGGCCCAGACAACTCCCCCTAATGGCTGCAGCAGGCAGGGGCACAAGAAGAGAAGCCAGAGGAGCCGGCGCTGCAAGCATGGCAGAGGCAGAATTCCCAACTGCGGTGGGAGACTCCCTCTGACGTGACGCTGCCAGGAAACAGGGATAGGCTTGGCGCATCTGTTCCCGGGATTTACTCTCATCGGCTTAGGAACAGACAGTAGATGAGGAGGAGGCGAAACGGGCTCCTGGCAAGGCCGGCGAGACGCTGGAGTCTGGAGACGTTTCCCCGTCTGCTCCGCCCTAGGCGCATATGACGGCAGGTCTCCCACCAGGCTGCGGGGATCCGTTTGGAAGACAGATACGGTGTACAGCAGCCCTGCGTACCTGGGGTAGCTCCCTAACCCCGGATGCGCCTCCACAATGGTTGCTGCTGCCTCCACGTTCCAGCGAACCTTCTCAACTAACTAACTAACTAACCTGCACTTATATAGCGCTTTTCTAGTCACAAAGACCACTCAAAGCGCTTCCACTAATGCTAACCCTCTATTCTAAGGGCCTATAGGAAACAGATATCTAAGGACAATTTAGAACAACCAATTAACCTAACATGCATGTCTTTGGATTGCGGGAGGAAACCGGAGCCCCCGGAGTAAACCCACACAGCACAGGGAGAACATGCAAACTCCATACAGAAAGGTTCCAACCCCTGCCAGCCCGGGGATTCGAACCAGGAACTTTCTAGCTGTAAGGCAACAGTGCTAACCACTGCACCACCGTGCTGCCCAAGCGAGCGGGAGGCAAGCGCTGCCTCCACTTTGTCCTGGGCAAAGTCCGCTGCCCACAGTTCATCTACAGTGGGACCACCAGTTACTGATTTACTTCAGTTAGCGGGGCCCAGGTGCACTGGTGGCATAATGAAAGCACACGTACAACAGAAAAAAAAATGGGAAAATGATTACTGGACAAAGGAAAAATGTTGAAACATACAGCAGCTGCTGTCTACTCGGGGGTCGTGTCCTTCTGTCAAAACATGCCCTTTCCAAGGGACAAGAAGGACACCAAGCACACGCTGTAGGTTTTTGTACATTTATTAAAGGAACAACAAACTCACAGTTAACACTACATATATGAATAAGACACAAACGGAGGTGCTGGAGGAGAGCGGGGCTCAATGTTGACAGGGGGGCAGAAGCCTGGGGATGCTGGGCAAAAGGGACAGAACCAGCCGGAGCACAACCGAAGAGACGTGGGGCTCACAGCTGGAAATAAAGGGGAAAAACTAACCTAGATGGAGCTCTCCCGTTCCCCTCGACAGCAATGCCAATTACACACTGAGCTAGACTGCACTTCAAAGGATGGAATCAGTAGGATACGACCATGGGGAAGAGTTGTTGTGCCCTTAAATAGGTGAATAGAAGAATGATGAAACATGACAGATGTGGGTACAACCTGTCCGGATAACCTGTCACTTAATAACCTGTCCAACTGACCGGAGTGGTGGCTCAGTTGGTAGAGCATCCGCCCCACACCCGGGAGGCAGGGGTTCAAATCCTGGCCGGGTCATGCCAAAGACCATATAAAAGTGGAACTTCCTGCCGTCCAGCTTGGTGCTCAGCAATAAATGGAATGGAGGAGGGAAATCTGTGGCGGTGCCTTGCATGGCAGCGGCCCTCTGATTCTGCACTTGGGGTGTGTGTGATTTACACTGTAGATAGGTAAAGCACAATCTCGTTCTGCTGTACATGATTGGTTGTACGGTTGAATGACAATAAGGGTGATTTGATTTTGACAAGAACGAGGAAATAATCACAAGTGACAGCTGTGCAGCCCGAGAGATCAAGTTTGACAGCTGGAAGCTGGACAGCACTGTCAAAATAAAGGCACCGACCAGACACAAAATAATAATACAAGGAAACAATGATACAACACCAAAAGATGTAAATAATATCATAACTGACACACAATAAATCATCAGGACTGACGGCAGAACTAAGAATACAAGCACTTAATAAACAACCAAACAGAAAAAGGACAAAACTAAAACTGGAGACTGGGCACAGCCCCCACCCATGCCCAGGATCATGACAGAATGTATAAACAGAGTACTTCTCAAAATATTTATGAGGCAAGACCTTGATACATGATGATTCAATAGAAGCCATGTAGAAGATAGTTAAGTATGACTGATATTTTGGGCTGTTCAGTGCAGGCCAGGGGCTCATCCTCTACTCCACACAGGTAGAGACACTTTTTTTTTTTCAACTGATCTGTAAAATTATTTAAAGGTAAAACTGCATTATAGGCTGTAATATGACCGATCTGTGATAATGTGTTACTGAAGCAGATGGTTCTGAGCCACGTCAGAATGAAAACTGGGTGTGTACAATAATTTTCCACAAAATACGATAATTTTAAACCACTGGTACGATACTTTGACATTTCCCATCTGGCAACACTGAGTGAGACACAAACAGCACATCCAGACAGATGCTTCATCACAGTAGGAGACTTCAACCATGCAGATTTAAAGGCCCTCCTACCAAATCTACACCAACATGGAGACTTTCCAACAACAGGAGACAATTTGCTGGACCTGGTGTACACAACTCACAAGAAAGCATACAGAGCCTCCCCCCTTCCCCACCTGGATCTCTCTGATGACATCACCATCTTGTTAAGGCTGACATACAAACCCAGAGTGAAAACAATCAGAGCAACAAAAAAGCAGGTACATGTGTGGCCAGAGGGGGCCTCTGATGCTCTGAAAGACTGCTTCAGCAATACAGACTGGGACACTTTCAAACATGCAGCCACTCACAATGGACACACAAACCTTGAGGAGTACACTGAGGTTGTTGTAGGAGATATAGCTAAATGAATTGATGATGTCACTCACTGCAAAACCATCACTGTTTGTACCAACCAAAAGCTCTCCTCAAACTGAGGAGAGCACGAGTCCCCCCCCCCCATTATGTGGTCATTCAACCGGGGTGACACCTCCCACCCCTCACACCCTCTTCAGCCCCTTGCCCTTGGGGCAAAGGTACTGGAGCCTCCGGGCCCACTCCACAAGACTGCTAAACAGCTTTGTTCTTCAGGCCGTCAGGACCCTGAAGTCTGCCCCCCGCCCCCCCGGACCAACCGTAATGCACTCACCCGCACAATAACTACCTCAGCTGTTGAAACAGAAAGACTGGCACACCAACAGTAATACATCTGCTGCTGTATATCTCTGCACTTTACTGCAACCATTTGCACAAATGCCATATCTACTGCTGTCTGTTAATGCAATATTGATCATGTGCAGTCCAATCTGTCTCTGTCTGCACCTACACTGCTGCACTGACTTTGCAACTACGAGTATTACTGCTCTACTTTTCTGTATATAGGATTGCTGGGTTTCATTGTTTATCTTTACCTGTACTATGGGACGTCTGGGTCTATCTTTTGCCGCCACTTGCACTACTAGCATTACTGTACATAGACTGCTGTTATTGTTTTTCCAGCCTTATTCCTTTTTCTTTTTTTATATTGCACACACCACTGAAGAGAGAGAGAAACATTTCAATTCTCCTATATGTCCTGTACGTATAGTAGAATTGACAAATAAAATCTTTGAATTTTTGAATGACTTTTCAGACTAAGGTCGCTTTGGAAAATATCAGATACGTATCCGAATTAGGACCACATATGAAAGCAGCCTGGGTCTGGTGTGAAAAAATCGGATGTATGCTGTTCAGACTGTCATTAAAAAATCAGATATGGATCATGTGTGCAAAAAAAGTTGGATATGAGCATTACGGACCGGAGGCAGCATTAGCTGATGGACCGGAGGCAGCATGTGCGGCTGGGAAAGACTGTCTCGGACTCTGTTAGCATCAGCACCGGATCACCCCAGGGCTGTGTACTTTCCCCCCCGCTCTTCTCCCTGTACACCAACTACTGCACCTCCAGCCACCAGTCTGTAAAGCTGATCAAGTTTGCGGACGACACCACCCTCATCGGGCTCATCTCCAACGGCGACGAGTCCGTCTACAGGAGAGAGGTGGCCCGGCTGGCGTCCTGGTGCAGCCACAACAACCTGCAGCTGAACACTCTGAAGACAGTGGAGATGATCGTGGACTTCAGAAAAGTCACAGCCCCTCTGCCCCCCCTTACCCTCACAGACTCTCCCATCACCACTGCGGATTCCTTCCGCTTCCTGGGCACCACCATCACCCGGGACCTCAAGTGGGAGCCGACCATCAGCTCCCTCATCAAAAAGGCCCAGCAGAGGATGTTCTTCCTGCGGCAGCTGAGGAAGCTCAAGCTACCCACCAAGATGCAGGTGCAGTTCTACACGGCCATCATCGAGTCCATCCTCACCACCTCCATCACCGTGTGGTACGCAGGAGCCACCACCAGGGACAGACTAAGACTGCAGCGCGTTGTGTGCGCTGCTGAGAAGGTGATCGGCTGCAAGCTCCCATCCCTCCAGGACCTGTACATCTCCAGGACCCGGAGGCGTGCAGGTCGGATCATAGCCGACCCTTCACACCCTGGACACTCACTGTTTGCCCCCCTCCCCTCAGGCAGAAGACTTCGGTCCATTCAGACTAAAACCTCCCGCTACATGAACAGCTTCTTCCCCTCTGCCATCAGACTGCTGAACACTAAGTGACTTATTAGACTCTCATGCACTACGTACAGCAGCTCAACCGGACTCATGACAATCATCACTGTTTTCTTTTTGCACTATCGACTGCACTATGTGGAACTCCACAATATCTGCTGCTTATTAATATATTTAAAAATTGCATAGATTAGTATTACTTATTCATATTCTACCTTTTATTGCATGCATAGTTTTTTATCTTTAGTGCTACTCCATGTTTAATGTTGCAGCATTGCACCGAGACAAATTCCTAGTTTGTGTACTACATGAACAATGGCAATAAATCTCATTCTGATTCTGATTCTGATTCTGACCTGCACTGCTAACATAGCCTGTGTTTATTTAGGTTCTTTTCTTTTACTTTACATGTCATCCTTATGATGTTTGTGTTTGTTATACAAGAATGTGATGTAATATGCTTAATCATGCTCAGACCTTCAGTATGAATGTACTGTGTGATTAGAATGTTTTAGTAGTCACGCGACGGCCTTGTGTTCAAGTCATGCAGTATAGATGAACACATCATGTGAGACTTATCTGGTGCTGAATAGACCTTGTGTGCAGCTTAAAAAGAAGTAAGATCTGTGATTGTTGCACATTTGGCCAAAAAGATTTAATAATCATTTTGCTCACATTTGGTTCTCTTCTCTCATTTTTTCAACTTGCCGTCACACTCAGCATTTTTCTTACAGAATCATATGCCAGTTAATAGCTTCTGTTTCCACAGCTTTACGGTGACCATTGTTCTTGTTATTATTTTAACATGTGTGAAGGGAAGTCGTAGAAATCCAAAAAGTTTCTGATGGATTGGTGTTATAACTGTCTTTTGACATGTCTCACCCAGTTCTGTTTCATCCATGGATTCTTGCTTAAAACATTTATTCATTGTTTACATCCTTCGTTGCACATTGCCTTTGACTGAAATCTGCTTTAGGCGTGTTTTTCATTGGAAATGGTAACAATTCAAAGTGTGCCTCAGTATACAAAAAATAACCCCGGTGGGATTTGCCTGGTTGTCCGGACAGGTTGCCATGGTGAAGGTAGTGATTAAAGCTATTAAAGCTGCAGGCGTAGGGTTAAAATGAAGCTCTGACTGCTCCTGCTGTCACAGATTATACAGACAGGGAGAGACAGAGCAGAAAAGAATGGGAAACACATGAAGAGAGGGAACTGGAAAAAAAAAATCCACAAGACAAAAAAAGTGTGGGTGAGCAAAATGTGATTAGTTGCGCTCAAAGCAAGGCAGAATCCTAATTGATTTCTTTTTACAGCAGATG
Source organism: Pholidichthys leucotaenia (assembly GCA_020510985.1). Taxonomy (NCBI): domain Eukaryota; kingdom Metazoa; phylum Chordata; class Actinopteri; order Cichliformes; family Pholidichthyidae; genus Pholidichthys; species Pholidichthys leucotaenia. The sequence goes on from CM035840.1 coordinate 9,229,017, forward strand.
AAATAAAAGGTTACGGTGTTCCTACAATAACTTTCCTATCTGAGCCTAGACAGGAGGCTTTATCACACTGTAAAAGACAGAGGTCGTTCATCATTACACTCTGATGTGTGTCACTGGAGCTTAGTGTGTGAAGCAGGAATAATACATGCGCATGTGCATAAGTGTGTGCGTGTGGACAAAGTAGCTTTCTTTTTTAGCTGTATGCAATATAATCTGGTGTTTTCGTACAATGACTTGTTGCTATTCCTCTACAGGCTCAGTTTTCTGGGAAACAAGAACCCAAGGCAGACCTTTCTTGATCAGGTTAATGTAATTTCATCTCTTGCAATAGAGTGCCAAAGAAGATCAATACAAAAAGAGTCACACTGTAATCACTGGGTATAATGCCATTAACAAACAAGTGTCACAGTGAAAGTAGAGCCGAGATCCACAATAATGAAGACAAACTGTAATCCCCAATGCAAATGAGTGACTAAAATGGAGTAGGGGGCAATTTGTCCCTGGTAGCATCTCCAAGACAAACAGGTCCTAGGTTAAGGACCAAAGATTCAAAGATTTTTATTTGTCAATACTTCTATATGTACAGAAGTACTGACAACCCTGCCTTACAACCAGGAGGTCGGGGTTCAAGTCCCGGCCGGGTCATGCCAAAGACCATATAAAAATGGAATTTCCTACCATCCAGCTTGATGCTGGAGGAAAATGTGGCAGCTGTGGCTCAGGAGGTAGAGCAGGTTGTCCAATAACCAGAGGGTTGGCAGTTCGAATCCCGTTTCCCCACCCATCCTGCTGTTGTGTCCCTGGGCAAGACACTTTACCCACCTTGCCTCCAATTTCCATGACACTGGGTATGAATGTGTATAAATGTTTGGTAGTGGTCAGAGAGGCCGTTGGCATGGATTGGCAGCCACGTTTCCATCAGTCTGCCTCAGGGCATCTGTGGCTACAAAGGTACCTTACCACTATCAATGTCTGTCTGGAGTGAATAAATTCTGGACTCATTTTTTGTTCCGGACCGGCGGCGCCACACGAGTTGGCTACCGTTTGCAACTGCCCTTTTCTTATCTTCCTTCTTCTTTCTACACCTTTCACTCTATATATATATCACGGACACACAGATCGCCCCAAGGGTCTCCCGAGTCGGCAGACGGAGCCACTGTTTGCAGCGGGGGACTATACAGCAGGGAAGAGCTAGCTAGCTGGCTAGCTAGCTCCAACCGCCACCCGGTGCTAACGGAGAAGCTCGACATGCCGAGGAACTGTGGCGAAAACGACGCGGGTGCCGGGCTGGAGTTTAGGCAGCATGCAAGAAATATAAGACAGAATAATGAAGAGCGATGGCAAGAATCAAGCAGACCGCCCGTAAATCTACTGGAGGAAAAAGCCCCCCAGGAAGCAGCTAGCCACCAAGGCTGCTCGAAAAAGCGCTCTGGCCACCGGTGAAGTGAAGAAGCCTCACCGTTACAGGCCCGGTACCGTGGCTCTGAGAGAGATCCGTCGCTACCAGAAATCCACGGAGCTGCTCATCCGTAGGATGCCCTTCCAGCGCCTGGTGAGGGAGATCGTCAGGACTTCAAAATCGACCTGCGCTTCCAGAGCTCCGCCATCATGGCTCTGCAGGAGGCCGGCGAGGCCTACCTGGTGGGTCTCTTCGTGGACACCAATCTGTGCGCCATCTACGCCAAGAGGGTCACCATCATGCCCAAAGACATCCAGCTGGCCCGCCGCACCCGCGGAGGGAGAGAGAGCTTAGACTTTCTGCTGCACATTCACCAACCACAATGCTCCGCACTGTGTGTCTATATATATTTATAGTAATATGTACATATGTACAGTATACTAGCTGTTCTTGTTTTTTTCTTGCCTTCTGATTGTTGCTCTGAGTGTTGCTATCCCTGTGCTGTTGCAATCCTGGAATTTCCCCATTGTGGGACTAATAAAGGCTTATCTTATCTTATCTTGTAAGCGCTTTGAGATGTCACTTGACATGTAAAGCACCATATAAATCTAATCCATTATTATTACGTACTGGACATACAGGAGAATTGAAATGCTGTTTCTCTCTGTCTTAGTGGTGTACGCAATATATAAGAAAAGAAGCAATAAGGGTGAAAAACAACAGCAGTCTATGTACAGTAATGCTACTTGTAGTGCAAATCAAGTTAAAAGACAAAACCCAGCAATCCTATATACAGAAAAAGTGAAGCCGTAATACCCGTAATTGCAAATTCAATGCGGTAGTGTAGGTGCAGACAGTGACAGATAGGACTGCACATGATCAGTATTGCAATAACAGAAAGCAGCAGGTATGACATTTGTGAAAATGGTTGCAGTAAAGTGCAGAGACATACAGCAGCAGATGTATTACTGTTGGTGTGCCAAGTCTTTCTGTGCAAACAGCTAAGGTAGTTATTGTGTGGGTGAGTGTGTTATGGTCTGGGGGGCTGGAGTGAGAAGAATTCAGGGTCCTGATGGCCTGGTGAACAAAGCTGTTAGGCAGTTTTGTGGAGCGGGCCCAGAGGCTCCGGTACCTTTTCCCCGAGGGCAGGAGGCTGAAGAGGGATTGTGAGGGGTGGGAGGTGTCGCCTGCACTGATGATGGCTCTGCAGGTGAGGCGAGTGTGGTAGATGTTCGAGAGGGGTAGGAGAGGGGCACTGATAATCTTGCTGGCTGATTTCACTGTGCATTGTACTGTCTTCCAGCAGGAGGCGGTGCAACTTCCGTACCACACCCTGATGCAGCTGGTGAGGATGCTCTCAATGGTACCCCGGTAGAATGAGCACATGATGTGGGGTGGGACTCATGATCTCCTCAGCTTGCGGAGGAAATAGAGGTGAGTTTGAGCCTTCTTGGCCAGTGATGTAGTGTTGTTGGACCAGGAGAGGTCCTCAAACATGTGCATCCCCAGGAACTTGGTGCTGCTCACCCTCTCCACAGCTGCTCCATCAATGATCGGAGGGGGATGCTGTTTGTGTCCTCTCCTGAAGTCGACCACAATCATCTTGGTTTTTCTCATGTTCCCAGGTGCAAATGGGTTCATTGGAGCAGATAGATGACAGCGTCTTCAACTCCTAAATGGGGCTGATATGCAAACTTCAGAGGTTAGAGCCATGTCTTCACGTGCGGCCTCAGGTGGGCTAAGACAAGTTTCTCTCGGACCTTCATCACATGAGATGTGAAGGCAACTGGTCGATGGTCATTCAGGTCCAATGGAAACGACTTCTTGGGGACAGAAACCAGGCAGGACATCTTCCACAGCACCGGTACTCTCTCCAGTCTCAGGCTCAGGTTGTACTTGTGTTTCAGTACCGGAGATATCTGGTTGGACAGGTCCTTAGGATCCTGGCGGAGACACCATCCGGGCCCACAGCTTTCCGCTGGTGGAGTCTCTCCAGCTGTTTCTTAACCTGGTCTGTACTCACAGTGATGTGGGGGTTAGTGGTGATGTCTTCAGAGGAGGGGGAGGGGTGTGTTGTGGGGGTGACAGACGGTGAGTTGAACCTATTAAAAACAGTCTCAACTGATCAGATCTCGCAAGGCTCCCCGAGGGCTGTCTGTCTCTCCCCTACATCCAGTGATGTGTTTCATTCCAATCCAGACATCCCTCACATTTTTCTGCTGTAGTTTATCCTCTAACTTCCTCCTGTAATTGTCGTTACACATCTTCAGTATTTCTCTCAGTTCATGCTGCACTCTCCTCAGATCCTCCCTGTCTTCAGATCTAAAAGCCCTCTTTTTCTTGTTAAGAAGTACTTTCAGGTCACTGGTGAGCTATGGTTTGTTGTTGTGGAAACAGTGCACGTCTTAGCTGGAGTGATTGTGTTTTCACCGAATTTGATGTATTCTGTGATGCAGTCGGTCACATTGTCTATGTCTATGTCCACCCCATGTGGTTCACAGGGTATGTCCCAGTCCGTCATCTTGAAGTAGTCCTGTAGTGCATCAGTGCGTCAAGTTGTAGTGCAACCTGAGCCTGAAGCTGGGGAGGGTACCATGTTGTGGAAAATATCTTGTGTGGTACCTGTACCAAAGACTTCCCACCTCAAAGACCTGAACAGCTACAGACCAGTGGCCCTGACGTCTCACATGATGAAGACCCTGGAGAGACTGCTCCTTGCTCACCTCCGCCCCCTGGTGGGACCAGCGATGGATCAACTCCAGTTTGCCTACCAGCATGGCATTGGGGTGGAGGATGCAGTGATCTTCCTCCTTCACCGTTCCCTGTCCCACCTGGAGAAGCCTGGGAACGCGGTGAGGATCATGTTCTTTGACTTCTCCAGTGCTTTCAACACCATCCAACCGATGATCCTGAAGGACAAGCTGCTGTGCGCAGGGGTGGACCAGCACCTGTCATCTTAGATCCTGGACTACCTCACTAACCAGCCACAGTTTGTGAGAACCCGGGATTGTGTGTCCGACACGATCATCGGTAGCACAGGGACCCCCAAGGGAACGGTTTTGGCTCCCTTCCTGTTCACCCTTTATACTGCGGACTTCTCACACAATACAACACATTGCCATCTACAGAAGTTCTCTGGTGGCTCTGCAATTGTTGGCCTCATCTCCAGTGGAGATGAAGCTGAGTACAGAGGACTTATCCAGGACTTTGTGGACTGGTGCCATCGGAACTGCCTTCAAATCAACGCGAGGAAAACTAAGGAGCTGGTGGTGGACTGCCACAGGCAAGATCAACCCCTCACGGCACCAGTAAACATCCAGGGAACAGACATTGAGATGGTGACATCCTACAAGTACCTGGGTGTTCATCTGAACAATAAACTAGACTGGTCACACAATACCAAAGCACTCTACAAGAAGGGAGAGCGCAGGCTTTTCCGACTGAGGAGGCTCAGGTCTTTTGGTGTACAAGGGGTGCTCTTGAAGACATTCTATGACACGGTGGTGGCATCAGCCATCACTTTTGGAGTGGTCTGCTGGGGCAACGGCATTACAGCAGCCAATAGGAAGAGACTGAACAAACTAATCAAGAAAGCTAGTTCTGTCCTGGGGAAACGCCTTGACCCAGTGGAGGAGATAGGAGAGAGAAGGATGGTGGCTAAACTGTCATCTCTGCTGGAGTCTGAGTCCCACCCTATGCAGGACATACTGAACACACTGAGGAGCTGATTTAGCAGTAGACTACATCATCCTAGGTGCACGACCGAGAGGTTTTGCAGGTCCTTCCTACCTACGGCTGTCAGACTGTATAAACTAAGCAGGGCTGCTCGCAGAGATAGCAAAAAAACGTGACAACCTAATAGTATTGAATGCAAAAGACGCAACAGACTTACGCAAATGGTCCCCTCCAGTATACAACTAGGACAATATCAGTCGCTATGGAGGGTGACAATATGTATGGGTACATATTCATACTATGTAGGATAACTAAGTAGACGGTTACGCTGTTTATTCCATCTAGCTACAATGCTCCGCACTGTGTATATACGTATATTTATATATTTATGTGTACATATGCATATTCACTGCTCTTATTTTTCTTATCTTCTAAATTATTGCTCTGAGTGTTGCTATCCCTGTGCTGTTGCAATCCTGGAATTTCCCCATTGTGGGACTAATAAAGGCTTATCTTATCTTATCTTATCTTATCTTATCTTATCAGCAGCCTCCTGTGTCCACCTCCTCACAGTCCGTGTGTAAGCAGACCGCCTTTGCACAAGGGAAACGTACTTGGGGGTTAACAGAACCAGGTTGTGATCGGATCTGCCAAGGGGGGGGTTGACCTGCGGCACTGTATGCATGTCTGGCATTAGCATACAGGACATCCAGTGATTTTCTCTGGTGGGACAGTCAACTATATATATATATATATATATATATATATATATATATATATATATATATATATATATATATATATATATATATATATATATACAGTATATATATATATATATATACATTTGTGTGTGTGTGTGTGTGTGTGTGTGTGTGTGTGTGTGTGTGTGTGTGTGTGTGTGTGTGTGTGTATACATGTGTGTGTGTATATATACATATATACACTACCGTTCAAAAGTTTGGGGTCACTTAGAAATTTCCTTATTTTTGAAAGAAAAGCATTGTTTTTTTCAATGAAGATAACTTTAAACTAATCAGAAATACACTCTAATATCTAATATACATTGCTAATGTGGTAAATGACTATTCTAGCTGCAAAAGTCTGGTTTTTGGTGCAATATCTACATAGGTGTATAGAGGCCCATTTCCAGCAGCTATCACTCCAGTGTTCTAATGGTACAATGTGTTTGCTCATTGCGTCAGAAGGCTAATGGATGATTTGAAAACCCTTGTGCAATCATGTTAGCACAGCTGAAAACAGTTTAGCTGGTTAGAGAAGCTATAAAACTGACCTTCCTTTGAGCAGGTTGAGTATCTGGAAAAAATTATTTCAAATACAAATCATTATTTCTAACCTTGTCAATGTCTTGACTATATTTTCTATTCATTTTACAACTCATGGTGGTAAATAAGTGTGACTTTTCTTGGAAAACACAAAATAATTGTCTGGGTGACCCCAAACTTTTGAACGGTAGTGTATATATACACATATATACAGTATATACATACTGTATATATAACAAATATATTCATGACAAACAGCCATCACATCAAATAAGTTATGTTAAAAATTCAGCAGTTGACATGGTTTTAAATTCTTTTTTATAAACTTTGTGATTTTTTTAAAGATGCACTCTGGGGGTTGGGGGACTGGGGGGTGCTGCTGAGCCGATGAGGATGTAAGACGTGCCTTGCAGTTGCTCCACCGGATCTGTGACTTTTTTCCATTTTTTCTGCACCAAAATGCAAAAATTCATCTGCTCCTTTTTGTAATAGTTTTCAATTCAACATGGAGTTATTATCTAAAGCAATATCGATGGCAGGACAGACCAAATCCGATGCTAAAGCAGGCCGTGCGAGGCCTCCACCATCTCCTGACTTCAACCCCAGCGGCCAACATGAAAGCCAAGATCCTAATGGTGCTCTGTTGCTACAAATGAAGCAGATGTTGGACGAAATACGCTCAGCCATTGTCACTAAATTCAACCCTATTGTATCCGAGACAGTTAAAAGGGAAATTACGGCTGCATTAATACCTCTGGAAAACAAAATCATCTCACATGGCGATACGATAGCTGACCTTGAGCGCTCGGCTGACAATCATGATGCTAAAATAACTGAGCTGCAAGCTAGCGTTAGCATGCTAACTACCCTGGTGGATTCTCTTTCCAAAAAATGTGGGGACCTGGAAGGACAGTCAAGATGGAATAACATCCACCTGATAGGTGTACCAGAGGGCTCGGAAGGTGCTCGGCCCACCGAGTTTACAACAAAACTCTTTCAAGACCTGCTTGGGCTGGATGAGAAGCCTATTCTGGATAGGGTCCACCGGATCCTGCGCCCCAGACAGGGAGACAGAGAGCCTCCTAGTCCCTTTGTCATTCAGGTTAATTTGTTCCAGGTTCGTAACCAGATCCTTCGCTGAGCCACTGAACTCTCACAACTTTCCTGCATGGGTAAGAAGATTTCTATTTTTCCAGACTTCACTCTGATTGTGGCTAAAAAACAAGCAGCGTTTGCTAAGGTAAAGAAGGAACTGCACTCCTGCCCAAATGTTAGGTTTGGTCTAATCTACTCAGCTACATTACGAATCACTCTTCCCAGTGGCCAGACCTACCAGTTTGACGACCCGGTTGCTGAAGCGGACTTCATCAATAAAAACATTAAAAAAGCCGTTAATCCAGACTTGATTTAGCCATCCAGCTAATTTGCTAGCCAGCTGCTGCAACTACATTTTCCATGGTTCCAGGAGTACTCAGTATCAATGCCTGCAGTACGTCAGTGATTCTGACTTGAGTATATCGCTGACTTTCTTTTTGAGACTATCTGCCCATCTTACTCCTACATTGGATCTTTAACTTAATTTTTTTTGGTATTTGTTTTTTGTTTTCTTTTTTGGATTGATCACAGTTGTCTATTCACTTATAGACCATTTTGTGTTTGAGCTGCTAATTATATATATTTCGCATTTGGTGCACTTTTTTATTTTTATTTTTGATTATATTTTTTCACATTTCTATGGTTTGCATGTAGTTCCCCAGTGTAAGTGGAACATGACACCTAGGCTAGTTTTTGGTGTGATAGTTATTTTGTTCTGGTGGGGGGTGGGGGATGGGTGGGGGATGTCAAGGCACGTATCTCAGTTGGGGAGATGCTTCTGCTACGGTTTGGGGGTTTGGTTGGGGTTTTTTTTCTTTTTGTGCCTTTTTATTTTCTCAGCCAGCCACCGTTATTTTCAGCATACCTCTTCTAGCTTTTTTCCACTAGTTTTACTTGATGTCAGTGGCTCACTCTAATCACTTGCCACTGTCATGCAGGGAGAATATTAAGTTCAAAAGCTTTAACTCTAAAGGACTTAATCCAATTAAGCGCGGTAAGGTTTTACACCGTCTTCAACGATGTCTGAATAGAGTGATAGAGTGATGATATAGAGCGAAGTACGAGGAGGTATTGCACCTGTAAGCTGGTTGCCAACCGCCAATCAAATCTAAAAGAAGAACAACAACAAGATCTCGGTGCTCAGGTAATTTTTTTTTTTTTTTTTTTACAGAAGACGTGCCTCAAAATCTCTGACCATCCAAAACTGAAGAAAAACTGGGTGGGACATGTGTTGGGTTTTGGGGGACCTGTTATTGTGTGACACAGGTGGTGGCTCCACCTTTATGGTTCTGCCGCCACCCGGGGTATAAGAAGGCTGTGAGGGAGAGGGATGGTCTCTTGGCCCCCTCTCTGCCTGACGGATGTGTGTGAAGTGAGAGCGTTACTAATAAACCTGTGTCCAGTTGAACACTTGGTCTCGTCCTTGGCTCCCATTGTCACGCCGCGCCATTCATCAACGGCGCCACCTGCTCACGCACCTGACAATCATCAGCGGCGAGGGATAAAGGCCGTCTCGCCCGGAGGCTCGGCCTGAAGCCGTCAGACTTCGTCCCTCACCGTTGTGAGCATACTTCCCTTCAGCGTCACCATTTTGGTAAGAAGATCGCTTACCTCTTTTCTTCAGTCTTCTCCCCTGTGCACAGGTGGATTCCCCAGCGGCGGACATCTCCACTCCATCGCCCAATCCTCGCTGCTGTACAGAGCTCTCCAGGTGGCTGTCTTCCGGGCTTCGCCCCCTTGTTGTGCCAGCTGTCCTGACCCACCAAGTAAGTCCTTCTCTCGCCATAAATCCCTCCTGTGTTGGTGTATGCCCGTCACCCTCTCCCTGTGCTCTCTCCATAGGGTTGCTCGGCTGAACGGTCACCTGCCTCTGTGCCTGGAGCAGACACCATCACCAACACATTTACATCCCGCAGACACACACTCATTCACTCCTGCTGTTAATAAACTCTTTGAACTACTCTAAGCCTGTGTGTGTGCGTCTCCTGAGCCGTGCGTTATGTCAGTACGGCTTCAGCAGAGCGGCTCGGCGGACGGCGGGCTCGCACACCGGTTTTCCACTCTCGAGGCTAGAGTGGATCAAATAGCTTATCAACAACAGGTGATCTTTAATCAATTATTGAATTTAACTAACCGGTTGGGCCGCTTGGATCCTCAACAGCCGTTCCCCCCGGCTCGTCAGGGTGGCGCGGCTCCTGCTGTTCCAGCGGCCGTCCAGCCGGCTCCGGTGGCACCGGTTCGGCTCACACCGATTCCGACCCCCGCCCGCTTTAGCGGTAAGCTCGGCGGAGCGCGGGGGTTCATTATGCAGTGTGAGTCCGTGTTCCACCGTGTGCCCGGAGATTTTCCCTCGGATCACAGTCGGATTGGTTACATAGGGAATCTTCTGGAGGGGCGTGCGTTAACTTGGACCTACGCCGTAATGGCGAGGCCCAGTTATGCCACCCTCACCTATGACCAGTTCGTGAGGCGCTTTCTGGAGGTCTTTGACCATTCTCAAACCGAGACGGTCCAGGTCGATCGGCTCCTCGCTCTCCAGCAGGGAGGCCGGTCGGCAGCGGACTACTCGGTCGACTTCCGGGTAGCGGCGGAGGAATTGGGCTGGGAGGAACGCTCCCTCTGTGGCCTGTTCCTCCGCAGCCTCAATAGTGATCTGAGGGATGAACTGGCTGGACGGGATATCCCTGGGACGCTAGCGGAGCTGACATCCTTAGCGATAAGTTTGGATAACAGGCTGCGCGAGCGCTCCTCGGGGCGGAAGTCTTCTTCTTCTCGCCCTCGTGGAGTCTCGCCGCACCTGTTCCAAGCTCGCCCCCTGGCGGCGCCGCCAGCATTGTGCCCCGAGGAGTCGGAGCCGATGGTGACGGGCTGGACCAAGCTTTCCCCTGCGGAGAAACAACGCCGCCGTGAGTTGGGCCTCTGCATGTATTGCGGAGGTGACCAACACACTGTGGAGCGTTGCCCGCGGAAAGCCAGTCGGCGGGGTCCGCGAATCGCTGTAGGGAGCCTCGCGGATCCCAACCGGTTAGACTCTCTCACTCAATTAAAGCTGCCCATCCGTTTTTGCCACAATCCCACTGGGCACCTCACCCACGCACTGGTGGATTCGGGCGCAGAGGGCAGCTTCATTTCACAAGGCCTGGCAACCCGATTGGGCATCCGCTGTCAGGCATTAAAGCACCCCATCTCCCTGGTCCATCTCTCCCGTGCCTCCCTTGGGAGAGTTTCTCACCAAACCATGCCTGTCCCAGTCATCATCTCAGGGAACCACCGGGAGGAGATGGTATTTTACGTCCTGCCCAACTCTGTGTCGCCCGTCATCCTGGGGTATCCCTGGCTACGCCTCCACAACCCTGTCCTGGACTGGAGGTCCGCTGGGGTATCGGCATGGAGTACCTTCTGTATGGGCACCTGCCTTCAGTCCGCTGCCTGCTCCCCATCCGCGGCTCCCCCTGTGGCGGATACAGCACCTCCGGACCTGTCACTGGTGCCTCCAGAATTTCACGACCTGGGTATGGTATTTAGCAAATCGAAAGCTATGTCTCTTCCCCCGCATCGACCATATGACTGTGCCATCAACCTCCGCCAGGGGGCTCCCCTGCCATCTGGTCGGCTCTACAGCCTGTCGGCGCCGGAGAAGGAGACCATGAATACATACCTGAAGGAATCTCTGAGCGCTGGGATTATTCGCCCATCGTCGTCACCCGTGGGGGCAGGGTTTTTCTTTGTCGGGAAAAAGGACGGATCCCTCCGTCCCTGCATAGACTACCGAGCGCTGAATGACATCACTGAGAGGGACCGTTACACCCTGCCCCTCATGGACACTGCCTTTCACTCCCTCCAGGGGGCGACCTGGTTTACCAAGCTGGATTTACGCAGCGCTTACCACCTCGTCCGGATCCGGGAGGGAGATGAATGGAAGACAGCCTTCCGTACCCCGAACGGCCACTTTGAGTATCTCGTCATGCCGTTCGGGCTGACCAACGCTCCTGCCGTCTTTCAGCGCCTCATTAATGACGTCCTCCGGGATTTCATCGGCCTTTTTGTGTTCGTCTACCTGGATGACATCCTTATCTTCTCCAGGTCCAGGGACGAGCACCAGGTCCATGTGAGGCGGGTCCTCCAAAGACTGCTGGAGAATCGTCTGTACGTGAAGGCTGAGAAATGCGAATTCTACGCTAGGACCACATCCTTCCTGGGATTCATCATCGCTCAAGATCAGGTGCTCCCAGACCCAGAGAAGGTGAAGGCGGTGGTGGAGTGGCCTACTCCCGCATCCCGGAAGCAGGTGCAACAGTTTGTTGGCTTCGCCAATTTTTACCGCCGCTTTGTCCCAAATTTCAGCTCGATCGTCGGACCGCTGACCCGCCTCACGTCCCCGAAGGTCCCGTTCCGGTGGACTGAAGAGGTCGCTGCTGCCTTTAGGGCGCTGAAGGCGGAGTTCTCCTCCTCCCGGGTCCTTCGCCAGGTCGACCCCGCGCTGCAGTGCATTGTGGAGGTGGACGCATCGGACACGGGAGTGGGAGCAGTGTTATCCCAGCGGTCACCTGACGATGGCGCCAAACGGCCGTGCGCCTTCTTCTCCCGGCGCCTGTCCCCGGCGGAGAGGAACTACGATGTGGGGGACAGAGAGCTCCTGGCCATTAAACTCGCCTTACAGGAGTGGCGCCACTGGCTAGAGGGGGCGGACCTGCCGTTTGTGGTCCTGACGGACCACAAGAACTTAGAGTATTTACGATCTGCCAAGCGCCTGAATGCCCGCCAGGCGCGCTGGTCTTTGTTCTTCGCCAGGTTCCGCTTCTCGATCACCTTCAGGCCGGGCTCCAAAAACGGCCTGCCTGACGCCCTCTCTAGGCAGTTCACCCCCGTGGAGGCTGAGGAGACGCCCCACACTATCCTGCCCAGGTCGTGCGTCCTCGGTGCCATCTCTTGGGACATTGAAGACAAGATCCGGAAGGCGCAGGAGGTGGAACCTGATCCTGGCGGCGGACCGGAGGGAAGACTGTTCGTCCCATCTGCGGTCCGAGGAGAGGTCATCCACTGGCTCCACACCTCCCGGCTCACCTGTCATCCCGGCACCTCTCGGATGATCAGCCTCCTCCAGCGGTCCTTTTGGTGGCCAGGCCTGCGGAGGGATGCAGCCCGCTACGCCCGGGCTTGCCCAATCTGTGCCACCAGCAAGTCGGGAAATGCCCCCCCAGCGGGTCTGCTCCAGCCTCTGCCCGTCCCCGGCAGGCCCTGGTCGCACATCGCACTGGACTTCGTCACCGGACTCCCCGTTTCCAACTCCTTTGACACCGTCCTGACCATTGTGGACCGTTTCTCCAAGGCGGCGCACTTCGTTCCCCTGCGAGGTCTCCCTACTGCCCTGGAGACGGCGGGCCTCCTCGTCCAACACGTGGTCAGGCTGCACGGGATTCCGGTGGACGTGGTCTCGGACCGGGGCCCCCAATTTTCATCCGAGGTTTGGAGATCCTTTTGTAACGCCATCGGAGCCAAGGTGAGCCTCTCCTCCGGCCATCACCCCCAGTCTAACGGGCAGTGTGAGAGGACCAATCAGGAGCTGGAGGCTGCGCTCCGCTGTGTTACTAGATCCAAGCCGACGTCCTGGAGCAACCATCTCGCCTGGGTGGAGTATGCCCACAACACCGCCCGCTCTTCTGCAACGGGGATGTCCCCCTTCAAGGCGTCCCTGGGTTACGACCCCCCGCTGTTTCCAGCGCAGGAGAACGAGGTGACTGTCCCCTCCGTTAGGGCGCACCTTAGGCAGTTCCGCTCCACCTGGGCTGCCGCGCGTCATGCGCTTTTACGCACAGCGGAGCGCAACAGGACCGTGGCGGACCGGCACAGAAGACCTGCCCCGGCGTACAGAGTTGGGCAACTCGTGTATGTGTCTACCCAGGACGTCACATTAAAAGGCGAGAGGAGGAAGCTGGCACAGCGTTTCATGGGTCCCTTTCCCATCACCCGGATCATCAACCCGGTGGCTGTGCGCGTGGCTATTCCCCCCTCCCTCCGCATCCATTCCACTTTTCATGTGTCGAAGGTGAAACTGGCAGTCACTGACCCCCTTTGCCCTCCTCCTGCAGCGCAACCCGCGCCCCGGATGATTGGTGGCCATCCGGCCTGGTCCGTCTCCTCCATCCTGGACTCCCAGCGCCGGGGTCGTGGGTTGCAATACTTGGTGGACTGGGAGGGCTATGGGCCCGAGCATCGACAATGGGTGCCCCCGTCGTTTGTGTTGGACCCATCGCTCATCGCGGACTTCCACCGAGCGCACCCGGATAAGCCATCGCCAGGAGGCGCTGCTAGAGGGGGGAGTACTGTCACGCCGCGCCATTCATCAACGGCGCCACCTGCTCACGCACCTGACAATCATCAGCGGCGAGGGATAAAGGCCGTCTCGCCCGGAGGCTCGGCCTGAAGCCGTCAGACTTCGTCCCTCACCGTTGTGAGCATACTTCCCTTCAGCGTCACCATTTTGGTAAGAAGATCGCTTACCTCTTTTCTTCAGTCTTCTCCCCTGTGCACAGGTGGATTCCCCAGCGGCGGACATCTCCACTCCATCGCCCAATCCTCGCTGCTGTACAGAGCTCTCCAGGTGGCTGTCTTCCGGGCTTCGCCCCCTTGTTGTGCCAGCTGTCCTGACCCACCAAGTAAGTCCTTCTCTCGCCATAAATCCCTCCTGTGTTGGTGTATGCCCGTCACCCTCTCCCTGTGCTCTCTCCATAGGGTTGCTCGGCTGAACGGTCACCTGCCTCTGTGCCTGGAGCAGACACCATCACCAACACATTTACATCCCGCAGACACACACTCATTCACTCCTGCTGTTAATAAACTCTTTGAACTACTCTAAGCCTGTGTGTGTGCGTCTCCTGAGCCGTGCGTTATGTCAGTCATCACCAACATAACATTTGGCAACGAGGGTAAAAGGTATGGTCATGGGTGTTACGTCAATTTGGCCATTTTTGGAGCTTCCCGGTGAGCCACCCATCCCTTGGGCAAGGTGGTTCACAGCTTTTCAGACATACTTGGTGGCATTGGACCTCGGAAGGCTGGAGAAGTTAAAGGCATGGGCACTGTTTGTTCATAATTTAGGAATGAATGGTCAGCGTATTTTAAGCACTTTGGGCGAGTGTGATTGCTTTGAGGAAGTGGTGGAGCTAATGGCGTGACATTTTCGTGCCCGGAAAACATCATCGTCCGTAGGATCCAGTTTCAACAGCACCACCAGTAGACTGGCGAGTCAGTGCAATGGTTTGTGGCAGACCTGCGCCAGCTGGCCAAAGACTGTCAGTTTGGGGCGTTGGAGGAAGAGATGGTCCGTGACCAGCTGACGGAACATACTATTTGCCCGGCTACGAGGTTGAAGCTCCTTACATACTTGGGTGAGCTGACATTATCCAAGGCCATCAAGTTAGCTCAGCAGTCCAAGGCGCCGGACAAGCTATCATGGGAGCTCAGCGAGAAAGCGTCATATCGCCAGTTTGAACCACAGTCGACGGCGCAGGCAGTGGACCTGGACAGTGACGATGGTGTGGAAGATGAAGAAAGCTACGCTAATACTGTCAGGATGAGGTCCACCCTGGGATCACCCAGGTGTTTGGGTTGTGAGTCCATGAAGCACCGTTACAAGGCCAGAGAGTGCCCAGCAAGAGGGAAATGCTGCAGCAAGTGCAGATTCTTGTATCATTTCGCAAGGGCATGTCAAAAGTTTGAGCAAGGGGATCCGAGATGTAAGGAGGACCCTCTCACTCACACGATTATTCACACTGTATCCCCGAGTACCAACGGCTGTTCCTACTGTATGGTGGAACTGGACGGCATAACAGTGCCATTGCTGATTGTCACAGGAGCGGTGAGATCCGTGTTAAACTGGGCAACCGTGAGGAGTTTTTTCCTACTGTATCGTGTTAGAGGTCATTCAGCGCCACTGTGTGGTTATGGTGGAGGAAGACTGGCCACGGTGGGATCGGTGGAACTGAGGTACAAGTCGGCGGAGGTGTGGAACCTGAGGTTCATCGTGACTGCCTGTGGAGAGAACATAATGGGATGTGATTTGTTTTATGGCCTGGGCTTTGCCATCACAAGCAGCGCTGGAGAAGAGTGATCAGGTTGTGGTTTGTGGGACCAGCCGGTCCCGCCGATGATTGACAGAGCTGTGTGGGACAAACCTTTGCCTTGTAATCTGGAAAATGAGCAGGACCAACCCCACCCAGGGCCATCGCGGGAGGGTTCTGGTGCCAGTGCCCAAGTAAAGCTAGCTGAGGGAACTGGACAGCACGGTGGGATGCTCGTGACGGCGGGTGGCACCGAGTGGCTGGCTCCTTCTGCTCCTGGATTTTGGCTGGAAGGGACTGGAGAGCAGGGCAACAACGGCAATGCCGGCAGAAGAAATGAAAGCGAGTGGGGCAGGACCAGCTGGCACAGTGAGACGATGTGCCAAATAGAGACACTGGAAGCCGAGTAGGGCCCCACTGGGGGTCGCGGATGTGGTCTGACCCAGGGAGGATGCCCGGTCGAGAGGTGTTTGGGTCAAATGTCGGAGAGAAGATGACCAGGGGTTGCTGCAGGTGGTGGCTGTTAGGGGGGATGCCTACCTCCAGCTATCTGATGGCTCATGGAGGCATCCTAATGAGCTGCGGCTCACCCGGTAGAAGAAGGAGGTGTTTGGACCTGAACGTGGGCGGTCCCCGGGAGTGAAGAAAAGGAGGCGCACTGGAGTGGAATCATCTGACGGTTATCCGGGAGGTGGTTCCTCTCCTTGGGCAAGCTGACAGTTGGACAGTATGTGTAATGCATGTGTATGGAAAGGGGGCAACCGTTATGTTATTTAGGTCTGCTCATGGGGGAATATTTTGAGTTTTTCTGTTATTTTAGGAACACGGCAGTCATTTTCTTTTAGTTGGACTGTTTATTTAGTATAGACTTCAGAATAATCCGTCTTGCCATGTGGGGGGTGGGATGGTAGTCCGCCTGTCCTTCCCTACTTTTAGTTGTTTTGAGTGACTGTGATAGGCCCTTTTTAAGTATTTCTGTTTAGTTTTTTTGTGCATGATTTGGGTTCCAAATTGGAGAGGGTCTCGACTATGCGTGTGTTTTGGACCTTTTTGGAGGGGGGGTGCTGTGTTGGGTTTTGGGGGACCTGTTATTGTGTGACACGGGTAGTGGCTGCCCCTCTCTGCCTGACAGATGGGTGTGTAATGACAGCGTCACTAAAAAACCTGTGTCCAGTCGGTCTCGTCCTTGGCTCCTATCACCAACATAACAGGACAGGTCTATCATTCTTCCTTCTCGGGCAAATCTGGAGGTACAGCCATTGTGTTTAACAAATCTATTTTGTTTTCACACTCTAGCACCATATCTGATCCAAACGGCAGGTTTGTGGTGGTCACAGGTAATATCTTTGGTACTTCTGTCATCCTAGCTAACGTCTATGCCCCTAATTATGATGACGGTTCTTTTTTTAAACACTTGTTCTCTTTGATTCCAGATATGTCCTCACACTTTCTGATACTAGGAGGGACTTTAATTGCTGGATTGGTCCTCAGTTGGACCGCTCCTCTGCAAAAATCTGTAACCCTTCTAAATCAGCTAAGGTAATACAATCTTTTATACAGGAGTTTGGGGTCTCACACATCTGGTGTTGTCAAAATTCCACAAAAAGAGCATACTCTTTTTTTTTCCTCATGTTCATCATACATTTACTCGTATAGCTTTCTTTTTAGTTGACAACAGACTTCTCTCTTTAGTTTCTGACCATAAATACGAAGCCATCATTATTTCAGACCATGCTCCAGCTTCAATGAACATACACTTTAAAAACGTACCCAATAATTTCTCTCCATGGCATCTTAACACTCGTTTACTTTTAAGGGAAGACTTTGTTAATTTTATTTCCCAACAGATTGACTTTTTTCTCAGTCTAAATAAAACCCCTGATTTGTCAGCCTCTCTATTATGGGAAACTTTAAAAGCATATATAAGAGGGGAAATAATTTCTTATGCGGGACATGAGAAAAGAGTTAGGAAGCAAAAAGTAGCCGATGTCACAGCCCGCTCTCACCTGCCTCCCGCTCCAGCTGTGAGCACACCTGCACCTCATCAAGCCCGGGCTATTTAGCCCGCTCCGCCTCGAGCTTCGGTCTGGAGCCGTCTGCTCATCAACGACCGTGCTACCCGCACTTGCCTTCTCTGTGACGCCTCTAAAGACTTCCAACCATCGCTTCCCACGTAAGCTATCATCCTTCTCCTCACCTTTTCTCCAGTCCTTCTCCCCTGTGCACAGGTGGACTCACTGGCGGCGGATTCCCCCCCCCCCCCCGTCATCATCCAACTCTCACCCGCAGCACCGAGCGCACATTGGAGCGCTGTCTTCCAGGCAGGAGACCTGCGGCTTGCCGACGTTAACCACCAAGAACCTCTGCAAGTAAGCCACAGTCCAAATATTAACCCACCGGGTCAGACTCAGCAACTAACCTCTCCTCTGCTCTGCCCTAGGGTTGCCTGGCTGCACGGCGCGCTGCTCCACCCTCGGTGCATCCTGTCTTCCAGCAACACATCCACTCTCACACTCACGCATCCATACACACTTATTATTCAATAAATCATTGTTGCAATTGACTCGAGCCTGTGTGCGTGTTCCCTGGGCCAGAACTCATGTCAGCCGATTTAACACATTGCATAGCTCAACTTGATAATCTTTATGTTACTTCTCCCTCCCCCCATATCCATCTTTCCTTACAGGCTGAATTTGATGTTCCTACATCTCACCATACCACGGAACCTTTACTGCAGTCACGTTCAAACTTTTTTGAACACGGGGATAAGGCTGGTAAATTTTTGGCCCACCAGATATGTCAGGCATCATCTCACCATATTCCTAGTCTTCAAACTGAAACAGGCATCACTTTCGACCCTTTAGAAATTAATACAATTAAATTTAATGAATTTTATTCATCTCTTTACTCTTCAGATAGGACCTCTGCTACTCATGATCTTGATGATTTTTTCAATGATGAAGACATACCAACCATTAACCTAGACCAAGCTAACTACGTATTTAGAGAGACCCATCTCACTTTCTGAACTTACTGTGGCTGTCATCCCTACAGATTAGTAAAAGTCCTGGACCAGATGGCTTTCCATCTGAATTTTACAAAGATTTTGTCATAAGCTTGGGCCTTTGCTACTAGACATGTTTAATGAATCTTTTTTTTTTTTGTCTGACGTACTCCAGCTGCAGTATGTCAGACAAAAAAAGCCCTGCAGAGGATAGTTAAGGGAGCTGAGAGGGTAATTGGAGTTTCCCTCCCCTCTGTCCAAGAACTTTTTCAGAACCGTTGTAGGAGCAGGGCACTGAACATTGTCAAGGACCGTTCTCACCCTCTGCATAAACACTTTGAACTTCTGCCATCTGGCAAACGATTCCGGAGCATCAGAGGCAGAACCACCAGATTGATTAACAGCTTCCTTCCACAAGCTGTTAGGATGCTGAACAGTTGATCCGGAATCTCTCATACATACTACTGCACCTTATGGACATTATGTATATTATTTGTATATTATAGTTCTAGTTAGTTTCAAGTATGTCTCAGGGATGTGTGAATGGCTGTGTTGGGGTGGGGGGGGGGTGAGAGGTGTGTGTGAGTGTGTCTTAAATTATGTTCTTTTTACTTATATGGATGCCTAGAGAAATGTAATTTCATCTTGCATGTACTACAGTTGTATGTACAGCAACATGACAATAAAGGTTGATTTGATTTGATTTGATTTGATTTGATTTGATTTGATTTGATTTGATTTTCCCATTGGCCATCTTCCACAGACTCTTAATCAGGCTTCCATTTTGGGGCTTCTAAAAAAGGCAAGGACTTTCTACTTTGCTCATCATATTGCCCCATTAGTCTCCTGAATGTAGACTTTAAAATATTATCTAAGCTTCTTACACGACACCCAGAACCTGTTCTTCCATCTATTATATTACCTGACCAAACTGGCTTTATTAAAAATAGATACCCTTTCTTTAATCTCAGACACTTGTTTGATATTATTTATAACACTCACACAACAGATACTCATGAAGCTTTAATTTCTTTAGATGCCAAGAAGGTGTTTGATAAATTAGAGTGGAACTTCCTGTTTCACACTTTAGGTAAATTGGGCTTTAAGACTGATTTCATATCATGGTTAAATTATTGTATTCCTCTCTGCAGGCCTCTGTTAGAACCAGTAATACTCAATCTGACTACTTTCATCTCTCTTGCTCAACTCGGCAGGGCTATCCATTAAGTCCCTTACTTTTTGCAGTTGCAATGGAGCCCCTAGCAATAACACTCTGAACTAATTCACAGATCTCTGGCATTTCTTGGAACGTGGTTGAAATTAAGGTTTCCCTTTATGCAGATGACCTTATTTTATACATTTCAAATTTACCATCCTCTGTTCCAGCTGCTCTCACTATTTTTCAGGCATTTTGTCGAATATCTGGATTTAAGCTAAATCTGAATAAGAGTATAATTTTTCCTATTAATAAGGCAGCTATTGAGTATACATTATCAGCCTTTCCTTTTAAAGTTGCCAACCACAGTTTTACTTACCTTGGTGTACAGGTCACTTTAAAATTTGATGATCTCTATAAAGCTAATTTTGCCCCCCTTCTATTAAAAATCCAGGAGGATTGTGAGCGTTGGTCTCTGCTTAATTTATCCTTTGTGGCACACATCAACTGTGTCAAAATGAACATTCTTCCCATCCATCCATCTTCTTCCGCTTAATCCTTTTCGGGTCGTGGGGGGGGGGGGGGGTAGAACCTATCCCAGCATCTTTGGGCGAGAGGCAGGGTACACCCTGGACAGATCGCCAGTCCATCGCAGGGCCAACACAGAAAGACAGACAACCATTCACTCTCACATCCATACCTAAGGACAATTTAGAATCCCCCAGTTTGATGCCAGTTAATCTAACTTGCATGTTTCTGGCATGTGGGAGGAAACCGGAGAAATCCCGGAGTAAACCCATGCAGACACGGGGACAACATGCAAACTCCACACAGATCACTGTTGGTCGGGGGCTGGGATCGAACCCAGGATCCCCCAGCCAAGGGTGGGTTGCTGTGCTGCCGCAGTGCTAACCACTGCTCCACTGCGCTGCCCCCATTCTTCCCCACTTTATATATGTCCTGGCGCCCATCATCAGTTTCAGCTGCGTGCACACCTGTCGCCAGTCATCAGCGGGCTTTAAGAGCCAGGCCTGCCAGCAACTCAGCACGGAGCCGTCTGTCAAACCTACGGAGGCACGTCTCTCGTCGTCAGCCACAACTTGGCTTCTCGTCTGACCAAACGAAACACGTTGAAGTACGTAAGCATTCTCAGCACTCACCTTGTCAAGTTCCTTTCCCCTGTGCACAGGTGGACCCCCCCAGGTGGCGGATCCTCTCTCCCCGGCGGCAGCGCAGCTCCTCCCCGGCATCAGAGTCTCTCCCCCGCTCCTCGACACAGAGCTGGACCCTCTCCCCCGGTAGTCACCCACAAGGCAAACAGAAGCGCAGCATTGCCACCTGTAAAGTAAGCGGCAGTCTTTATTACGCCCCCTCTTCTCCAGTGCAGCGCTAACACTTCTGCTTTGTTTCCTTAGGGTTGCCAGGCAGCACGGCAACCTGCTCAGCTCCAGCACGACACCAGCACCCCACACACCACAAAGCATACACGCACTCACACACAACACATTGGGTAATAGAAGGATAATTGTATCTTCTCGAGTCTGTCTTCTGTCCCCTGTGTCCAGAAATTATGTCAATATATTTAATTGTATACCCCTGTTCCTTCCTGCATCCTTTTTCTTTAAAGTAGATAGCCTCATCTTAGGATTTATTTGGAATGAAAAAGTTCCCAGGCTATGAACACAATACCTACAAAGACCCAAGCATATGGAGGGGATAGCTCTGCCTAATTTTAGATTTTACTATCGGGCTGATAATATTAGAACACTAAATTATTGGCTTCAACTTGATGACAATGACTCGCCACCCCCTTGGTTTGTGATTGAAGTAAATTCTGTCCATCCTGTATCCTTAAAGGCATTGCTACATGCTCCTCTCAACAGTAACTCCTCTCCCTACACTAAGAATGTGATTGTTAAATCATCCTTATGGATCTGGGCTCAGTTTAAATGCTATTTTTGGTTTGCAGTCCTTTTCTACCCTTGCTCCTTTAACGGCCAACCATGTTTTTTCTCCTTCCTTATGTAGCGCTTAACAATTGATTATAAGTGTGATGAGGTACAAGGATTACTTATTTTATAATTAGAAGTGCGTGTGTGTGGATAGAGGTTTACTCTGTCCCCACAAACACTCACAAAACAGGAGAGGAACACTCGTAACAGGGGCACCAGTCCAACGGGACAATTTATTAATAACTAATCCTTGAACCTGTCATTAACCAGTCTCAATATTTGTGAGCTCTTTTCTGCAGCAACCCAGAAAAACATACACAAACGAAAGAAATCATGCAGAAACTTCTCTCTATCGTTAACAAGTTTTAATAATAAGATTCAGGTTAAAGGACATTACATTCAAATGATTTGTAAGCAGGTAAATGATGAAAGGTTAAGCATCAGCTTCATTTTGTAACTGATTATTGAGCAACAGAGTGTAATCTCATTGGTGGAACCAAGAGAAACCAGATTTTGAATTTTAACTGTAATGCAATGGAAGACTGTGAAATAACTGTAACAAAAATATGCATAACATGGGACGCAATTTTATAGACAAAATGATAAAAGCTGATTATTTGTAAAAAGGAATTCTGAGTTACTCTACCAAAAAAAAAACAAAAAAAAAACGGAGGTTACTGAAAAGAGAATATTACTTTTCCTTCAGCTTATAGCTCCCCTCGTAGCTTATGGATTACTCTAACATGGAGAATAGGTCATATTCAATTAGAATTAGACATCACATTTAGCCCAGCAGATAGTAAGTGAAAGTCTGGCTTACGAACCAGCTGTGTTTTCACATAATCCAGCAATGATCTTAACACCAGCAGGTGGCACACTGGAAAAGCGACTGCCAGCAGTCCTTTTCAGTTCAGCTGTAATGGCCTGGACTCATCAGCGGGCATCCGGGGAATGGAGCCGGCAGCAGAATGACACGGCTTGCCCGGTGTCAGGTGTGATGTCTTTACAACAACGGGTCCGCAAATTTGGGTTATCCACCAGCCAATGAGAACTTAGGCTGAAGGAGAATGTATTTGGACAGTTTCACCCATGAGATCATAGTTCTTCTGACGTTGTGGGATGTGGATGAGGCAGTCTCAATAAAAAGCCCCAAATCAGTCCACTTTAACGATTAAAAGAGGTAAAATCAATAGAAAAGGTTCAGCAGAATAAACACGACTTCTGAGGGGAGGAAAGAAAGGCGTTTTGGAGTTTTACTCCCATAAAGAGGTTGAGCTCAAACAGGACAGGGTGATCTCTCCTCAGATGCCAGGAAAAACAGAAAAAGGCTTACAGAAGGCTGAACAAATGAACTTCACTGAACAAAGATGAAACAAAGCTGAACAGAAACAAAAAACTCTCTGAACTAGGGTGATTCTCCTTCTATTTAACTGAGAAACTTTTCCCGGGGAAAGTTTGACTGACATGAAAAGAGAACCAATTGTCTTCCACTGCAGGAGGGTTGAATGAACTCTGGTCCAATAAGAAACCAGTCCTTTGTCTGTAACCGACCAATAAAATGAAAGGGGCGTCATCCAACAGAGGCGGCCTGGTGATTGGATGGTGGCAGTCAGATGACTGGTATGAGTTTCAAAAGACATCCTCACATTTTCTGTGAAATTCATTATATACTTGATATAAAATCTAAGCTAACTTCAGTGATTCAAGACTAATATTCAGTGAGCATGCACTTTATAAACTGGTACTTCTATAATTAACATGCATTTGAATAATGTAAACTGACTCATGTAAACATTTTCATGTAAAATGACTCATGTAAACATTTTCAAACATTCA
Source organism: Pholidichthys leucotaenia (assembly GCA_020510985.1). Classification (NCBI taxonomy): domain Eukaryota; kingdom Metazoa; phylum Chordata; class Actinopteri; order Cichliformes; family Pholidichthyidae; genus Pholidichthys; species Pholidichthys leucotaenia. Next base: position 9,252,480 of record CM035840.1, read on the forward strand.
CACATTTAAAAATGAGTGATTAATGAAACATTTCAAACACGTTATTGTCTGACACAACAGCAGTTATTTTCTCAAATAGTGTCCTTAGAATTATCCTGAGAAATGAAACTTGAAAAGGGAGCGTTAATGTTCAGTCAAAAAAACACAGTCCAGTCGTTGACAGAAGGGGGCAATGTTGAGTTGTGGATGATTCCTAGTGACTTGTGGAATGTCGTCACCAAGTTCTGGAATATGTCAGATGGTTGTTAAAGCATAAAACTGTCTGATTAGGGGAGGAAGCTTCGGGATTTATGACTCGTAAGAGAATCAGTTCCTGGCATGAAATGGGATCGTTATCATCCTTTCACAATGGAATGTTCTTCCAATCGGGGTCCTGAGATGAAGAAACAGTTCTTGTCCACACTTTTTGGGTTGAAGCAGTTTCTTTAACAGAAAGAGTGATTTTATAGATAATAGCCAAAGGAATGATGCTACACTTAATAGATGGGGCATTCACCTTGTGGTCAAACCACAGCATTAACGCAATTAAAGACTTCTATCTAAATAACATTTTTGCATCCTTGCAACAACTTTCTGAGAAATTCTCTCTGCCCAAGACCCACTTTTTTAGATATTTACAGGCCCGAAGTTTTATATTTAATGTTTTTCCTACATTTCCCAATCTTCCCGAAACTACAGCCTTAGATTCTTATTTTGAACCACTCTCCTCATTAAAAGGTGCAATATCATTATTTTATAACCACATCAACCTGCTGTGCATAGAACCTTTACATTTTATAAAGCTCGCTGGGAGGAAGACTTGTGTATGTCAATATCTGCTTCAGTTTGGTCAGAGATTTTGATGCTTGTCCATAAATGATCCATTTGCGCCAGACACAACCTCACACAGTTTAAAATAGTGCATCGCGTCTACCTCACTAAAGTTCGCCTTTCCAAGATGTTTGAAAATGTTTCACCTCTTTGTGATCGCTGTCAGCAAGCCCCAGCCAGTTTAATGCATATGTTCTGGCTCTGCCCGTCCCTATACACTTATTGGACAGAAGTTTTTGCCTCACTATCTAAGATCCTGAAGGTAGACATCCATCTGGATCCTCTTGGTGCCTTGTTTGATGTTTTCCCTGCTTTGTCTGGGACGCTCCAGCGGGACGCTCCAGCCTTTATGACTCTCCTGGCTAGGAGGCTGATTGTAATTAAATGGAAATCTCCAACGCCTCCATCATACACTTATTGGATTAAAGATTCACTTTATTTTCTTAAATTGGAGAAGATTAGATTCTCTCTCAGGAATTCTTCGGACAAGTTCTGGACTATGTGGGGGCCTTTTTTTGACCTGACGGAGAACATAGACTTCTTGTCCATCCTTGTCTGACAGTTTGATCTAGTTTTCCTTCTCTTTTCCACTGCCTCTCTTGGATAAAGCATAGTTAAGATGGCTACTCTTAGAATCTTTTTTTCAACTCTGTTTGGTGTGCTGGCTGAATATAATATTTATAATTTTTTGTACATTTTTTTAAAATTTATTTGAAAATAGGAGTTTTTTCGGGTGGTTTTTTTTTTGGGGGGGGGGGGTTATGTTCAGAAAGTTTACTCTGTGGGTTTGGTTTCATTTTTGGTTCAATTGTTTTCTGCATACTTTTTTAAAGTGTAACATTGTCACGTGTCAAAATTTTACATTTTAATATGCTGCACTACCTGTTGCGACTTGGTTCAAATGTGGATTATATTGAAAAACTAACCAATCCACCTTATTCCTAGGCCCCATGATGCCTTGTGTGAATTATGGTAACAACTTCCGGTACTAGTTTAGAACATATGGTTGTCACTAAAACGGGGCACTTTTCCTTGTTAAAAAACAATGACTTCAGCATCAGAAATGCAGGAACACGACCTCTTGCACCTCAAAACAGTAATATAATCATACCACTTCCCACGAGTATCAAGGGATGGGAAGATGACCTTAAAAAGTGGCCTCGTAGACAGTAGCTCCATTAGTTAGCGCCGCTGCTAAGATGCTAACGCTGTAAACAAATGACCCGTGCTGGCAAAATGAGTCAAAATGAGTCACTTTGAGGACATTTTCAAAACTGATGTAACGTTTTTTTCCATATTCTGTATTGAAAGATCTTCAAAATGATATTTAATTTGTAGGAAGTGCACAACAGCTGACCAAGAAAAAAGACGATTTGTTTAAATTTTAGCTAGGTTGAAAACTCACGTTCGATCAGTTGGGAATTATGTCTTCACAAAAGCATAGGTATTTTTAGAAAGTATGATTTCTAAGCTTTCCAGTGATATCAGACACTCATGGGGGTTCTCCTGGGACTTTGCCGCTACCAAACAAAGAAAGAGTCATGATTTATGACTCCTCATTGCCTGAACTCACATGACGTGGTGGACATTCCAACCAGCATGTCTCCACCGCAATAAAGTCAGCTGCATTTTGTTAAAATATGTTGGACATTATCAAATTTACCTTAGAGCAGACGTACGCCAAAACATTGTGCTTGGATGTCGTCTGTCACCGTGTGGTGAGAGGCCTCCATTTATAAGATAAGATAAGATAAGCCTTTATTAGTCCCACAAGTGGGAAATTCCAGGATTGCAACAGCACAGGGATAGCAACACTCAGAGCAACAATCAGAAGACAAGAAAAAACAAGAGCAGCGAGTATACATATGTACATATAAATATATAAATATATGAACACACAGTGCGGAGCATTGTAGCTAGATGGAATGAAACAGCATAACCGTCTACTTAGTTATCCTACATGGTATGATTATGTACCCATACATATTGTCGCCCTCCGTAGCGACCGGTATTTTCATAGTTGTATACCGGAGGGGACCATTGTGTAAGTCTATTGCGTCTTTTGCATTCAATACTATTAGGTTGTCACGTCTTTTTTGCTATCTCTGCGAGCAGCCCTGCTTAGGTTGTACAGTCTGACAGCCGTAGGTAGGAAGGACCTGGGAAACCTCTCGGTTGTGCACCTAGGATGATGTAGTCTGCTGCTAAATGAGCTCCTCAGTGCATTCAGTATGTCCTGCATAGGGTGGGACTCGGACTCCAGCAGAGATGACAGTTTAACAACCATCCTTCTCTCTCCTATCTCCTCCACTGGGTCAAGGCGCTGCCCCAGGACAGAGCTACCTTTCTTGATCAGTTTGTTCAGTCTCTTCCTATCGGCTGCTGTAACGCCACTGCCCCAGCAGACCACTCCAAAAGTGATGGCTGATGCCACCACCATGTCGTAGAATGTCTTCAGCAGCGCCCCTTGTACACAAAACGACCTGAGTCTCCTCGGTAGGAACAGCCTGCGCTGTCCCTTCTTGTAGAGTGCGTCAGTATTGTGTGACCAGTCTAGTTTATTGTTCAGATGAACACCCAGGTACTTGTAGGATGTCACTATCTCGATGTCTGTTCCCTGTATATTTACTGGTGCTGTGAGGGGTTGTCCTTGCCTGTGGCAGTCCACCACCAGCTCCTTAGTTTTCTTCGCGTTGATCTGGAGGCAGTTCCGATGGCACCAGTCTGGCACAACCACGAACACCTGTCATGGGCCGGTTTTACCGGTGCTCAGATCTTATTCCTCCTCAGCTCAGCTCTTACTTTGGCAGCGTCTCAGCGGGCCTCCAGCTATCAAGCTCTATGGACGGCTGGAGGCCAATTACCTCTCATCAGCTGAGGCGCTGTCAACCACCTTAAAAGGGAGCAGCCCTGTTTTCCCAGCGCTGTGACCTCGCCCTGGTTACCCATGCTCTTCCCAGTGTGGGTAAGGCTGGAGCCCCCACGTCCGGCTCCTGTCGGCTCCTGTCCACTTCTCATCCCTTTCATCATTATTCGTAAGTGCTCTCCCGCTTTGTTTGGGTTTTGCCCCTCGAGGCTATCTTTCCTTTGTTCCTTTCTGTTATTGTTAATAAACTATGCAAACTCACTGGTCAGTCCTTGGCTGTTATTTATGGCTTGCAGAGCCATTCGTGACAGTAGGTCACAGCCAGTGAGTTGCCGGCTGCCGTGAGTTTGTTAATTGGACTGTTTGTTCCTACCTGTCTGGGTACCGTTCTGGTAGTAGCCGTCACGGAGGCCCGCACTCGGAGTCAGAGTTTTTTCCGCCGTCTACTCGAGTGCATGGACAAACTTCCTTCGCCGCCTCCCTCCTCGACTTCTGCAGCGACGTGCCCCGGTTCCTGGACCAAGCCGAGGAGAGATGCCTTCGCTGCCCAGCGCCAGTTTTTTCCTCTTCCCCGCTTCGCCGTTCCACCCGGAAGTAAGCATGAGGAAAAATGACTTCGGTGCCCGGCGCTAGTTTTTTTTCCTCATCCCGCTTCGCCGTTTCACCCGGAGGTAAGCGTGAGGAAAGATGACTTCGCTGCCCGGCGCTAGTTTTTTTTCCTCGTCCCGCTTTGCTGTTCCACCCGGAGGTAAGCGTGAGGAAAGGTGACTTCGCTGCCTGGCACTAGTTTTTTTTTTTTTTTCTTCTTCCCCGCTTCGCCGTTCCACCCAGAGGTAAGCATGAGGAAAGATGGCTTTGCTGCACAGCGCGAGTTTCTCCGTGGGCTGGAGGGAAATTCCGGCAGGAAGCCCAAGTGAGGGGGCTCCGCCCTTCGCTCCGGGATCCCGTTCCTGTCTCCATTCCGGCCCGGGAGTTCTCTTCATCCAGAGGTCTTCCCCCATCAAGCATGACGTAACTCGGGTTTTCCCCCTAAGGTGCTGCAGCTGTCAGCAATTAGAATCTGGGTCCGAGTGGCTGCTGCTCTCTCCGCTGTTATCCTCGGTGGTTTCCCGTCCGGTTCCAGTTCCGGGTCGCCGCATGGGCTTATCCCCCCACACAGCTGCCACTTCTGTGCCTCGTCGGAGGGGAATCCCCGCAGCCTCATCCCCATCCGGGCTTTTTTTTCTCCCGCTGTTCCGTCAGCGCTCCGTGCCCGTCTCCTCTCGGCTGTCGCCCCCTCCTTCTCATTGCCCATCCTGGCTGCTGTGTGCCTCGGGTGTCCCGTTTCGGTGAGTCCCATCCCGGACCCCTCTCGAGCAGCTCTCCGCCATTCTCCCAGGGGGTCCTCTGTCACCACCCAGCCTCCAGGAGTCAGGCAAGTCCAAACTCATTTTTCATTCTCATTATTGTGGTTTGTCCTGTCTCATTCCTAGGGGGGAGTTCGAGGTTCACAGCCTGCTTGGGGCCTCACTCCTTTCCTCTCTCTCCATGAAATATTTTGCTGGTCATTAACATTTGTTTGTTCTCTCCCGTAGATTGGGTTCCCGTCGGGCTGTTTGCTCTCTACATGTCTGTTCTTTTTGTCTTCTGTCTCCTCTCCCCAGCCAGTCGCGGCAGATGACCGCCCCTCCCTGAGCCTGGTTCTGCTGGAGGTTTCTTCCTGTTAAAAGGGAGTTTTTCCTCTCCACCGTCGCCTAGTGCTTGCTCACAGGGGATCACCTGATCGCTGGGGTCTTTTTGCAGTTGTGGGGTTCTTTTTCTCTCCATACTCTGTAACTGCTTCATTATTCCCTGCCAATATTGGGTTTTTCCCCTCTCCCTTTTTTTCTGTTTCTCTCCCTCCTGGCCTGCGCCCCATCCACCCACCCTAGGTGGGGGGGTGTTCCTGGCCGTTCGGAGCCCGGCCTTGAGGGGGAGGTACTGTCATGGGCCGGTTTTACCAGCGCTCAGATCTTATTCCTCCTCAGCTCAGCTCTTACTTTGGCAGCGTCTCAGCGGGCCTCCAGCTGTCAAGCTCTATGGACGGCTGGGGGCCAATTACCTCTCATCGGCTGAGGCGCTGTCAACCACCTTAAAAGGGAGCAGCCCTGTTTTCCCGGCGCTGTGACCTCACCCTGGTTACCCATGCTCTTCCCAGTGTGGGTAAGGCTGGAGCCCCCACGTCCGGCTCCTGTCCATTTCTCATCCCTTTCATCATTATTCGTAAGTGCTCTCCCGCTTTGTTTGGGTTTTGCCCCTCGAGGCTATCTTTCCTTTGTTCCTTTCTGTTATCGTTAATAAACTATGCAAACTCACTGGTCAGTCCTTGGCTGTTATTTATGGCTCGCAGAGCCATTCGTGACAACACCAGCAACAAGTACCAGAACTACACTAAAACATTCAAAAAATACAAAAACTAGAAGAGCTGAAATAAGCTGCCACTTGAATGCAAAACACGTATGTGGACTATACATTAAAATGAATTTGAAAAACTTTTTAAAACACTATTTTAAATGCCGCTGCTGCTCCACTTTTATTGACTGATTTAACACAACTGCAGCCGAAACTGGAGGCTCCGCCCATAATCGTTCCAGCAGCGGCGCCCCCAGGAATAAGGTGGATAAACAAAGCTAAAAAAAAAAGATTCACTCCGGGGGCTATCAATGCCCTGAAAAAAAAATCTCCATTTTCTAAAGTGGTATCTTATTGCCTTTTTTCTACAAAGAAAAAACCCTTTCATTGGCTTACATTTTCATGTCAAAATCTTTTCACTTTTCCTCCTCCTTCAAATGCCAGGATCTGTGACTAGGCCCAACCCACATATCACAAGGCTAACAGTGGCTAGCGCTATATTAAACAGAAAAAAATCTTGCGATAAAAAGACTTACCGGTTGAAGGGCATGTCCAGTTGTATGCTCGGTGGCCCAGGATCATGACTGAAACTACATTGCTCCTTAAAATCAGTTTAATGGTAAAACCCACCTTAATTTGGGTCAAGTTTTTAAAGCAGTTTTTTTTAATGCTAACTGGCCCTGGAGGCTGTTATGTCTTGAAATGAGGCACAACAGACATGAACCGAGCAATAACTTTATTAAAAGACATACAGTGGGGCAAAAAAGTATTTAGTCAGCCACCAGTTGTGCAAGTTCTCCCACTTAAAAGATGAGAAAGGTCTCCAATTTTCATCATAGGTATACCTCAACTATGAGAGACAAAATGAGAAGAAAAAAAAATCCAGAAAATCACATTGTAGGATTTTTAATGAATTAATTGGTAAATTCCTTGGTAAAATAAGTATTTGGTCACCTAAAAACAAGCAAGATTTCTGGCTCTCACAGACCTGTAACTTCTTCTTTAAGAGGCTCCTCTGTCCTCCACTCATTACCTGTATTAATGGCACCTGTTTGAACTCGTTATCAGTATAAAAGACACCTGTCCACAACCTCAAACAGACAGACTCCAAACTCCACTATGGCCAAGTCCAAAGAGCTGTCAAAGGACACCAGAAACAAAACTGTAGACCTGCACCAGGCTGGGAAGACTGAATCTGCAATAGGTAAGCAGCTTGGTGTGAAGAAATCAACTGTGGGAGCAATTATTAGAAAATGGAAGACATACAAGACCACTGATAATCTCCCTCGATCTGGGGCTCCACGCAAGATCTCACCCTGTGAGGTCAAAATGATCACGAGAACGGTGAGCAAAAATCCCAGAACCACACGGGGGGACCTAGTGAGTGACCTGCAGAGAGCTGGGACCAAAGTAACAAAGGCTACATCAGTAACACACTACGCCGCCAGGGACTCAAATCCTGCAGTGCCAGACGTGTCCCCCTGCTTAAGCTAGTACATGTCCAGGCCCGTCTGAAGTTTGTTAGAGAGCATTTGGATGATCCAGAAGAGGATTGGGAGAATGTCATATGGTCAGATGAAACCAAAATAGAACTTTTTGGTAAAAACTCAACTTGTCATGTTTGGAGGAGAAAGAACACCATACCTACTGTGAAGCATGGGGGTGAAAACATTATACTTTGGGGCTGTTTTTCTGCAAAGGGACCAGGACGACTGATCCATGTAAAGGAAAGAATGAATGGGGCCATGTATCGTGAGATTTTGAGTGAAAACCTCCTTCCATCAGCAAGGGCATTGAAGATGAAATGTGGCTGGGTCTTTCAGCATGACAATGATCCCAAACACACTGCCCGGGCAACGAAGGAGTGGCTTCGTAAGAAGTATTTCAAAGTCCTGGAGTGGCCTAGCCAGTCTCCAGATCTCAACCTCACAGAAAATCTTTGGAGGGAGTTGAAAGTCCGTGTTGCCCAGCGACAGCCCCAAAACATCACTGCTCTAGAGGAGATCTGCATGGAGGAATGGGCCAAAATACCAGCAACAATGTGTGAAAACCTTGTGAAGACTTACAGAAAACGTTTGACCTCTGTCATTGCCAACAAAGGGTATATAACAAAGTATTGAGATAAACTTTTGTTATTGACCAAATACTTATTTTACCAAGGAATTTACCAATTAATTAATTAAAAATCCTTCAATGTGATTTTCTGGATTTTTTTTTTCTCATTTTGTCTCTCATAGTTGAGGTATACCTATGATGAAAATTGGAGACCTCTGTCATCTTTTAAGTGGGAGAACTTGCACAATTTTTTTTTTTTTGTTACTTATTTGTACCCGTAGGTAGATTTGGTTTGCAGTCTGGTGACAAGCCACCGGCCGCTGGTCGCTGCGTGCGCGAGCGCCCTAAACCTACATGTTTTTGGTATGCGGGAGGAAACTGGAGAAGTCCCGGAGTAAACCCACGCAACACGGGGAGAACATGCAAACTCCACACAGCTCACTGTTTGTCGGGGGCTGGGATCGAACCGACGATCTCATGATCCCCGCGATCCCCCGGCCGAGGGTAAACTGTGCTGCCGCAGTGCTAAACCACTGCGCCACCGTGCAGCACAATTGGTGGCTGACTAAATACTTTTTTTCCCCACTGTAATGGTTGATACGGTTGCAGTGTTATAGCAAACAAGCTAACCTCAAGCTATACAGGCTATAGCTGTCAACTGGGCCTGCGTCCTCACATCCATGGCATCTGCTGTGGTATTTCCAATATGCTACACCCCTCCCCCTTCCCAGAAAAACCAGAACCTTTCTGGTGATGGTTAACCTTAGCTGGGTGACATTGTAATGGCATATGGTTAACACAGCACAATACAGTCAGAACCATATGATGTAAATAGCGATGACACTATGACCGGGTACACATGAGGTACTACAGTGTATTGTTACTAGTGCTGTGACTAACATATGCATGGTGGCATGGTGGTACAACACAATACGGCATAATGTTAAGCGTTATATTTAGCCAATGTTTAACCAGCGTTTGGGTACACATATTTGCCTATTGTTAAAAGCACAATATGGTTAATTAGCTTCTAGACCCAAACCACAAATTATTTAAGGTTCCATACACCATGACCTATTATTATGAACCATTATTTTAAACCAATATAAACCTGGGCAACCAGGTGGTTAATCCTTCCACAGCATGTGGGACACAATGTGGTGTATAGGGGCAGCGCCTATCTCCATTTCACTGACCCTAAGCCACACAGCTACTTTAAGTAGTGAAAGCTACAGTGTGGTGGTGGTGGGGGGTCAGTTCTCTGGTAGCTCTGTGTGTTAACTTTCTTTCTCCATTCTATTATGCTGAGCACGAAGCTAGAAGGCGGAAAGTACCATTTTTATATGGTCTTTGGTATGACCCGGCCTGGATTTGAACCCACGACCTTCCGGTTGTGGGGCGGATGCTCTACCAACTAGGCCACCACTCAGGTAACCGGGTGGACTACTGGTGAAATCCCACATGGTTGAGTGGATTATTCTGCCACTTGACATTTTCAAAACAGAATCATTTCACAGTTCACCTTCAGGGGCCTCAGTCGAGCCCGCGGTGGTTGCGCCCCTGGAGCTGCAGCAGACCTGGGTGCCATCTCACTGGAGTCATAGCCCGCTCGTCAACAATATCCCAGCCCAGGTCCCACACCAACTGGGTTGGCTCCAGCTCTGCATCTTGATCTAAGGCAGCTGCTCTTACCCCTTGCAGAAGGTTGGCATGCCATCTCGAACCATCGGCCACCTGGCTGGCCTCTTTTGTGCAGTGATTCTTATCTGCTAAGATGGGACAGTCCAGTTGTCCAGGTAATCAGATCGTTGGACTCAAACCCAATCAAGTAGTGCAAGCGGCGATCTGTTTGGCTGGCTGCACTCTGCACCACTGCTCTCGCATCCTGGATGGCGGTTGCTGTTGCGGTGGCGTGCTGTTCATGCCAGAGGCAGGACGTGCCCTCACTTGGCAATGCTGGGCCACAAACTCTCTATCCTGCTGTGCTGCAGCGGCTCCCTGAAGCGGATGCTGGGTGAGGATATGAGATGACTTTGGCTTCTGCCCCTTCTGTTCTGGTGCTGGTTGTGATCATGGTGATGTGTTGCTGTCGTCGGTGACAGGACGCACACCGGGTTGTCATTGTTCACCGGTGTCCCCTTTCACCATGAACTCTCTCTCCTGCAGCTCCATGGCAGATCCTTTAGGCTCATGCCTCAAGGATCAGAAGTGAATTTGGTTTCTGCCTTCTCTCCATGCTGTGTTCTCTCTGTGTTCTGATCTTTGGCTGTACCCACATCAAAGAAATCATACTCTCCCTTCTGCAATGAGGTTGCAGCCCAAGAATGCTTGTGCCCCATGAGTACCGGCTCCAGTTCCCATGTGGCTGTAGACTGGGGCTCTTGTGGCTGCTCCAGTTCTGCTGGGTTCTGTTCGGTGTGCAGTGAGAGGCAGGGAGTGGCTGCATCCACGTCTGAGATGCAGGCGCGGACTCGAGCCGTTCATCATCCAAGCTGAGTTTACCGCTGGGTCGGCACGCTGTGGTGCCCTGCTGTCCCGCGGTGTCTACCTCGGGGCCCTCCCAAAAATGCGTGTGGTTGGTGGGCTTAGCAACTGGGGCAACCGTCTGTACCAGTAGAGCTAACTGTGGGGTTGTTTCGTCTGTGCGTCGATAGTGTTGGTTGAAAACCGCTCTTCGTACCGTTACATTGCATCTGTCAACAAAAAACATTCATCACAGCCACACAGTCCTTGTATGTGTTCGTAGGGCCCAGGGTTCGAAGCACACGTCGCCCATATGGCGCCCAGGCTAGTGTTTTTAGCATTCCCTTTAACCGCTTGTATTGTTTAAGCCAGCAGCAGTGATAAAACTCTGGAATATCTTGTGCCAGTGGGCTAAGGGATCAGTGACTCACCTGGTAGAGTGAGGAGCGGCTATAGGGTGCCAAGCATGCTTCCATGTCGAAGTTACAAGGGTTTATCCTGGTCACCATTTGTTATGTCTCTAAATGAGGCGTTGACACTGGACGTGAATCGAACAATAACTTTATTACAAGACACAATGGTTGATACACATATTGCAGTGTTACAGCAAACAAGCTAACCTCAAACTATATGGGCTATAGCTGTCACGGAGGCGGAGTGCCAAAGAGGCAGTTTCCTGCCGTCAGTCCTCCTTTATTCTCACAGCGTGGTGACGTCATCCGGGCCTGCGTCCTCACGTCCATGGCGTCTGCTGTAGTATTTCCAATATGCCACAGATGCTAACATCATTTGGGCCAGAGATTCCTGATTGGCTCAACACTAGGGCCCTGATATAGTTATGTTACCAAAAACATTTTGTGTAAACTCGCGTTTTTTCAGGGGGATGGGCTTAACTGAATTTTCACAGCAAAAAAACAGAGACATGACACATTTCAATGATTTCACTCTTGATATGTCTTGTAAGTCATAAAAAACAGATTACAGGCATGTTAACAGGAAAACAAAACTCCATTTTTAGTGTCTCTTTAAGTGATATATTTTGCTGACAGTAACTGCACTTTAAATTAATGTACTTTTAGCTGTTTTGTTTGTTTCTTTGCAGATTCAACCTATGTCTGACATAACGCACGGCTCAGGAGACGCACACACACAGGCTTAGAGTAGTTCAAAGAGTTTATTAACAGCAGGAGTGAATGAGTGCGTGTCTGCGGGATGTAAATGTGTTGGTGATGGTGTCTGCTCCAGGCACAGAGGCAGGTGACCGTACAGCCGAGCAACCCTATGGAGAGAGCAACAGGGAGAGGGTGACGGCATACACCAACACAGGAGGGATTTATGGCGAGAGAAGGACCTTACTTGGTGGGTCAGGACAGCTGGCACAACAAGGGGGGCGAAGCCCGGAAGACAGGCCACCTGGAGAGCTCCGTACAGCAGCGAGGATTGGGGCGATGGAGTGGAGATGTCCGCCGCTGGGGAATCCACCTGTGCACAGGGGAGAAGACTGAAGAGAGAGGTAAGCGATCTTCTTACCAAAAAGGTGATGCTGAAGAGAAGTATGCTCACAACGGTGAGGGACGAAGTCTGACGGCTTCAGGCCGAGCCTCCGGGCGAGACGGCCTTTATCCCCCGCCGCTGATGATTGTCAGGTGCGTGAGCAGGTGGCGCCGCTGATGAATGGCGCGGCGTGACAGTACTCCCCCCTCTAGCAGCGCCTCCTGGCGATGGCTTATCCGGGTGCGCTCGGTGGAAGTCCGCGATGAGCGATGGGTCCAACACAAACGACGGGGGCACCCATTGTCGATGCTCGGGCCCATAGCCCTCCCAGTCCACCAAGTATTGCAACCCACGACCTCGGCGCCGGGAGTCCAGGATGGAGGAGACGGACCAGGCCGGATGGCCACCAATCATCCGGGGCGCGGGTTGCGCTGCAGGAGGAGGGCAAAGGGGGGTCAGTGACTGCCAGTTTCACCCTCGACACATGGAAAGTGGGATGGATGCGGAGGGAGGGGGGAATAGCCACGCGCACAGCCACCGGGTTGATGATCCGGGTGATGGGAAAGGGACCCATGAATCGCTGTGCCAGCTTCCTCCTCTCGCCTTTTAATGTGACGTCCTGGGTAGACACATACACGAGTTGCCCAACTCTGTACGCCGGGGCAGGTCTTCTGTGCCGGTCCACCACGGTCCTGTTGCGCTCCGCTGTGCGTAAAAGCGCATGACGTGTGGCAGCCCAGGTGGAGCGGAACTGCCTAAGGTGCGCCCTAACAGAGGGGACAGTTACCTCGTTCTCCTGCGCTGGAAACAGCGGGGGGTCGTAACCCAGGGACGCCTTGAAGGGGGACATCCCCGTTGCAGAAGAGCGGGCGGTGTTGTGGGCATACTCCACCCAGGCGAGATGGTTGCTCCAGGACGTCGGCTTGGATCTAGTAACACAGCGGAGCACAGCCTCCAGCTCCTGATTGGTCCTCTCACACTGCCCGTTAGACTGGGGGTGATGGCCGAAGGAGAGGCTCACCTTGGCTCCGATGGCGTTACAAAAAGATCTCCAAACCTCGGATGAAAATTGGGGGCCCCGGTCCGAGACCACGTCCACCGGAATCCCGTGCAGCCTGACCACGTGTTGGACGAGGAGGCCCGCCATCTCCAGGGCAGTAGGGAGACCTCGCAGGGGGATGAAGTGCGCCGCCTTGGAGAAACAGTCCACGATGGTCAGGACGGTGTCAAAGGAGTTGGAAACGGGGAGTCCGGTGATGAAATCCAGTGCGATGTGCGACCAGGGCCTGCCGGGGACGGGCAGAGGCTGGAGCAGACCCGCTGGTGGGGCATTTCCCGACTTGCTGGTGGCACAGATTGGGCAAGCCCGGGCGTAGCGGGCTGCATCCCTCCGCAGGCCTGGCCACCAAAAGGACCGTTGGAGGAGGCTGATCATCCAAGAGGTGCCGGGATGACAGGTGAGCCGGGAGGTGTGGAGCCAGTGGATGACCTCTCCTCGGACCGCAGATGGGACGAACAGTCTTCCCTCCGGTCCGCCGCCAGGATCAGGTTCCACCTCCTGCGCCTTCCGGATCTTGTCTTCAATGTCCCAAGAGATGGCACCGAGGACGCACGACCTGGGCAGGATAGTGTGGGGCGTCTCCTCAGCCTCCACGGGGGTGAACTGCCTAGAGAGGGCGTCAGGCAGGCCATTTTTGGAGCCCGGCCTGAAGGTGATTGAGAAGCGGAACCTGGCGAAGAACAAAGACCAGCGCGCCTGGCGGGCATTCAGGCGCTTGGCAGATCGTAAGTACTCTAAGTTCTTGTGGTCCGTCAGGACCACAAACGGCAGGCCCGCCCCCTCTAGCCAGTGGCGCCACTCCTGTAAGGCGAGTTTAATGGCCAGGAGCTCTCTGTCCCCCACATCGACAGATCCACAGACTTCCAGCTGGCCCGCTGCATCCGCGGAGAGAGAGCTTAGACTTTCTGCTGCACATCCACCAGCCATAATGCTCTGCACTGTGTGTCTATATATATATACATTTATAGTAATATGGACATATGTTTGCTAGATGTTGTTTTTTCTTGCCTTCTGATTGTTGCTCTGAGTGTTGCTGTCCCTGTGCTGTTGCAATCCTGGAATTTCCCCATTGTGGGACTAATAAAGGCTTATCTTATCTTATCTTATCTTATCTTATCGTAGTTTCTCTCCGCCGGGGACAGGCGCCGGGAGAAGAAGGTGCACGGCCGTTTGGCGCCATCGTCAGGTGACCGCTGGGATAACACTGCTCCCACTCCCGTGTCCGATGCGTCCACCTCCACAATGCACTGCAGCGCGGGGTCGACCTGGCGAAGGACCCGGGAGGAGGAGAACTCCGCCTTCAGCGCCCTAAAGGCAGCAGCGACCTCTTCAGTCCACCGGAACGGGACCTTCGGGGACGTGAGGCGGGTCAGCGGTCCGACGATCGAGCTGAAATTTGGGACAAAGCGGCGGTAAAAATTGGCGAAGCCAACAAACTGGTTGCACCTGCTTCGGGATGCGGGGAGTAGGCCACTCCACCGCCGCCTTCACCTTCTCTGGGTCTGGGAGCACCTGATCTTGAGCGAAGATGAATCCCAGGAAGGATGTGGTCCTAGCGTAGAATTCGCATTTCTCAGCCTTCACATACAGACGATTCTCCAGCAGTCTTTGGAGGACCCGCCTCACATGGACCTGGTGCTCGTCCCTGGACCTGGAGAAGATAAGGATGTTATCCAGGTAGACGAACACAAAAAGGCCGATGAAATCCCGGAGGACGTCATTAATGAGGCGCTGAAAGACGGCAGGAGCGTTGGTCAGCCCGAACGGCATGACGAGATACTCAAAGTGGCCGTTCGGGGTACGGAAGGCTGTCTTCCATTCATCTCCTCCCGGATACGGACAAGGTGGTAAGCGCTGCGTAAATCCAGCTTGGTAAACCCAGGTCGCCCCCTGGAGGGAGTGAAAGGCAGTGTCCATGAGGGGCAGGGTGTAACGGTCCCTCTCAGTGATGTCATTTAGCGCCTCGTATAGTCTATGCAGGGGCGGAGGGATCCGTCTCCTTTTTCCCGACAAAGAGAAAACCCTGCCCCCACGGGTGACGACGATGGGCGAATAATCCCAGCGCTCAGTGATTCCTTCAGGTATGTATTCATGGTCTCCTTCTCCGGCGCCGACAGGCTGTAGAGCCGACCAGATGGCAGGGGAGCCCCCTGGCGGGAGATTGATGGCACAGTCATATGGTCGATGCGGGGGAAGAGACATAGCTTTCGATTTACTAAATACCATACCCAGGTCGTGAAATTCTGGAGGCACCAGTGACAGGTCCGGAGGTGCTGTATCCGCCACAGGGGGAGCCGCGGAGGGGGAGCAGGCAGCGGACTGAAGGCAGGTGCCCATACAGAAGGTACTCCATGCCGATACCCCAGCGGACCTCCAGTCCAGGACAGGGTTGTGGAGGCGTAGCCAGGGATACCCCAGGATGACGGGCGACACAGAGTTGGGCAGGACGTAAAATACCATCTCCTCCCGGTGGTTCCCTGAGATGATGACTGGGACAGGCATGGTTTGGTGAGAAACTCTCCCAAGGGAGGCACGGGAGAGATGGACGAGGGAGATGGGGTGTTTTAATGCCTGACAGCGGATGCCCAATCGGGTTGCCAGGCCTTGTGAAATGAAGCTGCCCTCTGCGCCCGAATCCACACAGTGCGTGGGTGAGGTGCCCAGTGGGACTGTGGCAAAAACAGATGGGTAGCTTTAATTGAGTGAGCGTGTTCTAACCGGTTGGGATCCGCGAGGCTCCCTACAGCGATTCGCGGACCCCGTCCGCACTGGCTTTCCGCGGGCAACGCTCCACAGTGTGTTGGTCACCTCCGCAATACATGCAGAGGAGCCTCAACTCACGGCGGCGTTGTTTCTCCGCAGGGGAAAGCTTGGTCCAGCCCGTCACCATCGGCCTTCCGACTCTCGGGGCACGATGCTGGCGGCGCCGCCAGGGGGTGAGCTTGGAACAGGTGCGGCGAGACTCCACGAGGGCGAGAAGAAGAAGACTTCCGCCCCCGAGGAGCGCTCGCGCAGCCTGTTATCCAAACTTATCGCTACGGATGTCAGCGCCGCTAGTCGTCCCAGGGATATCCCGTCCAGCCAGTTCATCCCTCAGATCACTATTGAGGCTGCGGAGGAACAGGCCACAGAGGGAGCGTTCCTCCCAGCCTAATTCCTCCGCCGCTACCCGGAAGTCGACCGAGTAGTCCGCTGCAGACCGGCCTCCCTGCTGGAGAGCGAGAAGCCGATCGACCTGGAACGTCTCGGTTTGAGAATTGTCATAGACCTCCAGAAAGCGCCTCACGAACTGGTCATAGGTGGAGGGTGGCATACTGGGCCTCGCCATTACGGCGTAGGTCAAGTTAACGCACGCCCCTCCAGAAGATTCCCTATGTAACCAATCCGACTGTGATCCGAGGGAAAATCTCGGGCACACGGTGGAAACACGGACTCACACTGCATAATGAACCCCCGTGCTCCGCCGAGCTTACCGCTAAAGGCGGGCGGGGGTCCGAATCGGTGTGAGCCGAACCGGTGCCACTGGAGCCGGCTGGACGGCCGCTGGAACAGCAGGAGCCGTGCCACCCTGACGAGCCGGGGGGAACGGCTGTTGAGGATCTAAGCGGCCCAACCGGTTAGTTAAGTTTAATAATTGATTTAGGATAACCTGCTGTTGATAAGCAATCTGATCCACTCTAGCCTCGAGAGTGGTAAACCGGTGTGCGAGCCCGCCGTCCGCCGAGCTGCTCTGCTGAAGCCGTACTGACATAACGCACGGCTCAGGAGATGCACACACACAGGCTTAGAGTAGTTCAAAGAGTTTATTAACAGCAGGAGTGAATGAGTGCGTGTCTGCGGGATGTAAATGTGTTGGTGATGGTGTCTGCTCCAGGCACAGAGGCAGGTGACCGTACAGCCGAGCAACCCTATGGAGAGAGCACAGGGAGAGGGTGACGGGCATTACACCAACACAGGAGGGATTTATGGCGAGAGAAGGACTTACTTGGTGGGTCAGGACAGCTGGCACAACAAGGGGGGCGAAGCCCGGAAGACAGCCACCTGGAGAGCTCCGTACAGCAGCGAGGATTGGGCGATGGAGTGGAGATGTCCGCCACTGGGGAATCCACCTGTGCACAGGGGAGAAGACTGAAGAAGAGAGGTAAGCGATCTTCTTACCAAAAAGGTGATGCTGAAGAGAAGTATGCTCACAACGGTGAGGGACGAAGTCTGACGGCTTCAGGCCGAGCCTCCGGGCGAGACGGCCTTTATCCCTCGCCGCTGATGATTGTCAGGTGCGTGAGCAGGTGGCGCCGCTGATGAATGGCGCGGCGTGACAATGTCATGAATTGCCCCTCGGGGCAGAGAGGAGAAACCCACGCGCAGGACTGTAGTTTGTGAATTTATTAAGAAAAACAAATCACAACATCCAAAACCGTGCTCAATGCTAAATCCAAAAGACAAGCAAAGAAAACTTACAGTTTACCACACCAGAAGAAGGGCTGGGTTCTGGTGGAGATGAGGGTTGAAAACTTAAGACTCCAGCAAGGAGGAATGAACATCGTCGTCGGCTCCAGCTCTTGTCCGAGCATTGGTTTCGTCTTAGTTTTCAGGACGTTGCCATCTGTGATCAATGTCGATGGCGGATGTGGCTCTGAAGGCCCAGCCTATGACAGAACTGTCGTGGGCAGAAGTCACATTTTATTGTGGGTGGGGGACGTGGTTGGTTTTGTTTTTCTTGTATTCGTTTGTGTTTATCATCATCCTGTTGTTTTGTGAGCCTCTCAAATGAGTCTGTGCCTTCCCAAGTTCTTGGGAATAAAAGATTTTAGCTGGTCCTTGTAGCGCAGTTTTGGCCTACCATGTGGTCTTTTTCCTATCTCAAGCTCCCCCTGGAGCATGATTCGTGGTAGTCTGGTGGGGTCCATCCGTACGACATGTCCTGTCCATCGAAGGCGGTGCTGCAAGATGGTAGCTTCCACACTAGGCAGCAGAGCACGCTTGAGAATCTCATTGTTTTAAAGTCGATCCTCCCAATGAATGCCAAGTCTTTGTCTGAGCTTTCTCTGTTAGAAGTTCTCAAGACGCTTGATGTCGCGACGATACAAGGTCCAGGCTTCACAGGCGTAAAGAAGGGTGGAAAGAACAACGGCCCGAAAAACCATGATTTTGGTGCAGATGGTTATCGCATGATTATTGAAGACTCGATGACAAAGGCGTCCATATGCGGAGTGTGCAGCTTTTATGCAGTTTTCGATGTCCTTTGCACAAGTTGGTATTTTTGAGAGGATGCTACCAAGGTAAGAGAAATGCTCCAGTTCATTGACAGGATTTCCGTTAATGTTAAGGTTGGTCCTTGAGAAAGTTTGACCAGGTGCTGGTTGGTTGAGGATTTTGGTTTTGTCAGTGTTAACTTCCATTCCAAAATGCTCATAAGAGTCATTATAAATGGTAGCTATCCTCTGGAGGTCATCAACAGTCTGAGCTGGTGTGGCATTATCGTCTGCAAACTGCAATTCATGAACACTGGTGACCGAGGTTTTGGATTTCGCACGAAAGCGACCAAGATTAAAAAGCTCCCCATCCAAGCGGTATCGCAGATTGATACCAGGGGTTGGTGGTGGTATTTCATTTAGTATTGCAGCCATATACAACGAAAAGCAAGTTGGAGCAAGGGCACATCTTTGCTTGAGACCACTAGTGATGGGAAAAGGGTCTGAGAGGGTATTTTGGTGGCAAACCCTACCAACCATGCCATCGTGGAGAGCGCGAACGAGAGCGATGAAATCATCTGGACATCCAAAACGAGCAAGAACAGCCCACATAGCAGGGTGAGGAACTCGATCAAAGGCCTTCTTGAGGTCCCAGAAGATGAACATGAGTGGTTGTTGTTGTTCTTGGCTCTTTTCCTGGAGTTGTCGAGCACAGAATATCATATCTACTGTACCACGAGAGGGTCTAAAGCCACATTGGGACTCAGGAAGTACATCCTCGGCTACTACAAGAAGATGGTTGAGAAGGATATGAGCAAAGATCTTGCTTGCAATGCTCAGTAGTGAGATGCCGCAGTAGTTACTGCAGTTCTCTCTATCTCCCTTCTTGAAAATGGTGACTATATTTGCATTTTTAAAGTCACTTGGTAACGTCTTTGTTTCCCATATTTTAAGTAGAAGCTGCATTAAATAGTTTTTCAACTCGGGACCTCCATGAAGATAGAACTCCAGCGGGATGTTATCTGGTCCTGGTGCTTTGCCTGTCTTCATTTGCTTTATAGCTTTATTTAGCTCGTGTAGTGAAGGTGGTGTAGACATCCACTCATGAGTGGGGTGTTGCGGGGTCTTGCAGAGGAGATCACTAGGGGTGCAAAAGTGACTATTTAACAGACTCTCAAAGTGGGACTTCCAACAGTCAAGGATCCCCTTGGTGTCTGTGATAGTGGTGGAGCCATTTGCATCATTTAGGCTGCCCACAGATGATCTGGTGGGGCCAAAGATCTCCTTCATTGCAGCATAAAAATGGCGCATATCCCGTTGGTCAGCATATTTTTGCAAATCTTCTGCTTTTTGCTGCCACCAAGTGTTTTGGGTTTTACGAATCCCTCTCTGGCATGCCACTTTTGCTTGCTGGTGTTTCTGTTGATTCTTTGCAGACGGATCATTTTCAAACGCAAGACGTGCATGGCGTTTAGCCTCTATGAGGTCAGTGATTGTTTCATCATTCTCGTTGAACCAGTCTTGGTTTTTCTTGTGTTTGTGACAAATCGTTTCTTTGGCAGCAGCAGTCAATGCATCACGGAGAGTGGTCCATTGGTCTTCAAATGAGGCATTGTCTGGAAGGCTCAGTTCATTCATGCTTCTACCAATGGCCTCCCTAAAGGACTGCAACATAACAGCCCTTAAATAAAGCTAAACACAAATGAAACAAATGATGACATTCCACTGGATATGTATCACTCCACTTCAAAGGTGTTCTAGTAACCGTTAATTACTAACAGTATTTTTCTATCAACTCTCTGACAATTGCAGTACTGTTTTGGATATCATAATTTCCATGGTGAGGAGCTGTTTGTACAAGAAATTATACACCCGTGATCCAGAAGTCCCACTCTTTTCAAAAGGGTACTCCGTCTATCCCGGCCCTGCTTTCATTTTAAGCTCATCAAGTGATTTCATGTGTTTAAAAAATAGGCAGTGCTAGAGTTGGATTTATTGTCTTGATTAACAAACCACAATACTTTTGTGGTGATGGACTCTTTGTTTTATCTGAAAATGTGAAAAACAGCGAGCAAAATGTGCTAAATTGCTAGCATGCTAACTGCTAGCTACCGGCTAACTACTGGGGGTTCCCGGTATGGGCGCAGTCGAGCATCCGGGCATTTGGCCTACTTCCGGTTAGCAACCCACATGGCAACGCCGTACTCGGTGAAAACAATTCAGTGGTGACCTAGTCCCAGGCAGCTGCCGTGACCCAGTCAAGCTTGTCCAGCCCGTCGTAGTGCATTATATTCAGCTCATCACGTCCTATATCAGGTAATTGAGTGATATTGTGTTAGTTTAATTAGTTGCCACTTGATGGGTCACGTTTTGAAAATGCTAGCCGCCGACACAAGCCTCTCTGTATTGTAAACAGAGACGGACATTTCGTCTATGGAAATGCATGACTGATTCCCTTTTCACTCAACAATACAGACCTCTCTATGTGCAGTCAGCCTGACTAATTTAACTGTAGACTGTAGTAAATAGTGCAACAAAGGGGCTGGCCATTAATGAAAGAGGTGACAAATACGATTTCGCCGTATTTTAATACGGGGAAAATGCAATTTTAGCAAATATGGGCGTATTGCCATTTCTGTACGCCAAAAAGAAAAATATACGGGAAAAGAGGAACACCTCGTGTGACTCCCACAGCGAGCTGGCAGAGCGCTCAGCGTGAGCAATTACTGATTGTTATAGAAGCGCCTCGCACCTTCTGCGGCTCCGGAACAGAGAGGAATCCCGGCGCCAGTAATGCTGCGCCTGATATGTGTGACTAATGCAAATGTATATGCTTTCCTGCTGTCTACTGTGATGCTAATGTGCCATGCATGCATTAGCCGGGTATATAAGTTGACTGTCTGCATGAAGCACCCTTTTAAACTTCACTCGTGTCCGCCTGCACTTATTTTGATCCAACACAAGCGCGCCTAAGCAGTGTTTAGCATCAGTGAACATTTTCTTGTTTAATTATTTCTTTTAAGAATTACTCCTGTGCTGCCCTGATATTTAATGGATTGGTCATGTTACCCATAGGGGCCTTTCCTTAAAAACATTCAAAACATGTAAGAGGGTTAATCATGTTAATATGGGTTGAAGCAAATATGCTTACCAGGGGTGTCGATCAAGTAGCTGTACACATCCGGCCACTGCACAGCTGGCCACCTGGTCAGGTCATTAACCCATTTTCCGGCTGGTAGCTTGTATGGGCAATCTGTCAGTCCACTTGCTGTCAGTTTCTCCTGATAACGTAGCCTGGCTGACTCATCAAGCTTTTCTACGTAGTCACATGCCATGACAAAAAGTCAAAACACTGCACTCGACAAGGCTTGGTAACGGGTTTGTTTTCACCGAGTTAAGATGGCGGCGATGTGTTACTAACCGGAAGTGACGTAGTCCCGACCGCACCCATTGGATATGTTTTGATCTGGGATCTTCTGCACTAATAATAATAGTAATGGATATCAACTCAACAGGCATGCTTTAGAAACACATTACTTTTGCACATGACAATATTTAATTTATTTACAGTACATGTGTGTGAAATGACAATAGACGTCTTCATGCTGATTGAGATTTTTAGCAAACAGTTACTGGCTACGATACATTTAGAAGGGACTATTTTTTTCTCAGCTGCACAAAATAATTTGTTAAACAGACAAATCATAAGATTTTGTCCAGTATTGCTGTCATTTAATAAATTGTGCTTGTGGAGCTGTTGTATAAAATGTAATGTACTTTATTTATATAGCCCTTTAAAACAACCCATAGGTGACCAAAGTGCTTTACAGAAAATAAACAGCATTAAAAACACACAGAGCATTAAAAACAAATAACATAAACAAAAAAAGAAGAATAAATACCTAAAAATGAGAATAAAATTAAAAAAAAGCAATATTACACTTGAGTTCATTTTTGTATCGTGATTATAGTAACTGTGGCTGTGATACATCTAATGTTCTCCTAGACATATCACAGCTGCAGTTACTATAATCACGATACTGAACTCACTCTTGTGTAATATTGCTTAATTCTTATCTCCACTTGTCTGGACCACAGCAGAATGAATCTGGCTCGTCAGATTCGGGTCGTAAATGAAACGCAGTGAATCTATTTTTGACAGATGTCAGATCCAATCCGCAAGGAAATGTCACGGTATCTTGTGGTATTTAATAGCTGTTTGTTCATTTAAAACTATTTAAGGATTGTCCGTTATTTTCTGAGGCTCTTCTCAATCCTTCTCTGGTCTTTCTCGAGATCTTGTGTTATTTTATATAATTCTCATGCGATCTAGTTTTTTGAATTCTGTTCTTATCCATGCCACTTTAAATCACAAACAGAGCCGGTAGGGATCGACACAAGGCTCCGTCCGCACTGGATCCACAACGGACTGCATCTGGACTCAGTGGAAATCCAGCTGTAGACCTCAGAAAATAACGGAAGGTTGTTAAATACTTTGTAATTAACAAACACTTATTAAATACAGTCGATACCAGGGTTTTTCTTTGCAGATTGGATCGGGCATCTGTCAAAAATAGACTTGTTGCATTTCTTTAGCGATCCAAATCCAATGAGCTGGATTCGTTCTGCAGTGGTCCGGACCAGATGGGGATTAGACATTAATTAGAATGGGAATTATTTGCTGTGGAGACCAGATCGCAACCATAACGGACCGGATCTGGAGTCAGTGGGAATCCTGGGTAAACCTGAATACCCATCCTTTACTCCATTTAAATTCTGTATACACATTCTGCACAATGCATCACAGTAATAAAACATAAAAGATTAGACACAAGAATGGAGCAGCCTATTTTTGTTTACTTAAAATCCTGAAGTTAGATTATTATTGCCTTTTAATTGAATATTTAAATTGCAGCTGTTGTTAGGGTTAGTAAAAAACCATACAAAAAAAAAAACATAGTAAAACAACTTGAAAGACAAACATTGCAAATGTGTAAATACATTTTTAGTTGCGGCAGTATGACTGACACTTGCAGTTCTCCCCCCACAGAGGAAACACTTTGATGCAGGACAGCCTGATGTATGTTTCTATCAAGGGAAAAACGGTCCCCATAGCCAGTGCTCATCAAAACAAGTGAAGTGTTTTGCTGCCCCCATTGTACTGTACCAGCACTTCTTCGATCCAAGATGGACCAGGTGTAAAGAGACTGGCGCAGCGCCTGAGAGAGTGCATGCATGTGTCTGCGTATCCGACAGGGAGGGAGATGAGAGCCGTAGCCCACTGAGTGCAGGGGCTGTTGATTGTGCGTGAGAGCTTTAAGAAAGGGTGCAGAGCGCATCTATCTGTATCATTCACTCTAAAAGCCTGGAGAGATGGAAAGGATGGATGGGAGGACAAGTAGAAGTCAATAAAGAGATGGCTGGGATGGGGAGAGAGGAGATGAGAGTAGCTCTATGTGAAGATGACTTAGAGTCATCTCAGGAAAGGACGTGGGGGGAGCAAGGTGCCTAGGGATAGAATAAAGTGTAAAGAGGAGAATTTGGCAGGGTGACTAACAGAAGTGATAAACAGGATTTCAGTTCTGAGAAAGACGGGGGGCAAAGATGAGAAAAGATGAAAAATCTCACAAGTAGGGGAAGGACAAGGGACAAAGATACAGTAAGAGCAAATAGAAATGGGGATTTGAGTGCCTGCATGACTTTTTCTGGTACAAAATGGATCCTTAGTGCACCTCTTTAAGTGAGAAATACAGATGTGCTGCCAGGAAATGCATATCATCATCATATTTTCCTCTATCATAGCTCAGTGTTGACTCTACAGAGCCTCCGTGTTTGTACAATCTTCAGATAGCCCGAGGTTAACACTTTTGAATTATTGCTCGACTCGACTTTTTACCTCTCCCTATCACTTTGCACAGCAGGCAGATATAGAGCAGAGTCAGACATCAGCTTCCACTATCAGCTGATGGAATGTGAAGAGTTTATTCTCCTCACACATCTGTGAGTCTTGTTTAATGATATATGGCAAATGTTAGAGTTTCCCCGTAGATGGGAGTCAGATGCTGCAGCTCACATCCTCACGGCGCCGGATGCTGCAGGAGAGATGTGCTACAGCATGTCTGGATAAAGCATATACATCATAAAGAAACTCCACACAGCAGTGTACACTAGAAAAAGCAGCTACTGGTGTGTCATCGGCGACGCAAACAGGGACAACAGCTCACGGGCGCGAGCAAAAAACATATTTTAGCAACTAAGCCAAGAGAAATCAACACAAACATTATCCATCTGCTTAAATCCTTTGCAGGTTGAGCCTTCCAAAAAAGGGCCTACAAATAGGTCAGAGGTCTGCGAGTAAATCCTCAAATTTGTGCTGTGCTAAATGAAGCATTATGCAATGTTTGGAGCTGCTAACTGAGGGCTTTTACTGAACATCTTGTCCTGCTGCTAATCCTGCCAACAGCAACCAGCCAGGGACAGAGTCAAACTCTGACCCTCGAAACAGGCGCACTCTCACGGGGATATGGGAATAAACACACATGCAGGCGTCTAATATGCACAAATGCACGCGACTCAATTCAATGTGGTATTTTCATCAGCATGTTGAGTCAGACACAGTAGAAACACGAGTGCAGCTCATTTAAATCACAGCAGTTGGAAGTAATCATGCATCTTACACCTAAAAGTGTACATGTCACAGTATGGGTTCAGTGTAATAACCCCAACACCATCTCCAGCACATTTACAGTCATTTATATTTTCTGCTCAAATTCAATAAACCTCACAGAAAATAAGTTATACATTTTTATATATACAGAATGATTTCTATTCATTAAAATAAATCCCCATCTTGCAACCAGCAAGGGATACTGGCGTGTTAATGGATAATAAATCTGCATTTAAGGATATAGGAGAGCGAAAATCCAATTTGTGTCAGGGCTCTCCAAGCGATCCCCACTTTTATCCCTCCATGCGCTTGGCTGAAGGAGTAATCGGCTTTGTGTAATAAAATGATGATGATGACTTTATCTGACATTTGTAAAAGGAGGAGCCCCAGATTTTGTGTAGGTCTGTACTATCAGGCTCCATCCAGTGAATTAGTCTCCAGGCAGAGTGAGACACAGTGAAAATGTTGTTCTTGCGAGTAAACAGAGGGGTTACATTGGGGTGAAAAGCAGGAATGTGTTTGCGGAGTTTTGTGTTTGCTCTGTCTTCCTGTGAATGTGTGTTGCCCGACATGATCCCACCATGCCCATGGAGATCCCTGCCCTTACCTCCCTCACCTGCCAAGTGGGGGAGGATGATTACATACTAAGAGGTCAACTTTATCTCCATGGAGATCCCCGAAGGAACACTAATATGAGAGATGCACTTAGAATCATCAGCCTGTTTCCTGCAGTAGCAAGTGAGACTGGCAGAGATAGATGGCAGGAACAGATCCAGTGAGATGGAACTCGGTAGCTGCGGAAATTGTTCCATAAAGCCATGTTTTCAGATGGATCTCAACTGATTCAAGCTAATGATCTGAAGAATGCACTTCACAGTCCTTGGTTTAATTGGCTTCAAAACACATCAAATCTCAACCATGACACTTTTGTTTCAAATCCACCATTTTTCTGTATCCTGCCGGATTTCATGGTGTGAGGTTCCACAAAGTGCAGATTCAATTAATGTGGCTGTGAGTTAAGTGGGCCCTCAGGGGTTAAGGTCTGTCATGTCAGATGGATGTGTTTGTGTAAAGAAACAGGGCATCCCACAATCCAATGTAGCAGGGCGAAGAGATGCCTGCAAGCCCGTCTTGGTATTCCCTTCACAAGCCTGTATGGCTCGGAGGAATCTGATCTGCAGTGTCACATACGAAGACATCAGAACCTTTCCTGTTGGGCTAAAATTCACAGCATGTTCAGAAGCTGAGAGTTGCAACTGGATATTCTCATGAAACAGAAGAATTTTTCCAAGTAAAGCAGGTTCCCAACCACTGTCTTCATCACAGACCTGCAGTTCCATGTATCACATCTACTCACTGAAAAATAATAATTTTAATTATACAACAGCTAGCTCTGACCGAGCCGTTTGATTGGACAATAGGGATTCAAGGAGTTATTATATTCCATGATAATTGCACTCCAACATTTCACTGGATATGTATAACTCCGCTCCAAAGGTGTTCCTGTAACCCTTAATTACTTACAGTAATTTACTGTCAACTCTCTGTGAGAATTGCAATACTGTTTTGGATACCTTAATTTCCACAGTGAGGTGACGTGGTAGGTAATAACAGACCCAAAAGCAGGCAACTAGGGAGACCAAGGTAGCAGTGCAATTATAATGTTTATTGAAAGTTTTGCTGGATAGTGTGCACGGAGAGTCTGGAAACCCTGCAAGAGGAGAGAAGAGAAAAAGGGTGAGTTGATGTGATAATGGCTTTTGGCGATTGTAGATGATGTTTCTTTGTCTTACAGGTTTGACCAGATAACCCAGAGGTGGCAGGCTTCTCTGGTGACTCGCTGGCATGGTGAAGGAGTCCAACAAAGGTGAGTGGGGATCACTGAGTGAGGTTCGGTGCCTTGGGGAGAAGTGTGGGAGAGAGTTAAGTGCACATTGGTAAGTCTACTTACTTGGGGGGTGGAAAGTGAAGGTGGGGATCCGGATCCACAGTTCCACCGAGGATCCACTCCACCAAGGAAGCCCTGAGGAATATATTGTGAGAGGGTTAGGTGGAGGGATTGTAGCTTACAAAAGTGTGATGAGAAGAAAGCATTCAGGCTGGTGGCTGCACACTGGGTTACAGGTCCCGAGGCGGCAGGTAACGAGTCTGATGAGCTCCTGCAGTCTGCCGAGTGCCGCCCCTATTTAAGGAGTGCTGTTATTAAAGGCAGAAGGGAAGCTCAGCTGTGGAAAATGAATAATTAGGAGCAGGGGAGAACAGTGTGCAGCCTGGATCACTACATGAGGCACTGTTTGAAAAGATTTCTTACCTTAATTCCTACACTTTTGAATAAAACTAGATTCAGTTGACAAAGTCTGCCCTTGTATAAACATCATGAAGTTACATATTTCACATCTGTTTAAAAAAAAATAGGCAGTGCTAAAGTTGGATTTATTATCTTAATTAACAAACCACAATACCTTTGTGGTGATGGACTCTTTGTTTCATCTGAAAAATCTAAGAAAAAGAGAGCAAACTGTGCTAAATCACTAGCATGCTAACTACTAGCCACTGCCTAGCTACCGGCATTGGTTACATTTTGAGCTCAGGTCTTCTGCAGTACCGGCTCAACAGGTGACCGGTATGTTTCCTAAACACTGACTTTTGCACTTGATAGTATTTACCATATTTTTGGGACTATAAGGCACACCGGATTATAAGGCACACTATCAATGAACGGTCTATTTGATGGTCTATTTTCATACATAAGGCGCACCGGATTATAAGGCGCATTAAAGCGAGGTAGTCGGAGCCAGGAAAAAATTTTTTTTTGCGAGCATGGAAAGAAAATCCTATCTATAGTCATTATAGACACATATAGCGCGATTGTCTGTGAG
The DNA here is from genome assembly GCA_020510985.1 of Pholidichthys leucotaenia. Classification (NCBI taxonomy): domain Eukaryota; kingdom Metazoa; phylum Chordata; class Actinopteri; order Cichliformes; family Pholidichthyidae; genus Pholidichthys; species Pholidichthys leucotaenia. The sequence goes on from CM035840.1 coordinate 9,280,336, forward strand.
TGTGAATGACCTGTTTCACGAGCAGGCGGAACGTTTTTAGTCCGTGGCTGTTCATCGCCATATTGGCCAGGATACTCGCTGGGTACTCGCTCGGTACTCGATACGGCTCGCCCTCCGGCAGCGGCCCTGATAAGTAAACATATGCCGGCACGCTTGAATTCTTTCGTCCCAAAAATATCATTTTTGAATATTTAATTACAGCTAAACGGGAGCAGTTTCGATGCCGAAATTTCACATACAAATCCTAATATACATGTTCTATACACCATCGGCTTTTGGGTATCAACTACCTCGCGAGGTAGTCAGATCTGGGAATTTTTTTTTTTTTTTTTTTGCGTGCATGGAAAGAAAATCCTATCTATAGTCATTATAGACACATATAGCGCGATTGTCTGCGAGTGTGAATGACCTGTTCCACGAGCAAATGTATGTTTTTTGGTCCGTGGCTGTTTACATCGCCATAGTGGCCAGGATACTCGCTCGGTACTCGCTCGGTACTCGATACGGCTCGCTCTCCGGCGGCAGCCCCGAGAAGTAAACAATGCAAACAAATGCCGGGACGCTTGAATTCTTTCGTCCCGAAAATATCATTTTTGAATATTAATTACAGCTAAACAGGAGCAGTTTCGATCCACGATCCATTGGCAGATAGTGGCGTAACTCGCTAGCAATTTAACTTTGAATGACCTGTTGACACCAATATAGCGGTTGGAGTTCTTTGGTTAATCCACCCGGAATGATGGCAAGCTCCGAATTAGTTTGCTTCACTTGGGTTTTGACAGTATCGGTGAGATGGGCGCGCATGGAGGGGCAGATCAATAGGGATGGAGATTTGTGGAAAAAGCCATCCGGCCATTATGTTGAAGCACATATTACTCCACGAGGCTCCTGACTACGGTAGCCGTAATGCTCCGACAATCCATCAAGCGGTTCGGCTTCGTAGCTTACCAAAGTCGTACTAAAACATTTTTGAAAGATTTTTGAGCGCCGTGTACCACATAAAATCGGTCCGAGGTCAGTAAGCACAACCAGAATTAATACATAAGGCGCACCGGATTATAAAGCGCACTGTCGATTTTTGAGAAAATTAAAGGATTTTAAGTGCGCCTTATAGTCCAAAAAATACGGTAATTTGTTTATGTGTGTGAAATGAAAATAGACGTCTTCATGCTGATTGAGATGTTTAGCAACAGTTACTAGCTACATTTAGAAGGGACTATTTTTTTCTCAGTTGTGCAATCCGTGGGCTGCACGGTGGCGCAGTGGTTAGCACTGTGGCAGCACAGTTTATCCTCGGCCGGGGGATAGCGGGGATCGTGAGATCGTGGGTTCGATCCCTTCCCCCAACCAACAGTGATCTGTGTGGAGTTTGTATGTTCTCCCCGTGTTGTGTGGGTTTACTCCGGGATTTGTCCGGTTTCCTCCCACATACCAAAAAACATGCAGGTGAGGGATATGGGGCACTTGTGCACACAGCGACCGGCAGCTGGTGGCTTGTCACCAGACTGCAAAACAAATCTACCTACGGGTACAAAATAAGTAATAAAAAAAAAAAATCATAATATTTTGTCCAGTATTGCTGTCATTTAATAAATTGTACTTGTGGAGCTTTTGTATGAAAGCAATATTACATTTGAGGTCATACAGTATTGTAACGTCGGGGCCATTTTAAGGGAGCCAGGGATTTCCCAGCATGCTTTGCCAGTTTGAAACGTTACTGTGTGTTAAATGTGTTACTTCTGAGTTATACTGCTGTGTCATTATAACTGCATTATAATGGCCCAGCAGTGTTTAGCAGGATTAGGGCAAGATGTATCATGTGTGTGTAACCGTGATGTAAACAGAGGTTTGTGAGAATGACCTCCCCGGCTCTGTGTACTAAGTTGCAAGTTGGGGTTGGGGTGTGTGTAAAATAAATCTGGTTGATCACAGCCATCTGCTCCATTTTTTTTGTGTGAACCCTTGCAAACGTCACACTGGTGTCAGGAGTGGGATATGGAGCGAGATGAGGATCCAGGCGGAGGTACAGCGGCCGGAGCGATTCATCGCTCAGCCGGGAACGGAGTGTAGAGCTGAGACGCCGGCCCCTGGAGAGCTTCGCCGCGATGGACGGAGCAGAGCAAACCAGCCCCGCTTCCCGCCCTTTTCAGGGCAGGACGGGCTGGCGATTCCAGAGCGACTAGGAGCGGCAATCGACCGGGAGATGACAGTCTCATCCATTCAGCAGCGGGCCAAGATTCCCCGCTACAACGGCGAGAACCTGTTGGATGACCGCCTGGCCCAGGTCGAGTTGGCTGCCGCGCTGATCATCAGAGGAAACCACTGTGCTGAGAGCGAGTGGAGGAGGAGCTACGGCAGATCACAGCAGCGCGTGCACGAAGGAGACAGCCGTGGCGACGCGAGGAAGGACGGCTTCCGCTGCACAGAGCCAGGGTACATGGCATGGTACTGCCCCGCACACAGCGCACGACAAACTGGCCCCTCGCCGACGCTAAATTAGAGCGAGGTGGCATGGACGGGAAAAAAGCCGCCTCCTGCAGATGCTTCCCCCGGCAGATGACGTCACAGAGGCGCAGGAGCGACGCAGCGTAGCGAGCAGGACGAAGATGCGGCCACTTTCCAGGCGCGGCAAAGGCTGGACGCATGGATGCGGGCCAGCGGCCGCCTGGGAGAACTGGCAGCGGTGGGAGTCGGCCGGAGCGGGCCTGGGACTCCCGCTGCCAGGGAAGGGACTGTGTGTGGTCCTACAGAGGCTGTCAGATGTGTCCATCCGCCCGCTGATGGCCAAACCGGAACCCTACCCCAACCAGATGCTCTGACCGAGACTCAGATGGCCCGTGCATGCCGCCCTGGCACCGGGCTGACTCGCGTTGGATTTCTGAAAGTGGACTTTGAATTTTCTGGGGACAGAAACCAGTCCAGGGGGGGGCAGTGTAACGTCGGGGCCATTTTAAGGGAGCCAGGGATTTCCCAGCATGCTTTGCCAGTTTGAAACGTTACTGTGTGTTAAATGTGTTACTTCTGAGTTATACTGCTGTGTCATTATAACTGCATTATAATGACCCAGCAGTGTTTAGCAGGATTAGGGCAAGATGTATCATGTGTGTGTAACCGTGATGTAAACAGAGGTCTGTGAGAATGACCTCCCCGGCTCTGTGTACTAAGTTGCAAGTTGGGGTTGGGGTGTGTGTAAAATAAATCTGGTTGATCACAGCCATCTGCTCCATTTTTTTTGTGTGAACCCTTGCAAACGTCACAGTATCAATGAATATACTTCCGCTGGGCCATCTGAACTGCAGTCAGAGGCCCCGCCCCCCTCCCTCCGGACGCTCACATGCACACCATTCGTAAAGCCACTACCACACATGTGTGTATTTTCCCATAATCCTGGGCTGCTTTATTCACATGTTTCAACTGTGTGTTCTACACTCCACAGGTACATTGGTTCATTATTCCATCTGTGAAGCCACCACCATACCGGTGTACACTATCGTTCAAAAGTTTGGGGTCACCCAGACAATTATTTTGTGTTTTTCATGAAAAGTCACACTTATTTACCACCATGAGTTGTAAAATGAATAGAAAATATAGTCAAGACATTGACAAGGTTAGAAATAATGATTTGTATTTGAAATAATAATTTTTTTCCTTCAAACTTTGCTTTCGTCAAACAATCCTCCATTTGCAGCAATTACAGCATTGCAGACCTAACATGATTGCACAAGGGTTTTCTAATCATCCATTAGCCTTCTGACACAATGAGCAAACACATTGTACCATTAGAACACTGGAGTGATAGTTGCTGGAAATGGGCCTCTATACACCTATGTAGATATTGCACCAAAAACCAGACATTTGCAGCTAGAAGAGTCATTTACCACATTAGCAATGTATAGAGTGTATTTCTGATTAGTTTAAAGTTATCTTCATTTAAAAAATGTGCTTTTTTTCCAAAATAAGGACATTTCTAAGTGACCCCAAACTTTTGAACGGTAGTGTATATTTCCACAACCCTGGGCAATTTTTATTTCAGTCATGTGTTTAATCGTGTGTTCCGCAACAGTCTTTTATCTAATCCTTCTTTCATACTTGCACAGTAGCCTGGTGGAGCACCCACAATTTTGTTGTACTGTACAACAGTACACTGTCAATAAAGCCTATTCTATTCTTCTATTCTAATATAGTAACTATGGGTGTGATACATCTAATGCCCGATGCATAGACATATCATACCCACAGTTACTATATTCATTGATACCACGAGCATAATATTGCTTTAAATACATGATAAATATAAGTATTAACAGATAACACAGGGCTGCAAAAATAATTTTTTTGTAAGTTGTCTGTGTTTTTTTCAACTGATTTAAGACAATTTTGCACCACTGAATCCGAAAATGACATCCGTTTCTCTCAATCAGCTGCTAAGTAAAAACCTGTACTTAGTACTGTGCATGTACTTACCTTTATATAAAGGTAAGTACATGTAAATTGAATGTTACATCATCATTGTTCAACATTCAAAGAATTTCAAGACATAAAAAAGAATTTTGCATCATATAAAGTGAAAATACTCATACATGTAAACAAAAATGTATAAAAAAAATGTGGCCATAATTCAAAAAGTTCATAAAAAGTTGACCTGATTGAGCAAAACCAATGTGGTTTTTGGATTCAGCACATCAAAATTGTCCTAAATCAGCTAAAAAAAACTTAAGAGAATAAATTTGGTGTTGACCAGTGTAATCAGTGGGATGCTTTGATACTGAGCTTTGATTTTACCTGGATTGTCACCAGAAGTTCTCTTAAACTAAAATGTATTTATTTTAGCATGCTTGTAGGCTTAATTTTCAGGCATAATAACTAATGACTGGGGTGTACACTCATTGTTCAAAGTTGTATCCCATGCCAAAGGGGATTTGTCCCCATGACAGTGGCCTGCACTCACCAGCTCCTCCATACTGAGTCAATGTCCCTCCTCCTCTATGCACTGCTGGAAAACAGTCATAAATTTTCTCAAATCCCTCTGCATTAAACAACAACTCACATAGCAGATACTGGCAAGGCAGCTGGTCTACAGACTGGCACAAACAAGACAGAGACCATGCTGATTGGTAACTTTCACAACCAGCACTCATTTAGCTCAACGGAGATACTGAATATTCACGTCGACAGTGAGAAATTGGAGTAAGTAAACCATTTTCACTATCTTGGCTCCATAATTTCCATTGACGGGTCCATTGACAGGGAGATTAATGTCAGGACTGGCGTTGTATCAAGTGCATTTAACACGCTAACCCACATCTGGAAGAACAGAGGCATATCTCTAGGTATTAAGTTCAGAATTTACAAGTGTATGAATGCATCACATGGGCCCTTAAACAGCATCAGTTGCAGCATTTAGAGTCCTTTCATCACTCCTGTCTGTGGAGAATCCTAAAAGTTCGTTATAGCAGTCGTATTTTGAACAAGGAAATCCGTAGGAGAGTCGGGCGCTGCAGCTTGGGCCTCATCATCAGTTACATGTGCCTTCTCTACCTGGGGCATGTGGCACGTATGCCAGATGGCAGGCTTCCCAAGTTTCTTTTAGACTGGGTGCCCACCCACGGGTGTCGAAGAATAGGCCAGCCAAGATTAAACTTAATCAAGTAGCTGGAGAACAACCTCGAGGCATTCCTAGGTTGTGATTTCAGAACAGCAAAACTCCATGCATTAGACAGTTCAAAATGGTGCCGTCTCCTCCAGGAGGCCAAGTATCAACTTGATGGTGAGCAGGCAGACCCGTCAAAAGACGGTTAAGACCTAAGCAAGGACCACAGACAAGGACCTCTGCATTCTTGGGGGTTTTATACAATTGGCTTGGTGCATTCTTGTCTGCACGATTGCAGATACTCGACCTCTACACCAGACCAATGCAAAGCTTTTTGCGCTATTGTTGTTCAAAGGTGGTACAGAGGAAAAGTGAGACAGGTATGTGCCAAGAGGCACAGACAAATGTAATAAGGAGTCAGATGTGGGTCATTTTTTTAAATGAAACACCTCTCTCACTTTGACAGCCAGTAGAGTGGAATAGATTCATTTATTCACTCTTTCTATGCAGATCAGTACCCAGTGGTCCACTAAGGCCCGGGTATCCTTTTCTTAAAGTGTTTAAAATATGCTATGAGTATACTGAATAGTAACCATAAATGGGTTCTCATTAACAGCTAATACATGTCCATAAACAGTTGTTTATGTTTAAAGACTTAGTGCTTTACTACATAGAATGATCTGGAAAAACTGACAGAAGAAGCTTCACTACGTCGTTCCCTCAAAGAGCGTGTGAGCTGCGGCTTGTAAATTAAATGGAGTGTGATATAATCTAGAGAAAACAGCCATGTTATCGTCTCAGACCAGGCTAACTGATGAGCGCTAGTCTGCAGGATTTCAAAGATGACTTGTTTGTGAACTCCGTGTATGACATGTCAGTTTTTCTGTTCTCATAACAGAATGAGCAGCAGTCCTCTAAGTCCGTCACACAGCTAGACAGCAACAGCGGTAAAATATCAAGGAGCAGACACCCAAGTGTTTTCTGTAGGATTTGGGGAGGAGAGCACAGTCATCTTTGGAAAACGTAAAGCATACAGAGTGCAGCAGGTGGAAGCAATTGTTTAGCTTTTTATTCCCCTTACTAAACTGCACACCTGGCATTTTTTCTATAAACACTCACAGGCTTACCAGCATTTGTGTTTGCTTTAAAGGAATGGGTTTAGTTTGACAATTAAGTTGAAGTTAAAAAATTATATGATGATCTAATTAAAGGAATCCTGACAGCTTGGTTTGAAACAAAGAAACATCAACTCCCCTTAATAATTTGCATTTAAGATCATCTTCAAAATGCCTACAGTTGATATATTTTTACAGCAGTAGTAATTAAGCAGATCACTTTGTATAATGTGAAGAATTTCAATTTGACAAGACTTAATGTACTTTATATTGTTATAATTGCTTTTTTGTGCAGAGGGCAGATCTGTAACATTATTGGGATCAACACCTCAACACAGCTGTTCCTCAGACACATAATACTCAGGCAGAACTCAGCCTGGATATGTACGATGTTGGCATTCAGTCAGAGCAGTTCTGCGTTGGAGGACTGATGTGGAGGGCGCCCCTTTACTTAAAGTCCTCGGACGGTGACATTTTTTTATTGAACCAATAAACTGATTGTATGAAAATATTCCATTCTGGCCATTCCCGTGATTTAATATGTGTCACCAGCCTCCAAAAATGACTTTATTTGGTAATAGCCCATCTTTCACTTAGTGATGCTGCAGTACCGCCATCTGTCGATAGGGGCAGGCAGCAGTGACGTCAGCTCAGGAAGAAGTGAGGGTGATATTGCCTGCCTGTGCTGTGAGCCTCATCAGAGAAACATTCCCATCGGATCACTACAAGGGATTTTGCCTACCAAGATTAGATTTGTGAAAAATGATATTTAAATAAAGTTTTGTAAAATCATATATTGAGTTTATTAATGTGCATGTCAATTTTATAATTCTAATATTTCAGCATTCATCAAAGTCGGATCTCATATACATTAGACTAATTTTTCTACCATTTTATGGTGTAAAATTCGTGTTCAATTTTTAAAAGCACATTTCTCTAAAAATCTTAGGCTTATATTTGTTTGTCTTAGCAAAATATGTTGCTTCCCTAACAATTGAAAGCCGAACTTTCATTGCTAATTGGAAATTTATTCTGCTTTTACATGTTTGATTTTGAAAATCTAGATACATGTTGCTCAACAGCATCAGCTTTGATGGGACGCTGAAATTTGTCACTCAGTGTTGCTGGAACTCTGGCTTGTACAGAGTGCCACTGCTCCAATAAGTGGGTTGGATCAACCAAGGTTTTGTCGAAAAGAGTATTCATCAGATCATCCATATATTCTGAAATAAAATTAATTTAATAAAAATTAGAAATCGAAAGCTCCTTGTAAGTGGGCGTGGAAATTCCAACGATACCGGCTGCATTTAGAACTCTGAGGACCTTGACATATGACGCCCCAGTGAAGAGAATGGCGGATGAAAGCTGTATGTTACCAGCTGGCATGTCCCTGATCATCGGCTGGCTGTGCCAGGATCGATCCTCAACACAATGTGGACAATGTTGTTTGATCACCAACAGAGAGCCTTTAGTGTGACTTGTTACCTCACATGGATGACTGCAATGAGGACAATTGCTGAATAATTTCCAGAGGCAACTTTTGTAAACTATGTATTTGTCCTCCTCATGGTTATGGGATTCCTTTAGGTTGAAACTGAAATGTTATAAACAAACAGTGTATATAGATTTTAATATTATATTATTTAGTATTATATATCTTTAGTATTATAAAAAATTACAAAATTCATATTTCATTTTATGTCTTGAAATGTTTCATTAATTTGAATCATACCTTTGGTCTGATACATCCATAAAACTTGGATGGTATGTAACATCAGGAGAGAGGACTGAGGCAGATCACCAACTATCGGCCTCAGGCTCCTAAAGGTCAGGATGACAAAGCCCTTTGTCAGAGACTGTCCCAACACTATGCCCGTTTTGACACCTCGTCATCTGTGTCCAACTCCCCCCCTCCCTCCAGCTCCACAGCCTCCACATTCCCTACTTCATTTAAGGCACCCCCCCCACCTCCCCCCCTCCCCTTATCATCAGTGAGCAGGATGTGCTCAAACAGTTCTCCAGACTGAACCCGCGCAAGGCCCCCGGCCCAGACGGCGTGTCTCCCTCCACCCTGAGACTCTGTGCGAAACAGCTGGCTCCTGTATTCACAGACATTTTTAACACCTCCCTTAAGTTATGCCACGTGCCGTCCTGCCTCAAATCCTCCACCATCATCCCTGTCCCCAAGAAGCCACGGATCACTGGACTTAATGACTACAGACCTGTAGCGCTCACCTCTGTAGTCATGAAGTCCTTTGAGCGCCTGGTCCTGTCCCACCTCAAGTCCATCACCACCCCTCTCCTGGACCCGCTGCAGTTTGCCTACCGAGCCAACAGGTCTGTAGACGATGCAGTCAACCTGGCCCTCCACTCCATCCTGCAGCACCTGGACTCCCCGGGAACCTACGCCAGGATCCTGTTTGTGGACTTCAGCTCCGCATTCAACACCATCCGCCCCGCTCTGCTCCGGGACAAGCTGTCCCTGCTCAACGTGCCTGACTCCCTCTGCAGGTGGATCATCGACTTCCTGACGGACCGGAGGCAGCATGTGCGGCTGGGAAAGACTGTCTCAGACTATACTAGCATCAGCACCGGATCACCCCAGGGCTGTGTACTTTCCCCCCTACTCTTCTCCCTTTACACCAACTCCTGCACCTCCAGCCACCAGTCTGTCAAGTTGATCAAGTTTGCGGACGACACCACCCTCATCGGGCTCATCTCCAACGGCGACGAGTCCGCCTACAGGAGAGAGGTGGCCCAGCTGGCGTCCTGGTGCAGCAATAACAACCTGCAGCTGAACGCTCTGAAGACAGTGGAGATGATTGTAGACTTCAGGAAAGTCACTACTCCTCTGCCCCCCCTCACCCTCTCAGGCTCTCCCATCACCACTGCTGATTCCTTCCGCTTCCTAGGCACTACCATCACCAGGGACCTCAAATGGGAGCTGACCATCAGCTCACTCATCAAAAAAGCCCAGCAGAGGATGTTCTTCCTGCGGCAGCTGAGGAAGCTCAAGCTACCCACCAAGATGTTAGTGCAGTTCTACACAGCCATCATCGAGTCCATCCTCTCCACCTCCATAACCGTGTGGTACGCAGGAGCCACTGCCAGGGACAGACTAAGGCTGCAGCGCGTCGTGCGCACTGCTGAGAAGGTGATCGGCTGCAAGCTCCCATCTCTCCAGGATCTGTACATCTCCAGGACCCGGAGGCGTGCTGGCCGGATCATAGCCGATCCCTCACACCCTGGTCATGTACTGTTTGCCCCCCTCCCCTCTGGTAGAAGACTTCGGTCCATCCAGACTAAAACCTCCCGTCACATGAACAGCTTCTTCCCCTCTGCCATTAGACTGCTGAACACTAAGTGACTCTCGTGCACCATGTACAGCAGCTCAACCAGACTCATGTCAATCATCACTGTTTTCTTCCTGCATTACCGACTGCACTATATAGTTCTCCACAGTATCTGCTGCTGGCTAATATACACTCACCGGCCACTTTATTAGGTACACCTGTCCAACTGCTCGTTAACACTTAATTTCTAATCAGCCAATCACATGGCGGCAACTCAGTGCATTTAGGCATGTAGACATGGTCAAGACAATCTCCTGCAGTTCAAACCGAGCATCAGTATGGGGAAGAAAGGTGATTTGAGTGACTTTGAACGTGGCATGGTTGTTGGTGCCAGAAGGGCTGGTCTGAGTATTTCAGAAACTGCTGATCTACTGGGATTTTCACGCACAACCATCTCTAGGGTTTACAGAGAATGGTCCGAAAAAGACAAAATATCCAGTGAGCGGCAGTTCTGTGGGCGGAAATGCCTTGTTGATGCCAGAGGTCAGAGGAGAATGGCCAGACTGGTTCGAGCTGATAGAAAGGCAACAGTGACTCAAATAACCACCCGTTACAACCAAGGTAGGCAGAAGAGCATCTCTGAACGCACAGTACGTCGAACTTTGAGGCAGATGGGCTACAGCAGCAGAAGACCACGCCGGGTGCCACTCCTTTCAGCTAAGAACAGGAAACTGAGGCTACAATTTGCACAAGCTCATCGAAATTGGACAATAGAAGATTGGAAAAACGTTGCCTGGTCTGATGAGTCTCGATTTCTGCTGCGACATTCGGATGGTAGGGTCAGAATTTGGCGTCAACAACATGAAAGCATGGATCCATCCTGCCTTGTATCAATGGTTCAGGCTGGTGGTGGTGGTGTAATGGTGTGGGGAATATTTTCTTGGCACTCTTTGGGCCCCTTGGTACCAATTGAGCATCGTTGCAACGCTAGAGCCTACCTGAGTATTGTTGCTGACCATGTCCATCCCTTTATGACCACAATGTACCCAACTTCTGATGGCTACTTTCAGCAGGATAATGCGCCATGTCATAAAGCTGGAATCATCTCAGACTGGTTTCTTGAACATGACAATGAGTTCACTGTACTCAAATGGCCTCCACAGTCACCAGATCTCAATCCAATAGAGCATCTTTGGGATGTGGTGGAACGGGAGATTCGCATCATGGATGTGCAGCCGACAAATCTGCGCCAACTGTGTGATGCCATCATGTCAATATGGACCAAACTGTCTGAGGAATGCTTTCAGCACCTTGTTGAATCTATGCCACGAACAATTGAGGCAGTTCTGAAGGCAAAAGGGGGTCCAACACGTTACTAGCATGGTGTACCTAATAAAGTGGCCGGTGAGTGTATATATATATTTTAACTGTTGACCAGTATCACTTAATCTTATCCTACACTTTATTACATGTATAGTTTATTTCTCTTATCTTATCATGTTTAATGTTGCAGCATTGTACCGAGACAAATTCCTAGTTTGTGTACTACATGAACAATGGCAATAAACCTGATTCTGATTCTGATTCTGATTCTGATCATGTGGGTCATTGTTAGAGGCGTAAGACGACACAGAGTCAATTTCATCCGTGTCAACGTCCTCAAACTTCCTCTTTGCTTTCCTTGGTGTCGATGTGCGAGGCCCTGTTGTTGCCAGTGATCTACGGCACGTATCGCATGTGCTCGGATGACTTGTGTCCCATTGTGTGATCTTCGGATCGGTCTGACAGTGTGAGCCTGGAGATCAATAATTTTAACAATGTATTAGGGTTAACAAGTTATTCTGATAGTTCACATGAACAATAATGTAAATAAATTGTTGATTTCAAATCAATGATACTCACGTTTTACCGTTTTTTTCTCTGGTCGGACAATTAACTTTCTGGTTTGTGTGAAATTGTTTTTTGTGTTAGGTTGCAGTCTCTCAGGAGCTGGTGGATCGTATGTAGTGCTCGCATCTTTGTACTTGGGTTGCAGTGATGGTTCGGCTTTGAGATCTGGATTGGGTGTTGTCAGAAGAGGATCTGGTATAGCCTGGGCTGTATTTAGTGTAGGTGGGACATGTTGGTCTAGTGGATCTGAAAGTGGATTTACATAAAAGTCCTGGTCATCAGCTTCCTCTGCTTGGTCAGAAAAATCCACAGTATTTGAAGGTTGAGTGACAGTGGATAACATCTGCAAAAACAGTAGATCAACATAATTTCATTCCAGAGGTGTCAAATTGGATTACATATATAGAAATATAACTTGAGCAAACAGGCACAACCACCTCCCTATACAGCACTGAATATTTCATATTTGATTAGTATGAATACCCTAAAATTCTAATATTTGATAAGTTGTTAAGGCAATGATATTCATTGCTTGTAAATAATTTTAGTAAATATTGGCAGTGAATATTAAAAAAAAAAAAACTTACCCTGTTTACTTCTCTTTTTCTGACAGCTGATCGCATCGGTAGATCACCCTTGCTTTTCACGCCACTGTCACTGACACTGTCTGAGAGTGGGACTTTGAAATGAACGGATATATAGTTGGAACAGCCGATTTTTTTATCAGCAATCTTTTTGCTAATTTCATTTCCAATTGCATCTTATTCTCAAAATCGCTGTCAACGAAATGTCTACTGCACATGTTGGGTGATTTACCGACATCATTCCAATTTTTTCGCGTTTTCTGAACGAATTTCACCCATGCGGTTCTGATTTTCCCAGGCAGGGGAAATTCATAAACACTCACCGCGTGCTCCTCCGGTATACCGTCGCATCCGTAGACAACACAACGCCAAACCATAATTAATTCGATCACTGAAATCCTAATCGTAATAAATACTCTATTTGTAATCCACAAGTACTCCTAAAATATCCGTTATCGCCGATTTTAAAACGTAAACAACACGCAATATCCGTCGAGTGTTTGCTGGTCGCTTCCTGACCTGACGTCACACAGTCAGTGGCCATTTTAGCCGCTGATCGCTCGGCAGTCAGACAGCTCTCAAGGAAATCATATTTCAATAGCACATTGTCACCTTATGCGACATTTGTTGACACCAAAACATGTGCGGTTCAAATTAGCTCGTCTCACACAGCAATTTAAGATATGATTTAGCGATATTGAATTTTCGTCCGGCCGACGCCTTTAATAATAAAGGATTACATTATACACACATGGACAAAATTGTTGGTGCCCCTCTGTTAATGAAAGAAAAGCCCACAATGGTCACAGAAATAACTGGAATCTGACAAAAGTGGTAATAAATAAAAATTCTATGAAAATTAACCAATGAAAATCAGACAATGCTTTTGAATTGTGGTTCAACAGAATTATTTTAAAAAACAAACTCATGAAACAGGCCTGGACAAAAATGATGGTACCCCTAGAAAAGACTGAAAATAATGTGACCATAGGGACATGTTCAACCAAGATGTGTCCTCTAACTCAGTGATTTTCAACCTATGTGCCGCGGCACACTAGTGTACCATTAGAGATCGTTAGGTGTGGCGAGGGAAGTTATCCAATCGAGTGAGTGGCTATGTTTACATGGACACAAGTAACCGGATTAAAAGCCTGATCAGAATAAAATGCTTCATGTAAACATGGCAATCTGAATATTCTAACCCGATCACGCTCATTCGGATCAAAATTTCATTCTGATAGAGAGGGGTGGGTTATGCCGATTGTTAATCCGAATGGTGCGCATGAAAACACTTATTCCGAACACAGGGCAGAAAATATGTTTACTGCGCATGTCTGTACACCAGCCGCACGTCGACGTGACGTATTTCCGCCTTAGCAGCAGCTAGCGGAAAACATAGCGGGAGCAAAACAAAACTGGTCTGTATCGTCCTGCTGTCTCCCCCTTTTCGTCATATGCAGAAGTATGTACTTGTAGCTTCATTACGGAGACTAGCAGAAGCAAAAGTACAGTCTGAATAACACGATACAGGTCAATTTCGACACGAAGCGGGGCTCGCTAACACCGGAAGTTGCTGCTTCTTCTACTATTTTTTGAATGTCGACCTGCGCATGTCAAAATGATTTATTCCGTTCAAACCTGTGACACATGAAAAGGCACGTCCTAATCAGATCAGCTTTTTCAGGATCCATGTAAACAGTAAAATTTATAAATAAACAACAACATTTGCAGCGTGGCAACCTTGAGATGTTCCCACTCACCGAGAAACGGCATGATGTTAACACTGCTGCACTGTGCCAGGTGATTGGCACACATTTGAAAACTCTTGAGGAGAAGTTATTTTATTTCTCTTCAGACTTCACACAATGCCTTGAGTGGGTTAGGAACCCATACAGCTCAGCATCAGTTGTTGGAAACGACATGACTTTACAGGAGCAAGAGGAACTCATTGAACTGAAACAAGATCATGGTTTAAAGCTAAACTTTGCTGATCTTCCTTTGGTCAGTTTTTGGTTGACTGCTGCCAAAGAGTTCCCCATTCTGGCCAACAAAGCTATTTCAACATCGCTCCCATTTTCCACGACATATCTGTGTGAGCTGAGCTTTTCAAGCTTGACTGTGATAAAAACTAAAAACAGAGAGAGACTGAGAGCTGTTGAGGAAGAGCTCCGTGTGTGTCTTCCTTCCATTCCTGCCGGGATATCAGCTTTGTGTTCATCTAAACAGGCCCAGGGTTCACACTGAGTGAGTATAAATACATTTAGAAACTGTATTGCTAACTATATTTTATTATTTTTACTGTGTTAGGCTATAGAGTGTCATTTTGTGTCATTCTGGTTGGTGGTGTGCCCCAGGATTTTGTCAATGTAAAAAATGTGCCGTGGCTTAAAAAAGGTTGAAAAACACTGCTCTAACTAACATCACAGGTGACTACAAACTTGTAATCAGTCAGACGGCCTATTTAAAGGGTGAAAAGTAGTCACTGTGCTGTTTGGTGACATGGTGTGTAGCACACTAAACATGGACCAGAGGAAACAAAGGAGAGAGTTGTCTCATGAGATTAGAAAGAAAATTATAGACAAGCATGTTAAAGGTAAAGGCTATAAGACCATCTCCAAGCAGCTTGATGTTCCTGTAACTACAGTTGCACATATTATTCAGAAATTTAAGATCCACGGGACTGTAGCCAACCTCCCTGGATGTGGCCGCAGGAGGAGACGGATAATACGAATGGTAACAAAAGAGCCCAGAACAACCTCTAAACACATTCATGGTGAACTCCAAGGTCAAGGTACATCAGTGACAGATCGCACCATCTGTCGTTGTTTGAGCCAAAGTGGACTTCATGGGAAATGACCAAGGAGGACACCACTGTTGAAAACAAATGATAAAAAAGCCAGACTGGAATTTGCCAAACTGCATGTTGACAAGCCACAAAGCTTCTGGGAGAATGTTCTATGGACAGACGAGACAAAACTGGAACTTTTTGGCAAGGCAAATCAGCGCTATGTTCACAGATGCAAAAATGAAGCATACCAAGAAAAGAACACTGTCCCTACTGTGAAACATGGAGGAGGTTCTGTTATGTTCTGGGGCTGCTTTGCTGCATCTGGCACAGGGTGTCTTGAATATGTGCAGGGTACAATGAAATCTCAAGACTATCAAGGTATTCTAGAGAGAAATGTGCTGCCCAGTGTCAGACAGCTTGGTCTCAGACGCAGGTCATGGGTCTTGCAACAGGATAATGACCCAAAACACACAGCTAAAAACACCCAAAAATGGCTAAGAGTGAAACATTGGACTATTCTAAAGTGGCCTTCTATGAGCCCTGATCTAAATCCTATTGAACATCTGTGGAAGGAGCTGAAACATGCTGTCTGGAGAAAGCACCCTTCAAACCTGAGACAACTGGAGCAGTTTGCTCATGAGGAGTGGGCCAAAATACCTGCTGAGAGGTGCAGAAGTCTCATTGACAGTTACAGAAATTGTTTGATTGCAGTGATTACCTCAAAAGATTGTGCAACAAAATATTAAGTTAAGGGTACCATCATTTTTGTCCAGGCCTGTTTCATGAGTTTGTTTTTTTAAATAATTCTGTTGAACCACAATTCAAAAGCATTGTCTGATTTTCATTGGTTAATTTTCATAGAATTTTTATTTATTACCACTTTTGTCAGATTCAAGTTATTTCTGTGACCATTGTGGGTTTTTCTTTCATTAACAGAGGGGTACCAACAATTCTGTCCACAGCTGTATGGCGCGTTACATGTCACATGACACCTCAAAGTGCTTACAGTGGCTCCATTATTCATTCACTCCAGACAGACACTGATAATGGTAAGCTACCTCTGTAGTCACAGCTGCCCTGGGGAAGACTGACAGAAACACGGCTGCTAATCCATGCCAGTGGCCTCTCTGACCACCACTGAACATTTATGCACATTCATACACTGGTGTCACAGACAACGGTAGGATGGTGGGGGCGGAGTCACCACCACCCCACTTCAGAGAGTGATGCCCTGGGCTGTTCAAGGTGTTATGTGACAAGACTGCCATGTGACACTGTGGAGTGTTACAGCTGTAATGACTTTAAAGTAGACCTGTATCTTTATATCCTAACCTTTACCAACAAGTTTTAGTACCTAACCCTATAAATGTTTATTTACTGTAAAAGCACAAAACAATAACTGTTCCCATCTCCCAGCACCAGAATGGCTTGCCTATAATAATAACAATAATAATAATAATAATGCATATAGAGTATATTAAGTGGAGTGGGGAAACAGCGCCCCTGTGGTGTTAGTACGTGGCCAGATGCGGTACTGCCCTCCTACCGAGAGGATACCAGATCAAAGATGCTTCCTGTAGGCCAGAAAAAATTAACCAATCAGATGAGGTTACTGTCATTCCCCTCTTAAGGTACCTTCACACCAAACGAGAACAGGTGAATTTTTCACACAGCACGATTACATTATAACTCAATGTAAATACATGGATAGACATCAATTCACCATCTGGGTGAGATGCAGACAGGTGAAGTTGCCTTTATAACTTCTGTAGCAGTGTCCAACCTACTGTGGAAATCCGCAAAATAACATCATGTTTAGGTTTACATTATTTGACGGGGGGCTCACCTGAAAAAGTTGTCCCTGCTTTGAAAACTTGATGGGTGTTTCCGTTGCTAGCTTGCTAGCCTTGTTAGCATGTCTGTGACAGGAATCCGTGGGTAAACCACTCTGACATCCCGATTCAGCTGCAGAGCTCCAGGTCCTTCTGTCTCCAGGTGAGTGGCAGTCTCATTTTCAAACTAGTTTACTCTCCAATGTTGATACTTTTAATCTGATGACTGCCGAATTTCAAAGCCAGCGCTACTCCTCAGACATGGATGCACAAATGCAGGATTTCACGTGTGTTCGCCTCTTTCCATTGATTTTGTATGGATTTGCACCACCCGTTCGCGTTTGGTGTGACGGCACTTTTAGAGTGTGATTAGCAAGACTGTGGTGCAGAGGGACTCCAATTTCATGTGGTATCCTCTAGTGTCATTAATTTCCTCACATTTACATCAGACCAATCAATTCACAGGATCTCAGCAGCATCATTGCTGATTGGATATCCTGTTAGCAATATTAGGAAGTGCTGAGTACAGTTCTGGAGTGGGAGTTTGGGAGTTTGTAGTCTGAAACAGACTGTCCTTCACAATCAGACTGTCCTTCATCTTCAACAGGGTGAGTCCAGCATTCAGGTGCATGTCCAGAAATTACAGTAAGGTGAAAAAGTTATTTTTTTTACAATATCCATCCATCTGTTCATCCATCCATCTTCTACCGCTTCTCTGGAGGTCCGGGTCGCGGAGGCAGCAGCTCAAGCAGAGAAGCCCAGACTTCTCTCTCCCCAGCCACCTGCTCCAGCTCTTCAGAGAGGATACCAAGGCATTGCCAGACCAGCTGGGAGTCATAGTCTCTCCAGCGAGTCCTAGGTCTGCCCCAGGGTCTCCTCCCAGTGGGACGTGCCCAAAACACCTCAAGTGGGAGGCGTCCAGGAGGCATCCTGATCAGATGCCCAAACCACCTCAACTGGCTCCTTTCAATGTGGAGGAGCAGCGGTTCTACTCTGAGCCTCTCCCAGATGACTGAGCTCCTCACCCTATCTCTGAGGGTGAGTCCAGCAGTCCTACAAAGAAAGCTCATTTCAGCCACTTGTAGCCGTGAGCTTGTTCTTTCGGTCATTACCCAAAGCTCATGACCATAGGTGAGGGTAGGAACGTAGATTGACTGGTAAATCAACAGCTTTGCTTTAGAGCTTAGCTCCCTCTTCACCACAACAGACCGGTACAACGTCCGCATCACTGCAGATGCTGCTCCAATCCATCTGTCAATTTCTCGCTCCATTCTCCCCTCACTTGTGAATAAGATCCCAAGATACTTAAACTCCTCCACTTGGGGCAGGAGCTTGTCCCCAACCCGGAGAGGGCAATCCACCTTTTTCTGCCTGAGGACTATTGACTCGGACTTGGAGGTGCCGATTCTCATCCCAGCTGCTTCACACTCACCAGCAAACTGTCCTAGTAAGACCTGTAGGTCATTGCTGGATGAAGCCAACAGGACAACATCATCTGCAAACAACAGAGATGAGATCCTGTGGTCACCAAGCATGACACCCTCCGTTCCCTGGCTACGCCTAGAAATCCTGTCCATAAAAATTATGAACAGAATCGGTGACAAAGGGCAGCCCTGGTGGAGTCCAACTCTCACTGGGAACGAGTTTGACCGACTGTTGGCAATACGAACCAAGCTTTCACAACGGTCGTACAGAGACTGAATAGCTCCTAACAACAAGCCCAATACCCCGTACTCCTGAAGCACCCCCTCAAAAAACCACGAGGGATGCAGTTGAAAGTCTTCTCCAAGTCCTCAAAACACATGTAAACTGGTTGGGCAAACTCCCACGAACCCTCGAGGATTCTTGAGAGGATAAAGAGCTGGTCTGATGTGCCACGGCCAGGATGAAAACCACATTGCTCCTCCTGAATCCGAGGTTCGACCAAAGGCCGGACTCTCCTCTCCAGTACCTTGGCATAGACCTTCCCAGGGAGGCTGAGGAGTGTGATCCCTCTGAAGTTGGAGCACATACTCCGGTCCCCTTTTTTGAAGAGAGGAACTACCACCCCGGTTTGCCATGCCAAAGGCACTGCCCCCGACCTCCACGCAATGTTGTAGAGGCGTGTCAACCATGACAGCTCAACAACATCCAGGGCCGTGAGGTACTCAGGGCGAATCTTGTCCACCCACGGATAGATATCCTATAATGATACAATATATATCCTATATCCCTATATCCTATAAGGATATACAATATCCTATAATGATAATTAAAAAATGGTTATATTCAATATGCATTACAAGCACAGTGAACTATAATTTATCTAATTTATACAATTTATATAATTTATATAATTTTTCAAATTCCATAAACCATGATGTTCTTATTTACTGACATGCACATGGCCTTCACTGCTACAAAGGCCATGTTTGCTGCATGTGTTATTCAGACTGTTTTATAATTTACTGTGATGGTTCAAACTGTGTATCCCTGGATATGGTGCTGAACACTGTTTAACTGTTTTTTCAGTCATTGTTAATATTTTATCCAGTTTAATGTCAGTGTAATAAAATGCAGTTTTACACATATTTATGTGACCCTAGGGCTTTGAGAGAGACAGAGAAAGTGCGCATTAAAAAATGATGCTTATAGAACCAGCTATACACTCATGCTCATCGTTTACCAGGCTGCCCACCACAGACGTTTTACGAAGAAATTGTGGAGACGAAAAGACAGCATATTTCAAAATGCCATAAAATTTAAGAAAAAGGAAAATATTGTCTGACTGAATAGACCAGGGGTCACCAACTAAAACTGCAAAAGGTCTGATAAGTCGGTCCTCCTCCCCAGCCGAGGTCTGAACTAGGTGTGGGAATCTTTAGGCACCTTTTGATTCAGAACTCCGACTTGACCCTAAAACCATTCTCAATGCATCTTGATGCATTTTTTTTTTTCTATCCGAGATGTTTCCCCCCACTGTGTGACAACTTGGCCCTTTTAAAGTGTTTGCAATGACCCATGAATTTACTTCCAACATCATTTATTAAAACAAATGGAAGAGAAATCTGACACATGGTGGGCAGTGGTGGCCTTATGGCTAGGGATGTGGACTGGTGAGCAGAGGGTTGTGGGTTCGATCCCTGGAGCGGCAGGATCAGATCTGGGTGGGACAGATAACATAGCAGTGTTTGCCCCACCCTCCTTACCCCCACTGTGGTGCCCTTGAGCAAGGCCCTTAACCCCAACTGCTCCAGTGGAGCTGCTCAGTGGCCACTGGTCAGTCTGTGGTTGTACTGGACAGCTTCCTGGTGTGAGTGTGAACAGGGCGTCCTTGTAAAAGAGAGGTTTCCTCTCAATGGAAATGCCCCGTATAAATAAAGGTTAAATAGAAAACATGGACAAATTGATCTCAAAGAGTGCTTTTTGTCATGAATGCCCTTCGGGGCAGAGAGGTGAGACCTACGCGCCAACTGTAAGTTTGGGCAATTTATTGAAAAAACAAACAACAAACGTAAAGTACAACAAAGAGCTCAAAATACAAAAATAACAATGAGAGAGATAACTTACTAGAATAGCACGCCAGAGCAGGAATAGGCTCTGGTGGAGACGAGGAGAGACTGTAGATAACTTGATCAGTCAAGGCAGCGGCAAATGAGAACAAAATAACTCCCCTTAAATAGAGACAAAACCAAATACATAAGTGATGACAGGTGTGGGTTCACATGAGCGGGAAAAAGGTAACAATGAATGAAAATTGGGATCAGCTGGAAGAGATGAGGGAGAAGCGGCTGGACTTGACAGCTGACAAAACTAAGACAAAAAATAACCAACAAAGTATAATTCCACAGGACAGAATTCCTCCAACTTTTTTTTTTGAAAACGCTCCACAGTAAACGCTGTTACAGCATGGATGGAGCTGTAACTCCATGGTTACAGAGAAAGGGGAGGTGGAACTTTTTATGTTAAGTAACACACGGAGCTTTTACAGAGTTTTTAAGTGATACCAACAAAGGTACTGTACATTCAGTTCAACAACAGCACTTCTTTTTGTGGGTACAGACCTGAAAGGTCTGTCCGGGGCGGATGTCCTGGCTGTCATCCTTGCGTGCGTGCGTGCGTGCGTGCGTGCGTGCGTGCGTGTGTGTGTGTGTGTGTGTGTGTGTGTGTGAGCAAACCTGATTTTGCAACCCGCTGACTCTCTGGAGCGGTTGGAGCCGCAGAGTCTCTGCAGAGTGGCGTTCGTGGGACAGCGAAGGGCTTGCACCATAATCTGTCAGACGGTTGATGCAGCAGTCCAGTTCCGCTTTTTCCGCCTTTTTCCCCACCAAAATAAAAGTCTCCCTTTTCCCCAAAGTGTATCAAAAGGCTTCAGGGTCCGGATGGAAGACTCTCAGAGTCCAGATGCGGACCAGAATCCGCCAGTTGGTGACCCCAGGAATAGGCCAACAGCAGTTTACTAATCTATTGATCATACAGAATTTTAATGGAATGTCAGGACTGACTTCAAAAATAAAGAAATTGACATTTTAAAGGATTTAATGTTTCAAAGATTTTCACTTAGTGAACCATGTCCCCCAACCCAGCCAGCATGTCCATGTGGGCCCCACCTAAGACTAAATCTGGGCTGTTTATGGGTCCATGTGGGTTTGTCCATGGGTTCCATGTTGGACTCATCTGTGTTTGTCCACATGGACTTTACCTGTTTACTATTTTCAACTTATTTTCTCATAAACTTGCTATTTTCTTCTAAGTTTGTGACTTTTTCCTCTAATTTGATAATTTTTTCTTGAAATTTTGAAACTTTCTCATAAATTTGCAACTTTTTTTATTTTAAACTTGCAGCTTTATCTCACAAATTTCTTAGTTTTTCTCATAAAATTGTGACTTTTTCTTGCATGTTTGCTAACTTTTTCTTGTAATTTTGGAACTTTCTCATGAATTTGCCACTTTTTTTAACTATAATCTTGCAACTTTTTCCTCATAATTTTGTTACCTTTTCCCTTGTAAACTTGCTATTTTCTTGTAAATTTGTGTTTTCCCATAAATTCGTGACTTTTTTCTTGTGAATTTGTGACTTTTTCCAAAAGTGTGCTATTATTTTTTTCTGTAAATTTGTCACATCTGTCATCTTTTTTCTTATAAATTTTCACATTTTTTTCTCATAAATTTGTGACATCTTTGCATAATTTTGCCGATGGTGTCAGTGTTACTGAAACCTGCTCACCCATTTGGGGCCCATTTCGGGTTAAAGCGGGTAAACATATTACCTGCACCTCAGGTAAAGTCCATGTGGGCAAACACAGATGGGGCCAACATGGACAAACCCACATGGACCCATGCAACCAGACAGATTTTACCTTTGGTGGGGCCCACATGGATATGCTGACTGGGAGTCTGCCTGCTCATGGTGACATGCATGTGTGTCCTTTCATTGACTGAAGAGTGAGGAGTAGTATACAGTGGTGTGAAAAAGTGTTTGCCCCTTACTGATTTCTCATTTTTTTGTATGTTTGCACAATTAAATGTTTCAGATCATCAAACAAATTTAAATATTAGACGACAGCACAAGTAACCACAAAATGCAGTTTTTAAATGAAGGTGTTTATTATTAAGGGGAAAAAAATCCCAACCTACATGGCCCTGTGTGAAGAAGTGATTGCCCCCCCCCATTAAAACATAAATTAACTGTGATTTACCACATCTTTGGAAAGCTGAGTTCAATTTCTCGAGCCATACCCAGGCCTGATTATGCCACACCTGTTTTCAATCAAGAAATCACTTAAATAGGACCTGCCTGACAAAGTGAAGTAGACCAAAAGATCCTCAAACGCTAGACATCATGCTGCGATCCAGTGAAATTCAGGAACAAATGAGAAACAAAGTAATTGAGATCTATCAGTCTGGAAAAGGTTATAAAGCCATTTCTAAAGCTTTGGGACTCCAGCAAACCACAGTGAGAGCCATAATCCTCAAATGGTGAAAACATGGAACAGTGGTGAACCTTCCCAGGAGTGGCCGGCCGACCAAAATTACCCCAAGAGCGCAGCAATGACTCATCCAAGGGGTCACAAAAGACCCCACAACAACATCCAAAGAACTGCAGGCCTCACTTGCCTCAGTTAAGGTCAGTGTTCATGACTCCACCATAAGAAAGAGACTAGGCAAAAATGACCTGCACGGCAGAATTCCAAGACGAAAACCAATGCTGAGCAAAAAGAGCATAAAGGCTCGTCTCAGTTTTGCCAGAAAACATCTTGATGATCCCCAAGACTTTTGGGAAAATACTCTGTGGACTGACAAGACAAAAGTTGAACTTTTTGGAAGGTGTGTGTCCCATTACATCTGGCGTAAAAGCAACACAGCATTTCAGAAAAAGAACATCATACCATCAATAAAGTATGGTGGTGGTAGTGTGATGGTCTGGGGCTGTTTTGCTGCTTCAGGACCTGGAAGACTTGCTGTGGTAAATGGAACCATGAATTCTGCTGTCTACCAAAAAATCCTGAAGGAGAATGTCCAGCCAACTGTTAGTGACCTCAAGCTGAAGCGCACTTGGGTTCTGCAGCAGGACAGTGATCCAAAACACACCAGCAAATCCACCTCTGAATGGCTTAAGAAAAACAAAGTGAAGACTTTGGAGTGGCCTACTCAAAGTCCTGACCTGAATCCGATTGAGATGCTGTGGCATGACCTTAAAAAGGCGGTTCATGCTCGAAAACCCTCCAATGTGGCTGAATTATAACAATTCTGCAAAGATGAGTGGGCCTACATTCCTCCACAGCGCTGAAAAAGACTCATTGCCATTTATCGCAAATGCTTGATTGCAGTTGTTGCTGCTCAGGGTGGCCCAACCTATTATGATCTGGTGAGCGTACTCCTCCTCCCATCCTGTGGGAGGGTCCCCGGCTCCGCAGGTTATCAATTCACCTGCGTGAGTGGACGTACCTGCTGTCTCCTCACTGCCAGCGCTTAAAAGGACCAGTCTGTGAACGCTCCAGCACTGGCTAATTGGGTATACTGCCTTACAAGAATTAAGTATGTAAAATATTAAGTGTTTTGGAACCCAGAGAATAATCTGTCTCTCTCTTCCTTCTTCTCAGGTTGCTGCCATCTCTGCGGTGTTTCCCCAGGGATTTGTTGTGCACTCACCTGCTCCTTCATCATCTTCACTCCAGATCGCCTACTCCACCCAGTCAGAGTTCTCCCCAGCCATACTCATCCACAGCTCCTGTTCTACTCATCATTGCCTTCCTAGGTTCCTCGTCGGGCTCTCTGCTGTCACTCGTAAGAGTTCTTTCCTATGATTCATTATTACCTGTGTCACTCCTCATTATAATCTGCTCTCGTATCCCTCATTACAGGCTGGGCCCTCCTTTGGTGAGTGAGGTGACTTTTCTGCTACCTCTGCAAACTCTTTTCAGTAAAATTGAGTTTAAAACTTTGCCTCTCTGCGTTGTGTGTATTCTCTGGTGTAGCATCTTGCACATGGGCTGATATTATTAGTAATCATGACAGAACGAGCCAGCCACAAATTAGGCTCAGCAGGTGCTACATCAGCGGAGCACTCCGCTCTTTACCACCTCAACGTTAGAGAGGCAGGTGGCCATGCTGACTGAACAGCTGCAGACCATTACGCAGCAACTGAGCACGGTCACCAAACACCTTAGTCATATGTTTCGTTCAGGCCCTCTCCCTCCATCTGCCATTCCAGTTTCTTCTACAATCCACCGAACCACCTCTGTTCCCTCACCTGCCCTGTATGCAGGGGAGGTGGGGAAATGTAAGGGGTTTTTGTGTCGGGTTCAGCTGTATCTGCGGCAGGTGGGCGGGGAGTACCCAGACGACACGTCTAAAATTCACTTTATGACCCTCCTGCTATGAGACCAGGCCCTCAGCTGGACTCAGTCTATTTTAGATAGTGTGGAGGGCCCTCGTTACACTTTTGATAGATTTATTAGCGAATTTTCCTGGGTTTTTGATTGCTAGGAGAGTGAGGATAACATCATGCGTTGTGTGTTGTCACTCCACCAGGGTAGTCGGTCAGCAGCCGATTACTTTGTGGAGTTTCGGGTCATCGTGGCAGATTCTGGTTGGAATGACGTTTCCTTAAGAAGCGCCTTCCTCCAGGGTCTCAATTCCAACCTTCACCATGACCTGGCAATTCATGCTGCTTCCTCCTCCCTGGATGAGCTTATCGATCAAGCCATTAGTTTGGATAATCACTACCGCGAGCGCGCGAGGGAGTGGAAGGCCTCATCCGGCCCACCCATGTCGTGTACGTTCTCCCCAGCTACTGGCATAGGTGAGGCCAACTCCTCCTCCGAGGCTATAGTCCGACTGACTCTGGAGGAGCGCCAGCAATGGAGGAGAGCTGGTGCTTGCATGTATTGCGGCTCGCTTGAGTACAAAATCTTTAATTGCCACCTTAAATCAAAAGACATGGCCCGTCAGTAGCCATGGGGGGTCTGACGGGCGGGAATTCTATTCATCACCCCGGTAACTTTTCCATTCCAGCCCTCATTTAGTTGCCAGGGGTCGAGAGGAGGGTTTCGGCATTAATTGATTCAGGGGCAGAGCAAAATTTAATCTCTTTGCGGCTCGTGCAGGAAATTGGTATCCCCACAACTAAACTGCAAGCTTCGCTAAATGTTGCAACACTATCTGGGAGTTGTGTGGCATCTATTGCTGAGCGCACGGTGCCAATCCATCTGTCTAGGAACCACTGGGAGACCATTTCATTCTTTATTCTCCCTAGTTCCTCTTCCCTGGTGGTTCTGGGGTATCCGTGGCTCCAGAAGCATAACCCCATCATCAATTGGGCACAAAATTCCATTTCTTCCTGGAGCCCTTTCTGTTTAGCATCCTGCCGCTGCTCAGCCGAGTGTTCACCATCCCTTTCCATCTCCTGTCCTCTGGTGGAGCCACCAGATCTCAGCCTCGTACCCGAGGTCTACCATGACCTTGGGGAGGTCGTTAGCAAGTCAAGAGCCCTTTATTTGCCTCCTCACTGCTCTTATGACTGTGTTATCAACCTCCTTCTGGGTGCGCGGTTGCCATCCAGCCGACTCTACAGCCTTTCTGGACCGGAGAGAAAGGTGATGGAAAGTTATATAAAGGACTGTTTGAACTCCGGCCTCATTCGGCCCTCCTCGGCTCCTCTTGGGGTGGGGTTTTTCTTTGTTGGAAAGAAGGACAGATCTCTATGTCCGTGCATAGATTTCCGTGAGTTAATTCAATTCAATTTCAATTCAATTCAATTTTATTTATATAGCGCCATTTCACAACAACAGTCATCTCATAGCACTTTCAACTGTAGGGGAAACCCCCACAATTGCAGAAAGACCCCAGCAATCAGACGATCCCCTGTGAGCAAGTGCTTGGCGACAGTGGAGAGGAAGAACTCCCTTTTAACAGGAAGAAGCCTCTAACAGAACCAGGCTCAGGGAGGGGCAGTCATCTGCTGTGACTGGCTGGGGGGTGAGGGGATAGAAAGAACAGACATGTAAAGAGCAAACAGCACGGTGGCAACTCAATCTATGGGAGAGAACAAACATAAGTTAATGACCAGCAAAAATATATATATATTTCATTGAGAGTGGAGAAAAGAATGAAGCCCAGTGCATTACTGGAGGTCCTCCGGCTGACTAAACCTATTAGCAGCATAACTAAGGGAGGGTTCAGAAACACATGATCCCTCCCTTATTGTACGCTATATCAAAAAGGAAGGTTTTAACCCTATTCTTAAAAACAGAGATCGAGTCTGACTCCCGAATCCAGATTGGCAGCTGGTTCCACAGGAGAGGAGCTTGATAACTGAAGGCTCTGCCTCCCATTGTACTTTTGGAGATTCTAGGTATTACAAGTAATCCAGCATTTTGGGAGCATAGTGCTCTGTTAGGATAATACGGTAGTATCAGATCTTTTAAATAAAAAGGGACCTGATTGTTTAGAGCTTTGTAAGTGAGAAGAAGGATTTTAAACTTAATTCTAAACTCTATGGGAAGCCAATGAAGGGAGGCCAGAACCGGAGAGATATGATCTCTTTTTCTAGTACCTGTTAAAACTCTTGCTGCAGCATTTTGGATCAGCTGAAGACTTTTTAAAGATATTTAAGGACAGCCTGATAATAAAGAGTTACAATAATCTAATCTAGAGCTAACAAAAGCGTGGATCAGTTTCTCAGCATCACTCTGAGACAAGATGCTCCTAATCTTGGCAATATTAAGCAAATGATAGAAGGCAGTCTTAGAAACAAATTTAATATGTGAATTGAAAAACAGATTTGATCAAAAGTAACTCCAAGGTTCCTCACAGAACTATTTAGAGTAAGAGTAATCACATCCAAATTAAGAATTTGATTTGGAAAGGTATTTCTAAGGTTTTTTTGGACCAACAAGAATGACTTCAGTCTTATCTAAATTTAATAGCAGGAAATTACAAGTCATCCAAGCTTTGATTCCCTTAAGACAGGCTTCTAACTTGGCTAATTGGTTACTATCATCTGGCTTCATTGACAAGTATAATTGTGTGTCATCTGCATAACAATGAAAATGTATGCAGCGCTTTCTAATAATGTTGCCTAGCAGAAACATATATAAACTAAAAAGAATAGGGCCTAGTACAGATCCCTGTGGAACTCCATGACTGAGCTTTGAGTTGAAAGAAAACTTGTTACTGACATGAACAAACTGGAACCTAATCAGATAAATCAGATAAATAAGATTTAAACCACTGCAACGAAGTTCCATTAAGTCCAACATAGTTTTCTAATTTATCAAGTAGAATATTATGATCAATAGTATCAAAAGCTGCACTATGGTCTAAAAGGACAAGTACAGAAACAAGTCCATTATCAGATGCGATAAGGAGGTCATTAGTGACCTTCACTAAGGCTGTTTCAGTACTATGATGGATTCTTTACCCAGATTGAAACTCTTCAAATAAACCATTTCCCTGCAAGTGGTCAAATAATTGCGTAGCAACAACTCTTTCTAAAATTTTTGAAATGAAAGGCAGAATTAGACAATGATCTATAGTTAGCTACTAAACTCCTGGATCCAGCATTGGCTTTCTGAGTAAGGGTTTAATCACAGCAGTTTTTAAAAGTCTGCGGTACATGGCCTAATGTTAATGAAGAATTGATTATATGAAGAATAAAGGCTACCAATAAATGGGGAGACTTATTTAAATAACCTGGTAGGAATAGGGTCTAAAAGACAAGTTGAAGGCTTGGATGATGGAAAACTAATTTTGTCTAACTCTAAAATGATAATTGAAGTAAACTCATCCAAACAGATACAATTGAAGGAGTTTGTAGAGGTTACTGTATTTAAGTCAACGGTGGGAAGAATCTGACTGATTTTATCTCTGATAGATGAAATTTTATTATTGAAAAAGTTCATAAAGTCCTAACTAGTAAGCTCTAAGGGAATGCTAGGATTGACAGAGTCCTGACTGTTTGTCAGCCTGGCTACAGTGCTGAAAAGAAACCTGGGATTATTCTTGTTCTCTTCTATTAATGCAGATTAATAACTTGGTCTAGCTTTTCTAAGAGATTTTTTATAAATTAAAAGATGATTTCTCCAAGCTAAATAGATTTCATCTAAATTAGTGGCGTGCCATTTTCTTTCTAATTGACGAGTCTTCTGTTTTAAGCTACGAGTTTCTGTGTTGAACCAAGGAGAGTTGGTTAGAGAAGGTTAGAAATCTCTGATTAGACCTTTTCTTTTTTAAAGGGGCCACCATGTCTAGAGTCTGATGCAGAGAAGCTGTAACTCTACCATGCTATCAATTACAGAAGGAGCAAGTTCTCCATAGCTTATTTCTGTGTGTTGACACATGGCATTGAGAAACAATCTGCATAAATTTGGTAACAACATCATCTGAGAGGCATCTACTATAGTAATATTTTCTTTAGGGAGCCAGATAGTCAGAAATAGAAGTCTGACAGTTCAGGGTTATGAGGGAGGCACTAACCAGATTTTCTATTTCTATACCATATGTCAGAACAAGGGTCCAACGTATGGTGGAGATAATGGGTAGAATTTCCTACTTTCTGAGAAAACCCCATTGAGTCTAATATTGGAGTTAAATGCCAAAGTAAGGTATCACTATCTACATCTACATATATATTAAAGTCCCCTACCAAAATAATTTATAATTATTTCAGCACTAAATCAGCTAAGATTTCGGCAAATTCGAATAAAAACTCTAAGTAGGGTTGATGGAGGACGATAAACTATGGCAAGAAAACTGGGTTTAACCTAAAAATTGCTAAAATGCCCAATACTGAGGACCAGGCCCTCAAAGGAATTATAACGTGTTTTTTGCTTTACATTAACTAGTAATTTGGAATGGTAAATTGTTGTTACTCCTCCTCCACGACCAGAACTCTGGGGATTTTGACAGGTTTAAATAACCAGAGGGAGTTGATTCATTTAAACCAACATAATCCTCTTGTTCAACGAAGTCTCTGTAATGGATAATTAAATCAATCTGATCATCAATTAACAAATCATGGACTAGCAGAGACTTGGAGTTAGAGACCTAATATTTAACAAACCGCATTTAGTTTTTTAAATTATGAGGGCGGCTGAAATGAGCTTTCTCCGTAGGATTGCTGACTCACCCTCAGAGATAGGGTGAGGAGCTCGGTCATCCGGAGAGGCTCAGAGTAGAACCGCTGCTCCTCCACACTGAAAGGAGTCAGTTGAGGTGGTATAGGCATCTGATTAGGGATGCCTCCTGACGCCTCCCACTTGAGGTGTTTTGGGCACGTCCCACTGGGAGGAGACCCCGGGGGCAGATCCAGGGACTCGGTGGACAGAGCAATGTCTCCCAGTTTGGTCTGGGAATGCCTTGGGTATCCTCTCTGAAGAGGCTGGAGGAGGTGGCTGGGAGAGGGAAGTCTGGGCTTCTCTGCTTGAACTGCTGCCTCCGCGACCGACCTCCGGAAAAGCGGTAGAAGATGGATGGATGGATGGATGGATTATGAGAGGGAACAGAGGCCAAATCATTCAATTTAGAGGCTTCATGTTTAATTTCAGTTTTACCCACCTTTTTGTTTAATCACTTTGGGATGCTATTATTATATTTTTATTTACTTTGGAGGGAGCAACAATGATTCTCTGATGGGGAAGACAGGGGCTAAGTTTGAGGGGGTGTCGGATGAAGAGGAGCTGCAGAGAGGCGTGGTAAGACTGCAACTCTGCTTCCTGGTCCCAACTCTGAGTTGTCAAGATTTTGGAAATTTGGATAAAAATGATGCCAGATTGTTAGATAAAAGTGACGCACTATCCAAAGGTGGGGATGAACGCTGTCGCGTCTCATAAGACCAGGTTTTCCCCCAAAAAGAGCTCCAAATTGTCTATTGTAGCTCCACATTGTTTGCAGGACACACACAGGACAGCCAGCTGGTTCAAGGATGGCAAGCGGCTAATCATGTCATCACATGGTCAGATTGGGGAGGGCCCAGAGGATACTACCAGAGCAGACATTGTTTTGGCAAAGTCAACACACCAATTCCCACATTAAGTTTTGGGACTTCCAACTGCCGCAGTTGGAGTACGTTAATGCCGGCGTGGATAACAATTGTGGAGTATTTACGTTTACTTTTAGCCAGCATCTTCTAATCTGACTCGAATGTCGGCCTGCTCTGGCCACAGGAAAGCATTTGACTATGGCCGTCTCTGGAGTCCTCTAGGTTCACGTAAATTCAAGAGGGTTCACCAATTAATGCATCACACCGTCAAAGACAAATACCCTTTGCCGCTGATCAACTCTGCGTTCAAGCTCCTTCAGCGTATGTGGGTGTTTACTAAATTGGATTTGCGTAATGCGTATCATTTAGTCCACATTTGCAAGGGGGACAAATGGAGGATGGCATTAAAAACCCAATTGGGGCAGACTGAATATCTGGTGATGCCCTTTGGGCTCACCAATGCTCCCGCCGTCTTCCACCAAATGATTAATGACGTCTTGCGCGATATGGTTAATCAACTTGTTTTGGGGGTGGCAGTGGCTCAGGAGGTAGATCAGGTCGTCCAATAACTACATGGTTGGCGGTTCAAATCCTGCTCTCCCCGGATATCCTGCCGTTGTGTCCCTGGGCAAGACACTTCACCCCCAATTGCTCCTGGTGGGTCTGGAAGCGCCATGTTAGGTAGCATGCCGCCATCAGTGCGTGAATGTGTGTGTGAATGGGTGGATAGCAGGATCTGTAAAGCGCTTTGGTCATCAAGAGATGAGAATAAAAGTGTTATATAAGTGAATGCCATTTACCATTTGTCTACCTTGATGATATTTTGATTTTTTCGCACATGCCAGAGGAGCACTCAGTCCATGTCAGGGCCATGTCACAGCGGCTCCTGGAAAACCAGCTCTTTGTGAAGGCCAAAAAGTGTGAGTTTTCCACCAGCTCCACTTCCTTCCTGGGCTTTATTGTTGCTGACGGAGAGCTGAGGGCCGATCCGGCCAAGGTGAGGGCTGTGCTTGATTGGCCAACACCCCAGTCCCGTTAGGGAGCCATCAACGCTTCCTAGGATTTGCTAATTTTTACCATCGCTTCATTAGAAATTACAGTGGGGAAGCACAGCCTCTTACGCAGCTGGCCTCGGTCAAGGTGCCTTTCACCTGGTCCGAGGCAGCTTCACGGGCCTTCCTTAAACTGAAGAGCCTATTCTCCAACACTTCCATCTTGGCCCAGGTCGACCCTCAGCTCCAATTCATTGTAGAGGTGTACGCTACTGATTCGGGGGTGGGCGCTGTGCTGTCCCAGCATCAACCTCCGATCAGAAGCCCACCTATGCGCATATTTCTCTCGGTTGCTCACGCAGTCTGTGAGGGAACTACAACATAGGAATCGAGAGCTCTTGCCATTAAATTGGCTATGGAGGAGTGGAGGCACTGGCTGGAGGGAGTGGTTCATCCTTCATCCTATTGTGGTGTGGACTGACCATAAAAATTTAGAATATCTTTGGTCGGCCCTTCGATTAAATGCCCAACAGGCCTGTTGGGCCTTATTCTTTATTAGATTTTAATCTTACCATCACCTATAGCCGGGCTCTCGCAACATCAAGCCTGACACTCTCCTTGCCAGTTTTTCCTCTGACCACTCAGCCCCCTCCTCCCTCCCCCAACCCAATTGTGCCCCCCCTCATGTATCTTAGGTGCTCTGCTTAGGAAATCGAGCAGAGAGTCCGACAGGGCCCAGGCCACTGGGCCCAAACCCAAGGGAGGACCGAGGATTGACTGTTTGTCCCAGCCGGCCTCCACAGCAAAGTTATCAGGTGGGGTCACACTAGTCATTTTGCCTGTCACCCAGGGGTTTCCTGGCCCATCGACCTTATCCAGCAGGTGTTCTGGTGGCCCACGCTGCAGACACATGTCCGGGATTATGTTAAAGCATGTCAGGTATGCACCAGAAATACATAAATCTGACTCTTCTCCTCCCACTGGTCTGCTTCATCTCCTCCCGATTCCCAGCTGCCCCTGGTCTCATGTAGCGCTGGATTTCATCACTGGACTTCCTCCCTTGAATGGTAACAACTGGCTATCCTCACCATTGTCGACCGATTTTTCTAAGGCCATTCATTTAGTGCCTCTCCTTAAACTGCCCTCTGCCTCAGAGACTGCCAGCCTTTTCACCAACCACGTCATCCGCCTTCACGACATTCCCTGGACATTGTGTCCTTGACCGGGGGCCACAATTCATTTCTCAAGTGTGGAAGTCTTTCTGCCGTACCTTGTGCACCTTGGTCATCCTGTCATCTGGATACCACCCTCAGAGCAACGGGCAGGCTGAGCGCACTAACCAATCCCTGGAGGCTGCCCCCAGATGTGTGGCATCCTGCAACCCTTCTACATGGAGCACTCATCCAACCTGGGTGGAGTACGCCCACAACTCTGCAGGTTTCATCGCTATGGAATTAACACCCTTCGAAGCATCGAGGGGGTACACCCCCCACGCCCCTGTTGCCCATGGCGGAGAGGGAGGTCACCGTGCCAGCTGTAGAGGCCCACGCCTGCCATTGTTGTCGCCTGTGGAGGGCCACCTGCGCTGCGCTCCTCCGTTCGACCGAATGGAGCCAACAGTATGCGGCTCACAGGAGGGGTTCCAGCGCCCAGATACACAATTGGGCAGAAGGTTGTGGCCAGTGCAGCTAAAAACTGAATCGTCGCAAGCTGTCACCTTCGGTCCTGGGGCCATTTTCCATCTCCCAAATCATTAATGATGTGACAGTCCGCCTGGAGCTTCCGCCAGCTCTCTGTATCCATTTGACCTTCCACGTAACCAAGATCAAGCCCCTCTCCACCAGTCCTCTCTGTCCCCCCACCAAAGCCGCGTCCTCCCCCTCTTATCCTCGACGGTCAGACCACCCACACCGTTCAGAGAATTCTGGACGTTCGCTGTCGGGGCCGGGGACTACAATACTTGTTCCACTGGAAGGGTTATGGACCTGAAGAAAGGTCATGGATTCCCCGATCATACTTCCATGACTAGGGGATGGTCCAAGCCTTTCACCGAGCACATCCCAACAAGCCCAGAGGGCCGCCAGGAGGTGTCCTTTGGGGGGGGGCACTGTTATGATCTGTTGAGCACACTCCCCCTCCCGTCCTGTGGGAGGGTCCCCAGCTCCGCAGGTTATCAATTCACCTGCGTGAGTGGACGCACCTGCTGTCTCCTCGCTGCCAGCGCTTAAAAGGACCAGTGTGTGAACGCTCCAGCGCTGGCTAATTGGGTATACTACCTTACAAGAATTAAGTATGTAAAATATTAAGTGTTTTGGAACCCATAGAATAATCCGTCTCTCTCTTCCTCTTTCTCAGGTTGCTGCCATCTCTGCGGTGTGTCCCCAGGGGGTTTGTTGTGCGCTCACCTGCTCCTTCATCATCTTCACTCCAGATCGCCTACTCCACCCGGTCAGAGTTCTCCCCAGCCATACTCATCCGCAGTTCCTACTCATCATTGCCTTCCTGGGTTCCTCGTCGGGCTCTCTGCCGTCACTCGTAAGAGTTCTTTGCTATGATTCATTATTACCTGCCTCCCTCCTCGTTATAATCTGCTCTTGTATCCCTCATTACAGGCTGGGCCCTCCTTTGGTGAGTGCTGCTACCTCTGCAAACTCTTTTCAATAAAATTGTGTTGAAAACTTTGCCTCTCTGCGTTGTGTGCATTCTCTGGTGTAGCATCTTGCACGTGGGCTGATATTATTAGTAATCATGACAGAACCAGTTATTAGGTTTAGGGGAAAATCAGTTTTTCACACACGGCCATGTAGGTTTGATTTTTTTTTACCGTTAATAATAAACATCTTCATTTAAAAACTGCATTTTGTGTTTACTTGTGTTATCTTATTTCATATCTCATATTCAAATGTGTTTTGATGATCTGAAACATTTAAATGTGACAAACATACAAAAAATGAGAAATCAGGAAGGGGTAAACACTTTTTCACCCCACTGTACTACATCAAAACACTCCTTTATCATGTATGGTGGGGGAGTCATGACCTGTGGTTTGGTTAGAATAAGAATGATGATTATGATGATTATTTTGTATCGTGTTAATTATCCGTTTCTCTTTTCTCCCCTTTGCATTGATCCATGTATTTTCTGACCGCTCACTTTCTTTACCAGGGCAGATTAAAGCAAGGCCACTTTGTTATTGAATTTACAGCCATCGGGACACATTAGGCTCAGAGGTCTCCCGTCTGATTTGCCACTCAATACTGGGACATCAGGGACAGCACACAGAGGCAGAGGCTGGGACTTGTGGTCTACTTTGTTGGGAAACATCAAGCAAGTCAGGAAAGCCAAGGTCAAGACTGGGGCTGTAACTAAACATGTGGACCCTCCATGGACTGTTGTCTCAGGGACGGGAAGAATGAGGGGCCCGGGGACGCCACGACGCCACATCAGAACCTCAAAGAAGAGGCAGAATTCACAGAAGCCCGGCATGTCTGTGGATGCAGGAAAGCAGTTTCAGTGCCGGTAACTCACACACACACCATGGTACAGGGCAAGGTTTCTTCTTTGGTAGAGTCTCACAAAGTCTTGTCTCCATGGCAACTACTACCTCATTAGAAAGTCACTGGTGGTGGCCAGTGCCCGTGCACTTTCCTGCTTTGTGTCTTTTATTCTGCCTTTGTGTCTTTTGTTTCTTTTTTCTTTCCTTTTCCTCATAATTACAGCTTAAACCGTATTTTAATCCAAATAGGGAAGCTAAAAAATTGATAAATAACAACTGTGGTGTCTGCTAACTTAAAAGTGGGAATGAAAAGACCTTCCCAGCCTTTGTATGACTAAATCCATGCTTTATTTAACTTACATGCCTTATTGCAAATTTGAAAAGACTGACCCCACTTTGATGCTTTTTTTTTTCCAATCAATTAATTAATTAATTTACTTATTGCCGTCAGGTTGTCATTGTGTGCCCTACGACCAACTGAAGTGACAGTGGTGGAAAGCCAGCAAGGGTTAACAAGCTTTTCGCCACGGTGTAATCGCTGCACTAGCATGACAAGGACAAGCAGGAGAAAGAGCTGATGTGCTGTGCAGTGCTCTCTGCCACTGGATCTGCTGTGACAAGGAGTTGCCAAAGTCAGACGTTTCCAAATCCTACACAAGGGGGTAACCACAGAAACCAAAAGTCACCGCAGCACACAGCCTAAAAATGACTTTGTGTTGGCACAGCCGCAGCCTCACGCAGCAAAACTGCCACGACTGCTTTGCTCAGAGAAACACGTCCAACAAAAAGACATTTGCATTGAAAGAGAAGCAGTGAGAGGACATGGCGCATGTCTGAGGTTCACACTGACATCACACATCACCACCCAGCCAGCATGTCCATGTGGGTCCACCAGAGGTTGGCTGGGCTGTCTTCTGGGTCCATGTGGGTGTGTCCGCGGCTTCCAGGTTGGCCCCATCTGTGTTTGCCCACATGGACTTCACCTATTGTCAACTTATTTTCTCATAAATTTGCAATTTTCTTGTAAATTTGTCTTTTTTCCCCTAATTTGATGAATTTTTCTTGAAAATTTGAAACTTTCTCATAAATTTGTAACTTTTTTCACTGTAAACTTACAACTTTTTCTCATACATATGTGCTAACTTTTTCTTGTAATTTTGGAACTTCCTCACAAATTTTTGACTCTTTTACTCTAATCTTGCAGCTTTTTCTTATAAATTTGTTACTTTTTTCCTTTTAAATTTCCTATTTTCTTGAAAATTTGTGCATTTTCCCCATAAATTTGTGATATTTTCTTGTACTGTAAATTTGGAACTTTCTCAAAAAATTTCAACTTTTTTTATTGTAGACTTACAACTTTTTGTCAAAAATCTGGGTCTTTTCTTTTAAATTTTCAGTTTATTTACTCATTACAGCAGGGAAAATAAGTATTGGACACGTCAACATTTTTCTCGTTAAACATATTTCTGATGGAGCCACTGACCTGAGATTTTCACCAGATACCAGTAACAACCCAAGTAATCCATACATACAAAGAAATCAAGGCAACTGTGTTCATAAAACAAGTTATATTTAATAAAGTAGAATGACACAGGGAAAAAGTACTGAACACATGAAGAAAAAGAGGTCCAGAAAGGCATAGAAAGGAAAGAAGCCAGCTGAAATCCATCAGATTTTAGGAAGCCATCACATCCCCATTAGTACAAATTAATTTCAGCTGTTTAAGTCCTGACTGACAGCCTTTAAAAAGGTCTGTGAATATCAGATTGTCACACCACAAAGAACTCATGATGGGTAGAAGCAAAGAGCTCTCTCTAGACTTTTGCAACCTTATTGTTGCAAAACACAATGATGGTGCTGGTTACAGGTGCATTTCTAAACTGCTGAATGTTCCAGTGAGCACTGTTGGAACCATCGTTTGTTAATGGAAAGAACATCATTTTACCATAAACCGGCCATGACC
This sequence comes from Pholidichthys leucotaenia, assembly GCA_020510985.1. Classification (NCBI taxonomy): domain Eukaryota; kingdom Metazoa; phylum Chordata; class Actinopteri; order Cichliformes; family Pholidichthyidae; genus Pholidichthys; species Pholidichthys leucotaenia. The sequence continues at coordinate 9,317,341 of CM035840.1, forward strand.
AGGAGCTCCTCACAAGATTTCTAACAGAAGAGTTATCCAAGAGCCAAAGACCACTTGTGGAGAGCTCCAGAAAGACCTGGAATTAGCAGGTACTGCTGTTTCAAAGAAAACAATAAGTAATACATTCAACTGACATGGGCTCTATGCCCACTCACCTCGCAAGACTCCATTGCTGAAGAAAAAGCATGTTGACACTCGTTTAGTTTGCTGCACAACATTTGGGCAAGCCAGTAAAATACTGGGAGAATATAGTCTGGTCAGATGAGACCAAAATTGAACTTTTTGGATGCCACAACACACAGCGTGTTTGGAGGAGAAATGGCACTGCACATCCCATCATGGTGTGGGGGTGTTTTTCAGCACATGGTACAGGCAGACTTCATATAATTGAAGGAAAGATGAATGGACAAATGTACAGAGATCTGAACAGTACATTCGCTGTAGATGGCAGTACATTTCTGAGTACAGAAATGTACTGCCATCTACCAAGATGCTGAAGATGAAACGAGGGTGGACATTTCAGCAAGACAATGATCCCAAACACACAGCCAAGGAAACTCTCACCTGGCTCCACAGAAGGAAAATAAAGCTGCCAGAATGACCCAATCAGTCACCTGAGCTGAATCCAATAGAAAATCTATAGAACTGAAGATCAGAGTTCATAGAAGACACCTACGGAACTTTTAAGATTTGAAGATGGTTTGTATGGAAGAATGGGCTAAAATCACTCCTGAGCAATGTCTGCACCTAGTTTCTCCATACAGGAGGCGTCTGGAAGTTATTACCAAGAAAGGCTTTTCTAATAATATATTAAATGAATTTTACCAAGTGTGTTCAATACTTTTTTCTTTTTTTTTTAAATTGGGTTTTTTTGCAGGGACAGTGCACATTAACGAACAGTTTTGTAAATGTGCCAGAATTAGCCTAAAGGCTATTTTTCATCCGTAGTCCCTGGACAGATGTTACAAGTCACCCTAAAAGTAAAAACAAATGAATATAAAATTACAAGCAATATAGAAGAAAACTAATAACTGAAATATTGCCATAATATGAAATCTTAATAGAACATCCTTTTGTTATAGGCTATTGTCACAAAAACATGTGATTAAGACATTTAACATTTAAAACATGTGACAAACAGTAGAAATCCTGCAAAACAATAAGATGAGAAATATTGGTGTTAGTTAAAATATGAGCGAAATTAAAACCACATATAGTAAACAGAATTATTAGACACAAAAGAAACATGCAAAACACGTAAACAATAATATGTACATAACATAAAACAAGGCAACAGAAACACTGAGGCCATTAAAAAATGCAATTCAGTTTTAGTGCTGGCAGAGCTGATTGTCAGTTCACCATTTCTTTGAACGAGCTTTAAATAATTTATATGAATCCAATTCTCTGATAGATTTTGGGACAGAATTCCACGCTAATGCAGCTTTAACAGCGAGTGCAGACTGACTGTGCTTTTTCTGAGTGCAGTAACGCAGTCCCCTCTTGCTGCACCTCTTGTGACACGGTATTCACTTGTTCTGATGGTAACAAACTAAGTGGAGGAGAGGTCAACTTATGGATGATCTTATACATGAGACAAATATTTACATGTTTAACCAAATTTTCCCAGCTCAACAGATTCATTTTTTTTTAGTGTTGGACAGTGATGTACCATTCCTGTTTGTTTGTATAAGGATTCTAAGCCCGCTGGCCTGGGAGCATTCCCTGCGTCATCCCACCTTATATTAAATTAAATCCCAAGTTATATTAATTAAATATAACTTGTTTTGTGAACACAGTTGCCTTGATTTCTTTGTATGCATGGATTACTTGGGTTGTTACTGATACCTGGTGACAATCTCAGGTCAACAGCTCCATCAGAAATATGTTTAATGAGAAAAATGTTGATGTGTTCAATACTTATTTTCTCCACTGTATTTGTTACTGTCATGAGGCCGAGCATGGTGGAACACCATGCTCATGCTCTTAATTTATTTCTGATTATTTTCTGCATTTCCCAGTTTTGTGTTTACCTTTCTGTTTGTTGGTTTAGGATGTGTTCTTAGTTGTCAGTTGCTCTGTTTATGTGTTTGTGTTCTTATTATTATTCTGTCAGTTCTTTAGGTGTCTTTTCCCATTTAGTTCCTAGTGTTGATATATGTTTCTGTTTGACATGAGTTCCCCACCTTTTCCTCCAGACACTCCCACCTTGTTATTATCTCATATGTGTAGCTCTGTATTCCCTGCCTAGTATTAGGTCAACCTGCCTGCTCATGTGATCCACACCTGATGGCACTTGCTATGATTGACTGCTCGCCTTATTTAAGAGTGCCCTTCTCATCTACTCTTTGTCAGAGCCTCATCAAGAATCTGCTTGCACCCACCAAAATCCTTTTCCTCTTCTGGTGTGTTTCCCTGTATTCATCTTGCCTGCCACTTGTAAGTTTATTTTTGTGCACTTTATGGACTTTGTGTTTCCTTTAATAGATATGACAAACTGCAGTTCAGTGCCTGGGTCCATCCTCTCTACCCCGAAGGAGTGAATCATGGCAGCTACTCTTGTTAATTTGCAACATTTTCTAATTTTTCCTCCTAAGTTTGTAATTGTTTTCAAGAAATTTTACATTTTTCTTCTTTTTCTCTTTGCAACCTTTTCCTCCTAAATTTTATTTTTATCGTAAATTTGCAACTTTGTTGCAAGTAAATTTGTGACTTTTTTCCTCATAAATTTGCTACAATTTTTTTGTAAATTTGTCACTCTTTTTATAAATTTTCACATTTTTGTCATAAATTTGTCACTTTTTTCTCCTGATTTTGCCCATGAAACAAGTGTTACTGAAAGCTGCTCCCCCACATTAAACCCATGAGGGGCCCAGATGGGTTTAACCGGATTATATGCTTTCCTGCACCACAGGTGAAGTCCATGTGGGCAAAAACAGATGGGGCCAACATGGAAGCCACAGACAAACCCACATGGACTCATAAGACAGCCCATATTTAGCCTATGGGGGGGGGGGCACTTTGACATGCTGGCTGGGCTGGGATGCTGCTTGTACCAGATTCCTGATGAATTAGCGTCGGGATCTGAGCCTAGTCACGCCCTGAACTGAACCAAGAGAACACACCTTTCCCTGCGTTGTCTCTTCATTTGGATCTGGCACTTCCTTAGAAAGTGCTCTATGAATAATATTTGGTGGATATGCAGCACTTTGTCAGTAGTGTCCTAGATTTGCACGCATGGGGAATACTCTCTACAAGCTCATAAACTATGTAATATTCAACAATTTTGCTTGAAGAGTGAGAGTTTTGAAGATGGAAGAAAGTCAGTTCTGACACGGATTTTTTCTTCCTTCCATCTCTGCTGCAGCTGCACTGAAAGTGTCATTACTTTAGTTTGCATGTATCATGAAGATAATTTCATAAAGCTTTCTTTGTCTCCCAAAGTGTGGGCGTTTCACTTAGTTCTCGGTCTTTTATCTATTTATGCATCAAATCAAAAGGGACAGTGAACCACATTTAGGGAGTGGAAAGTGTATCCTGAAGAATTTAATAAGAAAAGAGATTTTGATGGATTACAGACCTTCTCCACATCTGAGACATTTTCAGAATGATAAATCACAAAGGCCTTTTATACTCCATCTTTCTTTCCCTTTTCATGTCTCCCTCACTCCCTCTTTTCGCTGCCTCCTCTCCTTCTCATCTCATGAGCCTTGGCTTTCAATTGTAAGAGATTACAGGAGCATAGCCGGACTGTGGCCCGCCGAGGATCTTTTATTAATATTTATATGCATATGAAACAAGCCAATTCTAAGCTGTCGGTGAGCAGCTGAACCCCACGGCCCCATTGTGTATATATATGCAGGAGTCAGGCTGTGTGGCAGTTGTGGTGGGCGGGGGTATGTGCGTGTGTGTGTGCGTGTGTGTGTTTGTGTGTGTGTGTGTGTGTGTGTGTGTCTTGCTTTGGCACCTGCCACTTAACCCTGCACTGTTCGGCCCAACTTAGCCACCGCTTACATATCAGAGACCGTGAATGGTGGTTTTTCCCGCCAAGACCAGGGGTCGGCAACCTGGACTACACAAAGAGGCACTGTGAGTGATTTTTGTATAAAAAAAAAAAAATTCTGCGAGAAGCCACAAAAATGTCTGAGCCTAAAAACTGAGGTAGAGCAAATTACAGCAACAATCTGGCCTGATCAGGATTGAGTTTTTTCTTATACATTTGCAGCTTTTTTGTTGTAAATTTATATTTTTTTCACAAAATCACTATTTTTTTCTGGTATTTTTTATTATTTTCAAAAAAGATTGTCTCTTGTTGCAAAACTTGTGTGGGTGTTTTCCTCAGTAAACTATTTTTATTTTTTTTTTCAAAATTTGTGATATTTTTGTCTTAAATGTGTTTTGTTTTTTCCTAAATTTGGCATATTTTTCTTTGCAAATACAACATCTTTACTGAATAAAACTCAAGCTGTTTTCCATGTGAATTTGTGACATTTTTCCCCAAGGTAAAAGCTTTTTTTAATACATTTTGATACTTTTTATGCTTTTCTTATAAGATTGTCTGATTTTATTGTTACCTTTTTTTAAGGCAAAAATACTGTCTTTTCCATATAAATTTTCAATCGTCTAATAAAATTTTAGCTTTTACTGATAAATTTGTGACTTTTTTCTTGCCAATTTGTGTTTTTTTTTCCTTAATAAAACTACAACATTTTCCCTAAATTTTGAGTATTGTTGGCATAAACTTTGAGCTATTCTCATAAATATATTACAGTGGGGAAAAATAAGTATTGAACACGTCAACATTTTTCTCGTTAAACATATTTCTGATGGAGCCACTGACCTGAGATTTTCACCAGATATCAGTAACAACCCAAGTAATCCATACATACAAAGAAATCAAGGCAACTGTGTTCACAAAACAAGTTTTATTTAATAAAGTGGAATGACACAGGGAATAAGTATTGAACGTGCTTGGTGAAATTTATTTAATATTTAGTAGAAAATCCTTTGTTGGTAATAACAGCTTCCAGACGCCTCCTGTATGGAGAAACTAGGTGCAGACATTGCTCAGGAGTGATTTTAGCCCATTCTTATACACAAACTGTCTTCAAATCTTGAATGTTCTGTGGGTGTCTTCTATGAACTCTGATCTTCAGTTCATTCCATATATTTTCAATTGAATTCAGGTCAGGTGACTAACTGGGCCATTCTGGCAGCTTTATTTTCCTTCTGTGGAGCCAGGTGAGAGTTTCCTTGGCTGTGTGTTTTGGAAAGTTCACTGTTTTGAGGCTGATGTGCAGTGCCATTTCTCCTCCAAATATGCTGTGTGTTGTGGCATCCAAAAAGTTCAATTTTGGTCTCATCTGACCAGACTATATTCTCCCAGTATTTTTACTGGCTTGCCCAAATGTTGTGCAGCAAACTCTAAACGAGCTTCAACATGCTTTTTCTTCAGCAATGGAGTCTTGTGAATTGAGCAGGCATACAGCCTGTCGGTTGAGTGTTTTCTCTGAAACAGCAGTAGCTGCTAACTGCAGGTCTTTCTGGAGCTCTACACAAGTGGTCTTTGGTTCTTGGATAACTGTCTTGATAATTCTTTTGACTCATTCATTCATCTTCTTCCGCTTAATCCTTTTCGGGGTGCGGGGGGGGCTGGAGCCTATCCCAGCAGCTTTGGGCGAGAGGCAGGGTACACCCTGGACAGATCGCCAGTCCATCACAGGGCCAACACAGAGACAGACAACCATTCACTCTCACAGTCATACCTAAGGACAATTTAGAATCCCCAGTTTGATGCCAATTAACATGTTTTTGGCATGTGGGAGGAAACCGGAGAAATCCACACAGACCGGGGAGAACATGCAAACTCCACACAGATCACTGTTGGTCGGGGGCTGGGATCGAACCCAGGATCCCCCGGCCAAGGGTGAGTTGCTGTGCTGCCGCAGTGCTAACCACTCCGTCACCTCGCCACCCAATTCTTTTGACTCCTCGGTCAGAAGTCTTGTGAGGAGCTCCTGATTGTGGCTGGTTTATGGTAAAATTATGTTCTTTCCATTTCTGAATGATGGCTCCAACAGTGCTCACTGGAACATTCAGCAGTTTAGAAATGCGCCTGTAACCAATGCCATCATTGTGTTTTTGTTTTTTTTATGCTCTTTCCCATGAATGCTAGTGTTTGTGCATTATTTACCTCCTATAATTATTTATTGTTATTATTGTTATTGTTATTATTATTTATTGTTATTGTTTATTTCTTCATGGGGTTGGTCTCATTTAAAAGAAAACACTTTGAATTTTTTGGCAAAACAGTCATAATCTCTCTAAGTGCTCCGGCCACTGAATAACAGTCATCTAAACATACTGAACTTGAAGAAAATAAAGTTTGCCTGGGTGTTTTTTTGGATACAAATGCTTCCAAATAACACAGCTGTCAGATTCGGGCTGGAAAATGCAACAGAAATGTAGAACCAAGTGTTATCCAGCTGAGGTCAAAATTTTGTAACAATACCACAAAAAATGAATATATTACACAGCTTTTTTGTCAGGTTGTTCCCAGGCATTTTTTAACTGTGCCAAATTGTGCCAAATGGCACAGTTTGGAAAAACGTCTGTAACTTTTGAATGATTCAATATAGAAGCTTGATCTTGGGCTCTAATGAAAGGTGACACTCAGGGCTGTGTGTGTGTGTGTGGGGGGGGGGGGGTTTATTCATTCATGAATGAATGAATGAACAAACAAGCATGCCACGTAAAAAAATGTGTGGCTTTTTTTTTACAAGAAAAAATAACCTACAGTGCAATAAAAATTATACTAAAATATCTGTAATGTAGAGGATAACAACTCCCCCCCCCCCCGCTACAGAGGACGGACATCATCCATTACCACATGACGGACCGCAGCGCACGCCGCGGTCTACTACGCACAGTTGTACTAAAATATCTGCAATATATCTGCAATCCACTACAGAGGAGTAGCAGGGTGGGGGGGGGGGGGGGGGGTGGACCGTTCACGGTCCGTCATGTGGCGATGACGCACAGTTGTAATTTACCGATCGGTCAAATGTCATTTTGATTACAATTTTCAGGGATAAAGAATAATTTAGCTTATAACACTTACCTGTCAACAACAGCAGTGTCGCTGGCGAACATCTCTTCCTTATTGTCAGACGAACATGACGCTGGTCCGCTTGTTACGATTCGTGGTTCTGGTCACGCGACCCGGTCAAGCCATGATTCCATTATTGCAGTTTTGCGCTCCCATGATTGCGGTTTTGGCGAACGATTTTTCAAAACAAATAAGGACAGTAGTAAGAAAAACAGACTGGCAAACGCGTGTGTGTCACCCAGCGGCTTACACAAAACAGATTTTACGCACAGGACGCACGCTTTCAATCGTCGAACTTCTCTGCTTCAATTGGCTCGCTGTATTCGCAGCCGTTGGTAGGCGGGTCCTTCTTGCTAGGTTTTCAGTCATTGGTTCTTCAAGGTTTCAGAAACCCAATTCAAGGCTCTTATTAGTCGAATGAGAGGTCAATCAAATCTAAACCAATCAAAGCACTCCTTTGGCTTTCTGTTCGGGGCTGTGTCTGTAGTGGAAGAACGGAAATGCAGCTTTTTTTTTTTCCAGTGCGCTCTGAGACGCACAGTGTGCATCCTAGTGCGCACGAGGGCGCGCTAGGACGCAGAGACGTGACCGCCCATGGTATCCCGGAGTGCAAGAGGTTAATAGAAGAGAATAAGAATAATCCCAGGTTTCTTTTCAACACTATAGCCAGGCTGACAAAGAGTCAGGACTCTGTCAATCCTTGCATCCCTCTTGAACTTTCTAGTCAGGCCTTTTTGAACATTTTCAATCATAAAATTTCATCTATTAGAGATAAAATCAGTCAGATTCTTCCCACCATAAACTTAAGTACAACAACTACTACAACTCCTTCAACTGATATCTGTTTAGATAAGTTTACTCCAACTGACCTTATAGAGTTAGATAAAATAATCTCCTCATCCAAGCCTTCAACTTGTCTTTTAGACCCTATTCCTACCAGGTTATTTAAAAGTCTTCCCATTTACTGGTATCCGTATTCTTCAAATAATCAATTCTTCTTTAACTTTAGGTCATGTACCGCAGGCTTTTAAAACTGCTGTAATTAAACCCTTACTCAAAAAGCGAACACTCAATCCAGGAGTTTTGGCTAACTATCGACCGATCTCTAATCTGCCTTTCATTTCAAAAATCTTAGAAAGAGTTGTTACTATGCAATTATTTGACCACTTGCAGGGAAATGGTTTATTTGAAGTGTTTCAATCTGGGTTCACAATTCATCACAGCACTGAAACAGCCTTAGTCAAGGACTCGTTTCTGTACTTGTCTTTTTAGATCTTAGTGCAGCCTTTGATACTATTGATCATGATATTCTACTTGATAGATTAAAACACTATGTTGGACTAAATGGAACTTTGCTGCAGTGGTTTAGATCTTATTTGTCCGATAGACTTCAGTTTGTTCATGTCAATAATGAGTTTTTTTCCAACTCTAAGCTCTGTCATGGAGTTCCACAAGGATCTGTGCTAGGCCCTACTCTTTTTAGTTTATATATGCTTCCGTTAGGCAACATCATTAGAAAGCACTGTATACATTTTCATTGTTACGCAAATGACAAACAATTATACCTGTCAATGAAGCCCGATAATTGTAATCAATTAGCCAAGTTAGATGCCTGTCTTAAGGAAATCAAAGCTTGGATGACTTGTAATTTTCTGCTATTAAACCCAGATAAGACTTAAGTCATTCTTGTTGGTTCAGAAAACCTTAGAAATACCTTTCCAAATCAAACTCTTAATTTGGATGCCGCTACTCTTACTCTGAATTGTTCTGTGAGGACCCTTGGAGTGTTTTTTGATCAATATCTGTTTTTTAATTCACATATTAAACTTGTTTTAAAGACTGCCTTCTATCATTTTCGTAATATAGATTAGGAACATCTTGTCTCAGAGTGATGCTGAGAAACTGATCCACGCTTTTGTTAGCTCTAGATTAGATTGTTGTAACGCTTTATTCTTTAGATAACCTGGTAGGAATAGGGTCTAAAGGACAAGTTGAAGGCTTGGATGAGGAAATTATTTTATCTAACTCTGAAAGGTCATTTGGAATAAACTCATCCAAACAGATATCAGTTGAAGGAGTTGTAGTAGTTACTGTATTTAAGTTAACGGTGGGAAGAATCTGACTGATTTTATCTCTGATAGATGAAATTTTATTATTGAAAAAGTTCATAAAGACCTGACTAGAAGCTCTAAGGGAACACCTTAAAGCTTCTGTAAACTGGCTGGGTTTGTACATAGTTTGTTCCTGTTCACTTTGTGTGTTTGTTTTTGTTTTGTTATTTCACCTCTTTTAACCCCACTCTGGTCCACCTCTCTGATAATGTATGCATATTTGATTTACATCACAAACTATGACAAGCATAACTAATCTTAAAATAACCAGATGGAACCCTAAGGGTCTGAAGAAAAAAAATGCTAACATATCTAAAATCATCTAAGGTGGATATAGCCTTTTTCCAGGAAATGCATTTGAACAGGAATGAATCTTTGAAACTTAGACGCTCTTGGGTGGGTAAAAACTTCTCAAGCTCAGGAACTGGTAAAAGTAGAGGGGTCTCTATTTTGATTCACAAGTCAATTAATTTTGAAGAGACAAAAGTAGTTACAGGCTCAGACAGACACTATATAATAGTACAGGGGCAATTGTTGGACACGCCAGTCATTCTTTGTAACATTTATGCACCAAATTCTGATAGGCCAGAATTTTTTCATAATTTATCGTAACTCTTTCTGGAATTAGGCAATACTCAGATTATATTAAGTGGTGAATTCAATCAAATACTGGATCAGGATCTAGACAGATCCATACCTAGATTCAACGTAGAGCGTAGGTCGGCTACTGCTATTAAACAACTGGTTTCAGATTTGGGTCTAGTTGATATCTGGAGTCTGATTCATCCAGATACACGAGATTACGCCTTTTTTCCACCCCACCCCCCCACAATGTTTACACTAGAATTGATTATTTTTTGATTTCTCAGTCATTAGTTGATAAATGTGTCAGTTCACAAATAGGTAACATAGTAATCTCTGATCACACTCCAGTGTTCCTGTTCCTAAGTTCTCACAAATTTAGGAGCCGCAGATGGCGCTTGAACATCTCTTTACCTAAAGATGATGCATTCCTCAAAATGATTAGGGATGAAACTCTTCTGTTTGAGAAATTAAATCAAAAACAGGACACTACCCTGGCCATATGGTAGGACACTTTAAAAGCCTATCTGAGAGGTCGAATTATTTCTTATGCTTCTTTCAAGAAAAAACCAGCGAACAAGGAACTCACTGAATTAGAAAATAAACTAAAACTGCTTGAATCTTCATATTCCCAAACCAAAGACAGGCCCATATTAAATAAGATAATCGCCATTGAATACCAATTGAAAAAACTATATCACAAGAAAGCCGAGTATGCTCTATTTCGAACTAACCAAACTTATTGGGAAATGGGGAAGAAACCTGGTCGACTCCTGGCTTACCGCCTTAAACAACTAAATAATATGAGTCATATAGCAGGTGTACGGCAGCCAGATGGGAACATTTCCACCTCTTCAAAGCAGATAAATGATAGACTTAAAATTATTTGGCCTAGATGGACTCCCAGCTGATTTTTATAGAGCATTTGATGATATTTTCAGCCCTTTATTGCTTAAAGTTTACAATGATGCATTAGCACTTTACCACAATCTATGCATACAGCAGTCATATCTTTTATTCACAAAAAAGGAAAGGACGCTCTAGATCCGAACGGTTGCCAACCTATTTCCCTTCTCAGCTGTGATCAAAAGATACTAGCAAACATTTTTGCAAATCATTTGTCAAAAGTTGTTGGAAGCATAGTCCATATGGACCAATCAGGCTTCATTCCAAATCGATGTAGCTCTGACAACATTAGACATTTAGTTAACATACAACACTCTGTATATGACTCGGTTGGTCCAACAATTGCTCTGTCACTGGATGCTGCTAAAGCCTTTGACTGTGTTGAAAGGAGTTATCTCTTTAAAACACTTGAAAAGGTTTGGTTTTGGTGAAAACTTCATTACATAGATCAAGACATTATATAACAGTCCATATGCCTGTGTTTTAACAAATGGACTCATAACAGACCTATTTCAGTTACAGAGAGCTACGAGACAGGGTTGTCCTTTAAGCCCCGGTTTGTTTGTGCTGGCATTAGAACCTTTAGCACAGAAATTGAGAAACAGTACAGATATACATGGCATTACAGTGGGCAATATTCATCATAAACTGTTACTGGACGTGGATGATATGTTAGTACTGATAACACAGCCAGAAAAAATCTGTTCCTGCTCTACTAGACTGTATAGAGAAATTTACCCTCTTATCTGGATACCGTGTTAACTGGGACAAATTAGAGGCGATACCTATGTCCGGTTACTGCCCATCTACACTGTTTAAAAAAAATGGAGGTTTTGTTGGTCTTTAAAGGGCATTAAATACCTGGGCATTCAAATAACCCAAGATTATAATGATATGGTCAGAGGAAACATCATCCCTTTACTTCAGAAAATGAAATCTGATTTTGGTAGATGGAAGAAAATCCATCTTTCTCTCTGGGGCAAAATTCATTCTATTAAAATGATTGCACCAGTGATTTATTACATCCTATCTCACTTACCTTTGAACATTCCAGATTTTTACTTTAAAGACTTTGATAGTTTCTGTTATGTCTGTAAATAAGAGGCGGACAGGAGTCTTGTTCATACAGCCAACAACTGAACGTTATTAGAGAACTTGGGATTGTATGCACAGTGGGCCTTGCCTGCCTGACGCCACCTTGTGGGTGGGCACATCATCACATACACATACATTCCCATACACACACATTCACCCCCCCTTTAGAAAAATGCAAAACTATATGCACGATTAAAACCTCCCAAAATTTGAACCCGATTCTCACACTAAGAACATGGGGATAATATACTGCAATAAAACATCCTATAACATTCACACAAAAGACAACTAAAATTGGACCACATCTCTTAAAACGCATAAAATCAACCCCATATTACGCACACTCACTCACATGTACACCAGCATCATATATATGCAAAATACATATGCAGTTATTTACACATAATATTTTTTAAGTAACACCAATGTCCCTGGGAAGCCATTATTTACCAAACTGCCTCGGAGGACCCGGGCAGCCCCGCAGCATCTGTGCCCCTAACCTCTATCTGCCCCCAGGGTCGAAGCCCCCCTCCCCGGTGAAAATGTCCCTTCCTGCCATTAACTGCTTCTCTTCTCTGCGTCGAACCTCACCGCCGACCCGCAGGGGAATCCAACCCGGTTCCTGTGCACACCCTGTCTCCACTGGACGTCCTTCATGAGTCAGGCCATCCCGCCGACACAGTCCAAGCTCTCACCACGATGATGGTATTTGTCGCGCTGCAGACCCACGCCAATTTGTTCCGCTCCCCTCTCTCTTCTTTTAGACTCAGCAGCCATCTCCACGGGGGTCCCGCTGTGTCGTTCAGTTCCCACAGCAAGGGCAACGTGAAAGCTGTCATCAGGACCCACCCGTGCTGGGTCGCCGCGGTACTGGTCACCATCACCTTCCAGCTCACCAGACCAGTCCGTGTCCCAAATTGCGCCGTCATCCACATCCAGCTGTAGCTGCTGTCCCTCGGGGCTCTTGGTGTCCCTCCCGTTGGCTCTATCCCCCGACCCGGGCACCTCGTCGCTGCTCTCGGCCCCCTCATTCCAAGCATTCTGCTGTGTTGACTCCCTGTCCGGTTGTGGCTGTTCTCCCTCTGGGTTCTCTGCGTCAGTCTTGTTGGCTCCATTCTCCGACCCAGGCACCTTGTCTCTGCTTCCAACACCCTCGACCCAGGTGCTCCGCTGCATTGTTTCAGCTCCTGGCTGCCGTTGTGCTTCCCCGGGATCCTCAGCCTGCATGGTCCCACTCATTTGCTGTCCAGCCTCCGGTTATGGGGATGGCTCTTGCTTTTCTCCCTCTCCACTGTTGTCACATGCCGTGCCGTCCGACCCATCAGTGCTATGGTCCTGTGCCAAGCTGAGCTCCATGGCTGGCTCACCGTCTTCAGTGACTGGGGACTTTTCCATACTTTTCCCTGGCCCCTCCTTGGCGTCCAGCTTAGCGCCCGTAGCCTCGTTTTGGTGTGCAGCTAGCTCAACAGCTAGCTTGTCCATAGGCGCAGAATAGGCTGTTAGCCTCCCAAAGCTACCTAGCTCCGCTGTTCCCGGTGCCCATGCCTCCAGCACACACAGCCACCTGGTCCTCGTCTGCTCCGCGAAGTGCACCGTCATCTGCTTGATGGCATCCTCAAAGCACTCTACCGCGCCCAGCGTGTCGAGGTTTTTTGGCCCTCTGTGCCAAGGTGGTGGGCCAGGAGTGCTATCCGCCAACTCCCGCCAAGACTATGGAGACCCAGCGCTCTAATATACTCTTCAAAATCAGCTTTCCACTCCCGCCACGGGATTACCGGCTCTCCCGCGCATTCCAGAAATGACAGTAGTGGTGGAGGTATCCAGCACACGTCCATTGTTCTCCTCGTCACCAAATGTTATGTCTGTAAATAAGGGGCGAACGGGAGTCTTGTTCAAACAGCCAACAACTGAACTTTATTAGAGAACTTGGGATTATATACACAGTACGCCGTGCCCATCTGACGTCACCTTGTGGGTGGGCACGGCATCACATACACACACATTCCCATACACAACACTTCCATGTTAGATTTTCTTTGGGGTAATTCACAACACCGTTTAGGCCTAAAGAAACTGCAGGTCTGTACAAAGAAAGGAGGATTTTCACTCCCTAATTTTAAATGGTATTACTGGGCTATCAACATAAAGCATTTGAGGATATGGCTACCAAATTATGCAATACAGAACAAACCTAGTTGGTTCCAGATAGAGACAGAAGTCAGCAATACTTTTCTCCCTGATCAGAGTTATTTAACATAAAATCAAGACCACAAACAGATCATCCAATCATTGCCAACACTCAATCAGTCTGGTATAAATTACGTAGAGCAGGTCACTGGGACTTTTGGAAATCACCTCAGGCACCTTTAGATTTAGATTTAGATTTAGTATACTTTATTGATCCCCAGAAGGGAAACTGAGGGTCATCCACCACCTGGATGGGTGAAACAGCCATGATACGGCGCTATCCCTTAACCATTCACACACACATTCACACCTAGGGCCACTTTAGAGTCTCCAATTAACCTAACATGCATGTTTTTGGCATGTGGGAGGAAACCGGAGAAATCCCGGGGTAAACCCACGCAGACACGGGGAGAACATGCAAACTCCACACAGATCACTGTTGGTCGGGGGCTGGGATCGAACCCACGATCCCACGATCCCCATGATCCCCCGGCCAAGGGTAAACTGTGCTGCCACAGTGCTAACCACTGCGCCACCGTGCAGCCCTTTATGGAATAACAAGTGGGTTCTTATTGGAGACAAAACAGTAAACTGGACTTTGTGGCGTGATTCTGTGATTAATCACATTTCTCAACTATTTGTTGATTCCGTGGATAGTTCGGTTCGTTTGACGCCATCTGAATGCACCTGGAACCTATGGTGCAGCACCAAGCAAGCGAAGTTTGGTCTTCCTGACAACGGGGGGTCTTGGTTCGCTTGCAAATGCAGTCTGGTGCGCTTCGCTTGCCATGTGAATGCAAACAGAGTATCAAGTTGACTAAGGGGCGGACGTGCCCTTCTGCATTTGTATAACCACAGCAACACACAGTGAGAAGAGAAAGTGGCGTTTATGGTAAAGGTGCCTTCACATCAGACGTGAATGGGCAAATTTTTCACGCAGCACGATTACATTATAACTCAATGTAAATACAAGAAAAGACATGAATTCATCATCTGGGTGAGATGAAGACAGACGAAGTTCCCACTCACCTGAAAAAGTTATCCCTGTTGAAAACTCCATGTGTGATTTTGTAGTAGGAATCCATGGGCAAATAAATCCAACACCCCAATTCAGCTGAAGAGCTCCTGGTTCTTCAGCCTCCATTTTGGGTAGAAAATAACAATAAAGTCAACTGTGCGGATCCAAGAAATACTTTTACTGGAGAAAACCGAGGAGAAAAGTTTAAAAAGAATGTCTTTTGGACTTGGAGGAATGAGGAGTGAGGAGGAGATGCAGACTCTGATAGATATTTGGTCTGAGGACCAGATTTCTCAGCTGCTTGTGGCTACACACAAGAATACCGATGTTTTTAAAATGTTTAGTGACATGATGGTGGCACGGGGGGTTTATACAGACAGCAGAGCTTTTCATTTTTATTAGTTTGTGGTGGATAAACACCTCGGCTGAAGGGAACAGTTGTTATGCTGAGAATTGCTCACTTGCCGAGATTTGCATCCCATCGTCGAGTAAACATAGTTTAATTTACAAGAGGTAATAACAATTTTTACTTCTAAAAATGTATAATGGGTACTTCTGAAAATGCACAAATGGTTACAAGCCTGGCTGTAGTGCTAGATTTTATAGTTTTGGTGCATGGGATGCAATTCTTGGCAAGCGAGCAATTCTCGGCATAACACCGGTCCTGGCCAATCGATAGGCCGAATATCTCTTCTTCGCCAAGATTTTTTCTTCCTGGTCAGTGGTGGCTTCAGCTACAGCACCACAAACGAGCAGCTATTGTAACTGCGTGATGTTGTCCAAGCAGTTTGGTCCGCTTGACTGAAGTACTGTGTGACTGCAAACCAAACCAAACGAAGGTGTGAAAATTCTCGTCATCCCCCACCGAGTTGAACCGAGACCCCGGACTATCCTGGTGTGAATGCAGCCTAAATGGTTAGGAAGCCCCTTAAACTGCCCCACCAGCAGTCCAGTTGAAGTGCTGCTCTCTAAAGGCGCTTTTCCACTAGGGTCAGTACGGTACGGTTTGGTACGGGACGGGATGGTACAGTTCAGCCCACTTTGTTTTTCCACTGCACTAGGTCCCATTTGAAGTGGGTGGGAATATAGTTACAGGGACGCAGCGCAACCCTCTCCTTCCCGTTATGTAAAACCAGGGTAACTGGTGTAAAACAAGCGTAACATTATGCAAAACACAAGCTGGCAGGTTACGCAGCGTCTGCCTTCTCTGTCTTTTTTTGCCTAAATAAATGCAAAAAAAGAGAACAGAAAACAGAGGCGGCGAAACTACACACTCTGGAAAAGTACTTGAGCGTTTAGGAAACCATAGAGCAGTATAAAGGAGAAGCCATGAGGATACAAACAACGTCACAGATCAAGGTAAGCTAATGATTGCTAATGCTACTTTGCTTTTAAGTCCACCGTACAACATTGTAATGTCGGCAAGTTATCGATATTAGATACTAAAATATGTATTCTGTGTGTGTGTGTGTGTTTCAGATGGTTCTCTTGTGGCAAAAATATCGCTTCAAACGTTGGGGGTTAACGTTCAACACAGTGATGTGACCCCAACTTCATGAACGTGAAGTGGCTATAACGTCTGTAGAAATGTTTAGCTTCTGATCTGTGTCAAAATCATGGAGAGACTGTTGAGACGTCATGGGATTTACCTGCTCCAGCCAGTGGTGTCGTGACAAAACATGGATCAGGTGCCATATAGTAGCATATGAGCCGTTAAATATATATTTCAACAGGTAAACAGTACTGAGTTAGGCATAAGATATATTTAACAATTATGATGCATTTTAAGCCAAAACAAATGGATCTAGGATTAAAAGTAATTAAAATAATGCAGTCACAAGGTTACATGGAGAAATACGTGGATTAACTGGAAATATATCGTATTGAGTATTGACTACATGTAGATACTGTATATATATTCTCTGCATCAACAGTGAACTATACATGCATTCATGTAGTATTGCCCTGGGAATTTTGACAATAAACCTTTGTACTTTTGCAGATGGCTCTATTTTGTTTTACAGTCTTCAGCAAATAATTGTTTTAGTTACTTTTCTTAAAAATGAGCCATTATTTTCAAAGTCACTGATAAATGGTTCGTACTGTTGACTCTTTTCCCACCAGTGTCTGAACAGACAAAATAGAAAATCATGATGCAAACACATAAATCACTAAATTGTTTATTACAATCAGCAGCAAATTACAGATTATTTAGAATGTGCAAAATTCAAACTTCCATCCATCCATCCATCCATCTTCTACCGCTTTTCCGGAGGTCCAGGTCGCGGAGGCAGTAGTAGTAGTAGATTAGTTTATTTGACAGGGACAGTGCAATAAACATAGACAATTAATCAAAGACAATCAATCTGATGTGTTGCACATAGAGTGTATAGCTATTAGCTAATTTGCAACTCTTGTCCCCGGATGGGCTTTAGAAAAAAGAATCAAGATCCATTGATTCTAAGTTCCTTTACCCCCAAGGATAGCAGTTCAAGCAGAGAAGCCCAGACTTCCCTCTCCCCAGCCACCTGCTCCAGCTCTTCAGAGGGGATACCAAGGCGTTCCCAGACCAGCTGGGAGACATAGTCTCTCCACCGAGTCCTGGGTCTGCCCCGGGGTCTCCTCCCAGTGGGACGTGCCTGAAACACCTCAAGTGGGAGGCGTCCAGGAGGCATCCTAATCAGATGCCCATACCACCTCAACTGACTCCTTTCAATGTGGAGGAGCAGCGGTTCTACTCTGAGCCTCTCCCGGATGACTGAGCTCCTCACCCTATCTCTGAGGGTGAGTCCAGAAATCCTACGGAGAAAGCTCATTTCAGCCGCTTGTATCCACGATCTCGTTCTTTCGGTCATTACCCAAAGCTCGTGACCATAGGTGAGAGTAGGAACGTAGATTGACTGATAAATCGACAGCTTTGCCTTAGAACTAAGCTCCCTCTTCACCACAACAGACCGGTACAACGTCCACATCACTGCAGATGCTGCTCCAATCCGTCTGTCGATCTCTCGCTCTATTCTCCCCTCACTCGTGAACAAGACCCCAAGATACTTAAACTCCTCCACTTGGGGCAGGAGCCTGTCCCCAACCCAGAGAGGACAATCCACCTTTTTTCGGCTGAGGACCATGGACTCGGACTTGGAGGTGCTGATTCTCATCCCAGCCGCTTCACACTCAGCGGCAAACCGTCCCAGCAAGAGCTGTAGGTCATTGCTGGATGAAGCCAACAGGACAATATCATCTGCAAACAACAGAGATGAGATCCTGTGGTCACCAAGCATGACACCCTCCATTCCCTGGCTGCGCCTAGAAATCCTGTCCATAAAAATTATGAACAGGATCGGTGACAAAGGGCAGCCCTGGCGGAGTCCAACTCTCACTGGGAATGACTCCGACCGAGTGTTGGCAATACGAACCAAACTCTCACAACGGTCGTACAGATACCGAATAGCTCGTAACAACAAGCCCGATAACCCATACTCCCGAAGCACCCCCCACAAAAATCCACGAGGGACGCGGTCAAATGCCTTCTCCAAGTCCACAAAACACATGTAAACTGGTTGGGCAAACTCCCATGAACCCTCGAGAATTCTCGAGAGGGTAAAGAGCTGGTCCGATGTGCCACGGCCAGGACGAAAACCACATTGCTCCTCCTGAATCTGAGGTTCGACCAACGGCCGGACTCTCCTCTCCAGTACCTTGGCTTAGACCTTCCCAGGGAGGCTGAGGAGTGTGATCCCTCTAAAGTTGGAGCACACCCTCCGGTCCCCTTTTTTAAAGAGAGGAACCACCACCCCGGTTTGCCATGCCAAAGGTACTGCCCCCGACCTCCACGCAATGTTGCAGAGGCGTGTCAACCATGACAACCCAACAACATCCAGGGCCTTGAGGTACTCGGGGCGAATCTCGTCCACCCCTGGGGCCCGGCCACCAAGGAGATTTTTAACCACCTTGGCGACCTCAGCCCCTGTGATAGGCGAGTCATCCCCCTCGTCCCCAAACCCTGCTTCCTCTGTGGAAGGCGTATCAGTGGGATTGAGGAGATCCTCGAAGTATTCCTTCCTCCGCCCGACAATGTCCCCAGTCGAAGTCAACAGTGTCCCATCCCCACCATACACAGTGTGGACGGGGAGCTGCTTTCCCCTCCTGAGCCGTCGGACAGTTTGCCAGAATCTCTTTGAGGCCGACCGAAAGTCTTGTTCCATGGCCTCACCGAACTCCTCCCATACCCAGGTTTTTGCTTCAGCAACCACCCGAACTGCACTCCGCTTGGCCTGCCGGTACACCTCAGCTGCTTCGGGAGTCCCACAAGCCAACCAAGCTTGATAGGACTCCTTCTTCAGCTTAATGGCCCCCCTCACCACTGGTGTCCACCACTTGGTTCGGGGGTTGCCACCACGAGATGCACCGACCACCTTGCGGCTGCAGCTCTGGGCAGCTGCTTCAACAACAGAGGTGGAGAACATGGCCCATTCAGACTCCATGTCTCCAGACTCCCTCGGAATGTGGTTGAAGTTCTTCCGGAGGTGGGAGTTGAAGACCTCCCGGACAGGGGCCTCAGCCAGACGCTCCCAGCACACCCTCACTATACGTTTGGGTCTACCAGGTCTGAATGGCTTCCTCCCCTGCCATCGGATCCAACTCACCACCAGGTGGTGATCAGTTGACAGCTCTGCACCTCTCTTTACTCGGGTGTCCAAGACATACGGTCGCAGGTCTGATGACACGATAACAAAATCGATCATCGACCTGCAACCTAGGGTGTCCTGGTGCCAGGTGCACATATGGACACCCTTATGCTTGAACATGGTGTTCGTTATGGACAGACTGTGGTTAGCACAGAAGTCCAATAACTGAACACCACTCGGGTTCAGATCGGGCAGGCCGTTCCTCCCAATCACCCCCCTCCAGGTTTCACTGTCGTTGCCCACGTGCGCATTGAAGTCCCCCAGTAGGACAATGGAATCTCCAAGAGGAGCACCCTCCAGCACCCCAGTCACAGACTCCAAAAAGGGTGGGTACTCTGAAACATCATTTGGTGCATAGGCACAAATGATGGTCAGGACCCTTTTCCCAACCCGAAGGCGCAGGGAAGCAACCCTTTCGTCCACCGGGGAAAACTCCAATATAGAGGCAGCAAGGTGGGGCGATACAAGAATACCCACCCCTGCTCGTCGCCTCTCGCCCGGGGCAACTCCAGAAAAGGCCAAGCTCCAGCCCCTCTCCAGGAGACTGGTTCCGGAACCGGAGCTGTGTGTTGAGGTGAGGCCGACTATATCTAGCCGGTATCTCTCAACCTCGTACACCAGCTCAGGCTCCTTCCCCACCAGAGAGGTGACATTCCACGTACCAAAAGCCAGTTTAGAAAGCTTGGGATCAGTCCGTCAAGGTCTCCGCCTTTGACCGCCACCTGATCCACATAGCACTGGACCCCCATGATCCCTCCTGCAGGTGGTGAGCCCACTGGAGGGCGGACCCATGTAACTCCTTCGGGCTGAGCCCGGCCGGGTCCCATGGGTGGAAACCCGGCCACCAGACGCTAGCCTTCGAGCCCCTCCCCCAGGCCTGGCTCCAGGGTGGGGCCCCGGTAACCCCATACCGGGCGGGGTACACTGAATCCTTGATATACAATTCATGACAGTCTGTTGGATCGTTCTTAGTCTGGCCCTTCACCCAGGACCAGTTTGTCTTGGGAGACCCTATCAGAGGCAAATTGCCCCGGACAACATAGCTCCTGGGATCACTGGGGCACGCAAACCCCCCCACCACGATAAGGTGATGATCCATGAGGGGGAAAATTCAAACTTTAAAAAAAAAAAAAAAAAAACTGGAATGGGTCACACACACCAGCCACGCTGCCTCACTAAGAAGTAACTGGATCGGCCCCTCGTACTGGTCCCAGTTCAGCAGACCTTCAGCCTGCATCTCTGTAAATAGTGAGTCAAGGTCTGGTTTGGGTGGAACATTTTCCCCTTGCCTAAATGAAAGACAGAAATGGGTGGTGGATAATTAAAGCAAGTTTAAAACATATTTGAGAAATGAATGAATGAATGAATCTTTATTTCGGATAGATTAGATTAAAAGAAAGGAACAGAATAATAGAACAAAGGGAAAAAAATCCAATAGGGTCAAGTTAAACAATAACTCCTCGGATTATACAGTTCAACATAAGTTATCCGAAATGGGTGATGGCTGAAGCTGCAGCTTATATTGCCCACCCATGTTCCAGCTAAGAATTCAAAAAGAAAAGAAAATAAGAGTGATTACAAATCAGAACAAAGGCAAGACAAAACGTGACAAAAACTAAGCAACAGCACAGACTGGATATCATAATCCTTATGTGATTTTATATGTCATCTTGTATATATGTTTGGAGTATTTCTTCCTTTAGTTTTTGTTTAAATTGTCCAAGCGTTGTACATGATTTTAATTCAGGTCCAAAAGCGTTCCACAGTCTGACTCCCTGCACTGAGACACAGTGTTGCTTGGTGGTAGTTCTCACTGAAGGTTTTTGAAATATACATGTTCCTCTGAAATGATATTGTTTCTCCCTTATTTGGAACAACTTTTGGATATTTGCGGGCAGTGATAGATTCTTCACTTTAAACATTATTACTGCAGTTTTAAAGTCAACCAGATCTTTCAACTTGAGAGCTTTTAATTTAAGAAAAAGTGGGTTTGTTGGTTCCCTGTAAGCAGCTTTGTTTATTATTCTAATAGCTCTCTTCTGAAGCATAAAGACTGGATATATGTTTTATATGTGTTTCCCCATACTTCTGTACAATATGTCATGTATGGGTATTGGTATCCTCTCTGAAGAGCTGGAGCAGGTGGCTGGGGAGAGGGAAATCTGGGCTTCTCTGCTTGAACTGCTGCCTCTGCGACCCGTACCTCCGGAAAAGCAGTAGAAGAAGGATGGATGGATGTCATGTATGGGAGTATTAATGAATGATACAAAGTATATAGTGTGGGTTGATTCAGCAAATATTTCACTCTGTGCAGTATTACGATTGATTTGCATATTTTACCTTTAATATAATTAATGTGACTTCCAACACAGTTTTTTTTTTATCGATTATTACGCCAAGGATTTTAATTTTGGATACCCTTTCAATCTCTACACCATTTATACTGAGTTTAGATACTGAGTTGTTGTGATGGTGTGAAATAAAGTTATCAGTAAAAGCTTAGCCACCGCTGTGTCGCCCTGGTTTCAAGTGTGGGTGGTGTTTTGTGCTTGTATTGCTAAAATATAAAAGGAAGCACTACAATGGGTCTCAAATATTTGTAATGTGTTCTTTTACTGGATGAGTTTAAAGATGAATTACTATAGACTACACATATAAACTAAATTCTAATGGTGACTGAACAACTCCCATTCCCCACGGTGCAAGATACACTATTATGACTAGAATTCATAAAGGATCACAGAAATGATCTGATAAAAAAAATAAATAAAAATAAATAAACAAGCGGTTAACTATACTTTAACTTAAAAAGCAAAAGATCTGATTATAAATATGATTGATGTGTTGTTTACCTGTCACAATACTGCTGTCAAAACATTGCCATTCCGAGCAGATCCTGTTTGGACTCTACAATCAAAATACACACCTTCAGTTCATGCACAGCACGAAAATGCAACATGTAAAAAACACCTTTTTAACCAGGATTACAACTAGCTTATTTCATCAGATATTGTCAGCATAAGGCAACATACTAGGACGGACGTAGCATTGAGCTAGGTTATCGTTTAAACACGATTAAGTTTCCGTCTGTCCACAGTGAACTTTCCCCTGCTGGGAAACAAGTAAAACATGAATATCACATCACTCACCGTGCTGTTTGCTTTCGGCTTTAGGACTGTGACTAGGATTCTTCTTTGACTTGGCACAGAGGCGTCGTCTCTTCGAATTTAGTCTGCTGGTAGGATCATTAGCTTCCCCAGGCGAGCCCGGGTACTGGCGGAGGGCGCGACAAGAACGCTGATCCATTGCCCCTGTAGGAGAAAGTCCTACAGGGCCTGAAATGTGGAAAGGCAGCAGGATACGATAACATCTTCCCAGAATTCATGAAAAATCTTGGCCCCCGAGCCCTAACCTGGTTGACACAATTCTACACAAGGATCACACAAACGAACTCGATCCCAAAGAAATGGCGGACAGCAAAGGTCATTGCCATCCCAAAATCTGGCAAAGACCACAAACTACCAGCAAGCTACCGCCCAATCTCCCTACTCAGCGTTCCTTACAAAATCATGGAGCGCCTAATACTGCAACGCATTTCCCCAGAAATAGAGGATATTCTAAGTGTGGATCAAGCAGGTTTCCGCAAGGACCGCAGTACAGGAGAACAAGTACTGGCCCTAACCACCTTCATTGAAAATGGCTTCGAGAGCAGACTGAAGACAGGGGCTGTGTTTCCCGATCTTACAGCCGCCTATGATACGGTCTGGCACAAAGGCCTCCTCCTGAAACTTATAAAGGCGATCCCTGCTTGGGCAACAGCAATTATAAAAACCCTGCTGACCAACCGAAGGTTCAGAGTCCACCTCAGTCAGAACACAAGTGCATGGAGAATGCAGAAAAACGGACTCCCACAAGGCTCAGTTCTAGCTCCAACTCTGTTCAACCTCTACATAAACGACCTGCCTACTACAAAATCCCGCAAATTCATCTATGCAGACGACATCTGTTTGGCATTCCAAGCACCAGACTTTGAACCACTGGAACGGGTGCTCACGGAAGATCTTGCTAAACTGGACCAGTTCTGCAAAATCTGGCGCCTAAAACCAAGCCCAGCAAAAACCGTCTCCAGTGTATTTCATCTCCACAATGCAAAAGCTGCCAGAGAACTAAACATCCACCTGAGCGGACTCAAGCTTAAGCATGCCCCAAATCCACCTTATCTTGGAGTGACCCTTGATAGGACCTTATCCTTCAAGGAACATCTAAAGGGGACGGCTGCTAAGGTGAAAGTACGAAACAACCTGCTCTGCAAGCTCGCTGGTGCAAAATGGGGGGCGGCAGTCTCCACCCTGCGCACCTCAGCACTGGCCCTTTCATACTCTGTAGCAGAATATTGTGCCCCTGTCTGGTCCAGGTCATCTTACACACACCATGTAGACACCCAGCTCAACTCAACCATGAGAACTATAACTGGAACAATCCGCTCAACACCACTCCCCTGGCTCTCTGTACTGTCAAACATAGCCCCTCCACACATCCGGCGAGCAGCATTAACTCAAAGGATGCTCCAAAAAGTTAAAGATTTTCCTCACTTACCAATCCATGCAGATATCTACACCCCACCCACTGCCCGACTTTCATCCAGACGGCCGATTTGGAAAAACCCTCCCCCAGCTGACTTTACCATCCAGACAGCTTGGCAAGAGGAATGGGAGACCAAGGAGGTCCCAAACAAACAGCTGGTGATAAACCCCAACCAACAGGTCCCGGGCACCAACCTCCCAAGGAGACAGTGGTCTACACTCAATCGCTTCAGGACTGGACATGGCCCCTGCTTGGCCAGCCTTCACAGATGGGGCAGTAGCCCTAGCCCACTGTGCGCATGTGGAGAGGAGCAAACTATGGAACACATCATAGAGGCTTGCCCGCTCCAAAGACTGGAAGGAGGATTACACACCCTCCATACAGCAAACCAGGAGGCAACTGCTTGGCTTAAGGACTTTGCATTCGCTAAAAAAAATAAAATAAACTCACCGTGCTGTATATGACAATATCACGGCTTCAACTGCTGAAGTTGGGTGCGTCGCGGCCGTACATTCAATTCAATTCGGGTGACTGGGTCTAATTCCCGGTGCGTCTCCGTCTATTTTCTAGTGCGTCTGCTTGTGCTCCCCACTGCAATTCTGCCATTCTCACTGCCATTCTATCATTGTTGTTTATAATATCACTTGTTCGCGGGATCACGGACGAAAAATTGCAAATGGCAGCCAGCCAGCGATTCAGCGTAACGCCCACTCTCATGACGCTACGCCCGGACCAATCAGTGGCCAGCAGTGGGTTGACGTAACAGTACCTGCTCTGGATCAGTGCCGATAAAACAGGAACAGTTCCAAATAAACAGAACCGTAAGGACTTCCGGTGCCTAATGGAAAAGCGGACAAAGGGTGCCGAAACGTACCAAACCGTATCGTACTGACCCTAGTAGAAAAGCGCCTTTAATTAACATCAGGTCGAGGCACTGGACCTAAGATTTATCATCTACTGCAAGATCAGCTATGTGACCCTCTGCATAGGGCTAAAGAACATTGGGCAGGGGACTTGGCTGTGGACATGTGAACGATTTGGTGCAGGAAGCGAGGCAGGTTTCTATTTGTCAATTAGTCCAATTTATTTTTTAACTCACAAGTAATATCTCCAGTCTCTCAGGAAAAATTTTCTGACACAGTCTTTCAACAAATGTACTTCCTCAAAACAAGAAGCATATCAAGCAATACCGGATTCCTCAATAACCATTTCATCAATAATCTCTAACTCGATATCTCACACCTGTTATATAATGGAGAGATAATTAGAGGTGATTAGCCCCTACCATAATCCCAGGTAAAACACTCATCATTCCTTATTCTAAACACATACCCACTAACATCTAAAAATACATAAATAATTTCCCCTAACATACACAATATAAATATATAAATAACACACAATAAATAGTAATATAAATAATTCAATAAATAACCTTAACCCCTATTTACAAATATTAAACCCCCCCTCTGACTGACCATACATATTTGCTCCCTGCAGGTGTCCTATATAAGGCCCTCAACTCCTAACGGAGTCTTTTGCCTGGACACGCACAGGAAGCATGTTGGCAAAAGTATGTGCAATAAATCCTTTTACAGTTATTTTACCAGATTCTTAATCATGCTAATTATCTCCCAGGGCATTCAAATTAACAAAGACAAATCCTAAACTATTATGTGCATCTTACCAAACAATCATACAACAATACAGATACAACATAATCACACAATATAACCAGACATACAGTGGTGACATCCCATCGTCACAGGACATATCTTTTGATGACTGGGAGTCATGCCTGAATAATATTAATACAATGTATAAGGAAATGGGTAATAAGTTTACTCCATTAAAGAAAATGCATAGATGGCACAGAACTCCACAAACGCTGCACAAATGGAAGCTGATACCTGCAGACTCCTGCTGGAGATGTGGAGGAAGTGGTGCTTCCATTTTGCATATACTTTGGGCTTGCCCAGCACTCAAAGACTGGTGGAATAACATTAAAGAGATTATCTATGAAGTTCTAAACAGGCGGTTTCAAATCTCAGCAAAACCATCAATGTTGGGTTCAGCCACTGAACTCCAGGACTCTGACTTTTCTCCCTTCGAAAAGCGTTGGATTATTCTGGCTCTTACAACAGCAAAACGGATCTTACTGTGACACTGGAGGAAGAGACTGCCGCCTCCTGGTGGGGAATGGACTACAACTAATTTTATTGCACTTTTTTCATTCTTTTATGTTATCGTATAAAATAAAAATCTTTAATAAAAATGTTCATTATAAAAAATATCAATGGTTCAATAAATGTAAACATTTCATAATGTACTTGTACTTCTTTGTACTAAATTTGGAGTTGCCATGAGGTTGTTTTGCTATTATTTTACTGGTCCGGCCCGCTTGACATTAAATCCGGTGGTATGTGGCCCCTGAGCTAAAATGAGTTTGTCACCCCTGGTCTAGAGAGAGCTCTTTGCTTCTACCCATCATGAGTTCTTTGTGGTGTGACAATCTGGTATTCAGACCTTTTTAAAGGCTATCAGTCAGGACTTAACCAGCTGAAATTAATTTCCACTGATGGGGGATGGGATGGCTTCTTAAATTCTGATGGATTTCAGCTGGTTTCTTGGCTTTCTATGCCTTTTTGCACCTCTTTTTCTTCATGTGTTCAATACTTCTTTCTTGTGTAATTCCACTTTATTAAATATAACTTGTTTTTGTCAACACAGTTGCCTTGATTTCTTTGTATGTATGGATTACTTGTGTTGTTACTGATATCTGGTGAAAATCTCAGGTCAATGGCTCCTTCAGAAATATGTTAAACAAGAAAAATGATGTGTTCAGTGCTTATTTTCCATCCATCCATCCATCCATCTTCTACCTCTTAATCCTTTTTGGGTCACGGGGGGGGGGGGGCGCTGGAGCCTATCCCAGCATCTTTGGGCGAGAGGCAGGGTACATCCTGGACAGATCGCCAGTCCATCTCAGGGCCAACACAGAGAGACAGACAACCATTCACTCTCACATCCATACCTAAGGACAATTAAGAATCCCCAGTTGATGCCAATTAACCTCACCTGCATGTCTTTGGCCTGTGGGAGGAAACCGGAGTACCTGGAGTAAACCCACACAGACATGGGGAGAACATGCAAACTCCACACAGAAGGATCACCGATGGTCTGGGGGTGGGATCGAACCCACGATGGTCAAGGGTGGAATCGATCCCATGACCTTCTTGCTGTGCTGCCACTGTGCTAACCACTGCGCCACCATGCTGCCCTTATTTTCACCGTGCTTATTTTCCCCTCTGTATATTTTTCTTTTTAAATTTATTACTTTTCATGGGTAAAATTGCAGCATTTCTTACATAAATTTATTATATTTTTTACCTAAAACACCAACTTTTTCCAGTAAATTTATGATTTCTTTTCCAGAAATTGTGTGACTTCTATTTTGCGAATTTGTGGGTATGTTTATTGTCCTCGGAAAATTCTAAATTTGTGAAGATTTTTTGCAGAAATTTTCAGGTTTTTCTTGTAAATTTATTGCTTCTTTTCCTGGAAATGTAAGTTTTTTTCTCAAGGCCTCATGGAACCACTGTCTGTGGACAAAACAGCCACATGTGGCTCCAGAGCCACAGGTTGCAGACCCCTGGATTAGAAGATTTATCAAGACTTCTGGCTCCCCATCTTCAAGGTTAAACAGGACTCTGAAGGTGGGGGCTTGCGGGGGTGCCAAATCTGCAAACAAGTGGTGGAGCCTGGCAGTCAAGGCTATCAAGGAGCTGATATCCCACCGGGGGCAGGAGCAGGAGGAGACTAATCCTTCATACATAATAGATAACCAAATCCTCTAAAACACTGAGATGCTAGCCACCTGCACCATGGGGGACCTGCTAACAGATAAGACACCCCCCACCCCGTGCCCCCGACACCTTCATTAATGCTCGATTTAAGGCTGACGCCATTGTCTCCTACTGAAAAGCTGGCCTTTGCCAAGAGAGCAGGTATAGCAGGAGCCCTGTACACAGTACCCAGAGATGAATCCATATAATATCTTTGTCACCAGAGTTTGTCACTGAGGAAGAAGCCAATTTTCTGAACAGCTTTACTTCTCACCGCAAACCACTTTGCATTTGTCTGTCATTCTGTCATGATCAAAACAGCAATGAATAGATCGAAGAGAACTTAATGTTTATGCTTGGAGCTCTACAGGAGTGGTTGTATGATAGAGAGAGAATAAGCACAAACAGTATTTAATTTGCTCCATGAGCACTCTAGAATATTTGCCACAGCTACGCAATGCGGTCATTTCAAGTTAAGTTGATGCTACATGCTGTGCTTTCATTCAGCAAAATTAAGTACAAGCAATAAGGATGCTGGCACACATAGAATGAAGTAAGAGGTTTTTTCACTGGTATTTTTTGAAAGTGAAGTTTTCTGTTGTTCTGTTTCACTGATCTCTGTAGTTATACATGCTGATGGAAGCCAAAGAAAACCACATGGAACATGGACCACAGAATCTTTGTTTTTTTTCTGCTTTCTCATGTATCTTGCTTTTCTGGCTATTTCTGCGTTTTCTTTTGTAAGGTGCTCGTTTATGTAAATGTTCGATCCTTTCAGTTTCCTACCTTGTTTTAGCAGCGCAGTCTTGTGTTTTTTATTCACAGAAAGCTGAGAGAGTTGTCTCAGGAGATTAGAAAGACAATTATAGACAAGCATGTTCAAGGTAAAAGCTATAGGACCATCTCCAATCAGGTTGATGTTCCTGTGACCACAGTTGCCGATATTATTAACACGTACGAGGTTCATGGGACTGTAGCCAATCTCACAGGACATGGACGCAAGAGGAAATGCAACCCCAGCTTGATCAGAAGAATTGTGCTTATTGTAGAAAAAATGCCTAGGAAGCAATCCAAAATCATTCAAGCTGAACTCCAGGATCAAGGCATGTCACTTTCTGAACGCACCATGGATCACATTTTGAACAGTAATGGACTCCATGGAAGAAGACCAGGAGAGCTGCACTACTGACAGAAAAAAAAACATTAAAAAGCAGCCAAAATGTGTGGTGATAAGCCCCAACGTCTCATCAGCCCAAAGACAACTGGGAGATTGACAGCTGGAGCTTTTGGGCAAGTCACATTAGCTCACTGATTGTCACTTCCCTTCATATATCTTCATAGTGTAGCTCATCAACTTTATACTGCTAAAGTTAATACAGCTAATGCTACAGTCACAAAGATTCTTATGAATGATGGGTTCATAGGAATCTCCCAGTTCCTACAAATTCTGGAATTTGCAGACATTCGTGGAGGGGGGCATAGTTTCTTACGACTGCCATTCAATTCACTTGCACTCACTCCTCCCCACCCCCAGTATGAGACAGTCTTGAGAAATGAGGTGCTTTTCTGTCGTACAATTACCATAGAGTTCTTACATTCTTCATAAGGGTGCCTTGGGATCTTCCAGTGGCATAATTATTGCCATCTTACAGAAATTTTTGTGCAATTCATGGCACTCTCAAGTCGTTGGTATGAAGATCTTATGACTTTCGGCACATTTTGTTGGCACAAATGTCACATACATAATGTACTTCCACCTTATGAGCACCTCACTACTGCCTTACAGATGCTGTACGAATCTGTATGAATGGAGATTCGTACAGCCTTTCCTATCACCACTGTAATCTGCCCTCAACAACAACTTAAGGTGTTCTTGAGGCATACTTATGGCCAGCATCTTGTGTAGTTCTTATGCTGTTCCTATGGCATTCGTACAACTGCCATACGATGAGGGTTCTTCGTGGGGCATTCATAAAAACTTAGATAAGACCATCAATCTGGCCACAAAATTACAAACTGTCTACAAACACTGGATTCTCCTACGGCCGCCTTAAGAAGGCCATACAAAATGGTCCAAAAATCATTCGTACGGTATTCACAGCTGTTTGTAAGGGTATTTGTGACCATAGTTTAAGAATTGTTGAAAACTTGCATTTCCTTAAGGGTGGAGTCACACTCCAACGTTTGGTTGATTGGTTGATTCATTCATTCATTCATTCATTCATTTTGAACATCAAGACAAAAAAATTTTAAAACAAAAATTTTAAAAAATGCCTTGTTCAAAAGGAGTGGGAAGAAGCCATCGCTTATATAGTCCCAACCCTTCTCCATACCCAATAAATTATAATAAGATGTTTGGACCAACGTTTACTGACGTTTCGGTAAACATCTGGCTCTCATTTCAAAATTTGGTAAAAGTTAATGATAGTTCGTGTTTGTTGGCAAACGCTGGCAAAAGTTGTGTTCTTTGAAAATTTTCAGTTAGCCTAAGTTAAAGCTGGGTTAAAACTATAGTGTTTGGACCGACTTTTACAGACATTTTGAAAAATCAGAGAGGTTAGTCCAAACGTGAAAATACGTTTGTGAGCAGACTTTTTTTTAATCCAGTGCACACCAACTTTTATGAACTTTTACAAACTTTTGCTCGCATTTGCCAGCATTGCATTCAGCTTTGGCAAACTTTTGCCAACTTAGGCTAGCATATGTGTAGCTGTTGCTAACTTAGGTTAACTTAAGCAAACGAATGCTCAGCGCAGGTCAGCTGGCATCAGCGTTAGGCCGTGCTCGTATAAAGATCAACGTTTGCGGGGGCTTCCTGCCATTATGGACCTGCTTTTGGAGTGAACACATCTCCCTTGGGTATACTTTTCAGTTAGGGTTGTCAACTTTCTCACAGCCAAATAAGGGACAAAGGGTTTCAACTACTGCTCGGTGCCACGATGTTGTGGACATTAGTATTATCATAATATTGGGATTTTTTTTTACTTTGATAACACCTTAAAATATATTGATATTCAATGCCATGTTTAATACTACAAGGAAAAAAATACCACACTGTATACCAAGAAATTTCAAATTTTACAGAATACAGAATCTCAGTTTAAAAATGTGTAATAGCTATGATTTTAATAATGGATTGCATTTATGTAGCACTTTTCATGACACCCAAAGACACTTTACAATGAGTCCATTATTCATTCACTCCACAGACAATGATAGCAGTAAGCTGCCTCTGTAGCCACAGCTGCCCTGGGGCAGACTGATGGAAGCATGGCTGCCAGTCCACGTCGATAGTCTCTCCAGCCACCACCGAATATTTATTCACATTCATATATCAGTGTCATGAACCATGAACACACTGGAGGTAAGGTGGGTAAAGTGTCTTGCACAAGGACACAACAGCACGGTGGGGGGAGTGGGATTCAAACCGCCAACCGTCCAGTTATTGGGTGACTTGCTCTACCTCCTGAGCTACTACCACTTCATTATTGTTTCTCTTTGAGAAATAATGCAACTTTGAGCTTGGAAACACAACTACAAGGCAAAAAGTCAAAAATGTGACCCGTGCTGGCAAAATGAGTCGTAATGCGCACCGGGTAATTACGAGCTACAGGCAGGTGAAGTCATAAATCATTCTTTGTTTGCTGGCTGCAAGTCCTGGGAAAACCCTCGTTAGTGCCTGGTATCATTGTAAAGCTTGGAATGCCTACTTTCTAAAAATACACACATTTTTGCGGAAGACATAACTCAGGTCCAATCGAACGCAAGTTTTCAACGAACCTAAATATAAAGAAAATCGCGTTGTTGCTGGTCCGTTTTTGCGCAATTCATTTTGAAGGTCTTCAATACAGAATATGAAAACAATGTTACCACAGTTTTGAAAATTTCCTCATTGCAACTCATTTTGCCAGCATGGGTCACATATAAGTAAAATGAAATAATTTGAGGCTGTTTATGGTTGTTTTTTGTCTGACAAGATATTTATTCTTGCTGTGCAGTTTGTGTGTAAGAAAATTTTACATGCTTTCCAATAGTTTTAACTTGTTTTACGTAACTTGATAAGTCAAATTTTCTTGCTCTCTTGGCAGATAATTTTACTTAAACAAAAAAGATTCTTGCAATAGATAATTCTAGTTAAAATTATAGAAAAATATCTACAGATACAGAAAGCTTTATTAATCCCCAAGGGTCAATTCAGTTTCTACAGTCCACCAACCAGTATTCACATCACACACACAGCCAGACTTTCAAACAGCAGTTTGTGGAGCTCAATCAGTCAAACTGTGGGCACATAGGGGCACATATGTTGGTTATATATGCTCCACAAATATATTGCTGTGTGTTTATTGTGTGCTGCACGTCTCAGGGAACAAAAGGTCTGAGTCTCCAAGAGACAATGAGAGAGTGTGAGATTTGGCCTTTGTTTCAGGGAGATGACCTGGGGAGATGTCCGGACCACCAGAGACTAAAGGACAATGGTGTGGAAGATCAAAGGGGTTACAATGTGACTGTATGTTTGCTTAAACACCATGTGACTTGAGTTTCGATGTCCGGGGTATAAAAAAGGAGTTGTGAGATTATTCTTCCTCTTTTCCTGCTTTGAGATTGTTGGAGTATGTGATCTGTGAATAAAGCTGAACCTGAGGAATAACTCAGTCTCATCCTTGTGCACATTCTCCACACTGGTGACCTTACGACGAAGAATGAGCAGAGATAATTCTCCCGAGTGGGGCTTGGCAGAAGCCAGCCTGATGGCTGCCACCACACTCCGGCTGCCCGACTTCTGGCAGCATAGTCTGCGCTCCTGGTTTAGCGCGGTCGAGGCGCAGTTCAACCTCCAGAGAATCTCGAAGGACGACACGAAATTCTACCATGTGGTGGCGAAGCTGGACAGCCACACAGTCCAGAGGGTGGAAGATCTGGTCAATCACCCACCGGACAGCAACAAATACAGCGCATTGAAGGCTGCGCTTATAAGCCACTTCACCCCCTCGGTGCAACAGCGAGCAGAAGGGCTCCTAACGTTGACGGAGTTGGAGAACGACAGACCCGTAGACCTGATGGTGAAAATGCTGAGGCTGAAAGACTCAGAGGATTGCAAATTTTATCTTCGCCCACCTTTTCCTCTGGACCCTGCCACCAGCGGTGAGAGTTACCCTGGCAGACTCACCTCGGTTGGCCCGGCGAGACTACCATGGGCTGAGCAAGGAGGCGCAGCGACTCGTCGACGCCCACAAAAAGTGCGCGGTTTCGGCCGCAGCAGCAGAGCTAGGAGCAACGTCCGGAGA
This sequence comes from Pholidichthys leucotaenia, assembly GCA_020510985.1. Classification (NCBI taxonomy): domain Eukaryota; kingdom Metazoa; phylum Chordata; class Actinopteri; order Cichliformes; family Pholidichthyidae; genus Pholidichthys; species Pholidichthys leucotaenia. The sequence continues at coordinate 9,350,753 of CM035840.1, forward strand.
CGGCATGGGGCCAGTGGTTACAGTACCAGACGCACCGACGACGGCAGCAGCGAGGACCAGGCAACACGGAGCGGATGACGTCCTGTGCTTCTATCATCGCCGCTTTGCAGAGAGGGCACACAAGTGCCTCCCACCGTGCCACTTCAAGCGTTCGGGAAACGCCAAGACCGGGGGTCGGTAGCGGCTGTGGCCCTCGGGGAGGAGAACAAGCTGCTCTACCTGACGGATGCACGCTCGAGGAGGCATTTCCTCGTGGACACAGGCTCCCAGCTGAGCTTCATCACGCCTTCCTACGCGAACTGGCTGACACCGTCTAAGGGCCCCCTGGTGTCAGCAGCGAACGGCTCAGCGATTAAGACCTTTGGTGAGAGGACTCTGCTTCTGTCTTTGCAGGGCCGTGCATTTGAGTGGACTTTTGTTGTAGCTGCAATTAATTTCAACATGTTAGGGGCTGATTTTTTGTGCCCACATGGTTTATTGGTTGATCTTGCTAATAGACGTCTGGTTAATGCACTGTCTTTTCACTCTATTCCCTGCACAGCTCGAGTGGCGCCGCCAACTGCACAAGCCAACGTCACAGCTGTGGGTGGTAAGTTCCAAGCACTTCTCACTCAGTTCCCAGCACTCAGTCCCAACGTTTTCGGCGACAGTGGCTAAACATGGGGTGGAACACTATATCACTACCACTGGCCCACCCGTTTTTGCAAAAGCTCGGCGCCTGGACTCAGCTAAACTGGTCATAGCACGCGAGGAGTTTGCCAACCTGGAAAAACTGGGCAACATCAGGCGTTCGAAAAGCCCCTGGGCTTCACCATTGCACATGGTCCCAAAGACTGATGGCTCGTGGCGACCTTGCGGTGATTTCCGCAGGTTGAATAACGCCACTGCACACGACCGCTACCTGATCCCGCACATCCAAGATTTTTCGGTTCATTTGGCGGGGGCGCGCATTTTTTCTAAAATAGATTTGGTATGCGGTTACCATCAGGTTCCAGTGCGCGCTCAGGACATACCCAAAACAGCGGTAATAACTCCTTTCGGGCTTTTTGAGTTTTTGCGCATGCCTTTTGGACTCAAAGGTGCGGCGCAGACGTTCCAGCGCATGATGGACGTGGTCCTACACGACGTCCCTTTCGTGTTCGTCTATTTGGATGACATTTTGGTAGCCAGCACGTCCGAAGACAAACACGAAAGCCATCTCACAGCAGTTTTCCTGAGGTTAGCAGAGCACGGGTTAATAATTAACCCAGCGAAGTGTCAGTTTGGGGTGGCGCAGATTGATTTTTTGGGGGCATCGCGTTTCACCAGAAGGAGCGGTCCATCTGCCCGATAAAGTGCGCGCAATAACAAATTTTCCCCACCCTCAAACGGTTAAAGCGTTACAGGAGTTTTTGGGAATGGTTAATTTTTATAACTGTTTCCTCCCCAGCGCAGCGCAGCTCATGCAGCCATTGTATGCTGCACTAAAAAAACAAAAACCCACGAAAAAAATCGAATGGTCTCCTGAGCGGGAGCGCGCATTCTCTTAAGTCAAATCAGCTTTGGCAAACGCTACCTTGTTGGCACACCCAGTTCCAACGGCACGCATGGTGCTCACCACTGACGCGTCTGATTTAGCAGTGGGGGCGGTCGTTGAACAGTATGTAGCTGGGACCTGGCAACCACTCGCTTTTTCCAGCAAAACCTTGCGCGATAGCAAGCGAAAGTACAGCGCATTCGACAGGGAGTTGTTGGCACTACACTTGGCCATCCGCCATTTCCAGTTCTGGCTGGAAGGACGCCGTTTCACCGCGTTCGTGGACCACAAGCCGCTGACTTTTGCGATGGCCAAGATTTCGGAACCTTGGTCGGGCTGGCAGCAGAGACAGCTGGCCGCGATATCGGAGTTTACCACCGATATCCAGCATGTCGCAGGTAAACATAATGTAGTGGCAGACTGCCTCTCACGTGCTGTGACAGCTCCAGGCCCCATGGGGGCAGACTCTGCAGCCATGGCCGCGGGCCAGGGTAGCGACGCGGAAGCGCGCGCAGCCCCGGTCCGCGTAGGGTTAGATTATGCAGCCATGGCCGCGGAGCAGGTTAGCGACGCAGACGTGCGCGCGCTCCAGTCTGGACCAACAGGGTTAAGGCTGGAGGACAGGGTGCTGCAAGGTGGTATGACCCCGCTAATCTGCGATATCTCCACTGGGCGGCCGCGTCCGGTGGTACCAGCTGCGTGGCGCCGCCGTGTTTTTGACTCGATCCATTCTCTAGCGCACCCAGGGGTGCGCGCATCGGTCAAAATGGTAGGAGAGAAATTTGTATGGCCGGGGTTGCGCAAACAGGTCAAGGAATGGGCGACAGCCTGCGTAGCGTGTCAACGAGCCAAAATACATAGACACACTAGAGCTCCTTTGGAGCCTTTTCACATCCCGGCTAAGCGCTTTGATCATGTGCATGTCGACTTGGTAGGCCCCCTTCCGTCGTCACAGGGGTACACACATCTTTTGACCATGGTGGACCACACCATGCGTTGGCCGGAAGCGGTCCCACTGGCATCAACCACAGCCGAGGAGGTGGCGTGCACGTTTTTAACAGCCTGGGTAGCGCACTTTGGAGTTCCGTCGGACATAACGTCCGACAGAGGCCCTCAATTTGTTTCCGAGCTCTGGTCATCAATGGCCCGCAGCCTAGGGGTAACAATCCACCGCACTACCGCATACAACCCACAGGCTAACGGTTTATGCGAACGTTTCCATAGGTCATTGAAAGCAGCCCTCAGAGCGTTGCTTATGGACACAAATTGGGTAGACAGGCTTCCATGGGTTTTATTGGGGTTGCGTTCTGCACCTAAGGAGGATTTGCAAGCCTCCCCAGCTGAGTTAGTATTTGCACAGCCTCTCCGTCTGCCCGAGGAATTTCTCTCCGATAATCCTGCGCCAAATTGACCCCCGCTCAGCTGTTGCAGAGCGACACGGGATCAAACACGCTTCCGGGCCCGGTTCATCACAGTTTTCCACGCGTTTTTGTGCTGAAATCTTTAAAAAATGCGGACTTTGTTTTTGTCAGACATGATGCCCATCGCCCAAACTTGCGGCCGCCTTACGATGGACCGTTTAGGGTGCTGGAAACAGGAGAGAAGCATTTTTTGCTGGATTTGGGAGACAGAAAGGAGTTAATTGGTATAAACAGACTCAAACCCTCTTTTGTTTTGGCAGATGAAGCAGTGCAGTTGGCGAGGGCCTCCCGTCGTGGAAGACACCCTAGAGGGCATTCTCCAGAACACCCACAGAGATTGACTAACAGTTTTAATCCACAGGCAACAGTTCCACAGCAGGAAGACACTGCGGAAACAGTAAAGCCGGCTTACAGCAAGTACGGCAGAAGACTTAGACCTAGGCAACTGGTGGATTGATATGTAGTAATGTTATTATGTCATGCGTCTCTGGTTATGTTTGTTCCATTTTAGACGTTTGGGGGGGGTCATGTGGGCACATAGGGGCACATATGTTGGTTATATATGCTTCACAAATATATCGCTGTGTGTTTATTGTGTGCTGCACGTCTCAGGGAACAAAAGGTCTGAGTCTCCAAGAGACAATGAGAGAGTGTGAGATTTGGCCTTTGTTTCAGGGAGATGACCTGGGGAGATGTCCGGACCACCAGAGACTAAAGGACAATGGTGTGGAAGCTCAAAGGGGTTACAATGTGACTGTATGTTTGCTTAAACACTATGTGACTTGAGTTTCGATGTCCGGGGTATAAAAAAGGAGTTGTGAGATTATTCTTCCTCTTTTCCTGCTTTTAGATCGTTGGAGTATGTGATCTGTGAATAAAGCTGAACCTGAGGAATAACTCAGTCTCATCCTTGTGCACATTCTCCACAAAACACCCTTAAACCTCCAGGAGCAAATAGCCCTCAGTGTGAAAGCATCCAAGACATGCTATGTAATAAAAATGGGAAGAGCTTTGTGCAAAAACAGTGCAAGAATAAATACGTCTAAATACAACTAAATAAGGAGTTTTAAAAGGGAAAAAGCTAAGTACCCAAAAAGGTTGATAAAAACAATATCCATCCATCCATCTTCTACCACTTATCTGGGACTCCGGGTCATGGGGGCATCAGTTCAAGCAGAGTAGCCCAGATTTCCACCCAGTTCACAATGCACCATGATCCCTATGATCCCTCCTGCAGATGGTGAGCCCGCTGGAGAGTGGACCCATGTGCCTCTTTTGGGTATCCTGGGTCCTTGATGTACCATTTTTCATGGAGATCACTGGACCGCTCTTCACCCAGGACCATTTTGCCTTGGGAGACCCTACCAGGGACAAGTTGTCCGAGACAACATAGCTGCTGGCATCATTCGGGCATAAAAACAACATAAAAAAATAAGCATCTAAAAAGTATGCAATCATTGAAAGGTTAAATATAAGCATAAATGGAGAAAGTACTCAGGTGAACAGTAGTACTGCACATGAACGACATTCTGCCAAAGAACTGGAATTGGAATGCAGCCCCCAAATGGTCTACAAAAGAAAGACTACTCTGTGTTCATCAGTTTGATGGCAGAAGGAACAAAGAATCTAGCGTAACAGTTAGTCTTCCTGGGAGGCTGCAAGTCACGAAGTCCCGATAGCATATGTAAAATCTGCATCTGCCTTTCATTTCAAAAATCTTACAAAGAGTTGTTGCTACGCAATTATTTGACTACTTGCAGGGAAATGGTCTATTTGAAGAGTTTCAATCTGGGTTCAGAATTCATCACAGCACTGAAACAGCCTTAGTCAAGGTCACTAATGACCTCCTTATCTCATCTGATAATGGACTCGTTTCTGTACTTGTCCTTTTAGATTTTAGTGCAGCCTTTGATACTATCGATCATGATATTCTACTTGATAGATTAGAACACTATGTTGGACTAAATGGAACTTTGCTGCAGTGGTTTAGATCTTATTTGTCCGATAGACTTCAGTTTGTTCATGTCAATGATGAGTTTTGCTTCCAACTCTAAGCTCAGTCATGGAGTTCCACAGGAATCTGTGTTAGGCCCTACTCTTTTTAGTTTATATATGCTTCCATTAGGCAACATCATTATAAAGCACTGTATACATTTTCATTGTTATGCAGATGACACACAATTAAACCTGTCAATGAAGCCCGATGATTGTAATCAATTAGCCAAGTTAGATGCCTGTCTTAAGGAAATCAAAGCTTGGATGACTTGCAATTTTCTGCTATTAAACCCAGATAAGACTTGTCATTCTTGTTGGTCCAAAAAACCTGAGAAATACCTTTCCAAATCAAACTCTTAATTTGGATGTTGCTACTCTTACTCTGAATAGTTCTGTGAGGAACCTTGGAGTTATTTTTGATCAAGATCTGTTTTTTAATTCACATATTAAATTTGCTTCTAAGACTGCCTTCTATCATCACAATATTGCCAAGATTAGGAGCATCTTGTCTCTGAATGATGCTGAGAAACTAATCCACGCTTTTGTTAGCTCGAGATTAGATTATTGTAACTCTTTATTATCAGGTTGTCCTAAAATATCTTTAAAAAGTCTTCAGTTGATCCAAAATGCTGCTGCAAGAGTTTTAACAGGTACTAGAAAGAGAGATCATATCTCTCTGGTTCTGGCCTCCCTTCATTGGCTTCCCATAGAGTTTAGAATTAAGTTTAAAATCCTTCTTCTCACTTACAAAGCTCTTAATAATTCAATTCAATTCAATTCAATTCAATTCAACTTTATTTATATAGCACCATTTCACAACAACAGTCATCTCATAGCACTATCAACTGTAGGGGGAACCCTACAGTTGGCACGGTGGCGCAGTGGTTTAGCACTATGGCAGCACAGTTTACCCTCGGCCGGGGGATCGCGGGGATCATGAGATCGTGGGTTCGATCCCAGCCCCCGACCAACAGTGAGCTGTGTGGAGTTTGCATGTTCTCCCCATGTTGCGTGGGTTTACTCCGGGATTTCTCCGGTTTCCTCCCACATACCAAAAACATGTAGGTTTAGGGCGCTCGCGCACGCAGCGACCGGCAGCCGGTGGCTTGTCACCAGACTGCAAACCAAATCTACCTACAGGTACAAGTAAGTAACTAAAAAAAAAAAAAAAAAACACAGTTGCAGAAAGACCCCAGCAATCAGGCGATCCCCTGTGAGTAAGCACTTGGCGACGGTGGAGAGGAAAAACTCCCTTTTAACAGGAAGAAACCTCCAGCAGAACCAGGCTCAGGGAGGGGCAGTCATCTGCTGCGACTGGCTGGGGGGTGAGGGGATAGAGAAGAAGAAAAGAACAGACATGTAGAGAGCAAACAGCACGATGGGGACTCAATCTATGGGAGAGAACAAACAAATATTAATGACCAGCAAAAAAAATATTTCATTGACAGTGAGAAAAGGAGTGAGGCCCAGTGCATTACTGGAGGTCCCCCCGCTGACTAAACCTATTAGCAGCATAACTAAGGGAGGGTTCAGAAACACATGATCCCTCCCTAATTGTAGGCTATATCAAAAAGGTAGATTTTAGCCCTATTCTTAAAAACAGAGATCGAGTCTGACTCCCGAATCCAGATTGGCAGCTGATTCCACAGGAGAGGAGCTTCATAACTGAAGGCTCTGCCTCCCATTGTACTTTTGGAGATTCTAGGTATTACAAGTAATCCTGCATTTTGGGAGCGTAGTGCTCTGTTAGGATAATACGGTAGTATCAGATCTTTTAAATAAAAAGGGACCTGATTGTTTAGAGCTTTGTAAGTAAGAAGAAGGATTTTAAACTTAATTCTAAACTCTATGGGAAGCCAATGAAGGGAGGCCAGAACCGGAGAGATATGATCTCTCTTTCTAGTACCTGTTAAAACTCTTGCTGCAGCATTTTGGATCAGCTGAAGACTTTTTAAAGATGTTTTAGGACAGCCTGATAATAAAGAATTACAATAATCTAATCTCGAGCTAACAAAAGCGTGGATCAGTTTCTCAGCATCACTCTGAGACAAGATGCTCCTAATCTTGGCAATATTACGCAAATGATAGAAGGCAGTCTTAGAAACAAATTTAATATGTGAATTGAAGGACAAATCCTGATCAAAAATAACTCCAAGGTTCCTCACAGAGCTATTAAGAGAAAGAGTAACCGCATCCAAACTGAAAGTTTGATTTGGAAAGGAATTTCTAAGGTTTTTTGGACCAACAAGAATGACTTAAGTCTTATCTGAATTTAATAGCAGGAATTTACAAGTCATCCAAGCTTTGATTTCCTTAAGACAGGCTTCTAACTTGGCTAATTGATTACTATCATCTGGCTTCATTGACAGGTATAATTGTGTGTCATCAGCATAACAATGAAAATGTATACAGTGCTTTCTAATAATGTTGCCTAATGGAAGCATATATAAACTAAAAAGAGTAGGGCCTAGCACAGATCCCTGTGGAACTCCATGACTGAGCTTTGAGTTGAAAGAAAACTCATTATTTACATGAACAAACTGGAACCTATCAGATAATTAAGATGTAAACCACTGCAACGAAGTTCCATTAAGTCCAACATAGTGTTCTAATCTATCAAGTAGAATATTATGATCGATAGTATCAAAAGCTGCACTAAGGTCTAAAAGGACAAGTACAGAAACTAGTCCATTATCAGATGCAATGAGGAGGTCGTTAGTGACCTTCACTAAGGCTGTTTCAGTACTATGATGGATTCTAAACCCAGACTGAAACTCTTCAAGTAAACCATTTCCCTGCAGGTGGTCAAATAATTGCGAAGCAACAACTCTTTCTAAGATTTTTGAAATGAAAGGGAGATTAGAGGTTGGTCTATAGTTAGCTAAAGCTCCTGGATCTAGCGTTGGCTTTTTGAGTAAGGGTTTAATTACAGCCGTTTTAAAAGCCTGCGGTACATGGCCTAAAGTTAATGAAGAATTGATTATATGAAGAATAAGGCTACCAATAAGTGGGAGGACTTCTTTAAATAACCTGGTAGGAATAGGGTCTAAAAGACAAGTTGAAGGTTTGGATGAGGAAACTATTTTGTCTAACTCACAAAGGTCGATTGGAGTAAACTCATCAAGGCAGACATCAATAGAAGGAGTTGTAGTAGTTACAGTATTTAAGTTAACTGTGGAAAGAATCTGATTGATTTTATCTCTGATGGATGAAATTTTATTATTGAAAAAGTTCATAAAGTCCTGACTAGTAAGCTCTAAGGGAATGCTAGGATTGACAGAGTCCTGACCCTTTGTCAACCTGGCTACAGTACTGAAAAGAAACCTGGGATTATTCTTGTTCTCTTCTATTAATGCAGAGTAATAACTCGTTCTAGCTTTTCTAAGAGACTTTTTATAAATTAAAAGATGATTTCTCCAAGCTAAATAGATTTCATCTAAATTAGTGGAGCGCCATTTTCTTTCTAATTGACGAGTCTTCTGTTTTAAGCTACGAGTTTCTGTGTTGAACCAAGGAGTAAGAAATCTCTGATTAGACTTTTTCTTTTTTAAGGGGGCCACCAAGTCTAGAGTCTGATGCAGAGAAGCTGAAACACTATCCACCATGTTATCAATTACAGAAGGAGCAAGCTGTCTATAGCTTATTTCCGTTGTGTTGACACATGGCATAGAGGAAACAATCTGCATAAATTTGGTAACAAATTTTAACAAATAATCAGGCCCCCTTTTATATAAAAGATCTGATATTATCCTATCATCCTAACAGAGCACTATGCTCCCAAAATGCTGGATTACTTGTAATACCTAGAATCTCCAAAAGTACAATGGGAGGCAGAGCCTTCTGCTATCAAGCTCCTTTCCTGTGGAACCAGTTACCAATCTGGGTTTGGGAGTTAGACTCAATCTCTGTTTTTAAGAATAGGATAAAAACCTTCCTTTTCAATATAGCCTACGATTAGGGAGGGATCTTGTGTCTCTTACCCCCCCCCCCTTGTTTTGCTGTTAATAGATTTAGACTGCTGGGTGACCTCCAATAATGTACTTGGCTTCTCTCCATTAATGTTTGCTCTCTTTATGCCTGTCCTTTTCATCTTCTCTATCCCCTCACCCCCCAGCCAGTTGCAGCAGATGACTGCCCCTCTCTGAGCCTGGTTCTGCTAGAGGTTTCTTCCTGTTAAATGGGAGGTTTTCCTCTCCACTGTCGCTAAGTGCTTGCTCACAGGGGATCATCTGATTGCTGGGGTCTTTCTGCAGTTGTGGGGTTTTCCCTACATTTGAAAGTGCTATGAGATGACTGTTGTTGTGATATAGCACTATATAAATAAAGTTGAATTGAATTGAATTAAAAACTCATCATTAAGGACATGAGCTTGCCTAATGATACATTTTGCTTTCTGAGTGACATGTTTTTCCCAGACTGAGTTCAAGTCATCTAACAGAGAGTCAATAATTTTGGAGCAGACTTTAACATTACATCGTGTTTCAAATGATTATGCAAATGATATTTGTCTCTAATTTTCCTAAATAGTCAGTGCAAATGACAGTCAGTATAATTTTAAAGTCATCAACCGTTAGAGCATAATTCAAATTTTATTGAACAAACCTCCCAATGATAATTATTTTTTGCAAAAATTTGCAGCATTAGGAGGTCATATTTACTGAAATCAAAAGCTATTTCAATCGAAAATATCTTAATAGGCCAAGTTACATGTTAACATAGGACCCCTTCTTTGATATAACCTTCACAATTCTTGCATCCATTGAACTTGTGAGTTTTTGGAGAGTTTCTGCTTGAATTTGTTTGCAAGATGTCAGAATAGCCTCCCACAGCTGCTGTTTTGATGTGAACTGCCTCCCACCCTCATAGATATTTTGCTTCAAAGGTTCTCAATAGGGTTGAGGTCAGGGGAGGATCGGGGCCGCACCATGAGTTTCTCTCCTTTTATGCCCATAGCAGCCAATGACACAGAGGTATTCTTTGCAACATGAGATGGTGCATTGTCATGCATGAAGATAATTTTGCTAAGGAAGGCACGGTTCTTCTTTTAGTGCCATGGAAGAAAGTGGTCAGCCAGAAACTCTATATACTTCGCCAAGGTCATTTTGCTTAATAATGTGGAACATCCTTCTTAAGTAGTTTTCCTTTAATTGGGCTCACCTGGCAAACTAATTATGACAGGTGTCTGAGATTGATATCGGTGATCCAAAGAGCCCTGAGACACAATACCATTCATGAGTTTAATTGAAAAACAAAAAATTGAATGTTTATGACACTAAAATCCTATGTGCATTATATTTTGGAACACGGTGTAGTTATGTCAATAAACACATGCGTAAAGTTTGAAATGCAACAGTGTCACTCTTTCCCTGGCATACTTCATTCATTTACAATAGTAGCGTGTGTGTAATCCATGTAAGTTGTATATAACTATAAAGGATGAGATTTGCATTTTGGACATAAAATATGTACTTATTGAGTCTAATATGATCTGCGTTCAACTGACAGATGACCGTGTCTACCCACTAAATAGGTTCATATTGTCTTCTTTTTCATTACTGTTTTCATTACTGTTGAGCTGATCCAGCTAGCTGGTCACAAATCGCAGTGATCAGTTGACGCTTCTGAGGGCGACTTCAGACGTCAGTCAAAATATGTCAAGGTTAAATAAACATCTTCTCATCCCTGTCTAAATAAAGGAAAACAGTAAAGTAATCTTATAGGGCTGTGAGCAGACTCTTGAATTGCCTGTATCCGGTGCTTATGCCGGAGGACAGCATGCCAAACAAAATGTTTTTACATGCCTCTACCTCATTCAGGAGCGCCTCCAACTCACAGTCCATGAAATTCCATTAAATCCATTATTGCTGATCGTGGATACAGAAGAATCAAACATGCAGTGCTTCTATATATCAATTTGCATATCTTTTTGCATCCAATTGCATATTCAAATAGAGGCATGTAAAGGGAGGAGTCTGGTATTTCCTCACGTGTGTTCAGTTTCAAGTAGATTGGGATGTACAAAGGAAATGTGCTTGGACCGTTTCGTACATCTGGATTTTTTTTTTCCTTACAGCATTTTTTTTTATTTAAATGTACGTCATCTTTCAGTAGGAAATCCACACAAGTCTTTGTACATGAGGCCCCTGCTCTTGATAAAACTGTGTTGGCTAATTTTAGGCCTATTTCAAAGCTACCTTTTCTCTCAAAAATATTGGAGAAAATTGTTTATCTTCAGTTAAAGGCTTTTTTTGGATGAGAATGGTGTCCTGAAGGTGTTTCAGTCTGGATTTAAAACCCTCCATAGCACAGAGTTGGCTTTGTTAAGGGTCTTTAATGACATCCTCCTGGCACTGGATTCTGGTGATTTTTTTTTTTTTTTTTATTCTTGTCCTGCTTGACCTAACTGCCACCTTGGATACAGTGGACCATGACATTTTAATATCCCGTCTACAGCATCTAGTGGGGATTTCTGGTGCTGTATTGAAATGGTTCAGGTCCTATTTGGCAGATAGAACCATGTTTGTAAGTCTGGCTGGTTTTTAACCTTCCTTGGTTTCCCTGTCATGTGGAGTCCCGCAGGGCTCAATTTTACGGCCCTTGCTTTTCTTCCTGTACTTACTTCCACTGGGTTCAATCCTTAGGAAGCATGGTATTTCCTTCCACTGTTACGCTGATGACAGTCAGATTTATGTACCATTAAAGTAGAAGGAGCCCTTCTCAATTAAACCACTTCTTGCATGTCTTGATGACATTAAAGCTTGGATGGCTTTAAACTTTTTAAATTTTAATGAAAAGAAGACTGAAGTGATGGTTTTTGGACCCAGTGGCTCCTGTGAGTCCCTTCCCCCCCCCACCCCATCCCTGTTGACTTGGGCCCTTTGGCACAGTTTGCGACAGACAACTGTTACTATTTTGGGTTTTAAGATTTACAGTGATTTTAGATTAAATTGTCAAATTGGTGCAGTAGTCAAGTCCAGCTTTTTTCATTTGAGGCAGCTGGCAAAGGTGAAACCCATTCTTTTAAGGAAGCACTTTGAAACAGTAATCCATGCCTTCATTACGTCTTGGCTGGATTACTGTAACGCAATTTATTCTGGAGTTAGCCAGTCTTCCCTCTCACGTCTCCAAGTGTTTCAAAATGCTGCTGCACATCTTTTAACTGGAACACATAAGAGGGACCACATTACACCCATTTTAGCTTTCCTCCTCTGGCTGCCTGTGCACTTCAGGGTTCATTTAAAAAAAATGTTAATTTGTTTTTAAATCATTAAATGGCCTTGCCCTGCCTTACCTCTCTGACCTCCTTCATCCTTACGCTCCTGCTCAGTCTCTCGGGTCCGCTGATCAACTGGTCCTGGAGATACCAAAATCAAAGAAGGAGCTCAGAGGGGACAGCACTTTTTCTGTTGTGGCCCCTAAACTGTGGAACAATCTGCCTTTATCCATCAGACAGGCCTCTTCACTGTCCAGTTTTAAAACTCATCTTAAAACCCGTTTTTATTCTTTGGCTTTTGACTCAGCTTGAGACATCAGTTTTATTTGTTTCTGTTGCTTTTATTCTATGATTACTGTTTATTTGTGCTGTATATTTTTTAGCTTTATTTTATTGTTTTTATGTCTTATGTTTTTATGTACAGCATTTTGAGTCAGATGTGGTTGTTTTTAAAATGCTTTATAAATAAAGGTGGATTGGATTGGATTGGATTGACAAATAAAATCTTTTGCTATGGTCACATTCAGGTTCAGGTTCAGGTTCAGGTTACTTTATTTGTGCCCGTAGGTAGATTTGTTTTGCAGTCAGGTGACATCCACATTTACAAACCACAATTACATTCAACATGAACACAAACACAGGCACACATGAAGGTGACTATAAGCATGATAAAAATACTCAAGGCTCCACCTATCAGGACATAGGACAAAGAGATAAGAGAAAAAACAAAGAGATAAGAGAGAAGGGTCATATTAAAAAGTTAAAGACTAGTCAAAGAGGTTAAAAACTCAAAAGTCTAAAACCCAATAAAAGATTTAGAACCCAAATAAAAAACCTACAAAAATAAGTAAATATAAAATAAAGTTAATAAATAGGTAACTAAATTATGTGCAATATATTGTTATATCTTGTTCAACTCTTTAACAGCAGCAGGAACAAAGTTGTTTTTGTAGCGCTCTGTTTTACTTTTTGGGACGGCAAACCTCCGTCTGGAGGGAAGAAGCTGAAAGTGGCAGTGCAAAGGGTGGGAGTCATCATTTAAAATGGAGGTAGCCATCCTCTGTACCTGTCTGGTGTACAGGGATGTCAGGCTCAGCTGTGACTCACCAAGCAAACGACTGGACCATCTAATTACCTGATCCAAGGATTTCCTCTGTTTCAGTTTTATCTGACCAAACCATGACACTAAAGAAAAGGATAAAACAGATTCAATAAAAGCAATAAAACATTGTCATTATGGTTCGGTCAAGTTGGAAGCGTGCAAGTTTCCTTAAACAATGCAAATGTTGCTGACCCCTTTTGCACACCCTTTCACAGTTCTCTTCAAAGTTTAAGTTACTATCAATAATCATCCCAAGATATTTGTAGGATTGTACACATTCAGTGGTCTGGCCTTTTAGTACAGTGACTTCGTGCCTGGGAGTTTTCCTCCTAAAGTCAATAATCATATCTTTAGTTTTTGTCGTATACAGCTGCAGGTAGGAATCCTCACACCAGTGAACAAAATCATCAACTACTGGGCCGTGGCCACTCTTACCATCCTGGAGGAGACTGACAACAACTGAATCATCAGCATACTTTATAATGTGTCTGTTGTCATGTCTGCTCCGACACATGTTTGTGTACAGGATGAAGAGTAGTGGTGACAACACACACCCCTGAGGAGAGCCAGTAGAAGAACACTTTTGGTCAGACAATGTACCATTGACCCTTACTCTCTGTGTCCTGTTGGTTAAAAAATCCAGAATCCAACCCACCAGATTATTACTCAACTTAAATTGTTGCAGGACCCTTTCAACTAAAATATGAGGTTGGATTGTATTAAAGGCGGAAGAAAAGTCCACAAATAAAAGCCTGGTGTGTGTCCCATTAAAACCCAGGTGTTCAAAAAGCATGTTAAACAGAGTGACAGTGGCATCCTCCACTCCTCTGTGAGGCCTATAGGCAAACTGCAAAAGATCCAATGCATGCTCAGTCTGCTTTAGGACCTCAAATCTGACCAGTTTTTCAAAAATTTTCATTAAAATTGAAGTCAAAGCAACTGGTCTAAACTCATTTACCGTTTTAGGACAGCTGGATTTTGGAACAGGGACAACCACAGCATCTTTCCAGACCTTAGGCACATGTTGTGTCTGTAAGGACTTATTGAAAATGTAGTGAAACACAGGACTCAGTTCATGTGCGTAGGACTTTACCAAGTGTCCACATATAGTATCAGGGCCCTGACTTTTGTTCACTTTTACAGCACAGAACACCCTTTTAACATCCTGTACCTCAATATTAAAGTGCTGATTGTCTTTGAGTTTCTGTTTCAAATCTTGGGTTTCTGTGCTAAAATCAAAGGAGTCAAAACAACCATAAAAACAATTAAGAGCATTAGCCAGCTCTGTGTCTGAATTAAAACCATCTAAAAACACACGATTACTGCGCTCTGTGCTCTGAAGGCCTGCAATAGTTTTCATACTGGCCCAGGCTGAACCAAGTTTCTTTGTTGCCATCTTGCTTTCCAATTCTGATTTATAATTCGGTTTTGTTCTTAAAATTTCGGACTTCAGCTCTTTTGTGGCAACCTGCAGCTCAGAAACATTCCCCTATTTAAAGGCAAGTGCTTTCCTCTGTAAGCAAGATTTAACTGATTTTGTAACCCATGGCTTGTTGTTGAGATATATTTTGACACGTTTACATGGAACGATCATGTCTCTACAGAAAGCCATGTATGAGAATGTGACATCCACTTAAGAGTCCAAATCATCTCTGCAGGACAGTGTGAAAACCTCCCAGTCCGTACAATTAAAACATTCCTGGAGGCAGTGCACTGAATCCTCTGTTCACACGTCTATGTCTCTGGTCTTCGCCTTGTCTCTTCTGAGAGCAGTTTTATATGTGGGCAGCAAATGTACACAGTTGTGATCTGAGGATCCTAAAGGAGTAAGGGGAAGAAATTTAAAGGCCCTGTCTATGGATCTGTAGCACAGGTCCGATGTCTTTTTTCGCCTGGTTGGGCAGGAGACATACTGATAAAAGATTTTAAGTGTCTTTTTTAGAGACACATGGTTAAAATCTCCAAGAATAAAATTTGGAGCCTCTGGGGAAATCGACTGCAACCGCTGTGCCACATCAAAGACGGTGCTGAGGTGGAGGCAGCATCCACCCTCGGATGAATGTACACAGCCGTTATGAAAAGTTGGGGGAACTCGCGGGGCAGATAAAAGGGGTGTAGTGACACGGACAGAAGCTCTACATCTGGTGTACAGATGCGCTCTTCGACTGTGACAGATGTGCAGTACTGTTTATTAATATATAAACATACGCCACCCCCCTGACGTTTCCCCGTTACCACTTCCTGCCGATCCGAGCGAAGTGGGCCAACGCCGTCAATCCACAGGTCCGCATCCCGGTCATGCGCCGTAAGCCACATCTCTGTGTAAGCCATGACACAGCAGTTCTTGAAGACCTTCTGATATCGTACATTTCCTTGAATTTCATCCACTTTATTTCTCAGGGATTGTACGTTCCCCATAATAATGGAAGGAAGAGGAATGCGGTTAAGCTGACGCCTCCTCAGGTTTAATCTTACGCCTCCACGCTTTCCACGTTTCCTCCTCTTGTCTCTCTTTTCATTGCTGTGTCCATGAAAATCTCTTAAAATAAAGTCCGGCAGTTGCGGCACAGACTCAAACACAGATGCTGCATTATCCATGTTTAAATGCAGTAACATGTAATCAATTCCGATTTTTTTGCTGAGATCAGATTTTTTTGTGTGGGCGTTCACATTATAGTTTAAATGTGACCCCCATCAGACTCCAGTGTAAACAGTCTACAGCTATGAAGTGATCCGCATGCGCAGGAGAAAACATAACATCAGACATGGTGGTGTGTTTATAGAAGTAAATATGAGCCCCGAACGATTGAGGGGGACAGAAATTCTTCACCTTGATGCAGCGCAGCAAAATAAAATATTCAAATCATTCAGAAATGATTATGCCCAAAATAAAGGAGACCAGCTTCATTCCTCTACACACCAGATGACCACTGTGATCAGCTCTGCTTTAACAGAACTGACCCATTAAACAGCTCTCTTGAAAATAAGACTCCGTGTCTCAATGGGATTACCTGTATAAATAAGGTTAATAATAAATAAACGTGGTTGGCGGTTTGAGGCCTGCTTTTCCCGGTCGCCTTGTTGTTGTGTCACGGGGCGGGGCACTTTGTCGTATTGCCTCTGGTGTACTTGGTCCCGGGTGTATGTGGGTGCTTGGGAAAGGGGGGGGGGGTTGGCGCAGGTTGGTAGCTGTGTTGTCATTGCTTTTCTCCGGGGTGGCTGTGGCTGCAGGGCGGCCTGCCGCTGTCGGTGTGTGTCTGGGATGGGGTAGTTGGTGGGCTTGCAGTGGACGATCTGGGGTGTTGTTTGGTGTGTGGACTGCCGGATGGGTTCGGCCCATTGTTCATTATTGTTATTGTTGTTGTTGTGTATGTTCGTGTGTGCAGGATGTGCGGGAGTGGGTGTGGGTGTGGCTGCTCCATCATGCCTGTGGTGCTGGGAGCGTCGGGCTGCTCGGCTTGGTGGCCCTCACCCTGGGTTGGGATCTGGGGGCAGTGGGTGGCCTCCTGAACCAATTTGCAAGCTGGCCTCTTGGGGGCGGGGGGGATGGGCTCCCTTTTGGACCGCTCCCTCCCAGTCTTACCCCCCCCCACCCCGCGATTCTGGGTGGAACATACATCTTATTGGATACACTTAGGGTTTTGGGGTGGGGGGGGTGCCGTACTGTGTCAGTGAAGGGGATCCCTCTGCTGTGCAGTGGGGCCGCCCTCACCTCAATTTTAATTGCACTATAGACACTGACGGCTTAGGGGGGGATGAGAGCCCTGCTGCCTATAGCAGTGGCTAGCAGTGCTCCAACCACCATCTCCCCCAATTTTAATTGCACTCTGGTAGTTCACACACCTGCACACAATCACATCACACAACTAACTCGCCCATCATGATTCGTGTATGGGAGAGGGGGTTGGGGCTCTTCCCCCACCCTGTTGCCCTCCTTCTGTCAGGGGCCTGGGGGCCCAGTGGGAGGCCTGTTGTCAAAATCCCTGAGTGCTGCCGAATGAATAAGTGCAAGCAAGGGAGTGAGAGAATGACTGAACAAGAGAGTAAGCGAGAGTGAGGGAGTGACGACTGGAGATGGTGAGGATGTGTCAGATTTGTGTGGCGCTTTGCATGTCAAGTGGCGTCTTGGAGCACTTGTGGTGGTCCTCTGATCAGTCGCTCGGGTGGACGTTGGGGGTGGTGGTCTGCTTCTGTGGCCATGGCTGCCCTGGGGTGGGTCAGTGGGGGTGTGGCTGCTGGCCTGCGCCAGCGGTTTCCCCAGCCGCTGCTGGGCACTGGTGTGCGTTCATGCTCACTGCATCTGCACCATGTTGAGACCTCTTCAGAGGAAGAAACAGTCTGTCTTCTGTTTGTTTCAGTTGTTAGTTTGCTTGTCTTCTTTGTCTGTTCCTCTCCCGTTTCTCCCCCCCCCTCCTTTCCCCATTCCCCCCCATTGGGTCCTTCATGGGTGGAACAATTTAAATAAAGTTTTAAAAGTTATTACAAGAGGAGTTTCTAACAACATACAGTACATACATACATACACACACACACAAACACACACACACACACACAGATATACTGTGTGTATATACTGTATATAGTATATATATATATATATATATCCTTTTTTTTGTCAGGTCAGGCATTGGCTTACTTGCTACCGGATAACCATGAAAACCGGTACTACCTGTCTCATGGGTCGGGCCGTCAGCGACTCAACCAGCATCCCCGCCCTTCCGAGGGCATGGAGGGTGAAACAGGGCATCCTGGAAGAACTAAAAACAATATCTGCCATAGGTCTGTGGTGGACCACTCCCAGTTACACGGGGTGAGACTGGACATCTTGGCAGATAAACACATCTGTCACAAGGTCTGTGGTGGACTGTGCCAGTCGGTGCATTGTGACATGCGCTACTCAAAGAGCAGAGATAAACAAACCTATCATCTGGTCAGTCACTGCAACGGATACTGGAGTCAGTTTGTCTTGGCTTGTCCTTGCCACTGATAATACCTTTATCTGCCAAGAATGTGCTGCTAGCCCAGCAAAAGCTAGCAGTACTCAAATACTTTGCAAGTAGTTTCATGAAATGGTCAATCAGAAAGCAACTCATACTGGCTCGGACGTTGCCCAGGCTTACAAGGTCCACGCTGATCTGGTCACACTCTGACAGGCAGCAAAAAGTAAACTAGGAGCAGGAAGACAAAAGAAGAGGAAAACAGCAGCCTTGTGTGTAGCAGAATGGAATGTACACACTCTGTTGGACAGAACAACATCACAGCACCCAGAAAGGCAGACCGCGCTTGTGGCTCTGGAAATGAACAGGTACAATGTAGACATAGCTGCACTTAGTGAAACAAGATTGCCTGGATATGACAGCTTGGAAGACCATGGGTACATCTTCTTTTGGAGTGGGTGATCAATTCAAGAAAGGAGAAAAGCAGGAGTGGGCTTTGCAGTTAGAAAGGAGATAGCAGCAATGCTTGATGAGGAACCGGTGCCAGTCAACGACAGGATAATGGCTATGAGACTCCCACTACAGCAGAAGATGTATGCCACACTCATCAGTGTATATGCCCCAACAATGACCAACACAGAGGAGGTGAAGGAAGAGTTCTACAGTGATTTACGTGAGACTATCAGGCATGTACCGACTGATGACAGGCTGATACTCGTTGGAGATTTTAATGCCAGGGTTGGTTCGGATACTGAGAAATGGAAAGGAGCGCTAGGCAGTCATGGAGTAGGCAAGTGCAATGCTAATGGAGAACTTCTACTTGCACTATGTTCAGAGTACAACCTTGTGATAACCAACACTCTATTTAATCACAAGTACACACACAAGAAGACATGGATGCACCCAAGATCCAAGCACCGGCACTTATTAGGCTACATCATAGTCAGGCAGAGAGACATAAGGGATGCATTGGACACCAGAGCAATGAGAGGCGTGGACTGTGGTACTGATCATGTTATGCTGAGATCTAGATTAAGGATTTGGAAATGAAAACAGCACTGCAGGACGGGTGCGAAGCCACCACAGAAGCTAAACACTAGTGCACTGAAAGGCTAAAAGAAGCAGGAAGAACTTACTCAGGAAATGGATGAAAACTTGAAAGACTGGGACAGCAACAACTCAGAGAATGACATAAAAGAGAAATGGGCAACACTGAAGGATACGGTGGATCACACTGCAAGTGATGTATTAGGCCACCCTGAGAGGAAACATCAAGATTGGTTTAATGAGCATGATGAACACCTGAAGAAACTACTAGAAGTGAGGAATACAGCTAGGCAGGAAAACCTACAATGTAACACAAAGTCGAAGAAGAAGAAATACTCAAAGGCTCAGAGTGAGCTACAGAAATACACCAGAGAGATGAAGTCCAACTGGTGGGATGAAAAAGCGGAGGAACTTCAAACTGCAGCAGACAGAAAGGACATGAAAACATTCTTCACAGGTTTGAGAGAAATCTACGGCCCTAAACCAAGAGGATTGCCCCAACTAAACGCTATGGATAATGAAACAGTTTTGCAGGAGAAAGACAAGATCCTGGACAGATTTGCAGACCACTTTGACCAACTACTAAACAACCCTGGAGATCTCACTGAAGAGGCTAAAGAAGCTCTAGTGCAGCGACCAGCTGTATCAAGTCTGGATGAACCACCAAATTTTGATGAACTAATGGCAGCTATCAGGACAACACAGGATGGTAAAGCTCCAGCAAGGGATGGAATTCCAGTAGAAGTGTGGAAATTTGGTGGTGTTCAGCTGACCAACTGCCTGCACAAGCTCATCCAAGAGATATGGGATGCCCAGAAAGTACCTCAAGACTGGAAGGATGCAAGTATTGTGCCTTTGTTCAAGAAAGGTGACAGGAAAGATTGTGGAAATTACCAAGGTATATCACTGCTAGCCACCGTTGGTAAGATTCTCTCACGTGTACTACTGAACAGACTCAATGAACACATCTCGCAGAATGTACTACCAGAAACCCAGTGCAGCTTTAGAAGTGGAAGAGACACAATGGACATGATTTTCTGCTTGAAACAGGTTCAAGAAAAGTGTATCAAACAGAACATGCCACTTTATGTAGTCTTCATAGACTTCAATAAAGCCTTCGATACTGTTTCGCGACAAGGACTTTGGCAGGTACTCAAGAAATATAGCTGTACAGAGAAGTTTGTCAGCCTGATCGAGGCACTCCATACAGGTACGCAAGCAATGAGTGGTTCAGTATCTAAAGACTTTTCAGTAAGCAACAGGGTGAAACAAGGGTGTGTGCTGGCACCTACATTCTTCTCACTATATCTGACAGCCATGCTTGAGGTGGCCTTCAAAGACACTTCAGAAGGAGTACACAATCAAACAAGGAAAGAAGCAGACTTGTTCAATGTGGCACAGTTTAAAGCCAAGAGTAAGACATTGATAAAGGTAGTAAGAGAAATGCTCTTTGCCGACGACAGTGCTCTAGTTGCACACAGCGTGGAAGATATGCAATCTTTAGTGGAGAAATTTGCAAGAGCAGCTAGCCAATTCAGCCTCCAAATCAACATCAAGAAGACAGAGTGCCTTTATCAACCACCAAAGTTCCAATTATCAACATCACAACCAGAAGAGATCAGCATTGGTACAGAACCAATACGGCATCACTCAAACAACAAACCCTGGATCAACCCTGAGATAAAAACACTTCTGAGAGAGAAGAAGAGGATCTTCAGGTCGGGGAACAGGGAGATGCTGAAGTCCGTACAGAGGGAGCTGAGGAGAAAGATCAGAGAAGGCAAGGACAGCTTCAGGAAGAAGATGGAGGACAAGCTGCAACAGAGCGACATCAGCGGGGTCTGGAGAAACCTCAAAACCATCTCGGGGCTCCAGAATACCTCCCCCCAGGCCACGGGGGGCAGGGAGTGGGCGAACAACCTGAATCTGTTTTTCAATAGATTTGACCAACCGCCCTCCCCCCTGTCTGCACAACAACCACTGCTGCCTCTAAGAAATCAAGTCCTGCTGCTCACTCCCCACTCCACCGACACCCCCCCCCCCCACTTCCAACACACAGCCCCCCATCCTGACCCTGACCAAGACCCAGGTGAGGACGGAGCTGAGGAAGATCAAGGCGAGGAAGGCGTCGGGACCGGACGGCATCAGCGCAAAGCTCCTCAAGTCCTGTGCAGACCAGCTGTGTGGGATTGTGACGTATATCTTCAACATGAGCCTGAAACTGGGGAGGGTACCACAGCTGTGGAAAACATCTTGTGTGGTACCTGTACCAAAAACTTCCCACCCCAAAGACCTGAACAGCTACAGACCGGTGGCCTTGACGTCCCACTTGATGAAGACCCTGGAGAGACTGCTCCTTGCTCATCTCCGCCCCCTGGTGGAACCAGCGATGGATCCACTCCAGTTCGCCTACCAGCATGGCATTGGGGTGGAGGATGCGGTGATCTTCCTCCTTCACCGTTCTCTGTCCCACCTGGAGAAGCCCGGGAATATGGTGAGGATCATTTTCTTTGACTTCTCCAGTGCTTTCAACACCATCCAACCGATGATCCTGAAGGACAAGCTGCTGCGCGCAGGGGTGGACCAGCACCTGTCATCATGGATCTCGGACTACCTCACGAACCGGCCTCAGTTTGTGAGAACCCGGGACTGTGTTTCCGACACGATCATCAGTAGCACGGGGGCCCCCCAGGGAACGGTGCTGGCTCCCTTCTTGTTCACTCTTTATACTGCGGACTTCTCACACAACACAACACATTGCCATCTACAGAAGTTCTCTGATGACTCTGCGATCGTTGGTCTCATCTCCAACGGAGATGAAGCTGAGTACAGAGGGCTTATCCAGGACTTTGTGGACTGGTGCCATCGGAACTGCCTCCAGATCAACGCGAGGAAAACTAAGGAGCTGGTGGTGGACTGCCGCAGGCATGGGCAGCCCCTCACAGCACCAGTAAATATACAGGGAACAGACATCGAGATGGTGACATCCTATAAGTACCTGGGTATTCATCTGAACAATAAACTAGACTGGTCACACAATACTGACGCACTCTACAAGAAGGGACAGCGCAGGCTGTTCCTGCTGAGGAGACTCAGGTCTTTTGGTGTACAAGGGGCGCTGCTGAAGTCATTCTATGACACGGTGGTGGCATCAGCCATCACTTTTGGAGTGGTCTGCTGGGGCAGTGGCATTACTGCAGCCGATAGGAAGAGACTGAACAAACTGATCAAGAAAGCTAGCTCTGTCCTGGGGCAGCGCCTTGATCCGATGGAGGAGATAGGAGAGAGAAGGACGGTGGCTAAACTGTCATCTCTGCTGGAGTCCGAGTTCCACCCTATGCAGGACATACTGGATGCACTGAGGAGCTCATTTAGCAGCAGACTACATCATCCCAGGTGCACAACCGAGAGGTTTCATAGGTCCTTCCTACCAACGGCTGTTAGACTGTACAACCTAAGCAGGGCTGCTCGCAGAGATAGCAAAAAGACGTAACAAACTAATAGTTTTTTTGAATGCAAAAGATGCAATAGACTTACACAATGGTCCTCTCCGGCATACAACTAGGAACATACCGGTCGCTATGGAGGGTGAGAATATGTATGGGCACATAATCATACCATGTAGGATAACTAAATAGACGGTTATGCTGTTTCATCCCACCTAGCAACAATGCTCTGCACTGTGTGTGTTTATATATTTACATATTTATTCCATCTAGCTACAATGCTCAGCACTGGGTGTGTTTATATTTATATATCTGTATATTTATTCCATCTAGCTACAATGCTCCGCACTGTGTTTTTATATATCTACATATTATTCCATCTAGCTACATTGCTCCGCACTGTGTGTGTTTATATACTTGCATATTTATTCCACCTAGCTGCAATGCTCCGTACTGTGGGTGTTTATATATTTACATATTTATTCCATCTAGCTACAATGCTCTGCACTGTGTGTTCATATATTCATATATTTATTCCATCCAGCTACAATGCTCTGCACTGTGTGTCTCTGTGTGTGTGTATATATATATATATTTTATAGTAATATGTACATATGTATATTAGCTGCTCTTGCTTGCTTGTTTTTTTTCTTGCCTTCTGATTGTTGCTCTGAGTGTTGCTATCCCTGTGCTGTTGCAATCCTGGAATTTCCCCGTTGTGGGACTAATAAAGGCTTATCTTATCTTATCTTATCTTACTAGTCAAGTGCAAGACTTTCAAGTACCTAGGTAGTATTGTTTCAGAGAATGCTAGGCTGGAGGATGAACTATCTCTCAGAATGGGAAGAGCGAGCAATGTGTTTGGAAACTTGAGGGAGACACTGTGGAACAATCGACATGTGTCTATCCGTGCGAAATGCAAAGTGTACAGAGTGACAGTACTGGCTACTCTATTGTACGGTGCTGAAACTTGGACTGTCTACAGAGTGCGGGGGAAGAAACTCCTTGGGTACATGATGAGACACCTTCGAGCCATAATGAACATCTCATGGAAAGACAAGATAACCAACATAGAAGTGTTGAAATGAGCTGGACTACCATCAATGGAGGACATGCTAATACTGATGAATCTGAGATGGCTTGGACATGTTGAGAGGATGGACCACCAGCGTCTCCCTCGGCAGTTACTCTACTCACAGTTATGCGAGGGCAAATGCAATCAGGGTAGACCAAGGCTCAGATTTAAAGACACTGTAAAAAGAAACTTGAAGAAATTGGACACAGACAGGAGTTCCTGGCAGCGGAAGGCTAAGGACAGAGCTGTGTGGAGGAATCTGATCAGACCTAAATGAAACAGTCATTGTCACCCATGACAGACTGCTATGATGATGATGATGATGATGATGATGATGATGATGATATATATATATATATATATATATATATATATATATATATATATATATATATATATATATATACGTATATATATATACTGTACAAAGCTCCTTTTGGAAAAGTAAATTTGTTTGGCACAATAAGGGAAGCAGATTTCTGTTCTGCTCACCTAGCTGCCTGCAGGACAAGGGGGAAAAAAAAGAAAGAAAATGAGACCCAGTGTCTCAATGGGATTACCTGTATAAATAAGATAAATAAAAAATAAACAGCGCGGCTCGTACCAGCAGCGTAACACCGGTCCTGCACAGGAAGGAGAAGCCACCACAGACTCCCTTCTCGTGGACTGTGTTTCCACATATCCCCGTATCTGGCCATTCCGCTCCACAGTCATGTCAGTACTAACTTTACATTTTAGATATTACAGCGGCCAGGACTCACCGTATGCTGTTTACAGGGAAAAAGTAATTTGCATTGTCCAGTAAATGTGCCGTTACTGTGCACCTGTAATGTCTGATGGTTTGAGCCCCAACCACTCCCACACACCCCCCACCCCGTAATTTTGAGGTTGTTGTGCAGTTGGAGCTAGCAAAATTACAATCCAGTGATAAAGGGAAGAAGACTGATTAAAGAGAGAGCATAAATCAGCTAGGCTTGTCATGTGTCTGAGCTCTAATGTCATCTCTGAGCTCAGAATCAATTTATTGTTGAGTTTGGCATTTCTGTTATTATTTTTGTGTCTGCTCATGCATATAGTTTGGGGTCTTTATCTTTGTTTTGCCCCTCTCTCTCCAGACACTCCCACTTGTTGTTCACAGTCTGTTTGCCATTAGTTGTGAGCAGCTTTGCAATCAGTTCACCTGCAGCTCAGCTCTCACACCTGTTATTACTCATGTTGTCATCTCACTCACTACTTAAGTTCAACCTATTCACTTTCTCCTTGTTGCGGTGTTGAATGTCACCTTCTAGTTCTCCTGGTTATTTTGCTGAAGTGCTGAATTCTCCTCCAGAGCTTCTCTCCGCTCTGAGGCACTACATGTGAGCTTTTTCCCCTTGTTCTCCTGTTGATTCAACTATATGTGCTGATTTCCCCTCCAGAGCACTTTCCCGCTCCAAGGCACATCTTGTGAGTTTGCCCTGGTTTGTTATTTTGTATTTTGGTATTTGCCACGTTTTTGTCTGTTGCTCTTTTGTTGAATAAACACACGGCATTATTCAGCGTTTGGGTTCATCTCTCCCTGCCTCGTAGAGGCACATATGACAATGTTTGCCATGCTTGCTGCATCCTCCACCAAAGAATTATCACATATGTCTCACTTCAATGAGGAAAAAGTCGGATGAAATGCAACATGATCGTTCAGACTGAGGTCACTTTGAAAAATATCAGATACGTATCCAAATTTGTCATAAAGCTCACCCTTCAAGGCAAGGGTGAACAGAAGACACCAAATGCAAGCTGTGAGTTTTGCACATTTAATAACAGGAAACACAAAATATAACTAACACAAAAACTTACAGGAACAGGCAGGGTAACAAGGATAACCAGCACGGCGGCTGGACTACTTATAGAGGCAGAATTCTATGGATTCCCAGTAAGAGGCTGGACTTACGATTAAGGCTAAATACTATGGACTCCCAGCACGGAGGATGGACTTACAACTCAAGCAGGAGGCTACACATTCCCAGCACAGAGGCTGAGCATACAGCTGGAAAAATGGTGAAGGAGACGAAAGATAAACGTCTGCGTCTGAGAGAAGCACGCTGCAATGAGAAGCATTGCAACGCTCCTTTTTATAAGGTATGGGGAAAATGATAACAGATGAATGACAGGTGTCGGTCACATGAGAGAGAGTAATTAATACAACCGAGGATGGCTGTCAAAGCCCGCGAACAGGCCTTGATAGGAGGAAGTAAACAGTGACTGTCAAAATAAAAGCACAGACCGTGAAGAAAGAAAATCAGGGACAAATACATGAACGATGATACACTAAGAATAATAACTAAGGACAAACCGGATAGAAATAACAAATACACTTAAGGAGAAAACTCAGGTAAGCTAATAATACAAACTTATAAATGATATGTTACAGAGGAGACCAGCTGTTAGCACTTAACTGGACCAAGATGCTAACACAAGACTTCGACATACCGGATGAAATAAGACAGAAACAACGTGGATGCCGTGCTGGAGCAAGACAGCGGGCAAGAAATATAAGGTACAGACCCGTCCTTCCATCCGTTATTATGGGGAATGTTCGATCGCTCCTCAATAAGACAGATGAGCTAGCGGCTATGGCTCATTACCAGAGCGTCTTCAGAGAGATTAACATGATGTTGTTTACTGAGATGTGAACTAGCAACAGATGTTAACATTGAACTGGAGGGTTTCCACGCAATACGGGCAGACCGGACACCAGACAGTGGGAAGGCAAGGGGCGGAGGAGTGATAATGTATGTCAATAACAGCTGGTGCAGACCGGGACATATCACGGTTAAACTACAACACTGCAACAAAGACACTGAGTTGCTAGCTGTTAGCATGCGGCCTACCTATGTATCTCCCGAGGGAATACTCACACGTGATCTGCATTGTTATTTATGCAAATCCGACGGCGAACGTGGGGACAGCGCGTGACGCCTTTCACTCAGTAACTGGCAGGCTGCTGACAGAATACCCAGATGCTCTTCTCTTCATCTCAGGTGATTTCAACTATATTTCACTGTCCCCCATTCTGCCGACGTTCACCCAGTATGTCACATGCCACACTAGAGACAATAAAACACGACTTATTCTATGCGAACACTAAGGAGGTGTACACCTCATCACCACTCCCCCCACTCGGGAGATCGGATCACAACTTGGCTCATCTCCTGCCAGTTTACAAACCCCTAGCACACAGACAACCTCCGGTCATGCGCACATTGAAGTTATGGTCTGAGGAGGCAATGGACGCTCTAAAGGACTGTCTTGAAACCACTGCCTGGGAGCAGCTCTGCGAT
Source organism: Pholidichthys leucotaenia (assembly GCA_020510985.1). Classification (NCBI taxonomy): domain Eukaryota; kingdom Metazoa; phylum Chordata; class Actinopteri; order Cichliformes; family Pholidichthyidae; genus Pholidichthys; species Pholidichthys leucotaenia. The sequence goes on from CM035840.1 coordinate 9,377,825, forward strand.
CCACATGGTGAGGACATCAGTGGCCTCACTCACACCATCACGGACTACATCAACTTCTGTGTGGACAATACCGTACCCACCAAGACCATATGGTGTTGCTCTAACAACAAACCCTGGATCAACCCTGAGATTAAAACACTTCTGAAAGAGAAGAAGAGGATCTTCAGGTCGGGGAACAGGAAAGATGCTGAAGTCCGTAGAGAGGGAGCTGGGGAGGAAGATCAGAGAAGGCAAGGACAACTTCAGGAAGAAGATGGAGGACAAGCTGCAACAGAGCAACATTGGCGGGGTCTGGAGAAACCCTAAAACCATCTCTGGGCTCCAGAATACCTCCTCCCAGGCCACGGGGGGCAGGGAGTGGGTGAACAATCTGAACCTGTTTTTTAATCGGTTTGACCAACCGCCCTCCCCCCGACTGCACAACAACCACTGCTGCCTCTAAAGTCATCAAGACCTGCTGTCCACAGCCCACTGCACCAACACCCCCCCACTCCCAGCACAAAGCCCCCCAACCTGACCCTCACTAAGACCCAGGTGAGGACGGAGCTGAGGAAGATCAAGGCAAGGAAGGCCTCAGGACCGGACGGCATCAGCGCGAAGCTCCTCAAGTCCTGCACAGACCAGCTGTGTGGGATTGTGGAGCACATCTTCAACCTGAGCCTGAAGCTGGGGAGGGTACTACAGTTGTGGAAAACATCTTGTGTGGTACCTGTACCAAAGACTTCCCACCCCAGAGACCCGAACAGCTACAGGCCAGTGGCCCTGACGTCTCACATGATGAAGACCCTGGAGAGACTGCTCCTTGCTCACTTCCGCCCCCTGGTGGGACCAGTGATGGATCCACTCCAGTTCGCCTACCAGCATGGCATTGGGGTGGAGGATGCAGTGATCTTCCTCCTTCACCGCTCCCTGTCTCACCTGGAGAAACCTGGGAACGCGGTGAGGATCATGTTCTTTGACTTCTCCAGCGCTTTCACCATCCAACCGATGATCCTGAAGGACAAGCTGCTGTGCGCAGGGATGGACCAGCACCTGTCATCATAGATCCTGGACTACCTCACTAACCAGCCACAGTTTGTGAGAACCCGGGATTGTTTGTGAGAACCCGGGATGGTGTGTCCGACACAATCATCGGTAGCACGGGGGCCCCCTAGGGAACGGTTTTGGCTCCCTTCCTGTTCACCCTTTATACTGCGGATGTCACATGGGATGAGACGCCGGGTCCCGCCGCTCAGCCCATATTCCTTTTCATCCCTGCCTCTCATTTGGCAGCGTCTCAGCTGGCTCCCAGCTGTCAGTGTCACGGGACGGCTGGGGCCAATTAACCCTCATCAGCTGGGGCGCTGCTAATGAGGATAAAATGGAGCAGCCTCGATCACTCGGGGCGGCGACATACAGCACTGTTAGACTGAAGCCCCTACGTCTGGTGTCAGTCCTTTACTCCTCTTACAGCATTCCTGTGTGTTACCCGCTGTGAGTATTCATGCCTCGTACCCCTATGCCCGGTGCTGGCGTCTACTCCTGTGTTGTACTACTCGTGAGTGTTCCTCTGTATGAGTATCTGTGCTTTCCTTGTTCCTCACCCCTTGCCTACAATAAACATCACAACTCACTGGCTTGCCCTTGGCTCTCATTGTGTGGCTCCCCAGAGCCACACGTAACAGTATGTCGCCGCCAGACGAGTTGCCGGCGGCCGTGAGTTGGTGTGGAATTGTACCTTCCTGTCCGGGTGCCAGCGCTGTTAGCATGCCGTTTCCCAGGAGTCACGTCCGACGCCAGGGCGACGAGCTGAGGTCCATCCCGGGGGCTGTCGACAGGACGCTCTTCACCCTGCATGACGCCTCCCACGCGAGACACTGGCATCTGGACCGTGCTGAGGGCCTCCTGGACAGTTTTCCTCATCACTCTTACCATCCCGAGGCCTGTGCCAGGAGAGACGCCATGGCTGCACTGCGAGAGGAGCTCCGCGGGTTGGAAGGAAATCCTGGTAGGAAGCCGAAGTGGATGACGTTGCCCCCTGCTGCGGGATCCCATTCCTGCTTCCATTCCAGCCCGGGAGTTCGTGCCGCCCAGAGGGCTTCCCCCGTTCTGCTCTATGTCACTCGGGATTCCCCTGAAGGAGCTGTAGCTGACAGCAGTTTCGTTCGGGACCGAGTGGCTGTCGTGAGCCCCGCTATGCATCCACTTACCATCTCAAGGCATGTGGCGGCGGCGGTGAGACTGGTGGAGAGGAGTCCAGTGATATGGAGCTTTCCCGAGTTTAACGCCCTCCTCGCTTCGGTCTCTGCTCAGGAGGCAAGTCCCAGGCAAGTCCCAGGCAGGCAAGTCCCAGTTTTTTCACATCAGTTTTGTGATTTGCTCTGTCACACTCCTGGAGGTGGAGTTCGGGGTTCGCAGCTCCCTGAACTCCCACCACCTGCTGTAACCTGTGATCTCAATCCTGCATCCTCTGTGTCTCTCTCCGCCGAGCGGTTCCCGGCTCCGGGTCAACGTCGTGGGACGAGGAGGGGGCCTGCGGTTCTGGTTCCGCAGCTACGTTGTGGACGGAGGAGGAGGACTGACTGCTGCGTGGAGTCTGCGCCGACGACCAAGCGTCCCCGGGTCTCCACGGAGGAGCGGTTCGGTCCAGTGGGACGAGGTTCTCCTGTCATCAAGCCGTGTGGACCGTCGACGTGGTTACCAATGCTGGAGGAACCTCAAGCTGCGCTGACCATCGTGCCGGCTGCGGGGCCCGACGCAGCTGAGTGGGAGCCTGACAACGACCTCCTGATGACAGATCCTGGATCTTCGCAGTCCTGGACGGCGTCAGAACCCGAGATCAGGCGAGTGCTCTCCTTTCTTTCCTCTCTTCTTATCTGTGAGCACTTTAGCCTGTCTCCAGGGGAGATGAGCCGGGTGCAGCCGCCCGCTGCGTCCGAGCTTGTCTCGCCGGGTTCTGGAGCTGCCGGTGATCCTGATCCCGGTTCTGTTTTCTCTTCTGAGCCTTCTTCCAGGGTCGCCGGCGAGGAGTTGCTGTTCCTCGTGGTGCTGAAGGGTCCAGGTTCAATGTTGGAGGTCGGTTCTGGTGCAGTGCCGATCCAGTCGGGGTCCGTCGTGGGTGCTGCTGCAGCGGTGTCTGGCGTGGATTCGTCCGAGACCCAATTGGGGTCCGACGTGGGTGCTGCTCCAGCGGCGTTCGACGTGGGTTCGCCTAAGGCCCAATTGGGGCCTGACGTGGGTGCGGCCCTAGTGTTGTTCAGGTCCGGTGAGGAGGTGGCTGTTTCCCGGCGGCCTGACGCTTGTCTACCTCGTCATCGGCTCTCCCCTGAGCCTCTTCCACCGGGGTCCGCTTTGACCTTTCGCGCATCTCAACGGTCCTGGTGGCTGAGTGATGCGGGTTGGCGGCTCGCCTGCAAGACTTCCCATTCGGCGATGTGGTCCAACCCCCCCGACGAACTGTATTTGCTTCTGGGTGGCCTGCACGGCTACCGGTGGCCTGGTTTCTTGGGTCCTGGGTCTGGACTTGGCCGTCCGAACATTTCCTCTTCCCCGGTTCGCCAACTGGACAATGGGCGGGGAGACCTCCGCAGCCATCTCGGCCATTGTTGGACTCTGCCTGCCATATTCCTCGGGTGTTGCCTACCCTTTTTGTTATTATTAAGGTCACTCGGGGGTAATCTTTTGTCCTTTTGGTGAATGTATATATTTATAGTGCTGTGTATTGTGCTTTTACTGTTCGTACTCAGCATTTTTCTCCATTTTTTTTTGTGTGCCTTGATCTTAGTGTTGTCTGTGCATTATGGTGTTTGTTCTCTTTTACTCATACTCTGTAATTGCTCTATTTGTGCCTGTCACCCTTTTTTTTGGTGGGTTTTGTCTCTTCCCCTTTGCCCAATCTGCTCGTTATTTGTATGTTCTTGAGTAATGGGGGTTTTTTTTATCTGTTCCCGTACTCAGTTTTCTCCCCATCTGTGTCCTGGGTTAATTTTTTTTTTTTCCTGTGTAATATGGAGTATTGTATTTGTGTTTTCTCTCTCGGGTACTCTGTATTAACTCATGGTTTTTTCTCTTTTCTTTTTCTCCGCTTCTCTCCCTCCGGTTCTGCCTCCCTGCAGCCCACCCTAGGTGGGGGGGGGGGCTAGGATGTTCCTGGTCGTTCGGAGCCCGACCGTGAGGGGGAGGCTCTGTCACATGGGATGAGACGCCGGGTCCCAGCGCTCAGCCCATATTCCTTTTTATCCCTGCCTCTCATTTGGCAGCGTCTCAGCTGGCTCCCAGCTGTCAGTGTCACGGGACGGCTGGGGCCAATTAACCCTCATCAGCTGGGGCGCTGCTAATGAGGATAAAATGGAGCAGCCTCGATCACTCAGGGCGGCGACATACAGCACTGTTAGACTGAAGCCCCTACGTCTGGTGTCAGTCCTTTACTCCTCTTACAGCATTCCTGTGTGTTATCCGCTGTGAGTATTCATGCCTCGTACCCCTACGCCCGGTGCTGGCGTCTACTCCTGTGTTGTACTACTCGTGAGTGTTCCTCTGTATGAGTATCTGTGCTTTCCTTGTTCCTCACCCCTTGCCTACAATAAACATCACAACTCACTGGCTCGCCCTTGGCTCTCATCGTGTGGCTCCCCAGAGCCACACGTAACAGCGGACTTCTCACACAACACAACACACTGCCATCTACAGAAGTTCTCTGATGACTCTGCAATCATTGGCCTCATCTCCAACGGAGATGAAACTGAGTACAGAGGACTTATCCAGGACTTCGTGGACTGGTGCCATTGGAACTGCCTCCAGATCAACACGAGGAAAACTAAGGAGCTGGTGGTGGACTGCCGCAGGCAAGGACAACCCCCCACAGCACCAGTAAACATCCAGGGAACAGACATTGAGATGGTGACATCCTACAAGTACCTGGGTGTTCATCTGAACAATAAACTAGACTGGTCACACAATACCGACGCACTCTACAAGAAGAGACAGCGCAGGCTGTTCCTACTGAGGAGGCTCAGGTCTTTTGGTGTACAAGGGATGCTCTTGAAGACATTCTACGACACGGTGGTGGCATCAGCCATCAATTTTGGAGTGGTCTCCTGGGGCAATGGCATTACAGCAGCCGATAGGAAGAGACTGAACAAACTAATCAAGAAAGCTAGTTCTGTCCTGGGGCAACGCCTTGACCCAGTGGAGGAGATAGGAGAGAGAAGGATGGTGGCTAAACTGTCATCTCTGCTGGAGTCCGAGTCCCACCCTATGCAGGACATACTGAATGCACTGAGAAGCTCATTTAGCAGTAGACTACATCATCCTAGGTGCACAACCGAGAGGTTTCGCAGGTCCTTCCTACCTACGGCTGTCAGACTGTATAACCTAAGCAGGGCTGCTCGCAGAGATAGCAAAAAAACGTGATGACATAATAGTATTGAATGCAAAAAACGCAACAGACTTACACAAATGGTCCCCTCCAGTATACAACTAGGACAATATCAGTCGCTACGGAGAGTGACAATATGTATGGGTACATATTCATACCATATAGGGTAACTAAATAGACGGTTATGCTGTTTATTCCACCTAGCTACAATGCTCCGCACTGTGTATATATATTTTTATATTTATGTGTACATATGTATATTCACTGCTCTTATTTTCTTATCTTCTAAATTATTGCTCTGAGTGTTGCTATCCCTGTGCTGTTGCAATCCTGGAATTTCCCCATTGTGGGACTAATAAAGGCTTATCTTATCTTATCTTATCTTATCTTGTCTTATCTTATACTGAGGCTACAAAAGGAGATCTAAAACAAGGGCAAATTATAAACACAGAAAAATACATTGGAAAACAAGATAATACAGAAAAACATAAACAACCACACTAAGATAAAATAACAGAAAACTAAGACCAGAAATAAAAGGACAATCCCAAATAACAAAATACAACAAACCATGCTAAATACAAAATAAGCAGAAATGCAGAAATACAGAAAGTGATGAAAACAGCTAGCAACTGAGCACGGCTCTCACCCATGCTCGGACCCATGACAGAGTTAGAACCACATTGTCGTGTATAAAGATGGCGCTGGGTGTAGTGGGAGGTGACGGCCCGCCTTTCCGTTTCCGCCGTCACCTGAGGTATAAAGGGCACAGTCGGAAGAGGCAAGGTCTCTTCGACGGTCGACCACCCACTTGTACAGAGCGCTTAGAATTGTGTGTGGTTGTTGTTATAATAAAGTAATGTTTAACTGTATTCCCGACCTCCTCCTTGAGTACCAAGGTTAAGGACATAACACACATATGAAAGTGGCCTGGGTCTGGTGTGAAAAAATCGGATGTGTGCTGTTCAGACTATCATTAAAAAATTAGATATGGGTCACATGTCTGCAAAAAAAAACGGAATTGAGCATTAAGACCTGCAGTGTGAACTTAGCCTTTGAATCTTGAAAATAACATAAAATCCCGTTAAATGTCATTTACTTTTTGACACCATATCAGCGCTGTTTAATTCCCCACAATGGAAGACGAACCAATAAATCCTGGAGAATGATTACACACGGAGCAGAAAATTAAGAGCGGTAAATTTCTCACTGAGGAGATTTTTTTCTTCTTTTGGGCTGTCAGATTTTTGGGAGATTATATATGTTTTTTCTTTTTTTAATTCCCCCTTCTCTCCATTTCTCTTTAGTCCATGCATTTCTGAAATGAATTTTGGTCTAAAAACATCTGCTTCCACCAGCATTTCAGTCAACATTTGCCAATGGAGCTTAACTTAGGCTGACTTAGGCGAACGCTGCATAACTTAGCCCAGTGCTCAGGAACTTTTACAAACTGAGCACAACTTTCACCAACGTTTATTTCCATACATCCGAAAATTTTCCAAGAAATACAACTTTCGCCAGCATTTGCCAACAAACACCAGCCATCATTAACTTTTATCAACTTTTGCCAGCAGAGCCAGACGTTTGCCAAAACATCAGTAAAAGTTGGTCCAAACATTGTAGTGTGAATCCACCCAAAAAGCAGGTCCAGGATGGCAGGAAGCCTCCACAAATGCTGATCCTTATATAAGCATCGCCTGACGCTGATGTCAGCTGACCTGCGCTGAGTATTCATTTGCTTAAGTTAGCCTAAGCTGGCAACAGCTACACATACAGTAGCCTAAGTTTGCAAAAGTTTGCCAAGGTTGAATGCAATGCTCACAAATGCTAGCAGAAGTTCATAAAAGTTTGTAAAAGTTGGTGTGCGGTGAATTAAAAAAAACCTGCTTACAAACGTAATTTCACTGACATTTGGACTAATTTCTCTGATTTATCAAAATGTCGGTAAAAGTTGGGCCAAAAAAGTCATACCAGTCATCTTCCATTCTCTTTAAATAAACATGTTGGTGTTTCTTTTTATATCTAATTATACGTATATTTTGTTAAAATCTTACATTTTGTGGTAACCCCTCATTTTGACAAATGTCAGCCAACAACAATAGTTATACCTAATGTTACCTTTTTGTCAGAGTCATGGGCATGATTATATGAAGCAACATGGGCTCCAGATTTGGCTTCAGCTAGTGGTTCAGCGGACACTGGTTAATGTGTTGGCTGATTAAATACCACAAACCAACAGGTGCCGTTGTCCATCTTTGAAAAACAGTCTGTTGTAATTTTCACAGTTGTATTGCTTCCAGTGCCTTCACCTTGCCTTCTGGGGGTGCATTTTAATAAATAATCAAGATGTCTCTGTGTTTAGTGCTTTTCACGTTCACTCATGTACCTTTATTATACATCTACGTACAATCCCAAAATCTACATTCCCCCTTTTCCAATGAGTGCACATTCTATTGAGCCATTACATAGTAATGAAATGCCTCCTCTCCTGGGTTTTAGTACCATTCTTTAACATTTGTAGCTGAACAGCACTACACTGAGTTGAGGATGTCACTAACAATACTTCTGAGTGTAGAATTAGTCACTTAGGAAAAGAGTATTGCTGCTGTTGTTCCAATTAGCAAGTCCCTGCAAGACCTGCCCGTTTCTCCTGCCTTCTCCTCACCCCTTTACATTACCCCATCTATCCCCATTATGCTCAATTTCCTCATCTCTCATGTCTGTTTCTTTCCTCTTTTCCTTTCTTTATATTCACATCTTGAGCCTTCTTCCTGCCTTTGGGGCTCTACGATTTTCAGACAGAAATAACTAAGCAGGTGAGGTTCTCTGTGTGCCTTGGAGGATAAGAAATCCGATACCCCTTCCCTGCTCCGTCCAGCTTCTTTTTCTCTATACATCTTTATTTCTGTTGGTCTGGCCACTGCTCCCATGGCAGCAGGCTCCCCATGGACTCCTGGTGTGAACTGTGGCTGTTTAGCTGTTAATCTGACTGACTAACTCTATGGACAAACACTGCTGTGATGCATAATTCCCAGTCTACAAGGAGAAAGGACAGGAGGCCAAAGGCCAGTCAAGAGACTGATGAGCCACACTAGCATAATTAAGGCCGGTACCTCCCTCGGGATGAGCCTGCACGTCCTTCTCTTTCTCTCTATCTCTAGATCTGTACACTATCTACCTGTGTCCTTCCCTTTCCTCTTCTTGGTGTTTTTATCTTCCCTCTTCATTGTATTGTGCCTCTAGTGTAGGAAAAGATCTCCCTGCAGCTTATGTTGGAACTAACAGTGGCAGTATCAAAAAGAGATATATGATCAAAAGAAATTGTTCAAATAAGTGTTTAACAGTGTATCAAATTATTAAGGGGTATTTGTTGCACCCCACATCTCCACAAGACAAATTGCATTTGTAATTACTGTTTTAAAAACAATGATGGATATTTTCATTGAGACGAAGCTGACTAAGACCACTTCTTTCCACATAATGGCTTTAAATTCCCCATTTAATTTTTACCCTGTTAAAGATTATCCCAGAGTGGGGAAGTAAAAACACAATTAGATCAACTAACAAATATAATTACAATTTTATTAAAAATAAAAACCACATCAATATTTCTAACTTCTCCAATAAGTGTTTTCCTGTCTCTGTAATGATGCCACACCAGGCTTAATGTTTTTGGAAGAGGTACAGCGGTTTTCAGCAGTGGTAATCTAACATTTAGAAGTCCATTTTACAGGTTGATTTGTTAAGAAAAAGTGCTCGGAGTCCACATACCTCTCTCCAGGCTTTATGAAATTCAATACATTCTGAGGCAGAACCAACCCTGGACCTCTGCACTCGGACATGGTGGGCACGCTACGGGTTGGGTAAGAGGAACACCTCTGGTGTTGAGCTGTGGTTTCAAAAATCAGTCTGGTGTTGATAAACACACACACACACACACACACACACACACACACTTTTATTAGGGGCCAAGCCACTGACAACATCAGTCGCCGAGAGCCCTATTGTAAATTGTTAGTAATTTTCTTTCTTTCTTTCTTCCTTTCTTTCTTTCGTTCTTCTTCTCAATGTAAGATCTCATTTTTGGGGTAGTGAACATGCACAAAAGCTCATCATTTTTTGTAGGGACCTCAAGACTGGCAAAGAATGTAATATTTTCAAGGAAATATGACCAAAAAAAAATGGCTCTACAGCGCCAGCTAACATGTGAAGTCAGTGGGGAGTGGCACACGTTTACCTTCGCGTAGAAATATAATTGAGTGAGATGTTTATCATGTCAAGACATGCAAAAAACTCTGTAGAAGTGATGGTCTACACCCAACAGGAAGTTGGCCATTTTGGCAGGAAGTGGTGGTACCTGATTTCCACCTCGTGCACTTGATTGAATTCTTCCTAGGGTTTTGGTCCGATTGAGCTCATTTGTGGTGACAATCATCTATACCCATGTGCAATTAAAAGTTATTGAAAACTTTTCACGGCACTCGACGGTTGGGCCGTAGGGGCGTGGCAAAGTCTGATGCCTCGCCATGATCATTCTATGACCATTCTGATGGTAATAACTCTGGTATGCATTGTCGGATTTCAACCAAATTCAGTATTATGGGTATCAGTCCAATTCCAAACAGTTTTATAGAACAATATTCATAAAGATCTACAGCACCACCCATAGGAGGCAGAAAGTTTTGCATCAGAAAGTTTGCATCATGTTGTTTTTTTTAATTCCTCGGGAATGGAATGTCGGATTGGCACCAAGATAGGTATGCTGTATATGGGTATGCCTCCGAACAATTATAGCTATGAATATCCATGAGTAACAATAGCGTCCTCTCATGGAGACATGAAGGTTACGCCAAAGGTTTTCTTTGATATCTCTGAAATAAATAGTCTGATTGGTACCATTTATGGTGACAATCATCTTTACCCCTATGCCATCAAAAGTTGTTGAAAACTTTTCCAAATGCCCAACAGTTTGGTGGAAAGGGAATGGCCAAGTTTTGCAGTATCGCTATCACCCTTTCAATTGCTTTAACTCTGGCATACATTGACTAATTTCAACCAAATTTTGTGTGGTGAATAGGTAGCCAATACTGACAATTTCTATAATAAAGAATGACACACAGTGACAGTGCCCCCTACCACCAATAGACAGGAAGTTGCCATAATTCACATGTAGCATGTCCAATTGCTGCTAAACTTTATATATATGATACTCATCAGACCCAGAAAAGATTTCTTTAATGAAAACAAACATAGCTATAGCGCCCTCTAGGGAAAAAAAAGCAAAGCTTTATAACTCAGGCATACTTTATCCAAATTCAACCAAATTTTGTGTGGTGCATCGGTAGCCTACATTGAACTTTTGTATAATGAAAAATGACACACAGCTATAGTGGCCCCAGCAGAAAAAAAAGCCTTATAACTCTGAAATACGTAGTCAAAATTCAACCAAATTTTGTGTGGTGCATAGTTAACCAACTCTGACCCTTTCTATAAAGAACAATTGCACATAGCTGTAGCGACCCCTATTAAAAAACAAAGCTTAATAACTCTGGCATACTTTGTTCGAAGTCAACCAAATTTAGTGTTTTGAATAGGCAGCCAGTGGTGAACATTTCTATAATATACAATGAGACACAGCAGTTGCGCCCCCTACTGCCAATGGACAGGAAGTTGTCATAACTCACATGTACATCATCCAAATGGACCTAAACTTGATATATATGGTACTAGTACCACCCAGAACAGAGTTTTTTGACTATACTACATATAGCTACAGTGCCCCCTAGGTTAAAAAAAAAACATTTATAGCAATGGCATAGCTTTTCTAAATTCAAACAAATTTCCTAGTGAAATTTTCACCCCAAGTGGCCTTTTGGCTGTGGGTTAACATATTAGATTTCTTAATCCACGAGCCTGTACAGTACCTCTGTTGAGGCGCTCTCTTGCAATGGGCAGATGGATGGCGGTCTGGATGGATGAATGGATTGATGGACGAGTGGATGGCGGAAGGTTGGGTGTATGGCCTTATGGAAGGATGGATGGACAAAGAGTGGGACAGAGAGCATTCGGGAGGGAGGAATGGAGCCTGAGCGGAGTTAAGCACTCCGAGTAGCAAGGCCGAGGTCTAGCGAGGACGCGAGGACCTGTTTATCGCTGCTCGCAGCTTTAATTATTCTTTGTCCTGTGTATTTGAAGATTCAAGATTAACTTCACTGGCATTTGTTTGACTATGCAAAAAGAAACAAGATGCTGTTTGTCTCCAGTTACTTGCAGTGCAATAAATACAAGCTGTAAATACTTGTATTTATTTATATGACATGCTGCTGGGATGGGGGAACTGCTAAATAAAGATTCATTGCATTTTAAGTGCAACAGTAATAAAGCTTTTTACCATGGCGTATCATCACCTTATATGTGATGATCCACATATGGATTTGGTGAGGATTTTTATGCCGGATGTTCTTCCTGACACAATCCTCCCCATTGACCCGGGCCTGGGACCGGCGCAGGGAGTACACTGTCTTGTTCTCCCCCTGGGGCTGGGTAACCAACTTTCCTTCTTCCATTCTATTATGCTGAGCACCAAGCAAGAAGGCAGGAAGTACCATTTTTGATATGGTCTTTGGTATGACCCGACTGGGCTTGAACCCACGGCCTCCTGGTTGTGAAATTTAACTTTTCACTTATATAACAATTCTGTTAAAGCAACAAGATTGCCTAAGCTATCAAGTCACTTTTGACAGTGTAGCATTATTCCATTTTTTACTTAAGCCAAACTTCCTACATCAAACTGCATTAATTACTGGCTTTATATCCATTTACATGAACTCTTTCACAGTTTTAAAGAAATCATTGACCGAAAAATTGTGTTTTTGTAGATTTTAACCTTCTGAAAAGCATCTGTTGGTCACGTGATTATCAAAAAATATCAGAATGCTCACTTCTCTTAAAAAAACAAACACAGCTTTTATATTGTTTTTCATTCCTAAAAGCGAAATTGACTGTTCCGGATTTGCCATGGGATGTAAACCCAAACTAGTGCCATCCTTGATACCGGCCTACTGCTCTATTATTAGCCAGCCCCATCCAGCAGCAAACCAGTGAAGCTGTGCACTCAAGTGAGGCAACGGCACCACAAACTCCTAAAAGGATGCATCTCTAAGAGAAAAGAGGCTCAAGTTTATTTTAACAGCGCAACGTGTGCACTGGGTGAGCTGCTCTTTTACAGCAAAACAGCAAGGCACAGGGACCCATTTTGCTGTTTCATCAGCCGGGAGCAGCCACCTGGTAGCCCACGCCATGTCCCTGTTCTCCTGTGTCCTCTCAAGGCTTCAGCTGCATGGTTCCATGTGCCAAATTTCAATTCAATTCAATTCAATTCAACTTTATTTATATAGCGCCATTTCACAACAACAGTCATCTCATAGCACTATCAACTGTAGGGGGGGACCCCCACAGTTGCAGAAAGACCCCAGCAATCAGGTGATCCCCTGTGAGCAAGCACTTGGCGACGGTGGAGAGGAAAAACTCCCTTTTAACAGGAAGAAACCTCCAGCAGAACCAGGCTCAGGGAGGGGCAGTCATCTGCTGCGACTGGCTGGGGGGTGAGGGGACAGAGAAGATGAAAAGAACAGACTTGTAGAGAGCAAACAGCACAATGGGGACTCAATCTGTGGGAGAGAACAAACAAATGTTAATGACCAGCAAAAAAAAAATATTTCATAGAGAGTGAGGAAAGGAGTGAGGCCCAGTGCATTACTGGAGGTCCCCCGGCTGACTAAACCTATTAGCAGCATAACTAAGGGAGGGTTCAGAAACACAAGATCCCTCCCTAATTGTAGGCTATATCAAAAAGGTAGGTTTTAACCCTAATCTTAAAAACAGAGATCGAGTCTGACTCCCGAATCCAGATTGGCAGCTGATTCCACAGGAGAGGAGCTTGATAACTGAAGGCTCTGCCTCCCATTGTACTTTTGGAGATTCTAGGTATTACAAGTAATCCTGCATTTTGGGAGCGTAGTGCTCTGTTAGGATAATACGGTAGTATCAGATCTTTTAAATAAAAAGGAGCCTGATTGTTTAGAGCTTTGTAAGTAAGAAGAAGGATTTTAAACTTAATTCTAAACTCTATGGGAAGCCAATGAAGGGAGGCCAGAACCGGAGAGATATGATCTCTCTTTCTAGTACCTGTTAAAACTCTTGCTGCAGCATTTTGGATCAGCTGAAGACTTTTTAAAGATGTTTTAGGACAGCCTGATAATAAAGAATTACAATAATCTAATCTCGAGCTAACAAAAGCGTGGATCAGTTTCTCAGCATCACTCTGAGACAAGATGCTCCTAATCTTGGCAATATTACGCAAATGATAGAAGGCAGTCTTAGAAACAAATTTAATATGTGAATTGAAGGACAAATCCTGATCAAAAATAGTTCAAATCATAGTTCAGACCGTCCACAGTCAAGGTGGCATTAGAGGTTTTTTTTAATAGGCATTAGATCTTCATGACGCTCTTTATTGAGTCACATTTGCAGCTTCTGTCCATGTTTTGTGCACCGCTCTGTGAACAGTCAAACTTTGCCTGCTGTAGGTTAGACTTCCTCACTTATGGTTGGTTTTGCCACAGCTGATGACTAACACTGAGGCAGACTGAATCACGGTGTTTACTCAGACAGCTGACAGACTGGCTTCCTGGATCTCATGTAAAAAGACTTAGACTTAGACTTAGACTTAACTTTAACTTTATTAATCCCTTTGGGATGACTCCCTCTGGGAAATTTAAAATTTCCAGCAGCACATAAAAGGAGCATACAGATCAGAAAAGCAAAAAAGAAAAAAATAAACACTTAACATAATATACACAATATAAATACAGGGCTGAATATGGCTTATACAAATATAGTTAAGTTAAAGTTATTGCACTATGAATGCCCTACCTAAAAGATACAGAAAGGATTTTTTTTTGTTTATTATAATACAGATATGTTCATGATGATGTTAGAACTTGAAATTAATCCACAGAAAAGGCAATCAGTGACTCCTTTAACCCCTTGCACTCCGGTCAATTTCCCTAAAAACGCCAAAAAATAACGTGCCCAAAGTAAATTGAAAGCTGTTCTTCAACCCTTTGCAGCATCTTCATGGGGTTGGTCTCATTTAAAAGAAAACACTTTGAATTTTTTGGCAAAACAGTCATAATCTCTCTAAGTGCTCCGGCCACTGAGTTACAGTCATCTAAACATAGTGAACTTGAAGAAAATAAATTTTGCCTGAGTGTTTTTTCGGATACAAATGCTTGCAAATAACACACAGCTTCAGATCCGGGCTGGAAAATGAAACAGAAATGTAGAACCAAGTGTTATCCAGCTGAGGTCCAAATTTTGTAGCAATACCACAAAAAAAGAATATATTACACTGTAGAGAATGCATTCAAAGATGAGGCTGAGTTTATTTCTCAGGTTCGGCTTTATTAAGAGAACACATCTCTAGCAATCTCTCAACAAGAAAAAAAGAGACCGAGCAAAGAAATACCACACTCTTATACTGCCTAAGTCACATGGTGCTTCAGCAAACATACAATCACATGACATTTAATTCCCAGTCACAATGCAACTTTTTGATGTCCGTCTCTTATCCCTCGATGTTCCGGGAATCCTTCTGGGGCATCCTCTCTGAGACAAAGGCCAAAACTCGCACCTCCTCGTCATCTCCTGTAGATCTCTGCAGACCCAGACCTTCTTTGTCCCGCGAGACGTGAAGCCCCCAATACACATACAGCCATACATTTGAGGGGAAATATGAACTCAATATATGCGCCACATAACCCCCCCCCCCCACAAACGTCTATTAAGGGACAAAACATAATCAGAGATGCATGACAAAAAACATCACTGCATATCACAATTCAGTCCGCCAAATGCTTGGGTTTTAACCTCCTTCCATATCTGTTGTAAGCCGGCTTGGTTCCTTCTGCCCCGGCTTGCTGCATCTGTGGATCAGAATCATTAGCACATCTCTGTGAGGGCTGCGAAGAATGCCTTCTCGGCGGCCTGCCACGGCGGGGGGCCCTAGCCAACTGCACGTGTTCATCAGCCAGAACAAAGGCGGGTTTGAGTCTGTTAATGCAAATCAACTCTTTTCTGCTTCCTAAATCAAGCAAAAAATGTTTCTCTCCTGTTTCCAACACTCTGAAAGGCCCGTCGTAAGGCGGTCGCTAGCCTGGGCGTTGGGCATCATGTCTAACAAAAACAAACTCCGCATTTTTTAAAGCCTTTGGCACAAAAACGCGTGGAAAACTGTGATGAACTGGGCCGGGAAGGGTATTTGATCCTGTGCCGCTCTGCAACAGCTGAGCGGGGGGGGGGGCAATTTGGCACAGGGTTGTCGGGAAGAAATTCCCCTGGCAAACGGAGGGGTTGTGCAAAAACTAATTCAGCCGGAGAAACCTGCAAATCCTCCTTAGGTGCGGAACGCAACCCCAATAAAACCCATGGAAGTTTATCCCCCCAATTTGTATCCGTAAGAGACGCTCTGAGGTCTGCTTTCAATGACCTATGAAAGCGTTCGCACAAACCGTTAGCCTGGGGGTTATACGTGGTAGTGCGGTGAATCTTCACCCCCAGGCTGTGGGCCATCGATGACCAGAGTTTGGAAACAAATTGGGGACCTCCAAAACGCACGACCCAAGCTGTTAAAAACGCGCGTGCAACGTCTGCCGCTGCAGTTGACGCCAAAGGGACCACTTCTGGCCAACGCGTGGTGCGATCTACCATCGTCAACAGGTGTGTACACCCCTGCGACAACGGAAGGGGGCCCACCAAGTCAACATGCACATGATCAAAACGCTTAGCCGGGATGTGAAAAGGCTCCAAAGGGGCTCTAGTGTGCTTGTGTATCTTGGCTCGCTGACACGCCATGCAGGCTGCTGCCCACTCCTTGACCTGTTTACGCAACCCCGGCCAAACAAATTTCTCCCGCACCATTTTAATCGACGCGCACACCCCCGGGTGCGCCAGGGAATGGATTGAGTCAAAAACGCGGCGGCGCCACGCAGCTGGGACCACAGGGCGAGGCCGCCCCGTGGAGACATCGCAGATTAGAGGGGGCATACCTATTTGCTGCACCCTGTGCTCCAGCCTTAACCCTGTTGGTCCAGACTGGAGCGCGCGCACATCCGCGTCGTTAGCCTGCTCCGCGGCCATGGCTGTGTAATCCAAACCTACGCGGACTGGGGCTGCGTGTGCTTCCGCTCCACAAACCTGGCCCGCGGCCACGGCTGTCAAGTCTGCCCCCACGGGGCCTGGCGCTGCTACCGCGCGCGAAAGACAGTCTGCCACTACAACACAGCTTTTTCCTCAGGTAGTTCCCAGGCGTTTTTGAACTGTGCCAAATTGTGCCAAATGGCACAGTTTGGAAAAACGTCTGTAACTTTTGAATGATTCAATATAGAAGCTTCATCTTGGGCTCTAATGAAAGGTGACACTAAGGGCTGTGTGTGTGGGGGGGTGGGAGGTTGTCCCCCCCCCCCTTGCTACAGAGGACGGACATCACCCGTTGCGCCACGGTCCGTCATGCAGCGATGACGCACAGCTGTAATTTACCGATGGGTCAAAAGTCATTTTGATTACAATTTTCAGGAGAGAATAAAGAATAATTTAGCTTAGAACGTTTACCTCTTCACAGCAGAAGTGGAGCTGGCGAACTTCTTCCTCATTTGCTTAGCTATGGCTACTACCTCTCTTTCCTCTCCTCCTCTGGTGTGCTCTCTCTGTCAGATGTTTAGCTACACCTCTGCCTCTTTTAGTGATAACGGTAAATGTAATAAATGTTGTCTTTTTGAGGCGCTCGAGGCGAGGTTGTCTGATTTGGAATCCCGGCTCCGCTGCATTGAAACACCGTCTGCGCCAGTTAATCTCGACGGACGCCCATTAGCTGCAGCGGAGCTAGCTAGCTTAGGTCCCCCTGTCACCGGTTCCCCGGCTCTCCTCTGCAGCGAGGAGACTGGGTGGGTGACGGTGAGAAGGAAGCCTAGTCGCAAAGCCCCGGTTCACCACCAACCTGTTCACGTTTCTAATCATTTTTCCCCGCTCAGTGACACACCCGCTGAGGAAAAAACTCTGATCATTGGTGACTCTGTAGTCAGAAACGTGAACCTAGAGACTCCAGCGGCCATAGTCACATGCATTCCTGGGGCCAGAGCAGGCGACATCGAGTCAAATTTGAAAATGCTGGCTAAAAGTAACTGTAAATATTCCACAATTGTTATTCACGCCGGCATTAACGACATCCGTCTCCGGCAGTCGGAAGTCACGAAACTTAATATAGAATCGGTGTGTGACTTTGCCAAAACGATGTGTGCCACTGTAGTATTCTCTGGGCCCCTCCCCAATCTGACCAGTGATGACATGTTTAGTCGCTCGTCATCCTTGAACCGCTGGCTGTCTGTGTGGTGTCCTAAAAATGACGTGGGCTACATTGACAATTGGAGCTCTTTTTGGGGAAAACCTGGTCTTATGAGACGAGACAGCATTCATCCCACTTTGGATGGTGCTTCTCATTTATCTAACAATCTGGCATCTTTTTTATCCAAATTTCCAAAACCATGACTACTCAGAGTTGGGACCAGGAAGCAGAGTCGCAGTCTTACACGCCTCTCTGCAGCTCCTCTTCATCCGCCACCCCTCAGCTTAGCCCCTGTCTTCCCCATCAGAGAATCGTTGTCTGCTCCCTCCAAAGTAAATAAAAATATAATGCATAAGCATCCCAAAGTGATAAAGCAAAATATTGGTAAAACTCAAATTAAACATAAAGCCTCTAAATTGAATGATTTGGCCTCTGTTCCTCCTCATAATTTAAAAATTAAATGTGGTTTATTAAATATTAGGTCTCTAACTCCCAAGTCTCTGTTAGTCCATGATCTGTTAATTGATCATCAGATTGATTTAATTTCCCTTACAGAGACTTGATTAGGGCAAGAGGATTATGTTGGTTTAAATGAATTAACTCCCTCTGGTTATTTAAACTGTCAAAATCCCAGAAGTTCTGGTCGTGGAGGAGGAGTAGCATCAATTTACCATTCCAAATTACTAGTTAATGTAAAGCAAAAAACATGTTATAATTCCTTTGAGGGCCTGGTCCTCAGTGTTGGGCACTTTAGCAATTCCAGGTTAAACCCAATTTTATTTGCCATAGTTTATCGTCCCCCATCAACCTATTCAGAATTTTTATCCGAATTTCCTGATTTCTTAGCTGATTTAGTGCTGAAATCTGATAGAATAATTATAGTAGGGGACTTTAATATACATGTGGATGTAGATAGTGACTGCCTTAATGTGGCTTTTAATTCAATATTAGACTCGACTGGGTTTTCTCAGAAAGTAGGAAATTCTACTCATTACCTCCACCATACATTGGACCTTGTTCTGACATATGGCATAGAAATAGAAAATCTTGTAGTGTCTCCTCATAACCCTGTACTGTCAGACCATTGTCTGTTAACCTTTGATTTTACTATTTCTGACTATTTGGCTCCTAAAGAAAAATATTATCACAGTAGATGCCTCTCAGATGATGCTGTTTCCAAATTTATGCAGATTGTTTCCTCTATGCCATGTGTCAACACAACGGAAATAAGCTATAGACAGCTTGCTCCTTCTGTAATTGATAACATGGTGGATAGTGTTTCAGCTTCTCTGCATCAGGCTCTAGACTTGGTGGCCCCCTTAAAAAAGAAAAAGTCTAATCAGAGATTTTTAACTCCTTGGTTCAACACAGAAACTCGTAGCTTAAAACAGAAGACTTGTCAATTAGAAAGAAAATGGCGCTCTACTAATTTAGATGAAATCTATTTAGCTTGGAGAAATCATCTTTTAATTTATAAAAAATCTCTTAGAAAAGCTAGAACGAGTTATTACTCTGCATTAATAGAAGAGAACAAGAATAATCCCAGGTTTCTTTTCAGTACTGTAGCCAGGTTGACAAAGAGTCAGGACTCTGTCAATCCTAGCATTCCCTTAGAGCTTACTAGTCAGGACTTTATGAACTTTTTCAATAATAAAATTTCATCCATCAGAGATAAAATCAATCAGATTCTTCCCACAGTTAACTTAAATACTGTAACTACTACAACTCCTTCTATTGATGTCTGTCTTGATGAGTTTACTCCAATCGACCTTTGTGAGTTAGACAAAATAGTTTCCTCATCCAAACCTTCAACTTGTCTTTTAGACCCTATTCCTACCAGGTTATTTAAAGAAGTCTTCCCACTTATTGGTAGCTTTATTCTTCATATAATCAATTCTTCATTAACTTTAGGCCATGTACCGCAGGCTTTTAAAACGGCTGTAATTAAACCCTTACTCAAAAAGCCAACGCTAGATCCAGGAGCTTTAGCTAACTATAGACCAATCTCTAATCTCCCTTTCATTTCAAAAATCTTAGAAAGAGTTGTTGCTACGCAATTATTTGACCACCTGCAGGGAAATGGTTTATTTGAGGAGTTTCAATCTGGGTTTAGAATCCATCATAGCACTGAAACAGCCTTAGCGAAGGTCACTAATGACCTCCTCATTGCATCTGATAATGGACTAGTTTCTGTACTTGTCCTTTTAGATCTTAGTGCAGCTTTTGATACTATTGATCATAATATTCTACTTGATAGATTAGAACACTATGTTGGACTTAATGGAACTTCGTTGCAGTGGTTTAGATCTTATTTATCTGATAGGTTCCAGTTTGTTCATGTAAATGATGAGTTTTCTCTCAGCTCAAAGCTTAGTCATGGAGTTCCACAGGGATCTGTGCTTGGCCCTACTCTTTTTAGTTTATATATGCTTCCGTTAGGCAACATTATTAGAAAGCACTGTATACATTTTCACTGTTATGCAGATGACACACAATTATACCTGTCAATGAAGCCAGATGATACTAATCAATTAGCCAAGTTAGAAGCCTGTCTTAAGGAAATCAAAGTTTGGATGACTTGTAATTTCCTGCTATTAAATTCAGATAAGACTGAAGTCATTCTTGTTGGTCCAAAAAACCTTAGAAATTCCTTTCCAAATCAAACTTTCAGTTTGGATGCAGTTACTCTTTCTCTTAATAGCTCTGTGAGGAACCTTGGAGTTATTTTTGATCAGGATTTGTCCTTCAATTCACATATTAAATTTGTTTCTAAGACTGCCTTCTATCATTTGCGTAATATTGCCAAGATTAGGAGCATCTTGTCTCAGAGTGATGCTGAGAAGCTGATCCACGCTTTTGTTAGCTCGAGATTAGATTATTGTAATTCTTTATTATCAGGCTGTCCTAAAACATCTTTAAAAAGTCTTCAGCTGATCCAAAATGCTGCAGCAAGAGTTTTAACAGGTACTAGAAAGAGAGATCATATCTCTCCGGTTCTGGCCTCCCTTCATTGGCTTCCCATAGAGTTTAGAATTAAGTTTAAAATCCTTCTTCTTACTTACAAAGCTCTAAACAATCAGGCTCCTTTTTATTTAAAAGATCTGATACTACCGTATCATCCTAACAGAGCACTACGCTCCCAAAATGCAGGTTTACTTGTAATACCTAGAATCTCCAAAAGTACAATGGGAGGCAGAGCCTTCAGTTATCAAGCTCCTCTCCTGTGGAATCAGCTGCCAATCTGGATTCGGGAGTCAGACTCGATCTCTGTTTTTAATAATAGGGCTAAAACCTACCTTTTTGATATAGCCTACAATTAGGGAGGGATCATGTGTTTCTGAACCCTCCCTTAGTTATGCTGCTAATAGGTTTAGTCAGCCGGGGGACCTCCAGTAATGCACTGGGCCTCACTCCTTTCCTCACTCTCTATGAAATATTTTTTTTTTGCTGGTCATTAACATTTGTTTGTTCTCTCCCATAGATTGAGTCCCCATCGTGCTGTTTGCTCTCTACATGTCTGTTCTTTTCTTCTTCTCTGTCCCCTCACCCCCCAGCCAGTCGCAGCAGATGACTGCCCCTCCCTGAGCCTGGTTCTGCTGGAGGTTTCTTCCTGTTAAAAGGGAGTTTTTCCTCTCCACCGTCGCCAAGTGCTTGCTCACAGGGGATCGCCTGATTGCTGGGGTCTTTCTGCAACTGTGGGGGTCCCCCCTACAGTTGATAGTGCTATGAGATGACTGTTGTTGTGAAATGGCGCTATATAAATAAAATTGAATTGAATTGAATTCAATTGAATTGTCAGACGAACGCGACGCTGGTCTCGCGACCCGATCAAAACATAATTCCATTATTGCGGTTTTGCGATTCCATGATTGCGGTTTTTGGCGAACGATTTTTCAAAACAAATAACAGTAGTAATTAAAAAAAGACTGGCGAATGCGTGCGTGTCACTCAGCCTTCGTCGTCGGCCTCCGTCGGTCTATGATGACCATAGAAGACAATCCAAATGTCTATTCTGCTGGGACAAAAACAAAAAAAGCACCGCCTGGCCGAACATGCCGATGCGCGAATGGCAGTCGCTGTCACACAGGTTGCACTTCTGGATGGTCTCCGTGCTGCTGGGTCTGTGGGGTTCTTCCTGCGGGTCCTTTTTTTATCTGCTGCAGCAGTCTGTCTTCACCCAGCCTTAAAAAAAAACAGCTCACGAACTTCTCTGCTTCAATTGGCTCACTGCATTCACAGCTTTGGTAGGCGGGTCCTTCTTGCTAGGTTTTCAGTCATTGGTTCTTCAAGGTTTCAGAAACCCAATTCAAGGCTCTTATTAGTCAAATGAGAGGTCAATCAGATTAACTAATCTGTTCACGGCTGTGTCTGCAGTGGAAGAACGGAAATGCAGCTTCTGCAGCTCCATCGTGCGTCCTAGAGCGCACGAGGGCACTCTCGTGCACCCTCATGTGCTCTGGGATGCAGAGACTTGCCCGCCCGCGGTGCAACGGAGTGCAAGAGGTTAATTGGTATTTTTGATAATTTGATTAAATTTTGATTTTTTTTTTTAAATTTGGCTTTTAACAAACCTGTTTATTATTAAAGTAGTCATTTATGCTCCATTGTTTTACGTTCTTTTTAGCTCCATTTGCTTTTACATTTTCTAATTTTGATGTATTTTTAGCTCAGTTTATAAGTGTCATGAATGGTAGGAGAAACGCTCACGTGCAGGCTGCTAACACCAGAGAAGGCACAAAACACAGAGGGGTAACATTAAACACAATTTTATTAAAAATAAACACTCAGCTGTAGAGAAAAGCAACGCATGCCAGAGGGAACACACAGCCTGAAAGAGAGGGAGATGAGAGCGGTTTAGGAATGGGGAGGGAGGCTGGGAATAATGGATAAACAAGGGTGGATCTTGCTATATGGGAGCAGACAGCCCGGCAGAGGAACCCAGTGGAAGGTGGAGGAACCAGCAGGGCAGAGCTGGTGGGAAGTGGAAGAGGAGTAGAGCTGGGGATGAGTCTGACCGGGTGGAGAAGGCAGTCTGGAGCGAAGATGATGAT
Organism: Pholidichthys leucotaenia; assembly: GCA_020510985.1. Taxonomy (NCBI): domain Eukaryota; kingdom Metazoa; phylum Chordata; class Actinopteri; order Cichliformes; family Pholidichthyidae; genus Pholidichthys; species Pholidichthys leucotaenia. The sequence continues at coordinate 9,400,632 of CM035840.1, forward strand.
GGGGCAGGTGAATGCGCTGCAACCCCGGAGACGCACTGCAGAGATGGCAGCAACCTTGGGAGAGAGGAGAAAAAGGAGAGTTACGCTGAGTTGCCAAAAAACGTTCAGTTTTTGCCCTAACTCAAGGTAGCTATACCCAACGAGGCAGTGCAGAAGTGTTCACGAACAGGTCCGTTTAAGTGCTGGCAGAGAAGAGGAAGCAGGTGTGTCCACTCACGCAGGTGCCCTGATGACCTGCTGAGCCGGAAGCTTGATGGAGAACCTCCCACAGAAAGGGAGGAGGAGCACGCTCACCCGGTCATCACAGTACCCCCCCCCCCCCCACGAAGGGGCACCTCCTAGCAGCCCACCGGGCTTGTTGGGATGGGCTCGGTTAAAGGCACGGCCCATCCCCCTGTCATGGAAGTTGAAGCCAGGGATCCATGACCTCTCTTCTGGCCCATAGCCCTTCCAATGGACCAGGTATTGCAAGCCCCGACCCCGACGGTGAATGTCCAGAATCTTCTGAATAGTGTAAGTGGTCTGGCCATCGAGGATCCGAGGAGTAGGAGGTGGCTTTGGGGGGGGGGGGGGGGTGCAGATAGTACTGGCGGAGAGGGGCTTGATCTTGGACATGTGGAATGTGGGGTGGATGTGGAGTGTTGGCGGCAGCTCCAGGAGGGTCGTCACATCATTAATGATCCTGGAGATGGTAAAAGGACCAAGGAAGTGAGGGGACAGTTTTCTGGACTCCGACTTCAGAGGGACCTGGTCCACCGACAACCACACGCTCTGACCAACTGCATATTTGGGCACCGGACCCTCTGCTCAATCTCCCATGACAGAGCACCAAGAATACAGGAGGAGGTCACTATGAATTCAGGAGGTGAAGAGGAGGGTGATTGGTCGGGAGTGAACTGGCAGGACAGAGCATCCGGCTTGATGTTACGAGACTCGGGCTGGTAGGTGATGGTGAGATTATATCTTAGAAAGAATAGGGCCCAGCGGGCCTGCCTAGCGTTTAATCTGTGGGCCAACCTAAGATACTCTAAATTTTTGTTGTCTGTCCACACTATGATGGGATGGATGGCTCCCTCCAGCCAGTGCCTCCACTCCTCGAGGACCAATTTGATGGCCAAAAGCTCTTGGTCCCCTACGTCGTAGTTCCTCTCGGCCGGAGTTAACTGCCGAGAGAAATACGCGCATGGGTGGAGCTTCTAATCGGAGGCTGAACGTTGTGAGAAGACAGCGCCCACCCCTGAATCAGAAGCATCCACCTCTACTATGAACTGGAACTGAGGGTCAACCTGGGCCAAGATGGGCGTGCGGGAAAACCGGAATTTCAATTTAGAGAAAGCCTGCTCGGCTTCCTCAGATCAGGCAAAAGGCACTTTGACCAAGGTCAGCTGGATGAGTGGCTATGCAACCCCATTGTAATTCCTGATGAATCTGCGATAAAAATTTGCAAAACCCAAAAAGCGCTGGAGTTCCTTGCAGGACTGTGGGGTAGGCCAATCGAGCACAGACTTCGCTTTGGCCAGGTCGGCTCTCAGTTCCCCTTCGACAACTATAAACCCCAGGAAGGAAGTGAAGCAGGTGGAAAACTCACACTTTTCGGCCTTCACAAAGAGTTGGTTTTCCAGGAGCCGATGTAACATGGCTCGGACGTGGACTGCATGCTCCTTCGGCATGTGGGTAAAAATCAAAATGTCATCAAGATAAACAAAAACGTTGACCATATCACGGAGGACATCGATCATGCACTGGAAGATGGCCGGGTCATTAGTGAGCCCAAACGGCATCACTACAGTAGATATTCGAAGTGTCCCATATGTCTTGAAGGCCGTCTTCCACTCGTCCCCTTTGTGTATGCGGAACAGATGGTGTGTGTTGTTCAAGTCTAGTTTGGAAAATACTCGCGCGCTGAAGGAGCTCAAATGCATAATTGATCAGAGGCAGAGGATATTTATCCTTAACTTTTTATGAACTTTTTTATTGATAAGGTGGCCACCACCAGGGCTCTCATCTCAGCTCCTGCCTCTGATCCCTCTGTCTCTGTCCCTTGTTCTGCTGATTTTGATCAGTTTGAACCTGTGACTCTGTCGTTTTTAGAGGATGTGGTTGGCCACATTAAGCCCTCAGGGTCTCCCTGTGATGCTGTCCCTCCTAGACTTTTTAAAGAGGTGCTTCCCAGTATAGGCCAGTCAGTTCTCACCATCTTGAACAGCAGCCTGTCATCTGGTGTGGTTCCTGCAAATTTTAAACATGCAGTAGTACAGCCCTTGATTAAGAAACCTGGTCTTGACCATACAATGTTGGCAAATTTTAGGCCTATTTCCAAGCTGCCATTTCTCTCAAAAATTTTAGAGAAAATTATCTATATGCAGCTGAAATGTTTTCTGGATGAACACAGTATTTTGGAGATTTTTCAATCTGGTTTCAAAGCTCTTCATAGCACAGAGACAGCCTTGTTAAGAGTTTTTAACAATATTCTCTTGGCATGTGATTCAGGTGAATATGCTGTTCTTGTGTTGCTTGATTTAACTGTTGCCTTTGACACAGTGGACCATCTTGTTTTAATTTCCCGTTTGCAGAACCTAGTGGGCATTTGTGGCACTGCTCTCAGCTGGTTTAGATCCTATCTGTCAGACAGGACTTTTAAAGTTAGCATGTCTGTGTTTGAATCCTCTTCTGCTCCTCTGTCTTATGGGGGCCCACAGGGGTCAATTCTAGGGCCCATGCTTTTTTTTCTGTACATACTTCCACTGGGTTCCATTTTTAAAAAGCATGGTATCTCTTTCCACCTGTATGCTGATGACTGTCAGATTTATGTCCCTCTAAAACAAAAAGCTGCCTCATCAGTAAACTCACTCCTGGCGTGCATTGAAGACATAAAGTCTTGGATGGCCCTAAACTTCCTAAATTTTAATGATAAGGAGACCGAAGTGATGGTGTTTGGACCTAGTCGCCCCTGTGAGTCCCTTCCTGTATACTTGGGCCCCCTTACTCCTTATGTTAAATCCACAGCTAGGAACCTTGGTTTTATCATGGACAATGATTTTAAATTATACACGCAGATTCGTTCTGTGGTAAAATCCAGCTTCTTTCATCTAAGGCGTTTAGCAAAAGTAAAACCCATTCTCTCTAGACCACACTTGGAAACAGTAATCCTTGCTTTTATTTCATCTCGGCTGGATTACTGTAACGCAATTTACGCCGGTGTCAGCCAGTCATCTCTTTCCCATCTGCAGCTGGATCAAAACGCCACTGCTCGTCTTTTAACAGGTACAGGTGGAAGAGATCACATCACACCCGTCTTAGCTTCACTCTACTGGCTGTCCATGTATTTTAGAGTTCATTTTAAAATTCTTTTATTTGTTTTTAAATCCTTGAATGGTCTTGCTCCGCTTTACCTCTCTGAAAGAGAGGGAGATGAGAGCGGATTAGGAATGAGGAGGGAGGCTGGGAATAATGGATAAAAAAGGCTGGATTTTACTGTATGGGATCAGAGACCCCGGCAGAGGAACTCAGCAGAAGGTGGAGGAACCAGCAGGGCAGAGCTGGCGGGAAGTGGAAGAGGAGTGGAGCTGGGGATGAGTCTGACCGGGTGGAGAAGGCAGTCTGGAGTGAAGATAATGATGGGGCAGGTGAACGCGTTGCAACCCCGGAGACACACCGCGGAGATGGCAGCAAACTGGGGAGAGAGGAGGAAAAGGAGAGTTACGCTGAGTTCCCAAAAAATGTTCAGGTTTTGCCCTAACTCAAGGCAGCTATATCCGATGAGCCAGCGCCGAAGCATTCACGAACAGGTCCTTTTAAGCACTGGCAGAGAAGAGGCAGCAGGTGCGTCCACTCATGCAGGTGCACTGATGTCCTGCGGAGCCGAGAGCTTGATGGAGAACCTCACACAGAAAGGGAGGGGGAGCGCGCTCACTCGGTTATCACAGTATGGGTTTTTAGTTCCCTTTGTTTTATGTGTTCTTAGTTTTATCTTGTATTTTGCGTTTTAGCTCCACTGTTTCCTCAGTGGAGACCCTCATGCCGGATGCTGGTTGGCCCATCTGCAGGGGTGTTGGTCTCGTGGGTCACTCTAGCTTGGGTCGGTGGGGGCTTTATGCCACTGCCTACAGCTGTGGCATGGGCCCCGGCATGTCCTGGTTGGGGTGGCCTCTGTGGCATGCCCTGTGGTTATGGGCTGTGTGATCTCCTGGCGTGGGGGGGGGGGGGGGCTCCACAGGATGGTTGCTCCTTCATATGGTGAAGAAGCAACTTCCCTCTTTTTGCTACAGGGAGGTTAAATACCGGTTTAACAGAGAGCTGAGGAGAGCTAAATCTGTGTATTCAGAGAGACTCCAGCAGCAGTTCACTGCTAATGATTCGGCTTCCGTGTGGAGAGGACTGAGGCAAATCACCAACTATCGGCCTCAGGCTCCTAAAGGTCAGGATGACAAAGCCCTTTGTCAAAGTCTGTCCCAACACTATGCCCGTTTTGACACCTCGTCATCTGTGTCCAACTCCCCCCCTCCCTCCAGCTCCACAGCCTCCACAATCCCTACTTCATTAAAGGCACCCCCCCTCCTCCCCCCCTGCCCTTATCATCAGTGAGCAGGACGTGCTCAAACAGTTCTCCAGACTGAACCCGCGCAAGGCCCCCGGCCCGGACGGCGTGTCTCCCTCCACCCTGAGACACTGTGCGAAACAGCTGGCTCCTGTCTTCACAGACATTTTTAACACCTCCCTTAAGTTATGCCACGTGCCGTCCTGCCTCAAATCCTCCACCATCATCCCTGTCCCCAAGAAGCCACGGATCACTGGACTTAATGACTACAGACCTGTAGCGCTCACCTCTGTAGTCATGAAGTCCTTTGAGCGCCTGGTCCTGCCCCACCTCAAGTCCATCACCACCCCTCTCCTGGACCCGCTGCAGTTTGCCTACCGAGCCAACAGGTCTGTAGACGACGCAGTCAACCTGGCCCTCCACTCCATCCTGCAGCACCTGGACTCCCCGGGAACCTACGCCAGGATCCTGTTTGTGGACTTCAGCTCCGCATTCAACACCATCCGCCCCGCTCTGCTCCGGGACAAGCTGTCCCTGCTCAACGTGCCTGACTCCCTCTGCAGGTGGATCACCGACTTCCTGACGGACCGGAGGCAGCATGTGCGGCTGGGAAAGACTGTCTCAGACTCCACTAGCATCAGCACCGGATCACCCCAGGGCTGTGTACTTTCCCCCCTACTCTTCTCCCTTTACACCAACTCCTGCACCTCCAGCCACCAGTCTGTCAAGTTGATCAAGTTTGCGGACGACACCACCCTCATCGGGCTCATCTCCAACGGCGACGAGTCCGCCTACAGGAGAGAGGTGGCCCAGCTGGTGTCCTGGTGCAACAATAACAACCTGCAGCTGAACGCTCTGAAGACAGTGGAGATGATTGTAGACTTCAGGAAAGTCACTACCCCTCTGCCCCCCCTCACCCTCTCAGGCTCTCCCATCACCACTGCTGATTCCTTCCGCTTCCTAGGCACTACCATCACCAGGGACCTCAAATGGGAGCCGACCATCAGCTCACTCATCAAAAAAGCCCAGCAGAGGATGTTCTTCCTGCGGCAGCTGAGGAAGCTCAAGCTACCCACCAAGATGTTAGTGCAGTTCTACACAGCCATCATCGAGTCCATCCTCACCTCCTCCATAACCGTGTGGTACGCAGGAGCCACTGCCAGGGACAGACTAAGGCTGCAGCGCGTCGTGCGCACTGCTGAGAAGGTGATCGGCTGCAAGCTCCCATCTCTCCAGGATCTGTACATCTCCAGGACCCGGAGGCGTGCTGGCCGGATCATAGCCGATCCCTCACACCCTGGTCACGTACTGTTTGCCCCCCTCCCCTCTGGTAGAAGACTTCGGTCCATCCAGACTAAAACCTCCCGTCACATGAACAGCTTCTTCCCCTCTGCCATCAGACTGCTGAACACTAAGTGACTTATTGACTCTCGTGCACTATGTACAGCAGCTCAACCAGACTCATGTCAATCATCACTGTTTTCTTCCTGCATTACCGACTGCACTATATAGTTCTCCACAGTATCTGCTGCTCGCTAATATATTTTAACTGCTGACCAGTATCACTTACTCTTATTCTACACTTTATTGCATGTATAGTTTATTTCTTTTATCTTACCATGTTTAATGTTGCAGCATTGCACCGAGACAAATTCCTAGTTTGTGTACTACATGAACAATGGCAATAAACCTGATTCTGATTCTGATTCTGATATGGTGCCTCGGTGCTGAGCAATGTCTCTTTTATTTTATGTGTGTAAGAGAAATAGTGGGTGGTATATGTGCCTCTGTGTGTGTATGTATTTTGTGGGTATGTTTTTGTGAGGCTTGGAAGGGGTGGGGCTCTATTGTGTAAATATATGAAACTAAATATGTCTACTGTTTTTATCTATGTAACGCACTTTGCGCAGCATCTAATGTTTGACTGATTGTTTGATTGACTGATATCGATCGATCGGTCGGTCGATTGATTGATTGATTGATTGATTGATTGATCTTTTTCAATCAATAATATGTGAAATGTTCAAAGAAGATAAATGCATCAATCTGCTTTGACCATCAGCGTTAAGTTCAAAAGTAAGCATCTGTGGTGGTGTGTGGGTGTGTTAGTGCCCATGCCACATCTGTGAAGGCACTATTAATGCTCAAGCAAGAATGGGAAAGAATTCCACCTACAAAGCTTCAACAGTTAGTGTTCCTAAACACTCACTGAGTGTTGTTAAGAGGAAAGGTGATGTAACACAGTGTGAACATGACCCTGTCCAGGTTTTTAGAATGTGTTGCAGGAATCAAATTCAAAATGAGTGAATATTTGCAAAAAGACAAGAAAATTTGTCAGTTTGAACATTAAATATTTGATACCAATGAGGTAATTAACCAGGGTGGTATGTCTGTCCATCTGTTTGTTTGTCTGTCTGTTAGCAGGATTATGGAAAAACTATTGGACAGATTTTGGTCAAAATATCACCAGATGTAGCCTTTGGGCCAAGAATGAACCCATTAAATTTTGGTGATGATCTGAGAGTGCATACCTCCACCAGGGACCTTGTTTGTATTTGTGCAGCAGGATTACACAAAAACTACTGGATGGATTTGGATGAAATTTTTACCAGAGGTGGTTCTTGGGCTAGAGAGGAGCCCATTACATTTTGGTGATGTTCCAGGAACACATACCTCCACCAAGGCTCTTATCTTCTCACAGTGTGTTAGCAACAACACTCCAAAACTACACACGAACCCATTACATTTTGTAGTTGATCCATGAGGGACAGAAGGAGCCTTGGTGGAGGTATGCGCTCTCTGAGTGCTTTATTAGTCTTTATAGTGTATTCAATTGAATATAGGTTGAAAAGAATTTTAAAATCATTTTATTTTGTTTTTATTTGTGTTTTACACAACATCCCAACTTCACCAGAATTGGGGTTGTTTGTGCCCGAATGCTTTGCTGATGCCAGAGGTCAGAGGAGAATGGCCAGACTAGCTCGAGCTGACAGAAGAGCAACAGTAACTCAGAAAAATGCTCATTAAAGCCGAGGCATACAGAAGAGAATCTCTGCTGCAACATTCAGGTAGTAGGGTCACAATTTGGTGTGAACAATATGAAAGAATGGGTGCATGGATGCCGTATCATAGATGTTCAGCAACTGTCTGACGCTCACATACCAATGTGGACCAGTATGTCTGAGGATGTTTCTAGTGATGTGCTGTGTATATGACATGCAGAATTAAGGCTTTCCTGAAGGCAATATGGGTCCAACCAAGTAACTGCCCTGTTAAAATGCTCAGTGAGTGTACATATGCCCCTGTGGGAGCCTGGATTTGTTTTGTGTTCCTCTAGCAAAATAAAGACTCGTCAAAGACTGTTTGGTACACCCCAGTGCCAGAACCAAAGGGCCATACAGAAACTTTTCTATATAAATGCACCCTTAACAAATACATGACAGATGTTTACTTTATATAAATTACACGTATTACAGAAGGTATAGTTAACATCAATTGCTTCATTTAGGTCACATGTACTACAAGTGTTAAGAGACAAGAAAAACTTGATAGCAATGTCTGCTCATTTATTGCTGAAAAAATGCAGCTTTTGAAAATGCTGCAAAGCTTTAAAAAAATCAAGTGCAGGTACAAACAGGTGTAGATAGCATGTTAGTATTGCACACACACTATGTGAAATTAGATGTAGAGTTTTGACGCAACAAACACATGAAGCGCAGTATGGACACATTGCATGCTGTTATCCTTGTTAAATGTGACTTGTGTTAGCAGTGGGAGCTGTAGCTTTGTTAGCAGCAGCATGTGACAGCTCTGTAGTGGAAGTGGTTGTTACTGCTGATCTAGCTGTGAAACACAGTGCCATGTCTCCAGGCAAGCTGGAAGATACCATCTTATACACATGCTCATGGACACACGTGTACACGCACAGTTGCTTTGCACACATCTTAAATAGCATGGATGGAGAGATGAGTCTCAGCAAGAATGAGACTGGAAAACAGACAGTCGTCCTTTCCTCCCTCACACCAGTGAATCCCGTAGGCTGTATAGAGAAGAGCACTTCTCTTTAACCCTCTCTATCAAACTCCCCTCCTCCTCCTCCTCCTCCTCCACTTTCTCCTATCACTTCAGGCGATTGGTTTGATTTGTGATCCTTGTAGCCCTGTCAGTTTCCTCCCATCCTCTATACCAAGCCCTGTTGTTTTCTCAACCTGGATGCTGCTTGTTCAATACAAAACAAAACTAAATGGCTTCTGTAACACAAACGCACTTCAGTATGTCTGCAATATTTTGAGTCTCAAAACTCGCATTGTACTGAACATTAAAAGATAGCATCACCAACTGTATATCAACAGGTTGTTGATCAGTATGCAATTATAACGATAATAATTAAAGCTGCAAGCAGCGATAAATGGGCCCTCGCATCCTCACTAGACCTCGGCCTTGCCACTCGGAGTGCGTAACTCCACGCAGGCTCCATTCCTCACCCCCCAACGCTGTTCCTCCAGCTCTTTGTTCGTCTGTCCTTCCATGACGCCATACACCCATCCTTCCGCCATCCATTCATCCATCAATCCATTCGCCCGTCCATCTGTCCATACCGCCATCCATCATCAGTCCGTCAATCTGTCCATCTGTACTTTGCAAGAGAGCACCTCATCAGAGGTACTGTATAAGCTCGTGGATTACCTCAAAAATCTAATATGTTTATCCACAGCCTAAAGGCCACTTCTGGTGAAAATTTCACCAGGAAATTTGTTTGAATTTAGAAAAGCTTTGCCATCACTGTAAATGTTTTTTGTTTTTTGTTTTTTTTTTGTTTGTTTTTTTTACCTAGGGGGCACTATAGCTATATGTGGTATATTCAATTCAATTCAACTTTTTTTATATAGCACCATTTCACAACAACAGTCATCTCATAGCACTTTCAACTGTAGGGGAAACCCCCACAGTTGCAGAAAGACCCCAGCAATCAGGTTTTTAGTCATATAAATCTGTTCTGGGTGGTACAAGTACCATGTATAGTAAGTTTGGGTCCATTTTGATGATTGACATGTGAGTTATGACAACTTCCTGTCCATTGGTGGTAGGGGGCGCTACTGCTGTGTCTCATTGTATATTATAGGAATGTTCACCATTGGCTTCCTATTCAACACGCTAAATTTGGTTGACTTCAGACAAAGTATGCCTGAGTTATTAAGCTTTGTTTTTCTGCTAGGGGGCACTAGAGCTATGTGTAATTGTTCATTACAGAAAGGTTCAGTGTTGGTTAACCATGCACCACACAAAATTTGGTTGAATTTGGACAAAGTATTTCAGAGTTATAAGGCTTTGTTTGTTCTGCTAGGGGGCACTATAGCTATGTGTCATTTTTCATTATACAAAAGTTCAATGTAGGCTACCAATGCGCCACACAAAATTTGGTTGAATTTGGAAAAAGTATGCCTGAGCTATAAAGCTTCGTTTTTTCCTGGGGGCGATATAGCTATGTTTGTTATCATTACAAAAATCTTTTTTGGGTCTGACAAGTATCATATATATATAAAGTTTAGCATCAATCGGGCATTCTACATGTGAGTTATGGCAACCTCCTGTCCATTGGCTGTACGGGGCGCTGTCGCTATGTGTCATTGTTTAATATAGAAATTATCAGTATTGGCTACCTATTCACCACACAAAATTTGGTTGAAATCAGTCAATGTATGCCAGAGTAAAAGCCACTGGAAGGGTGATGGCGATACTGCAAACTTGGCCATGCCCCTTCCGCAAAACTGTCAGGCATTTGAAGAAGTTTTCAAAAGCTTTTGATGGCACATGGGTATAGATGATCGTCACCATAAATGGTACCAATCAGACTATTTATTTCAGAGATATTGAAGAAAATCTTTGGTGTAACCTTCATGTCTCCAAGAGAGAGCGCTATTGCTACTCATGAATATTCATAGATATAATTGTTCGGAGGCATACCCATATACATCATACCTGTCTTGGTGCCAATCCGGCATTCCATTGCCGAGGTAATAAAAAAACAACATAATGCAAACTTTCTGATGCAAAACTTTCTGCCTCCTATAGGCGGCGCTGTAGATTTCTATGAATATTGCTCTTTAGAACTGTTTGGAATTGGACTGATATCCATAATTTTGAATTTGGTTGAAATCCGACAATGCATACCAGAGTTATTGCCATCAGAATGGTTATAGAATGATCATGGCGAGGCATCAAGTTTTGACACACCCCTACAGCCCAACCGTTGACTGTCATGAAAAGTTTTCAATAACTTTTAATGGCACATAGGTATCGATGATTGTCACCACAAATGAGCTCAATCGGACTAAAACCCTAGGACGAGTTAGATCAAATGCACGAGGTGGAAATCAGGTCACTGCCACTTCCTGCCAAAATGGCCAACTTACTGTTGGGTGTAGACCATCACTTTCATGGAGTTTTTTGCATGTCTTGACATGATAAACATCTCACCTGATTTTCATTTTTCATCATGAAAGTAAGTGTGTGCCACTCCCCTTTGACTTCACATGTTAGGTGGTGCTGTAGAGCCATTTTTGTGGGGTCATTCATACTTCCTTGAAAATATTCAATTTTTTCTCAGTCTTGAGGTCCATGCAAACAGTGGTGCTTTTTCATGCACAATGACTGTCCCAAAAATGTGATCTTAGATGGAGAAGAAGGAAAACAAAATTAAAGCTGCAAGCAGCTGTAAGCGGGCCCTCGCCCCCACACAACCACGGACCCTGGCGGCCGTCGTGCCTAGTTAGCTTCAAAAATTTCCCATCATTGCGGCAAGCGCTGCTTGAATAATAAAGTAAACTATTTGGTGCAGTACTTCCTGTAAGCAGTAGGTGGCACAATAACTTTTGTCAATCATTTTTATGTAGGAGAGTGTGGGGAGGGATGAATTTCCGTAGAAAATTTGGTGAAAATCAGATGAAGTTTGTCCAAGTTGCAACTTTTCGATGTTCCATGGCAAGGAGTCAACCTTCGCCATGGTAATACTTACCTATCACTTATGTGTTGCTGACCCATATAAGACTACAGATGACAGTCACCTCTACATATGTTCCAAATTTCATGACTCCAGGACCTTCCCAACCCTCCCCACAAGATCACGGATTGAATGGTGAGGAGGGCGTGTCCATGGTAACAAGACTGACGTCATGTTAAAGGTGATGTGCAATTAGGGATAATCCCTGTGATCTGATGAATCTCTGAAAATTTCACATTATTCTGGCACCTGACTATATAAATCAAACAGTTTTCAGCAATTCTTCCTTTAAACACTAGGTGGCAGTATATCTTTTGTCAGGTATTTTTATGTAGACACATTCAGGGCGGGACTATTTTCCATCATGGAAACTTTGGTGGACATCAGACAAGTTTTGCTCGAGTTACAGCTGTTTGATGTTGTAAGGGGAGGAGTCAAACTTCGCCATGGTGTCGTAGCCATGCCTTTAGAGATTGCAACTCACATCTGATAACTTTTAATGGCCAATGCCTATAGATGCCGCCATGTAAAAATGAGTTCAATAGGAGCAGGCCCCCAAGAGGAGTTCGTTCAAATGCGAGTGGCGCAGTACTTCCCATGAGCAGTAGGTGGTGCTATAAGTTTTGTCAACCATTTTTATGTAGGGGAATGCAGGCTCGGACTAATATCCATCATAGAAAACTTGGTGAAAATCGGATGAAGTTTGTCCAAGTTGCAACTTTTTGATGTTCCATGTTGAGGAGTCAACCTTCGCCATGTCGCTATGGTAACACTTATCTATCAGTTATGTGTTGCTGACCCATATAAGACTACAGATGAGTCACCTCTACCTATGCTCCAAATTTCATGACTCCAGGACCTTCCCAACCCTCCCCACAACATCATGGATTGAATGGCGAGGAAGGCATGTCCATGGTAACAAGTGTGATGTCATGGTAATGTTGATGTGCAGGTATGATCATCCCTGTGGTTTGATGAATCTCAGAAAATCTCACGTCATTCTGGCAAGTGGTGCGTGAATAATAAGTAAAACAGTTTTCAGCAATTCTTCCTTTAACCACAAGGTGGCACTGTAGATCTCTATGAATATTCTTCTATAGAACTGTTTGGAATTGGACTGATATCTATAATATTGAATTTGGTTGAAATCCAACAGTGCATACCAGAGTTATTGCCATCAGAATGGTCATAGAATGATCATGGTGAGGCATCAAACTTTGCCACACCCCTACGGGCAAACCGTTGAGCTTTAAGAAAAGTTTTCAATAACTTTTAATGGCACATAGGTATAGATGATTGTCACCACAAATGAGCTTAATTGGACAAAAAACCTAGGACAAATTCAATCAAATGCGCAAGGTGAAAATCAGGTCACTGCCACTTCATGCCAAAATGGCCGACTTCCTGTTGGGTGTAGACCATCACTTCTATGGAGTTTTTTGCATGTCTTGACATGATAAACATCTCACCCAATTTTCATCTTTCTACGCGAAAGTAAGTGTGTGCCACTCCCCTTTGACTTCACATGTTCGGTGGTGCTGTAGAGCCGTTTTTTTGGAGTCATTCATATTTCCTCCAAAATATTACATTTGTTGCCAGTCTTCAGGTCCCTGCAAAAACATGGTGAGTTTTCATGCACGTTCACTACCCCAAAAATAAGATCTTAGATGGAGAAGAAGGGAAAAAAATTAAAGCTGCAAGCAACTGTAAGTGGACCCTCACCCCCCGCACAACCACAGACCCCGGCACCCATCATACCTAGCTGACTCAGAAAATTTCCCATCGTTGCGGCAAGCGCTGCGTGAATAATAAACTGTTTGGTGCAGTACTTCCTGTGAGCAGTAGGTGGCAGTATAACTTTTGTCAATCATTTTTATGTAGGAGCATGTGGGCCGGGACTAATATCCATCGTAGAAAATTTGGTGAAAGTCAGACAAAGTTTGTCCAAGTTGCAACTTCCCGACATTCCATGGCGAGGAGTCAACCTTCGCCATGTCGCCATGGCAACACTTCCCTGTCAGTTATGTGTTGCCCACCCATATAGGACTATATAATAACAGAGGCTGCACGAAGCTGGCTGATGTTCACCAGCTGTCGACGGCAGCACCACGTGACTGGGGGAGAACAATCGGTTCCATGTCGTCATATACGAAAAATAGCGGCGGAATTAAAGCAAAATTGAGGTGGAATTATCATAGCAGTTTCTGGATGTGAGGGAGGAAAATAAAATAACCGACAGAAGAGAAAATAACGACCAGGATGGACGAAAATGGACTAAGCGAGAGCCGCCTCGGCCCGCGGTAAGCGACAAATTTCTGTGCTTGTTTACATTGTACTGCATTGTACTGATTTTCTGGTTCATGTACTTTGACGATAACAAAATGCCCAAAACAAGAAACAGTAACAAAAAGCAAAACCATTCTTTATGTAAATATGTCCAAAGTCCACTTTTGACTGGAAGTTATGTAATTCAATATGGCTGCTGTGGCATTATGCAAATTAGATGTGTAAATTTACTCCTTTCTCAAACTTTGGATCATATTCTACACCTTTCTAACCGACAGTAAGCCACTATCTCTTACCACTATAAAGTTATAGCCTTGGAAATCTCTGGCATCTGAACTGAATATTTTCTTGAAAAAAAATCTTGACCACTAGGGGTGAAGGAGCAATTTGGTGCCTGTGCCGGTCAAGAGGTTGCAAAAATCTAAAAAAAAAAGCTTTTTTCCCCATTCTCATTATGGGGTATTGTGTGTAGAATTTTGAGGGGAAAAATGAATTTAATCCATTTTGGAATAAGGCTGTAACATAAAATGTGGAAAAAGTGAAGCGCTGTGAATACTTTCTGGAAGCACTGTACTTAGGGGTTGTGGACTATAAGCATGTGTGTTGACAGCATCCCTAAGAAGGAGCATCCCACTGAAGCGAGGAAGGAAGGAATTCCCGGCAAAATGAGCCAAACAGAGCAACAAGTTGGGTCTAAAATGTCATCCGATCAGAAGCAACAAAGTGTTGCACACATTACTGCAAACAGAAGACGAGGACAGGGCACTGGAGGTCATCTGGATCTGCAGGACGTCCAACATGACTGTGGTGAGAGAGTCACTGAAGGAGTTTATTTCCTTGAGATTCCATAGATCCCAGACTCCTTTTAGGGTCTGAGCTACTGTAATCTAGGGACAAGCACTTTGTATTTCTCCTTGATAATTTTTAATGGTATACAGTACTTTGAAAAAAGTATTTGCATCCTTCCTGATTTCATATATTTGTCACATTTAAATGTTTCAGATCATCAAACACATGTTAATATTAGATAAAGATAACCTGAGTTATCTTTATCTAATATTAGATGAGGTTTTTTTTACATGAGGATTTCATTTATTAAGGAAGAAAAGCTATCCAAAGCTACCTGGCCCTATGTGAAAACGTAACTGACCCTAAACCTAATAACTGGTTGTTCCACCCTTGGCAGCATTAACCATCAGTGAGTCTTTTCCATCACTGTTGAGGAGTTTTGGTCCACTCATCTTTACAGAATTGTTCTAATTCAGCCACATTGGAGGACTTGGGCTTGATGGACGGACATTTTCCTTCAGGATTTTCTGGTAGAGCAGAATTCATGGTTTCATCAGTTATGTTGAGTCATCCAGGTCCTGAAGCAGCAAAGCAGCCCCAGACCATCACACTACCACCACCATGTTTGACTGTTGCTGTGTTAGTTTTACGCCAGATGTAACAGGACGCACGCCTTCCAAAAAGTTCAGCTTTGGTCTCGTCAGTCCACAGAATATTTTCCCAAAAGTCTTAGAGATTGTTTTTCTCATTGTTGAATCATGGACCCCTGTCAGGAGCCGAGCCGGCTTGGTTTCCCCCGGCTCAGTCCTGGCCTCTCTGTGGGTAAGGTGCCATGTTGTATGTATGTTAGTATGTATTTCTGTGTGCTTTACAGTACCCATAGCCACTGCTGTCTAGCCGGCAGTGGTGAGGCAGCCTCTTGGGCTCACGCTGGTGTGAGCGCTGTCTAACTGTCTGCTGGTCTGACCACGCCCCCTCTCTATTACTGTCAGCTGTTCCCACTCCCGTTTGCCATCTCCCCGCTCCTCACCCAGGTGCAACCAATTTACCATCCCCAGCAATGCATGTACTTTAGGAGCCTTTTGCCAGTCATGCATTGCTGGGTCATTGCACTAGACATGTGGTTGTTAATCGCCGTATGAAAGTCTAAGTCACTAAAGGACTGTGTTTCTATTGATGCTTATTTGGACTTACTCGGACAACTCCAGTTCTGTGAGTATTTGCTGTGTGTGTGTGTTCCCCTGTAGACTGTTGAGCATCCTTGAGGACTCCTTAAGCTTCATAGGACACTATTGTTGAGACTGTGTGTCAGTATCATTGTTTAATAAGTGTGTGTGGTGTAAAACCCTGCCCATAAATCCTCGTCCTTTACCCCTCCTCCGTGCGCTGTGGAAGAGCGCACAAGGAGTTCAACCCGTGTCCGAACTGAGGCAAGTGAAGCCTGCAGTTCTTTAGATGTTCTTCTGAGTTTTTCTTTCTCATCTGTTGTTGAATTTATTTAGATTTCAGCACGATGTGTTGCTTTTTGAGATCTTTTAGTCTACTTCACTTTGTCAGACAGGTTCTATTTATGTGATTTCTTAATTCAACAGGCCTGGGTGTGGTTAGAGAAACTGAACTCAGCTTTCAAAAAAATGTGGTTAATCACAGTTAATTCATAGTGTAATTACTTTTTCCACATAGGGTGATTTAGGTTTGGATAGTTTTTTTTCATTAATCAATGAAATCATCACTTAAAAACTGCTTTTTGTAATTACTCGGGTTATCTTTGTCTAATATTGGCATCTGTTAGATGATCGAAAACATTTAAGTGTAACAAATATGCAAAAATTTAAGAAATCAGGAAGGGGGCAAATACTTTTTCCACAATGCTGTGCCTATAACCTTGAGATGCATTGTGAGGTTAAAACCCTGAAACAATGCATCACATTCCCATCATGTTTAAACAAAACACAAAACTGCATCATTGTTTGTTTGCACTAGTCTAAGGTTTAATGATGGAGTCAGGGCTGTGACTGGTGCAGAAACATCTGATAAAGAACAGACCTCGTTTTGAAGCTCAAATAACAGTATTTAATTTCCACTGTAGACCTTTCAGCTGGTTCTTTAGGGACCCGTTTTCTGTGAGAACCTTCCGGGGAACATGGTAGAAACACATTTTTTCAGTCTGTTTCATTTCGACATTTATGGCTTCTCTGAAACAAATAATTGTGCTCCTGTGTGAAATCTCCATTAGTCATTTGGTTGGGCTTCTCCATGTTTGATGGGAAAGCATTATGCTGTAAAAACAGCAGCATGTTCCCAGCTTCATCCGAGGTTCTCACGGGGGATGTGCAGCAGCAGTTGTTGTCTGAGCTCCATTCATTCTAAGCTGGTGAAAACACACCAAGGCATATGGTGGCTTGATTTAGTTAGCTTGTAAAATGATTTCAGAAACTACATTTGGATGAAGATAACAAAGTAACCAACCAATTAAATCGAGTATGGTCAATTTGATGCACCTGATAGCACAGAACCAGCTGTGGCGTAACATCTGGAGAAAGCTCCACAGATCAGGAAGCCAAAAAAGCTGTGGATTCAAACGTTGCTTTACAGAAACCTCACAGTCGAGCACAAAATTATGCTCTTTTTACGTCTCTGTGCAATGCCTAAAATGTAATGGTGAACTGCCTTTCTGAGATGTATTTAGAGGTTGACTAAACGTGACATTCATCTGCAGTGTAAGAAAAGAATGTTTTCTGCCACCTGGCAAATGAAAAGGGCATTTGCTTCCTCAGATCTTACCGGCATGACAACAGCAAGGAGTGCTGGCGTGTAGCCCTGCTCCCTGGCCAGTATTGACTGCTGAGCTGCTGTTAGATTTGATGCTGCCCCTGAGGTGACCCTCGTGTTGGGTGCCTCCAAGCTTTCATTTTAAGTTTCTTTGACCTGAATGAGTCACCAGTCTCACGCTCGGTCCATTTTTTCACTATGAAAATGTCTTCAACCAGCCTGCTGAAGAGACACTGCCTATTGAACACCTAAAACAGGATCAGTGCAGCTTTGTAGAAATGTTTGAGCGCAGATGAATGCGATCAATAGATGAAAGACTAAGTAAAACAAATGGGAGTTAGTAAAACAAATGAGTTTGATTTGAGGGAGTAATCTGTGTGAGTGCTGCATGGGGGCCTAAGAGGCAGCAACAACTATTATTAATGGTAAACAGTGAATAAAAAGACCATAATAAGGCATGCATGATTAGATAAAGAGGAAAAGGTCACAGCAGGTTGATGCATCTGTCTCATTAGCTGCTATATTTGTGTCCCTTCGTTTACCCTTCATTAGCCTGCCTCTTTTTCCTCTTTTTTCGCTCCTCTTCTCCATTCATTAGGCCCGCTGCTCTCCATCGCTTTCCCTCTATGTGTTGTTTCCAAGTGTAATGGCTTCCCACAGTGTGTTTGTCTCTGGCAAATGTCACCCCAGTCTCTACACGGCATACTACTTTTGACATGAGCGCTATGTGCAGCAGACAGGGCATAGGGATTAATTTGCCATGTGTGTATACCTCTGCAGCAGACAGGGGTAGAGACTGTGACTGAGATCTGTCTGACAGCAGACTCGGAGCCTTACTCACAGGATCCTTCAATTCTCCAACAGCTCTTGATGTCACAGGCAGTTGGGGGGGGGGGGGGGGTCCTGATAGAGAAGGAGGGAGTGTGAGGAAGATAAAGAGCGTGAGAGACAGTGGTCGGAGGAGATATATGAAGAGAATGTGCATGGCAGCAGGGTGGAAATAATCTCGGTACAGAGAAACAGACGTGCGTTTTATGGGGAGTCATCACTGTAATGCAACCGGGTGCCAAAAGGGGTCATGTGTGTGCTGCAAATTCATTAGTTTCAGAAGGCATTAATGTCTTATAATCATTACCAGTTATGGTTTTTGTGTGTGTGAGGCTTTTTTAAGCACCAGTTCATAAACCTCTGAAAAAGTCTGAGATTAATGGCACTGTCTTTACTCTGCCCTGATGTGCTGCTCATTAGTCAATGATCAAGAAACAGGGAAGATATGTTTGATCAAATACGAGCATTGGTCTTCAGACTTTCTGGACAGAGATTCTCAAGTTAATTTCAAGATTAATAGAACATGTTTTTCTGGTGGATGCAAAGTTGTGCATTTTCCATATTCTCCCTGAACAGTTTTGAGTAACCGGAAGGAAAAGAAAACTGCTAAATTTCTGCCTGTTGCAGGCCCAACGTGTCATCTCTTTGAGGTGGAAGGACATACATGGACCCCTCCTAATCAGTGGATCAAAGAAATGACTTGTAACTGTGCACTGGAAAAACTGACATATCTGGCGAAAGGAAGGATTGAAGACTTTAATGAGATCTGGACACCTTTTTTATCATTTCTGTCGCAGTTATCTGTATAGACAACCAAGTTTTAACTGACGTATGTTCTGAAAGCACGATGTTGTCGTGTGGGTAGGGTCGGGAGTTGTTTTATGGATGTTATTTTTTTTTTTTTTTTTTTTTTTGTTACTTATTTGTACCAGTAGGTAGACTTGGTTTGCAGTCTGGTGACAAGCCACCGGCTGCCGGTCGCTGCGTGCGCGAGCGCCCTAAACCTACATGTTTTTGGTATGCGGGAGGAAACCGGAGAAATCCCGGAGTAAACCCACGCAACACGGGGAGAACATGCAAACTCCACACAGCTCACTGTTGGTCGGGGGCTGGGATCAAACCCACGATCTCATGATCCCCGCGATCCCCCGGCCGAGGGTAAAACTGTGCTGCCACAGTGCTAAACCGCTGCGCCACCGTGCAGCCCATGTTATGTTTGTTTATAAAGCAAAAATGTAATAAAAGCATTTTGGAAAAATGAGCATTGGCTTTTTTCCACGTTGTAACGCTGATGCCAGTTTTTCTCAAGCATGAAGAAAATTAATCTAAATAATAAGGCAAATTCAACTTTGAAACTAGTTTTTGGTTGCTCTTTAAAGTTACAGAAAACTATGTGATGGTGTGGGTTTTTATTCTGGTGAGTTTGCTTCAGATTTTTTCCCTTGTTTCTGGACAGCGAAGCCTTGCAGAGCAGGGGCTGCTGGTGACTCAGCAAGGGCTGCACAAACACACCAGACAGGGGGGTCTGCTGCCAAGGCAAATAAACAAGGTATGTCCTCCTAAATAGCCAGAATCAACATTTTAACAGTAAATGTTGCCAAGGTCAGGCAGGTTAAAGGGATGAGTGATATTTTATTTTACATCTATTTTATAAAGAAAAATCCTTTATTGGAGAGGTGCAGTGATGAGAGACAGGAGACGGGGTAAAGAGTGAAGGAGAGGTCACTCTGGCTGGGAAATGCTGTGAGCAACATGTGGTTCTGAACCACAACCATTAGGTCCTGGGACGCAGAACGCAGTCCGACATACAGATGAAGGGCTTACCTTGCTGGGTGTCTTCTTCACCAAGTTGGTTTTGTCTGCTTTCATCTTGGTCCTCATGTAAGGGGATGGATTCACTGCCAATGAACATGCAACATTCCAGAAAAGTTTGATATTTTTACTAATTTTTTATGAAAATTGTCAATCAAAGGATGCTAATTATTTTAAGACATCTTCAGAACAATATCAGAGATCGACAAGTGAAAGTCTGTGTCAGCAGTTTTCAGAATTGAACAAAACAGAAGCACGCTGACTTTCTGAAATCACAACCAAACATCTGTCTTAAAACAAAGTTCTTAATGCAGTCAATAATATCCCTCCACGTGGACCGCAACAGGATATTTAGCCACTCTTCCTACAGTGCCATGACCCCAGTGCCACCTCATGGTTTGACCCTAACCCTGGACTGGTTAAATCAGGATCTGTCAGAAAAGTCTTCCACTGCAGTAAGGTCCAGCTGTTGTGTTGCTAAGCCCACTCTTGGTGATTTTGTCACCGTTCTGCCATCAGGACCATCCCTCAAAAGGCTCTACGGGTTCATAGGTCCTCACATAGGTTCTCAAAGTATTGTTTGTTTTCCATTAGCTGCAGCAGCTTATGGCTGCTGTTACTTTTTGTGGGGTCCAGCTCAGGAATCCACATTTACAATTATAATGGGCAATAGTTATATAATGCACAATTTACATAAACAATACAAACATCACATATAACAATATATTCTCTGCTACATATGTATGATCTGCTATATAAAGTCCTAATTGTATTGTATCTTTACTACCATATTATTACACCATACATGAAACTACACCATTTATAGACAGATAGATAGATAGATAGATAGATAGATAGATAGATAGATAGATAGATAGATAGATAGATAGATAGATAGATAGATAGATAGATAGATAGATAGATAGATAGATAGATACTTTATTTCGAACAAAAAAGTAAAACAAAAACAAAACAAATGACAAGTGCAATAAAGTAACTATACAATGTTCGAAAGGGAGAAGGAAGAAGTGAACACTTATTAACTCCAGCTCCTCTTTTCCATAAATACAACCCATGTGAAATATATACAAATTACCACATTTAAGACCAAGTAAACAATTACTTATTATGAGACGAGACAGCATTCATCCCACTTTGGATGGTGCTTCTCATTTATCTAACAATCTGGCATCTTTTTTATCCAAATTTCCAAAACCATGACTACTCAGAGTTGGGACCAGGAAGCAGAGTCGCAGTCTTACACGCCTCTCTGCAGCTCCTCTTCATCCGCCACCCCTCAGCTTAGCCCCTGTCTTCCCCATCAGAGAATCGTTGTCTGCTCCCTCCAAAGTAAATAAAAATATAATGTATAAGCATCCCAAAGTGATAAAGCAAAATATTGGTAAAACTCAAATTAAACATAAAGCCTCTAAATTGAATAATTTGGCCTCTGTTCCTCCTCATAATTTAAAAATTAAATGTGGTTTATTAAATATTAGGTCTCTAACTCCCAAGTCTCTGTTAGTCCATGATCTGTTAATTGATCATCAGATTGATTTAATTTCCCTTACAGAGACTTGGTTAGGACAAGAGGATTATGTTGGTTTAAATGAATCAACTCCCTCTGGTTATTTAAACTGTCAAAATCCCAGAAGTTCTGGTCGTGGAGGAGGAGTAGCAGCAATTTACCATTCCAAATTACTAGTTAATGTAAAGCAAAAAACATGTTATAATTCCTTTGAGGGCCTGGTCCTCAGTATTGGGCACTTTAGCAATTCCAGGTTAAACCCAATTTTATTTGCCATAGTTTATCGTCCCCCATCAACCTATTCAGAATTTTTATCCGAATTTCCTGATTTCTTAGCTGATTTAGTGCTGAAATCTGATAGAATAATTATAGTAGGGGACTTTAATATACATGTGGATGTAGATAGTGACTGCCTTAATGTGGCTTTTAATTCAATATTAGACTCGATTGGGTTTTCTCAGAAAGTAGGAAATTCTACTCATTACCTCCACCATACATTGGACCTTGTTCTGACATAAGGCATAGAAATAGAAAATCTTGTAGTGTCTCCTCATAACCCTGTACTGTCAGACCATTGTCTGTTAACCTTTGATTTTACTATTTCTGACTATTTGGCTCCTAAAGAAAAATATTATCACAGTAGATGCCTCTCAGATGATGCTGTTTCCAAATTTATGCAGATTGTTTCCTCTATGCCAGGGGTGTCCAACCATGTGCCATGGAGAGCCAAGACCCTGCAGGTTTTCTCTTCTACCCAGTCTCTTCAGCAGGTGTTTTCACTTATCAGCAATCAGTGGGAAGAAGTTCACAGAAATCTGCTGTTGAAGACACTGGTTGGAGGTAAAACCTGCAGGGTCTTGGCTCTCCATGGCACATGGTTGGACACCCCTGCTCTATGCCATGTGTCAACACAACGGAAATAAGCTATAGACAGCTTGCTCCTTCTGTAATTGATAACATGGTGGATAGTGTTTCAGCTTCTCTGCATCAGGCTCTAGACTTGGTGGCCCCCTTAAAAAAGAAAAAGTCTAATCAGAGATTTTTAACTCCTTGGTTCAACGCAGAAACTCGTAGCTTAAAACAGAAGACTCGTCAATTAGAAAGAAAATGGCGCTCTACTAATTTAGATGAAATCTATTTAGCTTGGAGAAATCATCTTTTAATTTATAAAAAATCTCTTAGAAAAGCTAGAACGAGTTATTACTCTGCATTAATAGAAGAGAACAAGAATAATCCCAGGTTTCTTTTCAGTACTGTAGCCAGGTTGACAAAGAGTCAGGACTCTGTCAATCCTAGCATCCCCTTAGAGCTTACTAGTCAGGACTTTATGAACTTTTTCAATAATAAAATTTCATCCATCAGAGATAAAATCAATCAGATTCTTCCCACAGTTAACTTAAATACTGTAACTACTACAACTCCTTCTATTGATGTCTGTCTTGATGAGTTTACTCCAATCGACCTTTGTGAGTTAGACAAAATAGTTTCCTCATCCAAACCTTCAACTTGTCTTTTAGACCCTATTCCTACCAGGTTATTTAAAGAAGTCTTCCCACTTATTGGTAGCTTTATTCTTCATATAATCAATTCTTCATTAACTTTAGGCCATGTACCGCAGGCTTTTAAAACGGCTGTAATTAAACCCTTACTCAAAAAGCCAACGCTAGATCCAGGAGCTTTAGCTAACTATAGACCAATCTCTAATCTCCCTTTCATTTCAAAAATCTTAGAAAGAGTTGTTGCTATGCAATTATTTGACCACCTGCAGGGAAATGGTTTATTTGAGGAGTTTCAATCTGGGTTTAGAATCCATCATAGCACTGAAACAGCCTTAGCGAAGGTCACTAACGACCTCCTCATTGCATCTGATAATGGACTAGTTTCTGTACTTGTCCTTTTAGATCTTAGTGCAGCTTTTGATACTATTGATCATAATATTCTACTTGATAGATTAGAACACTATGTTGGACTTAATGGAACTTCGTTGCAGTGGTTTAGATCTTATTTATCTGATAGGTTCCAGTTTGTTCATGTAAATGATGAGTTTTCTCTCAGCTCAAAGCTTAGTCATGGAGTTCCACAGGGATCTGTGCTTGGCCCTACTCTTTTTAGTTTATATATGCTTCCGTTAGGCAACATTATTAGAAAGCACTGTATACATTTTCACTGTTATGCAGATGACACACAATTATACCTGTCAATGAAGCCAGATGATACTAATCAATTAGCCAAGTTAGAAGCCTGTCTTAAGGAAATCAAAGTTTGGATGACTTGTAATTTCCTGCTATTAAATTCAGATAAGACTGAAGTCATTCTTGTTGGTCCAAAAAACCTTAGAAATTCCTTTCCAAATCAAACTTTCAGTTTGGATGCAGTTACTCTTTCTCTTAATAGCTCTGTGAGGAACCTTGGAGTTATTTTTGATCAGGATTTGTCCTTCAATTCACATATTAAATTTGTTTCTAAGACTGCCTTCTATCATTTGCGTAATATTGCCAAGATTAGGAGCATCTTGTCTCAGAGTGATGCTGAGAAGCTGATCCACGCTTTTGTTAGCTCGAGATTAGATTATTGTAATTCTTTATTATCAGGTTGTCCTAAAACATCTTTAAAAAGTCTTCAGCTGATCCAAAATGCTGCAGCAAGAGTTTTAACAGGTACTAGAAAGAGAGATCATATCTCTCCGGTTCTGGCCTCCCTTCATTGGCTTCCCATAGAGTTTAGAATTAAGTTTAAAATCCTTCTTCTTACTTACAAAGCTCTAAACAATCAGGCTCCTTTTTATTTAAAAGATCTGATACTACCGTATCATCCTAACAGAGCACTACGCTCCCAAAATGCAGGTTTACTTGTAATACCTAGAATCTCCAAAAGTACAATGGGAGGCAGAGCCTTCAGTTATCAAGCTCCTCTCCTGTGGAATCAGCTGCCAATCTGGATTCGGGAGTCAGACTCGATCTCTGTTTTTAAGAATAGGGCTAAAACCTACCTTTTTGATATAGCCTACAATTAGGGAGGGATCATGTGTTTTCTGAACCCTCCCTTAGTTATGCTGCTAATAGGTTTAGTCAGCCGGGGGACCTCCAGTAATGCACTGGGCCTCACTCCTTTCCTCACTCTCTATGAAATATTTTTTTTTTGCTGGTCATTAACATTTGTTTGTTCTCTCCCATAGATTGAGTCCCCATCGTGCTGTTTGCTCTCTACATGTCTGTTCTTTTCTTCTTCTCTATCCCCTCACCCCCCAGCCAGTCGCAGCAGATGACTGCCCCTCCCTGAGCCTGGTTCTGCTGGAGGTTTCTTCCTGTTAAAAGGGAGTTTTTCCTCTCCACCGTCGCCAAGTGCTTGCTCACAGGGGATCGCCTGATTGCTGGGGTCTTTCTGCAACTGTGGGGGTCCTCCCTACAGTTGATAGTGCTATGAGATGACTGTTGTTGTGAAATGGCGCTATATAAATAAAGTTGAATTGAATTGAATTGAATTGAATTAACTATATTTTGTACATATCAACATTAACACCCATCCATCCCAACATACATACAGTACATACATCAAAACCAGCCCCAAACAACGCAGATATACACAGTGCTGTCCCACCCACCATTCCATAGTGTCCCAGAGTGAGCATAGTGAATCGTACATATAAATACTACCCTTCTAACATATATTCTTTCAGCAAATAATGTTTATACCTCTTTTGAATTGATTTCTGTTTGTACATAGTTTCAGTTCCGGCTCCAGACTGTTCCACAAATCCACCCCACAGACAGATATGCACAGACTTTTCTTGGTAGTTCGTATCTTGGGTTTTGTAAAGTTTAAGTCTCCTCTCAAATTATGATCATTGTCTCTTTTTTTAAATATTTTTTGTATATTAGTTGGGAGTTGATTATTAATTGCCCTGTACATGACTTGTGCTGTCTTAAATTTAACTAAATCGATGAACTTTATGACATGTGACTTTAAAAACAACAAATTGGTATGGTCTCTATATCCTACATTATTTATTATCCTTATAGCTTTTTTTTTTGTAATGTGCATATTGACTGTAGGTTGGTCTTGTAGGTGTTTCCCCAGACTTCTACACAGCAGTTAAGATAAGGTAGAAACAGTGAATTGTACAATAAGAACAATGATTTATAGTCCAAGATGTGTCTTGTCTTCCCCAGTATGCCTATACATTTTGCCAACTTGGCCCGGATGTGACTGATGTGAGGTTTCCAGCAGATTTTATTGTCTAGCGTCTCCCCCAGAAACTTATTTTCCTGTTCTGTTTCTATTCTGGTATCATCTATCGTTACCATTATTTCATGATTTATTTTATAATTTCCAAACAACATAATCTTTGTTTTTTTAGATTTAGAGATTTATTTATTTATTTATTTATTTATTTATTTATTTTTGTTGAACCACTGCGTTAACTTTTTCATTTCAGTTGTGACCACCTCTAAAACCTGCTGCAAATTCTCACCAGTGCAGAGGATATTTGTTTCATCCGCAAACAAAATAAATTTCAGAATTTTTGATACTTGGCATATGTCATTTATATACAGTACAAGATAAAGGGTTTGGATCCCAAAACTGACCCCTGGGGCACACCACAAGTGATGTCCATGAAGGGTGATTTGTGCTCACCAATTTGTACAAATTGTTGTCTGTTACTTACATAGCTTTCCACCCAACTCAGTCCGACCCCTTTTATCCCATACCTTTCCAGTTTCCTTAGTAGAATTATGTGGTCAATGATGTCAAAAGCTTTCTTTAAATCTATAAATACTCCTACAGCAAACTTTTTTTTATCTATACAACTAGTAATTACCTCCGCCAGGAGGTTATGTTTTTGCCGGGGTTTGTCTGTCTGTTTGTCTGTCTGTCTGTTGGTTAGCAAGATAACTCAAAAAGTTTTGGACGGATTTCGATGAAACTGTCAGGCGTTGTTGGAAATGGTACAAGGAAGAACTGATTAAATTTTGGGGATGATCCAGATCACCGTCCAGAAGAAAACCGCCATTACGGAAAATGCCATTTTCGTGAATAACTACTGAACCACTAATCCTATCATTGTCAATCCAATTGCTAGTCATATGTTTTCATGGTCAACAAATCTGAAAACGTACACACAAACACTGTATGGGGGGAACTGTGGCCGCCATTATGGAAAATGCCCTTTTCGTGAATAACTACTGAATCACTAATCCTATCATTGTCAATCCAATTGCTAGTCATTTGTTTTCATGGTCAAGGAATCTGAAAACATACACACAAACACTGTATGGGCGGAACTGTGGCCGCCATTACGCAAAATGTAATTTTCGTGAATAACTTCTCAACCACTAATCCTATCATTGTCAATCCAATTGCTAGTCATATGTTTTCATGGTCAAGGAATCTGAAAACATACACACAAACACTGTATGGGCGGAACTGTGGCCGCCATTATGCAAAATGTCATTTTCGTGAATAACTTCTCAACCACTAATCCTATCATTGTCAATCCAATTGCTAGTCATATGTTTTCATGGTCAAGGAATCTGAAAGCGTACACACAAACACTGTATGGGGGGAACTGTAGCGCTTGGCGGAGGTCTGCGCTCTCCGAGTGCTTTTCTAGTTTCTTCAATAAGTTCGATCAGTGCCAAAGATGTAGATTTATCTGCTCTAAAACCATACTGACTGTCTGTAAGGAGGTTGTGTTTTTCAATGAAATATCCAGTCTCTTAGTGAAGATTTTTTCAAGTATTTTGGAGAATTATGACAGTAAACAGACTGGCCTGTAATTTGTGAAACAATGACTGTCTCCTGTTTTGTATAGTGGTATTACTTTTGCTATTTCCATTTTGTTTGGAAATTTACCAGTTTGAAATGACAGGTTACAGAAGTGGGTGAGTGGCTTAACAATTCCTTCAATTACTTTTTTCACTATTGACATGTCAGTTTCATTCCAGTCTGTTGATTTTTTGTTCTTAAATTTACTCACAGTCTCGATAATTTCCTTTTCAGTAACTGCACCCAAAAAGATTGTGTTTGGATTTCTATCTTCTACTTCATTTACAGAACCACTGTTGTTTGTTTCTGTTGTCACTATTGATTTTGCTAATTCAGGACCAACGTTTACAAAAAATTTATTGAAACCACTGACCACATCCTCCATATTATTTATCAAATTGCCATTTTCAATAAAATATTCTGGATAATTAGCATTCTTAGGTCGGTTACTAATAATCCCATTTAGCATTTGCCATATTCCTCTTAAGTTATTTTTATTATCCTTTAATATATTGTAATGAAGTATGGGGAAATACATATAAAACAAACATATATCCACTCTTTATGCTTCAGAAGAGAGCTATTAGAATAATAAACAAAGCAGCTTACAGGGAACCAACAAACCCACTTTTTCTTAAATTAAAAGCTCTCAAGTTGAAAGATCTGGTTGACTTTAAAACTGCAATAATAATGTTTAAAGTGAAGAATCTATCACTGCCCGCAAATATCCAAAAGTTGTTCCAAATAAGGGAGAAACAATATCATTTTAGAGGAACATGTATATTTCAAAAACCTTCAGTGAGAACTACCACCAAGCATCACTGTTTCCGTGCAAGGAGTCAGATTATGGAACGATTTTGGACCTGAATTAAAATCATGTACAACGCTTGGACAATTTAAACAAAAACTAAAGGAAGAAATACTCCAAACATATATACAAGATGACATGTAAAATCACATAAGGATTGTCATATCCAGCCTGTGTTGTGTTGTAGCTTAGTTTTTTTTTTTTTCTGTCACATTTTGTCTTAGCTTTGTTTTTGAATTGTAATCGCTCTTGTCTTGTTTTTTTTTTTTTGTTTTTTTTTTTTCTCTTTTGAATTCTTGGATGGAATAAGGGTGGGCAATATAAGCTGCGGCTTCAGCCATCACCCATTTCGGATAACTTACGTTGAATTGTATAATCAGAGGAGTTATTGTCTAATTTGACCTTGTTGTATTTTCTTTCCCCCTTTGTTATATTATTCAGTTTCTTTTAACCTGTACTATCCGAAATAAAAGATTCATTCATTCATTCATTCATATTCTGTTGTAGTATTCTTTCTTACAAGTCCTCATTATATTAGTAAGTTTATTTTTATATCTTTTATATTTGATCTCAGCCTCCACCATTCTGCACATAATGAATTGTTTATATAATGTATTCTTCTTTTTACATGCATTTATTAACCCCTTGGTGACCCAAGGAATATTTTTGTTTTGTTGTCTGTCACTGTATTGTTTTATAGGACAGTTTTTATTGTACAATGATTGAAACATTTGTAAAAATTTATCATGCTTCATTTATATCATTTTCATCATAAACTATCTTCCAATCTTGTATTAATAATTCCTTACATAGATTACATAGAATACATAGAATACATAGAATACATAGTTTCTTCGGTTCTTATTCTTTTATATTTAATATTTTTGGTATACTTTTTCTTCCTATAATCACATTGATAGACAACAAAAATCGGCAGGTGGTCACTGATATCATTCAATAAAAGCCCACTCCTGATATTATTTTCCATAATGTCTGTGAATATGTTATCTATTAGTGTGGCACTGTGTGACGTGATTCTGCTAGGTCCGGTAATTGTTGGATGTAAGCCCATACTGTACGTTGTGTTGATAAATTCTTCTGTCAAACTATGTTGTTTTGAATTCATCAGATCTATACTGAAATCCCCACAGATGAACATAACTTTATGAGTTAGTTTTGCATACATTTTTTCCATTCAGTCCTTAAATAAGTCAATGTTTGTTCCAGGTGTTCTATATACACAGCTCACTACTATATTCTTCACATTGTCCAGACAAATTTCTATTGTAAAACATTCAAATAAATCAGAATCAGAATCAGAATCAGAATCAGATTTACTGCCATTGTTCATGTAGTACACAAACTAGGAATTTGTCTCGGTGCAATGCTGCAACATTAAACATGATAAAAATAAAGATAGAAATAAAAAACTATACATGCAATAAAATGTAGAATATGAATGAGTTTTACTAGTCAAGCAATTTTTAAATATATTAGCGAGCAGCAGATATTGTGGAGTACCACATAGTGCAGTCGGTAATGCAAGAAGAAAACAGTGATAATTGACATGAGTCTGGTTGAGCTGCTGTACATAGTGCACGAGAGTCAATAAGTCACTTAGAGTTCAGCAGTCTGATGGCAGAGGGGAAGAAGCTGTTCATGTGACGGGAGGTTTTAGTCTGAATGGACCGAAGTCTTCTACCTGAGGGGAGGGGGGCAAACAGTACGTGACCAGGGTGTGAGGGATCGGCTATGATCCGGCCTGCACGCCTCCGGGTCCTGGAGATGTACAGGTCCTGGAGGGATGGGAGCTTGCAGCCGATCACCTTCTCAGCAGGGGCACACGATGCGTTGCAGCCTTAGTCTGTCCCTGGCAGTGGCTCCTGCGTACCACACGGTTATGGAGGTGGTGAGGATGGACTCGATGATGGCCGTGTAGAACTGCACCAACATCTTGGTGGGTAGTTTAAGCTTCCTCAGCTGCCGCAGGAAGAACATCCTCTGCTGGGCCTTTTTGATGAGGGAACTGATGGTTGGCTCCCACTTGAGGTCCCGGGTGATGGTGGTGCCCAGGAAGCTGAAGGAATCTGCAGTGGTGATGGGAGAGCCTGTGAGGGTAAGGGGGGGCAGAGGGGTTGTGACTTTCCTGAAGTCCACGATCATCTCCACTGTCTTCAGAGCGTTCAGCTGCAGGTTGTTGTGGCTGCACCAGGACACCAGCTGGGCCACCTCACTCCTGTAGACGGACTCGTCGCCGTTGGAGATGAGCCCGATGAGGGTGGTGTCATCCGCAAACTTGATCAGCTTGACAGACTGGTGGCTGGAGGTGCAGGAGTTGGTATACAGAGAGAAGAGTAGGGGGGAAAGTACACAGCCCTGAGGTGATCTGGTGCTGATGCTAACAGAGTCTGAGACAGTCTTACCCAGCCGCACATGCTGCCTCCGGTCCGTCAGGAAGTCGGTGATCCACCTGCAGAGGGAGTCAGGCACGTTGAGCAGGGACAGCTTGTCCTGGAGCAGAGCGGGGCGGATGGTGTTGAATGCGGAGCTGAAGTCCACAAACAGGATCCTGGCGTAGGTTCCCGGGGAGTCCAGGTGCTGCAGGATAGAGTGGAGGGCCAGGTTGACTGCATCATCCACAGACCTGTTGGCTCGGTAGGCAAACTGCAGCGGGTCCAGGAGGGGAGTGGTGATGGTCTTGAGGTGGGGCAGGACCAGGCGCTCAAAGGACTTCATGACTATAGAGGTGAGCGCTACAGGTCTGTAGTCGTTAAGACCAGTGATCCGTGGCTTCTTGGGGACAGGGATGATGGTGGAGGTTTTGAGGCAGGTCGGCACGTGGCATAACTTCAGGGAGCTGTTAAAAATGTCTGTGAAGGCAGGAGTCAGCTCTTTCGCACAGTGTCTCAGGGTGGAGGGAGACACGCCGTCCGGACCGGGGGCTTTGCGCGGGTTCAGTCTGGAGAACTGTCTGTGCATGTCCTGCTCACTGATGACAAGGGCCGGGGGGGGAGGAGGGGGGGGCGCCTTTGATGAAGTGTGGACCGTGGAAGCAGTGGCGCTGGGGGGAGGGGGGGAGATGGACACAGCTGACGAGGTGTCAAAACGGGCATAATGTTGGGACAGTCTTTGACAAAGGGCTTTATCATCCTGACCTTTAGAAGCCTGAGGCCGATAGTTGGTGATTTGCCTCAGTCCTCTCCACACAGAAGCAGAGTCGTTAGCAGTGAACTGTTGCTGGAGATGGTGACTGGGATCGTTCTGATTGGAACTGGGATTGTCCTGGTGTACCGCAAATTGCTGAAGATGGATACAACCTATCAAAATGCTGGTGCATCCATCAAATTGAAACAATGGAGAAGACCCTGATAGCGACAAATGGAGAACTGTCTCAGAAGGTGGATTACATCATGATTACGCTTAGGTCTATCCACGACGGACTCAACGCCCCACAATGAAGGATTAAGTACTGAATCTGCAGAAGAAAATAAAGTTCTTTCTCTGTGATCAGTTCTATTTGGCTCAATTTCCCTTACAAAAATCCTCCTGATAATCCCCAGTCTTTGTTTTTCAAAACACTGAGCACACGGCCTCCGGACAGCAGCTGCTTGGACAATTGCCAAGGACAATTGCCAGTAGCCAGACAAAACGTCTCCTGCCAAAGTGTCCTTGTGCTCTTATTGATACAACACTGCTTCAACACTACATCCACACTGATCCAGAAACTGACAATAAGATAACACTCACTGCTCTCCTTGTGTCCTGTGAACTTTGGTCTGCTGAATGTGCATTGAGGGCTTTTTTTGTCTTTGTAATCATAATATCGATTACTTGTGGTCAATATTCTGAAATCAATGATTTTTTTGCTCCTTCCCATTGTATGATTTCTTATCTGTACCATTCTGTTGGCAGGCGCGTTTCAGATGCAGCCGTGTCACTGGAAATGCAGGTTCATTTTCTGTGTCAAGTCAAATCCCTCGTATGTTATCAGTATCTGTTAATGTACTTGGCAATAAATCTTTTTCTGATTCTGATTCTGATTCTGGAGTCTCTCAGAATACACAGATTTAGCTCTCTTCAGCTCTCTGCTAAACCGATATTTGACCTCCCTGTAGCAGTCCCTGTCTCCACTTTTCAACGCTGCTTCCTTCTCCTTCCTGATCTGTCTGAGCTTAGCAGTGAACCAGGGACTGTCATTGGAGTACCTCACCCTGGTGCGCGATGGAAGAATGCTCTCTTCACAAAAGTGGATATATGAGTTCACAGTGTCCGTGTACTCATCCAGATCATGCGTGGCTCCTTTAAACATGCCCCAGTCAGTTATTTCCATACACGTGCTCAGCTTCTCCCCAGCTTCACTGGTCCATTTCCTCGTAGTGCTCACAACAGGTTTAGTGAGCTTCAGTCTCTGTCTGTATGTGGGAATCAGGTGGACCATCACGTGATCAGATAGTCCGAGCGCAGCGCGGGGAACAGCGCGATACGCGTCCTTCACTGTAGTGTAACAGTGATCCAGCGTGTTCTTTCCTCTGGTGGGGCATTTAATAAACTGTTTGTATCGGGGGACATCGTGGCTCAGGTTGCTCTGGTTAAAGTCGCCAACCACAATAACCAGAGAGTCCGGGAAAGTTCGCTCCGTATGTTGAATGTGATCCGCGAGCGCGCGCTGAGCCTCGCGCGAGTCCGCATCGGGCGGGACGTAAACAGCGGCCAGGATGAATGAAGCGAACTCACGCAGGGAATAAAAAGGCTTGCAGTTAATGAATAAATATTCCAGAGCGGGAGAGCAGTGTTGGGAGATCACCGTTACATCAGAGCACCAGCTGCTGTTGATGTAAAAGCAGACTCCTCCTCCTGCAGACTTACCGGAGAGCTCTGTGTCTCGATCAGCACGAAACAGCTGAAATCCCTCGAGGAGGAGCGCGCTGTCCGAAGTCACTTCTTTAAGCCAGGTCTCAGTAAAACAGAGGACACACGAGGTAGCGAGGTCCTTAAATTGCATCAGCAGTCTCAGTTCATCTACCGTGTTAAAGAGAGAATTGACATTGGACAGAAATATGCCAGGCAAAGCAGTGCGCGTGCCTCTCCTGTGAAACCGCACGAGAGCGCCCGCTCACCTTCCTCTCTTTCGCCGTCTCACTTTTTGGGCTAAAAAGTGAACCAGATCGGCGGCAGGAGCCAAAAAAACTGGGAGTAGGTCCGTGGGAGTGAAAGTCCTGATATTTAGTAGCTCTTTACAGGTGTAAGAGCAGGCAGACACACAATTGACAAACAAAAACATACAAAGAAAAGCGCAGCGTAACACCGTGGCGACCACTGTGGGCGCCATATTGGATCAAAGATCATCCACAATTACTGACAGATTTTCAACAACCTTGTATTACAAGCTCTTGTCAACATAAATTGCAACTCCTCCTCCTTTTTTCACTTTTCTATTTATATAATTTAATTCATATTAACCCCCTCATGGATCGTCACCTTATCGTGGTGGTGGGGGGGGGGGGTTGCGTTCCCCAGTGATCCCAGGAGCTATGTTGTCCGGGGCAATTTGCCTCTGATAGGGTCACCAAAGACAAACTGGTCCTGGGTGAAGGGCCAGACTAAGAACGATCCAACGATCTCATGATAAATTCTATATCAAGGATTCAGTGTACCCCGCCCGGTATGGGGTTACCGGGGCCCCACCCTGGAGCCAGGCCTGGGGGAGGGGCTCGAAGGCTAGCGTCTGGTGGCTGGGTTTCCACCCATGGGACCCGGCCGGGCTCAGTCCGAAGGAGTTACATGGGTCCGCCCTCCAGTGGGCTCACCACCTGCAGGAGGGACCATGGGGGTCCAGTGCTATGTGGATTAGGTGGCGGTCAAAGGCGGAGACCTTGGTGGACTGATCCCAAGCTTTCTAAACTGGCTTTTGGTACGTGGAATGTCACCTCTCTGGTGGGGAAGGAGCCTGAGCTGGTGTACGAGGTTGAGAGATACCGGCTAGATATAGTTGGCCTCACCTCAACACACAGCTCCGGTTCTAGAACCAGTCTCCTGGAGAGGGGCTGGAGCTTGGCCTTTTCTGGAGTTGCCCCGGGTGAGAGGCGACGAGTAGGGGTGGGTATTCTTGTATCCCCCCACCTTGCTGCCTCTATATTGGAGTTTTCCCCAGTGGACGAAAGGGTTGCTTCCCTGCGCCTTCGGGTTGGGAAACGGGTCCTGACCATCATTTGTGCCTATGCACCAAATGATGGTTCAGAGTACTCACCCTTTTTGGAGTCTGTGACTGGGGTGCTGGAGGGTGCTCCTCTTGGAGACTCCATTGTCCTACTGGGGGACTTCAATGTGCACGTGGGCAACGACAGTGAAACCTGGAGGTGGGTGACTGGGAGGAACGGCCTGCCCGATCTGAACCCGAGTGGTGTTCAGTTATTGGACTTCTGTGTGAACCACAGTTTGTCCATAACAAACACCATGTTCAAGCATAAGGGTGTCCATATGTGCACCTGGCACCAGGACACCCTAGGTCGCAGGTCGATGATCAATTTTGTTATCGTTTCATCAGACCTGCGACCAGATGTCATGGACACTCGGGTAAAGAGAGGTGCAGAGCTGTCAACTGATCACCACCTGGTGGTGAGTTGGATCCAATGGCAGGGGAGGAAGCCATTCAGACCTTGTAGACCCAAACGTATAGTGAGGGTGTGCTGGGAACGTCTGGCTGAGGCCCCTGTCCGGGAGGTCTTCAACTCCCACCTCCGGAAGAACTTCAACCACATTCCGAGGGAGTCTGGAGACATGGAGTCTGAATGGGCCATGTTCTCCACCTCTGTTGTTGAAGCGGCGGCCCAGAGCTGCGGGCGCAAGGTGGTCGGTGCATCTCGTGGTGGCAACCCCCGAACCAAGTGGTGGACGCCAGTGGTGAGGGGGGCCATTAAGTTGAAGAAGGAGTCCTATCAAGCTTGGTTGGCTTGTGGGACTCCCGAAGCAGCTGAGGTGTACCGGCAGGCCAAGCGGAGTGCAGCTCGGATGGTTGCTGAAGCAAATACCCGGATATGGGAGGAGTTCGGTGAGGCCATGGAACAAGACTTTCGGTTGGCCTTGAAAAGATTCTGGCAAACTGTCCGGCGGCTCAGGAGGGGAAAGCAGCTCCCTGTCCACACTGTGTATGGTGGGGATGGGACACTGTTGACTTCGACTGGGGATATCGTCGGGCAGTGGAAGGAATACTTCGAGGATCTCCTCAATCCCACTGATACGCCTTCCACAGAGGAAGCAGGGTTTGGGGACGAGGGAGGTGACTTGCCTATCACAGGGGCTGAGGTTGCCAAGGTGGTTAAAAATCTCCTTGGTGGCCGGGCCCCGAGGGTGGACGAGATTCGCCCTGAGTACCTCAAGGCCCTGGATGTTGTTGGGCTGTCATGGTTGACACGCCTCTGCAACATTGCGTGGAGGTCGGGGGCAGTGCCTTTGGCATGGCAAACCGGGGTGGTGGTTCCTCTCTTCAAAAAAGGGGAACGGAGGGTGTGCTCCAACTTTAGAGGGATCACACTCCTCAGCCTCCCTGGGAAGGTCTATGCCAAGGTACTGGAGAGGAGAGTCCGGCCGTTGGTCGATCCTCGGATTCAGGAGGAGCGATGTGGTTTTCGTCCTGGCCGTGGCACATCGGACCAGCTCTTTACCCTCTCGAGAATTCTCGAGGGTTCGTGGGAGTTTGCCCAACCAGTTTACATGTGTTTTGTGGACTTGGAGAAGGCATTTGACCGCGTCCCTCATGGTTTTTTGTGGGGGGTGCTTTGGGAGTATGGGGTATCGGGTTTGTTGCTACGAGCTATTCGGTCTCTGTACGACCGTTGTGAGAATTTGGTTTGTATTGCCAACACTCGGTCGGAGACATTCCCAGTGAGAGTTGGACTCCGCCAGGGCTGCCCTTTGTCACCGATCCTGTTCATAATGTTTATGGACAGGATTTCTAGGCGCAGCCAGGGAATGGAGGGTGTCGTGCTTGGTGACCACAGGATCTCATCTCTGTTGTTTGCAGATGATGTTGTCCTGTTGGCTTCATCCATCAATGACCTACAGCTCTTACTGGGACGGTTTGCTGCTGAGTGTGAAGCGGCTGGGATGAGAATCAGCACCTCCAAGTCTGAGTCCATCGTCCTCAGCCGGAAAAAGGTGGATTGTCCTCTTTGTGTTGGGGATAGGCTCCTGCCCCAAGTGGAGGAGTTTAAGTATCCTGGGGTCTTGTTCACGAGTGAGGGGAAAATGGAGCGAGAGATTGACAGACGGATTGGAGCAGCATCTGCAGTGATGCGGACGTTGTACCGGTCTGTTGTGGTGAAGAGGGAGCTTAGTTCTAAGGCAAAGCTGTTGATTTAAGACTCAACCTATGTTCCTACTCTCACCTATGGTCACGAGCTTTGGGTAATGACCGAAAGAACAAGATTGCGGATACAAGCGGCTGAAATGAGCTTTCTCCGTAGGATTGCTGGACTCACCCTCAGAGATAGGGTGAGGAGCTCAGTCATCCAGGAGAGGCTCAGAGTAGAACCGCTGCTCCTCCACATTGAAAGGAGTCAGTTGAGGTGGTATGGGCATTTGATTAGGATGCCTCCTGGACGCCTCCCACTTGAGGTGTTTCGGACACGTCCCACTGGGAGGAGACCCCGGGGCAGACCCAGGACTCGGTGGAAAGACCATGTCTCCCAGATGGTCTTGGAATACCTTGGTATCCTCTCTGAAGAGCTGGAGCAGGTGGCTGGGGAGAGGGAAGTCTGGGCTTCTCTGCTTGAACTGCTGCCTCCGCGACCCGGACCTCCGGAAAAGCGGTAGAAGATGGATGGATGGATGGAATTCATATTAATATAATTTAATTCATATAATGGGAGGTGTCTTTGTTGTATAAATATTCCTGGTAAACGTAAGAAGTGAGAATCAAAGTCTGTCCTTCACTAATAACCAGTTTAAATCTCTATGCATATTATTTACATACATTGGTTCTGTAACTGCATCTCAATACAATATGTGCAGCATGATTTTGTAGAAGTTGTAATTTCTTTAATGTCTCCATTTTTGCACTCAACCACACAACTAAGCAACAATCTAAGTTTGAAAAAATTAATGACTGAATTATTACTTTTATAGTGATTGGTGTCAGAAATTGGCCGAGATCCTTGGCTGGTGTCTCCCTGGAGTTTCCTGGACCATCTGGGTGGCTGTGCAGAACCGATCTCTGAGGTGCTACAGCACAACGTACCAACACGTGCTCATCCTGGACATGGTCCATCAGCCACTCACCCAGTTTCAACCTGCTGTTGTTGCAACAGAACAATGGTTGATGTACTGGAGCCCAATCTGTCGTGCCGACGTTCTGTCCTCCAAAAGGCCCAAAGCATACTTACGTTGGTCACGTGACAGTCGTGACATCGTGGAAGTTTCACAACACAGTGCTCTCATCTTTATACGGGGAGGATGACCACCCCTTAAAATCACCCATTTTTGACTTCTGAGTCCCGAAAACGAACAACAAGCTCCAAAAGACTACAGAGCTCAGAGACAGTGAGTCAACCACTGAAAATGACTTCTAGACATAGTTTGAGTCCTACAAACACTATTACTCAAGCTCAGATTGGATGGACGCAGAAATATTTAGACAAAAATTGTGATGCATTTTCATTGGTAGTTTCCAGGTGTGAGTGTGTAACTGTGAGTGTGAACAGGGCAGTGTTGAAAAAGAGAACTGGCCTCTCAGTGGACCTCGCCTATATAAATAAAGGTTAAATGATAGCACCAAGGAGGTGTGTCTGCCACTGTCACTCTGTTTAACTTGCTTTTTAAGATAAGATAAAATAAGATAAGCCTTTATTAGTCCCACAACGGGGAAATTCCAGGATTGCAACAGCACAGGGATAGCAACACTCAGAGCAACAATCAGAAGGCAAGAAAAAAAACAAGCAAGCAAGAGCAGCTAATATACATATGTACATATTACTATAAAATATATATATATATACACACACACACACACAGACACACAGTGCAGAGCATTGTAGCTGGATGGAATAAATATATGAATATATGAACACACAGTGCAGAGCATTGTAGCTAGATGGAATAAATATGTAAATATATAAACACCCACAGTACGGAGCAATGTAGCTAGATGGAATAATATGTAGATATATAAAAACACAGTGCGGAGCATTGTAGCTAGATGGAATAAATATATAGATATATAAATATAAACACACCCAGTGCGGAGCATTGTAGCTAGATGGGATGAAACAGCATAACCGTCTACTTAGTTATCCTACATGGTATGATTATGTGCCCATACATATTCTCACCCTCCATAGCGACCGGTATGTTCCTAGTTGTATGCCGGAGGGGACCATTGTGTAAGTCTATTGCATCTTTTGCATTCAAAAAACTATTAGTTTGTTACGTCTTTTTGCTATCTCTGCGAGCAGCCCTGCTTAGGTTGTACAGTCTGACAGCCGTTGGTAGGAAGGACCTACGAAACCTCTCGGTTGTGCACCTGGGATGATGTAGTCTGCTGCTAAATGAGCTCCTCAGTGCATCCAGTATGTCCTGCATAGGGTGGAACTCGGACTCCAGCAGAGATGACAGTTTAGCCACCGTCCTCCTCTCTCCTATCTCCTCCATCGGATCAAGGCGCTGCCCCAGGACAGAGCTAGCTTTCTTAATCAGTTTGTTCAGTCTCTTCCTATCGGCTGCAGTAATGCCACTGCCCCAGCAGACCACTCCAAAAGTGATGGCTGATGCCACCACCATGTCATAGAATGACTTCAGCAGCGCCCCTTGTACACCAAAAGCCCTGAGTCTCCTCAGCAGGAACAGCCTGCGCTGTCCCTTCTTGTAGAGTGCGTCAGTATTGTGTGACCAGTCTAGTTTATTGTTCAGATGAACACCCAGGTACTTATAGGATGTCACCATCTCGATGTCTGTTCCCTGTATATTTACTGGTGCTGTGAGGGGCTGCCCATGCCTGCGGCAGTCCACCACCAGCTCCTTAGTTTTCCTCGCGTTGATCTGGAGGCAGTTCCGATGGCACCAGTCCACGAAGTCCTGGATAAGCCCTCTGTACTCAGCTTCATCTCCATTGGAGATGAGGCCAACGATCGCAGAGTCATCAGAGAACTTCTGTAGATGGCAGTGTGTTGTGTTGTGTGAGAAGTCCGCAGTATAAAGAGTGAACAGGAAGGGAGCCAGCACCGTTCCCTGGGGGGCCCCCGTGCTACTGATGATCGTGTCGGACACACAGTCCCGGGTTCTCACAAACTGAGGCCGGTTCGTGAGGTAGTCCAGGATCCATGATGACAGGTGCTGGTCCACCCCTGCGCGCAGCAGCTTGTCCTTCAGGATCATCGGTTGGATGGTGTTGAAAGCACTGGAGAAGTCAAAGAACATGATCCTCACCATATTCCCGGGCTTCTCCAGGTGGGACAGAGAACGGTGAAGGAGGAAGATCACCGCATCCTCCACCCCAATGCCATGCTGGTAGGCGAAACATCTGGTTTTAATGGGACACACGCCAGGCTTTTATTTGTGGACTTTTCTTCCGCTTTTTTTAATACAATCCAACCTCATATTTTAGTTGAAAGGCTCCTGCAACAATTTGATTTGAGTAATAATCTGGTGGGTTGGATTCTGGATTTTTTAACCAACAGGACACAGAGAGTAAGGGTCAATGGTACATTGTCTGACCAAAAGTGTTCTTCTCCTGGCTCTCCTCAGGGGTGTGTGCTGTCACCACTACTCTTCATCCTGTACACAAACATGTGTCGGAGCAGACATGACAACAGACACATTATAAAGTATGCTGATGATTCAGTTGTTGTCAGTCTCCTCCAGGATGGTGGGAGTGGCCACGGCCCAGTAGTTGATGATTTTGTTCACTGGTGTGAGGATTCCTACCTGCAGCTGAATACGACAAAAACTAAAGATATGATTATTGACTTTAGGAGGAAAACTCCCAGGCACGAAGTCACTGTTGTAAAAGGCCAGACCACTGAATGTGTACAATCCTACAAATATCTTGGGACGATTATTGATAGTAATTTAAACTTTGAAGAGAACTGTGAAAGGGTGTGCAAAAAGGGTCAGCAACAAATTGACCGAACCATAATGACAATGTTTTATCAGGCTTTAATTGAATCTGTTTTTTCCTTTTCTTTAGAGTCGTGGTTTGGTCAGATAAAACTGAAACAGAGGAAATCCTTGGATCAGGTAGTTAGATGGTCCAGTCGTTTGCTTGGTGAGTCACAGCTGAGCCTGACATCCCTGTACACCAGACAGGTACAGAGGATTGCTACCTCCATTTTAAATGATGACTCCCACCCTTTGCACTGCTACTTTCAGCTTCTTCCCTCCAGACGGAGGTTTGCTGTCCCAAAAAGTAAAACCCAGCGCTACAAAAACAGCTTTGTTCCTGCTGCTTGTTAAAGAGTTGAACAAGATGTAACAATGTATTGCACATAATTTAGTTACCTATTTATTAATTTTTATTTTATATCTACTTCTTTTTGTAGGTTTTTTATTTGGGTTCTAAATCTTTTATTGGGTTTTAGACTTTTGAGTTTGTAACCTCTCTGACTAGTCTTTAACTTTTTAATATGACCCTTCTCTCTTCTCTCTTTGTTTTATCTCTTATCTCTTTGTCCTATGTCCTGATTGATGGAGCCTTGAGTATTTTTATCGTGTTTATAGTCAGCTTCATGTGTGCCTGTGTTTGTGTTCATGTTGAATGTAATTGTGGTTTGTAAATATGGATGTCACCTGACTGCAAAACAAATCTACCTACGGGTACAAATAAAGTAACCTGAACCTCGGTGCCTGTGGCATGGTAGCATGAGGGCACTCCAACCTCTAGTGGCCCAGGATAGTTTTTACCTTTTTTTGCAGCTGCATTGACAGAAATGGTGAGTTAAATTTTTGTTTATTTTGAAAACAAAGTCTTATCTTGAGATTCTGGCAAATTAAAAGTGCAGAAAATACGGCGATACAATGATACAAGCCTTTAGCTCCACTTAATTTTGACGGGGCGAGCTGAAAATCTGGTAACAGACAGATACACACACACAACCACACACAGGCACACCGAGTGATTACCGTATGCCTCCGTTGCACCAAGGCATAATAAAATTTTAAAAATAAATAGTCTATATAAAATGTTGCCAATACTGAGCTGCACAAGAGACTTTGCTGTTTTTAATGTGTGTAATGTTGTGGCTGCTGCTGTGTTCCTACAAGTTGCCGTTTGAATCTGGGAACAACCTTCTGTTCACAGCAGATCTAAATAGCCGTACCATGAAAAGTGCAGTCCTTTAAAACATCCCTTCCTCTGTTTGCTAAACATCCTCTCCCACTTTGTTGCTCCACAACGATTAAAATGAAACTCACTCTGCTGAAATTCTCCGTGTTGCTGAACTGCTAACCTGACCTTTCCCAGCCCCCAAGGAGCATGGCCATTTGCTTCAAGACAACAGAGAGACCCATGCTGCTCTCTTCTCTGATGATGAGCTTAACCAATGCACGCACCACACCTGCATTATTACAGCCCTGTTCATGTCGGCCCGCTGCAGCCTCGCCCTCTTAATAAAGTAATGTCTGGAGTGGCTGTGAGAGCCTTGTCTGGGAGGGTATGCAATGGGCTGGGGAGTAATGAGCAAGTCTGAGATAAATAATGGATCGCCGTCATTCACATTACAGAGGAAATGACTGTAATGGTGCTTGCCGGGTGAAAGACCTCCATCTAACACATTAACACTCAGGACAAAGACAGAGAGCGAAGGGGGACAGAGGGAAGGAGGAAGATGGGTGGATGATAGCGAGGTGCAGGAGGGCAGGAGATCATCACCCGCAAAACACCCCCCACCACTTGAGACTGGCATAAAATAAAGTGAGAAAGGAAAGGGAGGAAACGAGCACAGGACTATTTCTGAGGCTGGGATTGATGGAAACACCTGAAAGCTTCATTACAAGAGTGACTTATGTCAGAAGGAAGTTCTCTCTGCCATCCTGATACCTGCCTCCTCCACCCCTCCCACACATTCACCCCACACTCCCACCGCTCTGCTCTCTTGCTCTCTCTATCTACTGTGCTCTCCCAGGGCATTAGAAGCAGAATGGTCTGAATGTGAGCCTACAATAGTGGAGATAAATGGGATTTGAAGCACAGGCTATAAGGAGTGGCAGTCATTAGACAGTAAGTGAGCCAAGCGAGTTGTTAGGACATGAGCAGTGCTAGTCGTTAGGAAGGGATGGAGAGAGAGGGAGAGATGGAGCGATGGAGGCAAGGAAGGAGGCCACTGGCTGTTTGTTCTAGGACTAAGTGCTGGATAATGAGATCAGACTGACATGACCCCCAGAGCTGAGAGAGACAGCTTTGGCATTACACCTCTCTCCATCCCTCTATTTCTCCATCTCCTTCTCTTTGTCTTACACATACTTTCCCTGTCCGTGT